>CM066918.1:11515889-12176107 GCA_033964015.1 Scolanthus callimorphus
TTAAACGTTTCCGTCAGACATGAAAAAACTGGTGTAACGGGGAGGGGTGGGGGGATTTGCTTGTGTTACGTGCTAAAGGACGTGGTGCGTGGTAAACGAATAATAATGATATCTATCTGTACGAAGGAGATCTCCATCGGAAGGTTTGAGTTTTCCGTCGGAGTCTGATTGAGTGTGGACATGTGTGCGTGATTCCCATGCGCCATTCATTATTCTAGAGTTTCGCCGACCAATATATATGACACAGATCCGTCAGCAGGGGGAGGGGTAGGGGGCGCGAGCTCCCCACCCAATAATTGTGATAAATTCTACGAATTTTATCCTCGAGTGTTGAAATTTTTTTAACACGAGAAGATAAAATTCGTATCTCCAAGCGGCCATGTAATATTCTGTTTATAAATAAACATAAGTCAAATACCAATCGACATTTATTTTACGACAAAATCTGAAAACTAGAAAGCTATGTGTGTTATCTTCACTGCGAAGAACGGAGAAAAACCATATCTTCACAGTGTGAAGATATCATATTTTCGCGCGAGAGCTTGGGTATTTCACTGATGTTTTGAATAAGTATATATATTTTTCATTTTGAACTGAGCGCGAATTCGTATAACGGCGACTGAGTGGGTATAAAGACGTTTAATCCATTCAACTTGTGCACAAAAAGGTGATATAGCAATAATGGTTCTATAGGATTGTATAATAATAAAACTACAAGGGCAAATTCAGCGCAAAGGACCATGCTAAAACGCCACAACTCAGTATCAAAGTTTAACATTAGTGTTAGGCTTTTTCACGTCAAGCCCCCCCCCCCCCCCATATTTTTTGTACCTTGCTAGGCCTGATGACATGATATTTTCATAGTTATTTTGTAACAAAACAGGTTTGCGTACAGATAGTGCCGACCCGCTAGTAAATCAAATCGGGGCGGGTAAGACCCCCGGGGGGACTCCCATATTTTTGGGCGGGGGTGCTCGTCGGGAACTTTCGATTGACCCCTAAAAGGTACCTAATGTCGTCACTTTTTGGTTTTGACCCCTAAAAGGTACAACAAGTTAGACTGAAATTCAAGCGTATTTTCCCTCGTAATTTTCCCCTCGTATTATTTACGAGGGAAAATAAACCTGAAATAGTCCAGTTTCGAATTCTCTAATCTACCGCTGAACTATGGCATCAAAGGCGCACAAATACAGTGGGAGCCTCGATTTGAACCCGAAAGTGCGAATACCGACGAGACCAAAAAGTATGTCTATTGTCTCCATTTAAGCTTCATTAGTTTCTCGTCGGTATTCACAACTTTTTCTACTTCAAACTGAGGCTCCCACTGTATTTAATCGCCGTCGATGCCTATTCAGAGGTAGAGTAGAGAACTCGAAACTGGATATTCAGGCTACCAACAATTGTGATATGAAAAAACCAATGTTGATTTATTTGCTAGAACGGTCCCCTAACAGGGTATCTATCTGAAAAAACAATTGCAAATTTTTCAAAGTGTACCTCCTAAAAGGTACCAGAACGAGCACCACCACCCGAAAAATATGGGATTGCCCCCCGGGGTTAGACACCATGAAGGACGGTTACTACAGGAAGAGCAGGAAATCAATTCTTTTTCTTTTTACACTCTTTGACTTGTTTCATTATTAATGTGTTACCTGGGATTACATTCTTCTTCCCTTTGTAAATAGAAGCATGGATCTTAATGTCCTTGATCAGGGTGGGTAGACCTTCAAGGGGTTGTGGTCCAAGATGGTAAAGTTAGCGAGCTTGCCTTCCTCTGTGCTCCCCATTATATCATCTGTGCCCAGGATCCGAGCTGCGTTCTTGGTAATAGCCAGCATACCATTGTAGACAGTGCAACAGAGATCTCCCGATGGACAACCAGATTAGGGACGTGTCATTATTTAGCGGGGGTAGGCTCCTATTTTTGTGGGGAGGGTCCTAATTTTTTCGCGTGTCTAAAGGGAGGGTCCAAATTTTTTTTCACTCCTATTTGGGGGAGGGTCATAATTTTTTTCAGCAACATTTGGACGATGAAGAGGGTAAAACAAATGGCGATAGTGGTTATTTCAGCAACTTCTCCATAAAAATTACTAATATACTATTTTAGCTATGAGGACACTACCGTTGACAAGACAAGTTATCTTGACAAGGAAAATCAAACTTCCCAGAATTTCCCTGCAAATGATAGGCCTGGAGGGCAAGTCACTATATGTTTGAAAGAAGAGATAAGCGTGAGTTTTCGACGTTACAAGCATATAAATTCGTCCGTTGGGCCGCGCTTCGCGCACATGAATATTAATAACTTCGTCATTTGCGGAGCGCAGTTGTGCGCATGAATAATATTAACCTAACCTATATAGTTGAGGTAGTGTACTTCTGACAGGCTTTGTTTACTATGCCATACACAAAACATGTTCGGACCTTCTATACGGGAATATTCAGCGGGGCATTAACGGGAAATAACGCTCAGGCAGAAGTTCGATTATCGTGCGAAAATATATTGGTTTAAGGACCGAGGTCGGGGATTTTGGGAGGGATCACTTTATTTTTGGGCGAGTGAAAGGATCTCTCGAAACCTGAAGCCTTGAAAGAGAGATTCCCGCAACGAGTTCTATATCATTTTCTAGTTTTATTTCACTCATTATGTTGAAATTTCGGGGCGCTTCGCGCGCATAAAGAATGACATCTAATCTAGTTTTAGAGAACTTGCCCTAAGAAAACAATACGCTTTGTGGCGCTTAAATGGAATGCGTACGAATGTCGTTACACGCATGTGTATCTTGGCAAGGACAAATGAAAACCCCCAAAAGCCCTCCAGTGATACGCCTGGTTGGCAGTCAATATGTTCAAAGAAGTGAGTTCGACGTTACAAGCAGCATAGAAATTCGTTTTTGGGCTGCGCTTCACGCATATGAATCATAATAATTTGTAGCGCGTGTGAAGAATAAAACCAACAGGCTTTTTTACTACACGCAGAAAATAAAACGTTTATCTTTTCTCTGGAGGCTTGACGAAATGCGTTTATCAAAATAAAGGCGCGTTTCGCCATGTTGCAAAAGTGCCCCGGTTGCATGGAGCTTTAACAACGACCATGTCCCTGGTGACCGGGAAAATAGTAACATTTAACACTTAGTGAATGTTAAATCGGGGGGCCGTGATGTCAATTGACTGGTGCATGACAGAAGAATAAGAAAAAAGTAGTTCTATTATAAGAAGAAAGAAGAGACATTACATCACTTGGACAATAGTCTATCTAACAGGTTTTTCTGAAATAAATTGCATGGGGGAGGGTCCCAATTTTTTTTACCTATGACTGGGGGAGGGTCACATTTTTTTGTTATGTTCAAGGGGAGGGCCTAATTTTTTTTAGCCTTGTTTGAAAAAAAAAAAATGGGAGCCCCCACCCCCCCCCCCCCCCCCCCCCCCCCCCCCCCCCCCCCCCCCCCCCCCCCCCCCCCCCCCCCCCGGTAAATAATGACACGTCCCTTAGCGGTGATGCGATTGATAGCTGTCCACGCCAGCAACAGCAGTTGAGGCGGCGCCATAGTGAAGTCAGAATGAATGGCAGTAGTTATTCCTCTTTCAAAGAGGAAATTCATTGGAGCAATGGCGTGAGCTCGCTCTGGACCAAGCGCATCGCTTTTAGCGTACCTGTCTGCCAAGGTGTAGAAATAGTAAGGCGCAGCGGAGACTAACATGTCAAGTTTTGCAATCCGTTCTGCTTGGTCTTCAGTAAAGATTCCAGCATGCTCCACAGTTGTTTTGTGGTTTACTCTTGGGTAGTTCTTCATCAAATATTCTACTATTTCAAGTAGTTTCTCCATACCCAAGTCCCCTGTTGTGTGGACGTGAAATTGGAAACCTTTCCTCCAGTATACTTCCATTATTGGAGCCAAATCCTCGGGAGAAGTCATCCATTTTCCTCGTGTCCATCGAGGTAGCCCGGAGGTCTCATCTGCATCGCCTGAGAATAAAACGCACCATCCAGGAAGCATTTGACGTGTTCTTTTAAGACTATGAACTGAGTGTTGCTTATCTCTGAGGAGATTTTGTGGATCAATTCGATCGCTTTTTGATGGTCGCCATTTGCACGCCGCCCGTAGTTTCCTGAACTATGGACACAGTAGGTTGAAAAGCAAGCTTTTTCCGACTTCAGATACTTATTGGCAATCTCCTTTCCTTTGTCCTCATCCAATGAGGGAAAATTTAGGTCACCAATGGTCATAACACCATTTTGATTCACAACTTTCACCATCTCTTCATACCCCTTCTCCATCATGGCCAGTATGACTGAGCCAAAACTAGAAGTGGCCACCAAAGCATCTAGCCCCATTTCGTAGAAATGTCCATTTTCCCAGTCTACTTGGTCGCTCGCCTTTAGAGCTTCGCGGTCCTGATAAACAAGATTTTCCAAGGCGAAGCTATTAAGATATACCTCGTGGAAACTACGGTGCCAAACAACTACAGATATCTGGTCGGTTTTCCAACATTTAAGTTATCCAGAACTCCTCGCGACAGTCTACCATGGAAGTCGCCATGGTAACCCCAAGTTATCAGTAATGTCTTGGGGTTTTGAGAGTATTCACGGAAGTTGTCGTTGATTAGGGATCTCAGACGGCTTCGATATCCATCTTCGGTTTGCACTCCTTGGTACTTCCCGCTTGGAAGATGCCAGTCGAATGGAGTAATAAAATGCATGCTGAGAATGAAGCTTGCCATGGAGGGATGCAGACGACTGCAGACGAGGGTCGATATGCCCGGGCATCATGCATCTACCTTTGAGGTCTTCCATTGTAGCGTTAGGATAAGCCTTTCTGGCCCTCTCAAGGGAACCAATGTAAGCTATCTTTCCATCTTTTTCTACTACTGTCTCGGGATACTCAACTTTGTCCTCGCAATCTTCCTTCATTGTAAGGATTTCGCCATTGTAGTACACAGTCGAGACCATAGCGAAGGAAATTCATTCACAGGGTAAGTGTGAGTTCGTCCCTTTCTCTGTCAACCACTGGATCTAGAGACGTGAAAAGGTCAAGCACTGGTTGAATGGTAATTTGTAGTTCAATTCAAGTGATGTTTTGTATTCCTGCCGTGGCATTTGGAGAGTGGCACGGATGATGCACCAAGTCACTGATCAATCACAAAGTAATCACTGATCAATCACAAAGTATATATTTTTTCATTTCTTTCCACATCTCTTCAGGCGGCTCCCTTTTTTCATTTTATTGTTCATGAGCTTAGCGGCATGTGGCGTGCAAGGGGTTATAAAAGTTTTTGGCAGCATTTTTGCAGCCAAGGGATCTTAGCAAGATCTTAGTCTGACTTGACCGGTCAGACTGAACTGACCGGTTAAGAAAATTTATAACTTTGAAATACTTGAAATAATAATTTATTATGTAATTTATCGGCGCAACTATTATATTAAATGTAATCTACCTATAATTCAGTCATTTATAATTATTGTAAATGCTGCAAGAGGTTTGAATAAACTATATTATTAGTCACCAGTCTCAGGCCTGTTTCAAACGTTGATCATTTGCCGCGTCGTATCCAATTCCAGCCGACTGGTTTTCTCCTTTTCAAAACAAAAGGAAGAATAAACAAGAAAAACAAACTTTTTATTCCGTTTTGTTCTGCTATGACTTTTCTAGATTTACCTTTTGCACTAGACAAGTGTCCTAGAAGCTGCAAATGAAATTTAATTCTAACAATTGGGCAATTCCAGAAAATAAAGGTACCCCCCCCCCCACGGGCGGCACTAGTTTTTGACCCCCCATGCATCCAGAATTTCCAAAATGGTTTACCCCCCCATGCATATAGAATTCCGGGCATGGCTAAACCCCCCTCCCCTTCAGAAATTTCCACTTTTATCCCCCCTCCCCTCCGGAATCACCTTGTTTATTATTGCGAGGAAAAGTAAAAATTTGCGAGATGGAAACGTTGCGGAGAAAAGGCAAAAGTTGCGGGGGTTGTTGCGGGAGTTTATTAAACTTGCAAAGTAAAGAAACACACAAAAGCGCATAATCTTGTTTCAGAATATTAATACAGAGCATGATAGCTTGATTTTGAAGAAAAAGTACCGCCGGCATTCACAACATCCACTGAATATGAGCTCTACAATTTTAGCGTGTTTAACTAGTAGCTAACTGGCTATTTTGTAAGATTTGAATTGTAGGGGCAAAAAATCGGATGATATTATCACGGAAAAACTTGAGACTTTCGCCATGCGATCGTGAAATGGGGGAATAGACATTTCAAATGAAGTGTGAAAGCTATTTACTTGCAACACACATTTTCAATCGCTTTCTAAAACAATTTTTCCAAAAAAATATAACCAATAGGAAAACACATTAGTATGAGCTAGACCAAGCTTGGAAAGCCTAGTTGTTACTTTTTGCGGATCTTCGAATATATTTGAGGCTTAGGAAAAACCCATATAGAAACTCTAAAAAGGAGCAAAAGAAAAAAATATTATTCAACATGCATATTACATGTACCATTTTTGAGAAACGTTTATTAAACTATACCGTTTTGTTCCGGGATTTCATTAAATATGTTAGGGAAAGTTGCGGCGGGTTTTTGTGAAAGTTGCGCGTCCATGCAAGCTCAACTTATCACATATCGCAAACATCCTTATATTAATTTAAATGTGTGATTGTGCAAAGTTGAACCTGATGCGTGATTGAATTAACAGTCGAAATCAGTAGAAAATTATGGAGATTCTGTCTTAGAAGGGACAACCCGAAACCCTGTTTGAAATGTCACATAAACGAAACTAAGTTATTACAAGCTCTCGTAAGCGACTGCCATATCGATGTGACCAGCTCTGTCAGCGACCCAATTATGACCCCACCAAACACCAACTAGTAACCCCAACCACTGCCCATAACATATTACACCTATTCTCAAAAGTCTCCACTGGTTACCTGTACACGAAAGGATTGATTTTAAACTTCTTCTTTTACTTTCAAAGCTCTCACCAATCTGGCACAACTCTATCGCCAAGAACTTTTACATCCTTATAAACCTACAAGGTCGCTCCGCTCTTCAAATAAAGGACTTCTTGTTGTACCTCGTTTTCCTTTTCAAGCCCCCTCACCTGGAACTCCCTACCAGTTGAAGTGCTAACATGTACTGACCTCGGTGCGTTTGAATCAAAAATAAAAACATTTGTTTTTAAACGCGCGTTCCACGTATGAGTTTGTAAATGATCATTTTTTACCTTTATTTAGTTTTTGAATACTATTTTACTTTTTATGCTACAAATTTAACTCGATGTAAGTTTTTAAATTCTAGTAAATTATATATTTTAAATAAATTGTAAGTAGTATTGTAAAGCGCTCCGGATCTTTAGGAAGCGAGCGCTATATAAGATTTTATTATTATTATATTACGGCACCAGTGACCCCACCCACCGCCCACTAGTGGCCCCACTCACCACACACTATGGAATAAAATATTAGACGATCAATTCATCAATTTTGGGTGGTGGGTGGGTTCACTAGTGGGCAGTGGGTGGGGTCACAAGTGGGTAGTGGGTGGGGTCACTAGTGGGTGTTTGGTGGGGTCATAAGTGGGTGGGGTCATCAATATGGCGGTCGCTTACGAGAGCTTGAAATAACAGTACAGAGTTTATGTGACATTTCAAACAGGATTTCGGGTAAAATGGTGGTCATGGAAGCTGGTGGTTTACGAGAGCGGTCGCACAGAAAGCTTTCTGTATTTAAATTTTTCTTGGTGAACTGAATTCAATTCAAAAAGAGTTCAAAAGAACTTTTTTCACCCGTATGTACTCGTATGTTACTCGTATGTTACTCGTATGTAGTTTTAGTCTAGATCTTGTTACCTTGACTACGTGTAAAACGTTTTCATTTGACAAGAGTATCAGAAACAAATTTTGCTCCGTGATTACTTTTCCGTTTGTTTTTCGAACTCCTGCGGAATCCCTCATATTTACACCAAATTAACTCCTCATTAATATCTTATTATTTTAAGACTTGAGCTAATAAAACTTCCATTTATTTGTAGCGTCTTTGCGAAATACCAAACCCCTTTTCGGTGCCGGGCCCAACAATGAACCCTCAGAAAAGCCGGTCACACGTGCAAGAAACGATTGTTTCTTTTCAATATAATAAACACCTTTGAGCGAAATAATGAACATTATCACTGCTATCAAATATCTTTTTCTCATTGTGAAAACAACATAAAATTATTTAGCTTAAAATGTTTTGATTGTAGTTCATTAAGAAGACATTTAAGGGAGATTTTATTGCCTTAAGGCACCGCCAATTAAGGCAGGCTTTTACCACACCCCTTTCTCGCTCAAAAAGATTTACTTAGAACTCTTGATTCTATTTTCAAAGTCTAGGAATACTTCATTACAGTCGCGAACGACAGAAATGTTCTCTTTGAACCATGTTACCCCTTGCATTTTTACTTGACTGCACATTTTTTGCCAAGGTCGTAAGCTAATAGATTTTGAGAAACTTGTTAAAAAACACGCAATCGATTTGACGCCTCAAGTTCGTCAATGAAGTTCGTTAGCAGATTAATAAGAAATATTTCAGAAACAACCATTTTAACCAACGACAACGTAATGAAGTGAAATCTGTTGTAAAATGTCGTGGTGAACATTTCTCAGTGCGGTTCTTTAATTAATAAGAAGGCAGGAAATTAATACTGTTGAGGATTTAAAGAATAGTTTCCTTATTATAAACCGAGTTTGAAATCCATCGCATCAGTTACATCGCATTCGGGTGCTAATGAAAAGTAGTTTAAAAGAAGTTCACAACAAAAACGGCTTTCTTTGAGACGCAATTTCGCGAAAAGCGGCATTGTTTGTCGCCAAAAATGAAAAGAAAAAATCAGATGAAAAATAACGTAGTTTTGAGAATTCTAAGATATTTCTCGTCGTGTTCTTACGTTTTTGTCGTCGACAAAATCCTTGCGCGATTTACTACGTCAGACGATATCTTAGCATGGTAATTTCTTTTTCAATTTGTTATTGTATTTCTCAATCATAAATTATCACTTGTTAATTGTTATTGTGATAATCCAAGGCAGGTGGCTAGCATGGGAACATTTTACTGTGTAACAAATACCGCGTCAGGCATTGGAGGAGAATGCGAGGTTTATTTGATCACTTCTCGACTAAAACAACACAGTCAAGTGCAGGGATCGCATTGTAATTTCACAGCAAGCCCACTCCGCGCGAACACAAACATAGTCGCCAAGTCTCAGATTGACAACGCCTTCGGAAATAATATTTCATACTCTGATACCGCGCAAAATACACCTTCTGTCTACAGCGCAATTTAAATTTTAATAGCCTGTAACTTAACTGTTGTGTCAACTATTATTAATCTAGTTTTGCTTGCGGTTTGTTGGATTGACGAGTAACATAATTCACACGTGTTTTAGTCGGACACCCCTCTAAGACCCCCGACCCTAGTCGAGCACTATATAACGATAAATCGTTTTATGAACTTCAATAAAACATTCGGTTTCCCTAGTTAGACGGCTGGGTAAATGTTTTGGGTATAACGCTGCGGGGTCTTTTGAAAGTTGTTTTACAAAAATGATGCGATCACTTTAAAGGTGTCAAAGGACACAATATAAACAACAAGATGAAATGACCCGGCTCCGGTGCGTGACGCACTGTCCACAAAAGATATGTCACGCGTTGTCACGCCGGTGTTTAGAGAATATTAGCCACGGGCTGTATAAGCTGTGTGTCATTTGCACAACACGAAGGCAGGCTGAAAAGAGTTCACTTCTCTCAGGTGGAGGGGCAAACTAGGCAAGAATGGTTCGATGGTTAAGTTACTGCTTGGAAGAACCGGAATCGGACGACAGTGATTTCCTGGAGGAGCGCGGCTCTCCTGAACTTCTAAAAACCAACAGCGCAATTACCAACTTGGAATTACCGCCAAGGAATAATGCTAGAATCGCTTTTGCTTTGAGTAATGTCTTTCTTGGTTTGACTAGCATAGCAATCATGACATTTGGAATATTTTCTTTCGTAATGGAAGTGATAGTTCGATTGAATAATCGACTCTGTGTTGCTACTTTGGTCATTTCCGGCTCTGTTGTTGTGCTAAACGCGGCGAATGTTCTCTGTTGTACTCTAAGCTGTGTAGCAGTTCGCCGCTCTTCGCTTCAATATCTTAAATTCTACACAGCCATGCTCGGAGCTTTTATTGTGCTAGAGATATCTATAACAACGTTTGGAGTTGTTCAACAGACGCGAGTTAAGATAGACACACAGAGCATTGTAGAGTGGAGTACCATCATTAAATACTATCAAGATGATTCGATAAGGGACGACGTGGACAGTATTCAAAGGCATCTCAAGTGTTGCGGATTTAGAAGTTTTCAAGACTGGGATTTGAATCCTAATTATTCTTGTAGATCGAATGGTTATTTCCGTTGCAGCGTTCCCGCGTCTTGCTGCAAACTTAATGACGTGCTCGGAAGTAATTGTGCACGGGGGGTGAGAGATCCAAGCAAACCAACCTCGGAAGTGAGCGACTTCATTCACACACATGGTTGTTTTGATGTCATAGAGGATTGGTACAAATATACTTTATTACTGCTAAACTTGGCGCTAATATTTATGGCAGCCGCGCAATTTATGACTAGATATTTCACGAAGATACTTATCCAGGAAATGCAAGAAAAACAGAAAGACGCATCAGAGAGCACTGAATTTGTATCAACTTCGTCGGCGTCCGACGAACTGGAACAACAAAACTTTGAAACTGAAGACTATACAAATATCTCGGTATCGAAAGTGCAAAGCGAACAAAAAGTTAATGTAATAGTACTGCTAGATGATAAAGATGCCTCTCCTAGGGCTTTGCTACATTATACAGATTCCTTTCTCCCCTATAAAATCCCCGTGCTTTAATAAACAGGGGTTTTCCCTATCGATGTATTGTTTCCTCGTTTCTGGATCACGGATCACTGGCGGTCTTCATGGGGGGTCAGTTTATTTTCGTTCCCAGTTGGAAACCGGTCTGACTTGCTGCAGCTTTTGCCTATAGACACCGGTAAAGAAAAAGTTTTACTGAAAAGAAAATTACATTCTGGAAAAAGTTCAACCTACGTTTCTAGTAGGTTCATCCAAAAAGTAGCTCATGGTGTTTTCCAGGACGTTTCGCTGAATGCAGACACCGCGCCATTAGTGTACTTCACGGAGCACTAGCTTTTGAAATTCACCGTTTTCCCATCGGGCTCACATTGACCCGTTTTCGAACGTTGTTTGTGCTGGCGGCGCTTTCTTGTGGTTTGGAGGGGCGTCCAAAACAGATCTGATATGTTGTTATTATACATTGTACTCGCTATATCGATTCTGATTGGCTAAGAGCGCGCGCTTTACTTTGGGAATCACGCACTTTGAGCATAGTTACTAACTATGCTTTGAGGGTCTCAAAGATTCTTTAAGAATCAGCTAGCTGATTCTTGATACGCGCGCAATGCATCGTGGGACTAGAGCGCTTTCCCTATTTTAACAAGGCGCTTGTGTAAAATAAATTGCTTGACAGAAAGAAAAGTATTTTTACTAAATCAATGTATAATAAAACAATTATTGAATTCGGTTTTTGTGATCTCCAGAATAAACGATGTCTCGCCAAGTGGAATCAGGCTCGGCCTCACGGCCTCGCCTGATTCCACCTGATTCCGACATTGTTTATTCTGGAAATCACAAAAACCTCATCCAATAATTGCTTAATATCACGTCGACTACGAGACCCGGGCCGAGCATTTTGTGACCGGAGAGTTACTTTTTTGGCTGAGCATCGCGACTTTGCTGCAAACAAATAGAGCGGATTTCAGATGACTGCCGTGAGTAATTTGCTATTACTTTGTAATTACTCCTATAGGTTTTATTCAGAAATGGTGTAATCACTTTGCGAAATTCGCTCTTCCAAACAAATGACTTGCCAGTTTGCGATCCTGCAATCATCAGCGTTTTCTTGGGTAACGACTAAACTCAATTCGTAATTAATTCGTCACTTGATTGGTTGGTCAGGCCGGTAGCTCGCATTCTTGGAGGGCTGACTCAAATCCGAGATCCCGAAGCCCCGGGGTTCGTTGTCCTCAGTTTTTCAGAACAAAAAAAAACTGTATAGCAAAAAAAAAAAAAACTTATAGCATTTTGTCGTGTTTCCTAGCTGTTTTTTGACCAAAAACCTGATTTTTCTTCCCCTACGGGCCTGTTGGTTGTTGGATTTATTTCATGATTTATTTCGTTTCTGATTCTTGGTGTTCACCTCGGGAGACATTTGATTTTTAGTAAGTTATTTCGAACAAAAGGCCAATATTATGAAGGAGAATTACATTTTCAATAGCTTTGCCCAGTTTTAGACTGGTATCTTATATTGCAAGCGAGATATAAGCTAACGAATGTGCCATTTGTTTACAAAAAATGTATGGTGCCGCCATGTTGGAATCCCTCGGAAGGACTCCAACATGGCGGCCAAATTACCAAATGTACCGTAAGCCCACAAATGAGCCAAAATGTGATTTTAATTTACAAAAGATATTCACATATTGAGCATGCTGGCTTTCATCGAATATTCCAAACGGGAAAATCACCTGAAATATTGCGCGAAATCAATGCTAAGAAGCGCGACTAGTGTTGTGTGTCAGAAATTGCAGCACCCATATATCAGAAGCTTAAAACAGGAATCCGATTTAATTTGGTGTGAACACAGTAATTGGTCTGAAAAGCACTGTTTCAAAGAGTCCATAGCTTCAAAGTTAGGATTTTGATGACGTCATGTGAACACCAAGAATTGGGTAAGTGTATTTACTTTGTATTCGACACTCATTTAAAAACCACTCTATACACTAGTTATTTTTGGCAAGTTCATCTATCAAGTTCATCCATGAGTACAAGGTTTTTATTGATTTGGAACGAATGCATATAAGATCCATATAAGATCAAATAATAACTCTTGCTTCTAATTTTATCGTTTTATTTCGCTTTTCATTAAAATTTGCGAAATCATGCAGCATCTGAATTTCCGTCGTGGATATGTGCAATGTGATATTCTATCCATACTTTTCTTATAATCCGATTTTTATATTTCCCCTGTGAATCACCGTTTTAGAAACATTTTTAAAAATCATGCACTTTTCAACACCCTTCCGTTGGGGGGATGGGGGTATGAATACTTTTAGGAACCACACATTGAACATATTAAGTTCTAGATCTTTTTTTGAAATTTTCAAAAAAATTTTTGTAGAAAAAAATTGTAATTTGAATTTAGATTCAAAAACTAAACTTTAATTTTTTAAAAATGATAAATGTCAATAATTCTAGGATATATTATGTTGATATACTCTGTTGAATAAATTTGTAAAAATAAAGTGAATGAATTTCCTAATCAAGATGTACAATTATCTACCTGTGTACACATGAGCGTGCGTATAGATACTAAGCCCCTCTCACGCCCACAGCAATCTCTTATCCAGAGCTACCTGGCTCTTCACCTCGCGGGGGAGCCATTTGAGGGCCTTCGCTGATTGGCTGATTTAGAACGTTTAAGCATGCGCAGAAAGGTCCTTCCCTCGGCGGCTCTGTATCAAATCTTGCGCATGCGTCAGTGGCTGTCACCAGACCCCTCCCCCGCGGAGACGAACAAGGGAGTTCTGGGTACGAGAATATTGTCAGATAATGCTAGTTTTGCGCATGCGTGGTCTGATCTTTGCTCACGCTGCAGTAAAAAATTACCTTCAACCATTTGCTCCGTTTCTATGACTGACCGTTGACATTAAAAGAAGAATAACGCGTCGTGTTTACATCTTGTTGCCACCCAATTCAGATCATGTGATTATTCCTTTAGTGGTTACACAGTGCATGTGCAGAACTAACAAAAAGACCCACCCAATGGGACATGATCTGAACTGGGTGGCAACAAGATGTAAACACCGTCAGCCGATTTTGTCTTTCACTGACTGCCTATTCCACTTCAAATTTTTAATGACAGCACACTTTCATCCTTTTCTTTTTCGGTAACTAGCATAATCTGACCCCAGAGTGGAGATAAGGAATTAACCTTGTGTGAAAGCTAACGTGCTAATGAAATGGTCTGACCCCAAATTACAAAAACATGGCAATACTTAAAACCTTCTACCAACCAACACGTAACCACCTATTATAGTTATTCCACTTAACAGCCTTCAATCCTGGTTTTCTTGCCGTAACTGAGTTCCGCTCCTCCCGAGAGTAGCATGTCTATTCCGGTGCTGAAGGTGGCTTCCGCGGCGAGATAGAGACACGCCTGACCTGACTCCTCTAAAGTTCCCATGCGCCCAAGCAACTAGAACAAAAAATAAACACCCACAATTTAACCTTTTTTGGGTAGTAACTATAATTACGCTTTGTTCTACAATGAAACTATTTTCCACATTGCTTCGTAGAACGTAAGACTATAGAACGAAGCTAGAAATAAATGCACCCTAAAGGGGTACGTTCAGGTTGATGTGGAGTTACTCCTTTTCATATTTGTCATATGAAGGACGGGTGGGTTGCGTGGCGCTCTCGTTTTTATATGATTCCTGTGGAATAATTCCGAAAATGCACGCCCAACGCCATTTGTCAGATGAAGCTCGCGTATGGCCAACATCACAAACGCGGTTGTGACAAACATTGAAAAACATATCGTCCAATCAGCTATCAAGGAAATAAATGACATCAGAGACTCACTTGCGCTTCTTCTCCGTCTCTTCTTGATTTCTCCGCATTGCCAGTAGCCTTAGCAAGGCCGTCCCACATGGGTGTCCAAATATTACCTGGCGACACGCTGACAAACAGACAGACAGATTTAACATACTTGGCAGCGTCGGCTATGTGATCACCCGTTACTTTCAGACTTTATATATTATCTCTCCGGAAAAAAACGTGGTTTTTGTCGTATATTTGAATATTTTTTTTAGCGCGCGGGATTCCTGTGGCCCTCCCGCCCCGCGACACAGACACAGGAATCCCGCGCGCCTCAAATTTTTTTTTTCAAATATCCGAAAAATAACACTGGAAGGCACTGGAACACTGGAAGCTAGCAGGCTAGAAAAAAAGCGGCGATCTCATAGCTGGCCGAAGACCGGTCCCGAGTTCAAATTGCGATCATAATTTTCTGTGTATTCAATTAAATTTTAAATGCGAGTGAAAGCAAAACATAACATAGCATTCCTGTTGCAGTCGACCAGAGTCATGATGCTGGTTTTATGCAAGTTATTGGCGCATGATATACTTAGCACTTATTCTATTTCAATTGAGGTGGATAGTGGCAGAATATTTAACCATTATCCTGCGAGATTGCGCAGAATATCGTCTGATACTTAGCCGACGAGGGACGAAGTCCCGAGTTGGCTAAAATCAGACGATATTCTGCAAAATCGAGCAGGATAATGGTTTTATTATTCAGCACATCGATAGTACAAAAACCCCCGAAAAAAAATGACTTTTATGTATTCTTTACGAGCTCAAAACATCATATTTTCCTCAGAGACGGATATCGCAGGATAGCTGTCATGTACAGAAGACAGCTATTGGCGTTCCACTTACCATATTTGGGCAGTGCATCGATGTGCTGAATAATAATTACCGAGAGCCGCAGGCTCGAGGTAAATATTCCTAAAGCCACTATCCACCGAAATTGAAATAGAATAAGTGTTTTAGTATATACCAGCAAGGCAACCTGCCGAATTTTCAGTCGGAAAACAATAAGAAAAGTTGTGTTAGCGTTTTAAAACTGCGTGCGTGACAAAACTCACGCAAACTTTATAGGTGATTTGCATAAGCACGTTTTTGGTCGATTTTGACAGCTCTAGAAAGTTTGCAAGCATTTACTTCGAAAAGCTGCGGAAAAAAGTGGACAATTCAAGGGATTTTCAACAAATTTGGACATGTAGCGAGCAATATATTGCATCATTTCAATTCAAGAAGGAATATAGCTGCAAATTGGAGAGCATTTGTAAGCAATTCGCCAAAAGTTTTCGAGATGAAAATTATTTGTCGGCAGCCACTCGTTGCACAAGTAATAATTAGTTTGCTGGAAAAATGGAGTGAGCAAACACCGTAAACACTGGATATTTGAGGGAAAAACGATTTAGCAGGATAAAACAACTACACGAAACCTTATGAAAAGGCTTTATGGGGTTATCATCAGGCAAGAAGAAGGATAACTAACTACTAACAGAAGTCTCCTTTGTGGCGGACAGTTCGCTCGCAAAAAAACTACAAGAAAGCTGCCGATCAGTCGTTGCAAGACACAAACCATCCTCAGGTACTTTGAAAATTAGCTCTTTCGACTGTATTTTCTCGACATATTGTAGATTATAATTTTGATTTTTGTCAAATAAATAAAATAAAGGGAAAGTACATGCCGAAAAAGAATTTTCATTCATGCTTTGCCAGCTAAAGTTTTTCAACTCGGGTTTCACAGTGCAAGCGTGTTTTTCACAAACAATGCTCAGACGATTTGTGAGACATATTAAATCCAGAGAGGCCGATTTTGAGACAAAAGAAATCTAATTTGTTGCTTCTTTAGTTTTGTTGACTGACATTTCTTCGCCTCTACATGAAATTTGCTTGCCAACACAATATCTACTGTTTCGGAGGTAAATAATGTCTCAGATTCCGAGACTCTAAACCAATCAAATTGGTCGTTCTTAGGATCGGAGGTTGCCGAGCTGGTAGAGCTGGTATACTTAATTGTTTTAGTATAAACCAACTAATGGTCTATTACAAATCCTGCATTCTGATTGGCTGAGCTACTAATGGTCTATTAGTGATAGACCGTGCCTGGCAAAACCACCACCTTTCTTTGCAAGAAAACTTGATTTTTTCAACATAAAATAAAGGAATTCATTGCCAAAACCGACCAACTAGTTGGTTTATACTAAAACAATTAGACCTCTCGTCCTCATGTGCTATGATATCAATAGACCATTCGGCCTTCGGCCTCATGGTCTATTCATCATAGCACATTCGGCCTTGAGGTCTAATTGTTAAATATCCCAGTGATCAATTTTAACGCGCGCTCATTGGTCGAAACGTATCACGTGGTGCATTTTCACAGGACAGATATTAAGCAATTATTGGATGAGGTTTTTGTGATTTCCAGAATAAACAATGTCGAGACAGATGGAATCAGGCGAGGCCGTGAGGCCGAGCCTGATTCCATTGGCGAGACATTGTTTATTCTGGAAATCACAAAAAACGAATTCAATAATTGTTTTATTATACATTGATTCAGTAAAAATACTTTTTTTTCTGTCAAGCAATTTCTTTTCCACAAGCGCCTTGTTAGATAGGGAAAACATTCAAGTGCTCTAGTCCCATTATGCATTGCGCGCGTAGGATCAAGAATCAGCTAGCTGATTCTTCAAGAATCAGCATGCTGATTCTTGGAGACCCTCAAAGTGCGTGATTCCCAAAGTAAAGCGCGCGCTTTTAGCCAATCAGAATCGAGATAGTGAGTACAATGTATAATAACAGACGATATTGTCCGTCGGAAGTGATATCCGTCCTGCGAGAAATGTTTTAAGCAAAAACTGGATATTTTCTTTCAAAAAATAATGAAAAACAAGCAACCAAGGTTAAGCAACCAAGGTTTTTGTCTAAGAATGTTGATGAAATACGGCAATTGGTGGCTGAGGCGACACCGGAAAACACAAAAAGTCAACTAAACAGGCCGTGAATGTTTTGAATGGTTTACAAAGTTGTTAGTTTTTTGTTGTTGTTTCAATCCAAGTTAATTCGGTTTGACATTCGCGAAAAAAATGAAAGAACTAAACAAACAAGAGCAAAATGACGATAAAAGAATTGTTTTTAAACTTACCATTTTGTCGTAGCTTCACAAATAGAAAACAACTTACAATCAGCTCAACCAAAATTCAACCACTTCGAGTGTAGTCCAGCAAGCCGACTTCCAATTTCGATCAGCAGCGCTAAATTTTTCCAACTCTGCATTTCACGGCTGTACTTTATACTTCAGTTCAGAGCAGAACAATTAATTAAACAGTCCGGCAAGGAATTAGACCTGAAAACCCGGAATCTGGGCTAGATTTCTGTTGAAAAGCACTCGGGAAACGCTAGAACTTGTGCGTTGTAAATTTGTTTTGTCAATTCGCTCTGATTTCTTCTAGCCCCAAGTTAGGGTTTGATTGACAGTTTTTGTGTCAACCAATCACAGCTCGAATAAAAATATCTTAGCCAATCACCGCTTACGATTTGCCTTTTCGCGCCATACTGCAGTTTAGTGGTTTTCTCACGTTCACAATGTTTTTTTCTCTCTCGAGTTTTTCAGTGAAGTCGCTGGGATATAAAATAAATAAACCCCTTCTTGGCTTGCTGTAATATCGGCGGATAATGTCCGCGGATGAAAAATGGTCCTCAAAATTTCACAGTTGCCATCGAAGCTTCGCTTCTCGGCCAACTGTTCATTTTTCGTACCATTTTTCATCCTTGGACATTATCCGCCGATATTACAGCCGCCAGAAGGGGTTTATTTAGTAATTAGAGCCATGTTGTATGACGAAATCGAGACGGTGTAGCGCCCAAAATTGCGACCATGTGGTGACCGAGCTTCACTATTAAAGAGCCTTAGTCAGCCTCCATTTTGACAGCATAGCAACATACCAAGCCGGTTAGAGAATACAGAGCAATTCTCTCGATTGAATTTGGTAAATCAAATCTGAAATTTTGTTTTTAGATGTTTATTTAGAGATTTCTACACGTAATTCGCCCTCTAATAACGAACGACAACCATAACGAAGGAGTGGCTGACACGGGCTCTTTAATGGACGATTTTCCAGCTATAACGCACGCGCGCGCTGCATGTCGGTAGATGTGGGACATTTGTCGAACAAACTGTTAATAAAGCGCGCGCTGCATTCTGGTAGTTGTGGGACACGGCTTGGGCAAAGAAAGGCCGTGAGCGTTCAATTTTTGTGAGCTTCACAAAATCCATCTTGTTCAACTGTCAAATCGCGCGCGCGTCATCCGGCCATTTATAATGACTCAAAACCGATGCATTATGGGAAGACTGACAGATCTCTTCTTGCTTGGGCATTTTCTGAATAAAGAAGAGTGCGCTTATAGCTGGAACCAAGAGTGGATTACCAAGAGTTTCCATATTTACTATGTACGCCCGAATCACAGTCAGAAAAGTGTCTATTTTTAGAACTAGGATTCCCGCGAAAATTGCGTCATCCACAGGGTTCCCACTTTCTCACCACGCAAACAGTTGTGAGATCCAGCCTAAAATAAAATCGCAGATCAATCGAAAAACCTTTAAAGTCGCAAAGATAAGGTAGGATATTCTCTATTTGTTGTGTATTGGGTATACGAGCATTCGAACCTGAGCATTCGAATACTTTCGCGCGCCAAATTCAAATCTAAAAATAGACACTTTTCTGACTGATGTGGACAAATACTGTACGAAAGATTCTAACTCTTGTTAATCCACTCTTGCTGGAACCTATCATTGGCGACTAGAATTTATTATTTAGGCGCTAACGGCACCTCTCGAACAAAGTTACTGTCGGGCCGGCCGTGCACTATTTCTCGTATCAATAGCATTGTAATTCTCTACCTGTACACACCTATTAACTCGTACTTGGTGTTTAGCCTCGTCAATAGCAAGAGCCCTTGTAAATGATGTTATTCCGCCCTACAAATTAGTACACAAAACCAATACGGTGAAAAAAACATATGCTATGTGGGTACCATGTGGAAATGTGGGTACTGCCTGGGACACCCAAGGTCCCACCTATCTGTAGTCCAGTCTATGAACTCTCCATCGCGGCTCCGTTGTTGCTTGCTGAAAGGAGAGTCCAAAAACCTTTGCATGCGCACGCGCTAGCTCTGAACAATAACATTTTTTTGGTAGTGCGCATGATCAAGATAATAAATTTTGTTCATCAAGATAGGACGCCATTTTGGCCGTTCCCGCGAAAATTCAACAAACAATTTCTGACAGCGGGTATTTGGATCATGTGCAGTAAAAAAATAACGTTATTGGTCAGATCTATCGCATGCAAAGGTTTCTGTACTCTCCTTTCGGCGACTACATGCAACAACGGAGCCGCAAGGAGAGTTCAGGGACTGGACTAGCCTATCTGAGGTGCAATCTCAGCTGAAATGCAGGATTCCAGGTAGGAACCAACCTGCCTGGGATTTCATCTCATGGGATCTCAGTTGGGAGCGCATTAAAGGGTTGGGAGCGTGTTGGGGGGGGGGGGAGCCCCTCTTTTGCCACCTCTGACCATGTAACTATTCCATACTGCAGCCATATCTCCAGAAATGCATGGTTCATTGATATCAACAGCAAAAAGTTCGTGAGGAAGGTTAAGATGAATATTAAGAGAGGAATTTTCATGTGTGAGCATGAGAAATATAAATATCAAAGGACCTTGGTTGACACATATGCCACCGCTCCAGGCTGTCCAATTTGAGCCACCAAACTTGACAAATTGATGATGCTCCCTTTGGTTTTACGGAGATGTAGCAAACAGAGCTGCAATAAAAATAACAACAATTAGAAACCTTACTATTGTCATATGCTTCTGCATGTATGCAAGTTTGCTCTAGAGGAGAAAGAAACACTCTGGCTGATGCAGTGAGAGAAACAACAGAGATGCTTGTGCAGTGGCATAGGGGATAGCCCAGATTTCTAAGAGAAAGGGGGGTCCAAATTGGGTTCCAATGAAAACAGGTTGCTCTCAAACACTAGTCATAGTGAAGGTGACGTGATGTTTTTATCATGAAGCAGAACAATTCTTGAACGATTCTGACAACAGTGAATATTGGTGCACGTGAACTTCTCCTAAATCTATAAAAACCTCTTTTCTGATTCCGAGCTCTCTTCTTCTGATTCTTAACTCCTTTCCTCTGATTCTCATTGACTGATATTTCTTCTAGATTGCTACTCTCGAAATAATCGCTGCTAGTAGTACTTCCCCCTTCCCTCCGCCATCTTGTCTGCCATTTTTAATTTCGCTTGAAATATGCGAGCTGTTGCAGTGTTTCTGGCGAGCGCTGTGATTGGTCAGTTTTAGCGTAAAGGGTTTCTAAAAATAACATCACTTGTGAAAATGGAGTGGATATACCCCAAAGACAGCATTTCATGCTTTTACATCATGAGCTTTTGACCGTACTCATCAAAGGACAAGGTAGGAGGTCTTAATATATCCAACAATATTTGACAGCCTACACCATCGGCCAGCACCATCCTCATAAACCAGGTGATTTTCCTAACACGTTACTCCTAAACTGAATAAGCTCCCTGGGATCAGCATTGACTGAACATGTGGGGACTCTAACTATAAACATTGCATGTGATTAGTCATCCTTATGAGCTCTTTTCTTTTGTGAGTGAAACGTTGTTGAAGGGCCAGAGAAAAAAAACCTTGCTGGGTTTCCATGGTTGCTACATCACCCACCTTGGACATTATGAAATAGCTGACAAGGTTGACATCCAGCAAATCTCGAAACTCTTGAACAGATGTGTCATCTATGCTAGTTTCTGGTGGATCTACAGAGGATGAAAAGATAAAATATGGTATGTTCAAAGAAATGTTCACCAGGGCGTCAAATTAACTTTTCCATGCAAACAGACTTCTATCTCAACCAGGGGGAACTTTCCCAAGCAACTAGAATACTTGTATATAACTCTTACATTGTAGTTCTTGAATGTAGAATGCAATACCTGGTGAGTTAACCCCACGTGATGCCAAAAAGGTGAATTTGACACTTTTTTCCTTTTTCTGCCTTTTTGCCGCCATTTTTGTGCAAAAATTTCCCTGAAATTTTCTCAAGTTTCCTTTGTTTTAATGCACCCTGTCAGATGTCCTGATAATGATTGCCACCTAATAAAACTTTACACTAAGTAACAAACAGGAAGCCTACACTAATGCTAAATCATTTACAATACTTACGTCTCCCTGCATTGTTAACAAGGCAGTCCAGTCTTCCATATTTTTCTATTGTTTTATCCACAACATTCTGAAATGAGAAGTGAAAATTAAACAATGGAGCACTAAATGGAAGTGGATGATCCTGCATCTAGCCAGAAATTTAATTATAGAGTTATAGCAAAATAATTATCAGCATTGGCAAGTGCATTTTCCCCCTTTTCACCTTAAAGAAATTAAAGTCATGGGACATTTTAGATTGCATAGGCACATGCCTCTTTTGCCTAGAGGTACTATTATCATGTGACTCCAGAAAAATCCAGAGAGAAATTCCAGAGAAATTCCAGAGGGGTGTGGGACTCAATGTTCCTAGTATTCCACATACAATCACACTGTATTTTTAAATGGAAACTCCAGAGTGGTGGAGGATTGAGGAGGGGGGGGATCATATCTCAAACCCTTTCTGTGGAAGGGTTATGGATAATTTCTGGAATCACACATATTGTGAACTTAGGGCACTATAGCCATGTTCCTTTGATCTTGTTCCGTTACACAAAGCACTACACTTTGGCATAAGGCCACCTCTCAGCCAGCCTATTAAAATATCTGTTGACAGCTGCTCACTATCCAGATTTTGGCCATATTCCAGAGCTTACCAGTACAGCAGGCCACAAATTTAATTGTCTTACCTTGAGGTCTTCTTCTTTGCTGACATCACAAGGGATAAACATGGCTTCTCCAGGACCATCAGCATTATTCAACAGCTCCTTCTCAAGTTGCTTTCCAGCTTCCACTAGTAAACAATGACTTCATGAGTGGAATGTCAAAACCCAGTAAGGAAGTTGAGAAACTGAAGAAACTTCTGAGAGTCAGTCACTGAGATTCAGACTCTTAATGGGTAATATAGGCCTTTATCACACAATATTGATTAATAATATTAATATAATAGTTCTCAGAAAATGGATTTCAGTTTTCAATTCTACACAGTTTGGTGAAGATTGCTTGAATACTGGCTGAGATATGAATTTTCAAAACTTTGATTCTGGCTAATTCTTTACAAGAAATGCATGTATGGGAGAATACATCGAAACGAGGCTGGATGGGAATCGATGCCCATCCAATCTCGACTTGACATTTTTATTTGGACATACATTTCTTTGTAAAATGTAAGCCAGAATACAAAGCTTTGAAAGCTAATAATCTCAGCCAGTATTCAAGCAATTATTTTGAAACATTGAAGTTTTACTATATACAGATGTATAGAATTGAAAACTGGATTCCATTTTCTGATAACTATTATATATTATTAATCAATATTGGGTGATAAAGGCCTATAATCCAATCATCTCTCGCTTCCTGATCATGATACATAACCATGAAAGACATGCATCAGGCCATTTTAGGGGTAACAACTATGAATACAATGTCTCTTGTTCAAATTTACCCCTTATTGCAATTGCGAGCTCAGCAATACAGTTAGACTCTTATACTGTCTGAATATCACCAGTTGTCATCAAGTTTGTAAAACTGTACTTGAGTGATAGTGAGTGAGGGCAGGTATCAACATATTTGTCCTCTTGCAATAACTCTGATTTCTAAGTTTTGTTTATAGACTCATGAGGATATTACAATTATGGCAGTGCAAGATAAAAAATTTATCTTTGAGTGTTGAAAATTTAGTGAGCACAGCTAAGATAAAATTTGTATCTCCAAGCGGCCATGTAATGTTCTGCTTGTTATATAAAACATAATGAAATACCTTGATTCTAATTTTATTTGAGTTAAACCTAAAAATCAAGCATGCAGCACAGGTGGGAAGATATCAAGTTTTCAAGTGGGAGATCACCCCGTATTTCATTTGTGTTGATATAATAAATCTCACTATTTAGTAATTATTATTAGTGGATTTCAGATGAGTGTCGAAAACTAAACACAAAACCACTAGCCAATCAGGAGTGGAGGCCATTCAACAACAAACCAATCAGGAGGTGAAGTTCCACATGTGTTTAGTCATGGATGGCAGTTTTGTTTTATAATTAACTTTTTGCAATTTGATTGGCTGAGAGACAAACGACTTTGCTCTCGACCAATAGAAACGCTAACTTGATGTGAGCCTGATTTCCTTTCAATGGTTATCTGAAATCCTTTCTATAAGAGGCAATAGGAGTCACATAACAATTGTAAGATTGCATGTGTGGCTTAATCTCCAACTGTTTATAAAGGAAATACTCCATTTGAACTCATGTCTTTGGGGTATATGGTCTTTTGACAGCAAAGTAGTTGTACTGGATGTCATATTATTTACACATTGCAGTGTTTGCATATGAGAGTTAAACTACCAACTGTTTGCACAGGGAAGAGTGCTCATTTTTAGGGTATTGCTGAGAGCATTGCCGTGTGTACATGAAGTGCAGAAATTCTAGAGGAAATAATATACGCACCTCCTCTTGCACAGAACACAACTTTTGAGCCAGCCTTCACTATATGAAGAAATTAACATATTATTAATCCATGTGAGCAATTAGTAGCCTTGTTTCCAACTGGTTAGCTCACTGGAACGCAAGTGCAGATGTAAACACAAGAGCAAGGATATCAAACTCATACATTTCCCTTTTGTGGTTCACACTAGAATGCATACACAGACACAAGCACAAGAAAATCGAGACATTGTATTCCTTTGTGCTTGCGCTTGTGCCTGCATCAGTAGCGTGAATCAAGTGAACAGAACTGCAAGCAACTAATCAATGTTGATTTCAGGCTTGTGCTTTTGTTGATTCACACTTGCCTTGCACTTGTATCCTGAGCTTGCATTCCAGCAGTGAGAACCAGACTTTAACCCTATTGAGACTTGGGGGGGGGGGGGGGGGGGGGAAGGGCTTTTCGAGCCCCCCCCCCCCCCCCTCCAGTAACATCCTGATTACTCTAAAACCACTGCAGCTATGATGGTGAAACTTCGTGACTTTTCCTAAAATTTATCTGGGAACATTTTGGTGTCAATGACATGTCAGGGTCAACGGCCCAGTTTCCATGGCAACCACTTTTTGACATGCATGTTTTGCAAAACTCGAAAAAACGTGAATTTTTCATATTTCAAGCTTAATGTTGGACACATTGCCCAATTTATGACTATCGGAGCTTGTACTCATTAGTAATTTATGTACAGGCTAATTAATTTTTGACACAAAATCTTTGGGGGAGGGGTAGTGGGATTTTGTTCATTTTAACATATGGTCTAAAACTAGCTCTGGGATTTACAAATATCCTATTAATTCAACTTTTTGAATGTCAAACACTTCTTTGATGAGTATTTTGTACATTTTGACCATTTTTTTCTCATTGAGTATTTATCTGAAGAGTCAAATGGAAATTAAATGAAATCCAAGATGGCGGATCCAAGATGGCGGATCCAAGATGGCGGATCCAAGATGGCGGACAAATTTTCAAAAGTCGTCATTATGACGCAAGTTTGTTAAAATTTATGTGTTAATGTCACAAATTATAACATTTACATTATCTTGATGTTAATTAGTTGGCTTTTAGAGTATTATCTACCAAGTTTTTGGAAGTTAATTAAAATTACTTAAAAATTGATAAAACATTGAGAATGACGTCATTGTGACGTCACATTTTGCACGTGACAAAAATGGGTGTGGTGATTTGTCTAAGGCTCATGGTCATTGTGTGAAAGTTTGATGATCATAGCCCCAGTGGTTCCAGAGATATAGAGGGGGGGCCAAATTAGCCCCTCCCCCCCCCCCCCAGTCACAGATGGTCAAGAAAGCCCAGTCTGAATAGGGTTAAACACCAATCAGACCACAAGGCCAAATAAAATGGGCTATTATTCAATAGCACCCCCCCCCCCCTCCAACCCCCTAAATCTGCTCATGTGATCTCTAAAGAATTGGAGCCTCAACATCAACATAGCGAAACAATAATTTAGTACAACCTAAGCTTACCTCGCTACTAAATTAGAAAGAAACTATTTACTAGTATATTACACGCTTGAGCTCTAGCTGAATGGAAAAAGCAAAGTCATGACAACACTCACGATTTGTGTCCATAGTTTCTCTGATGAATTTAGCACCTTCTCATTGGCAGCAGGATTAGTTCCGGAACGAAATCCTATTATTCAGATTATTCAAGGGGAGACGATTGACACAATCTTGTTCCGGAACTGATCTTGCAGCCAATGAGAAGGTGCTAAATTCACCATCCAATAGAACTGAGAATCCTAGTGAGTGTCCCCAGGGTGAAGTTTCAGAGAAACAAAGCAAGACTAGAATCACCGAGGCAAAACGAACTACCACAGAAATAACCAAAATACGACTAAACTTGGCTCGAAAACACGGAAACTTCACCCTGGGAGCTGGGTACTGATCCCCGAACATCACCCTCTATAGAATAATTTTTTGTTTACTCTTGCTAGCTAGCTGCTACATTGTAGCTCTTGCTAGAAACGGTATCCTAATTCTGATAATTATCCGGGTAACACCTCGGGTAGAGGAAAACAAAGGAGCATAGTTTATGTAATTCTATAGAGTCAATTATTAAAGTTACACGTTTGACCGGTTCGTTTGACCTCTTGCGGTTGAATATGAATCCCAAAAACCAATAGTTTCTTGTCTGCTAGAATAGCTACAAATGCTACTAGAGCTAAGAAAGGAAAGTCACTTACAGAATTCTCGGACTATGCCCTCTCCGATGCCTTTGCTGCCGCCAGTTACGATAGTAACTTTCCCCTCATATCTCCCCGCCATGTTTACCTGTCTAGTCTTGTGTGCAGGAATGCGAGGAAACAAAGGAGGAGAGGGGAGTCACGGTTCGCAAAGGGTGACGGGGGCAGTTTTTAGCCAATCAGAGATGTGAATTTTTCGACCGCGAAACCTTCGAAAGAACGAAATGTTCTGGGCGCAGGCACATGTCAGCACTTCCGGCTTGTTGATTTAATCAGAAAATATTACTCAGTTTTTCCGCGGGACAAGGAAATTCGCCAGTTCGGGATACTTCCGATGTCGAAAGTCAAAGGGTTTTAAAACGACGGATCAGCACTATGCAGGGGACACACGAAAGAAGGTATAATGTCGTATTTTTGGATAGCGGCAAAAACTGGCGGAAAATCAAGCTGTGCTGGGTATGTTTCTGTACTAATCACTGTGCAAGCACTGCAAGGATGTTGCCTCAAAATTCCTGTTATGCAAGCAATCGCACTGCCTTGTTTTATAAGTGCGTTGCAAGCGTTCCCGTAGTCCAGTCCCTGAACTCTCCTTCGCGGCCCCGTTGTCTGTGGTCAGCCGCAAAGGAGAGTTCAGGGACTGGACTAGCGTTCCCGCCGAGCAGGCGGACAAAACCTCGCTAGCCGCTACTTCAATGTTGTGGTACACAAACAATTGTCCTTGGGTCACATGTGGTTTGTTGTGCTTATATGCACTATATGGCGAATCTCAAATTTTAAAGCGGCGTTCTCGGAATTGCTCGCATTGACCATTCGCCACTCCTAAAAGCCTGAAACTACGATCGATTTTCAATGATTTGGCCTGGATTTGGCGAAATATTTGGCGAGGGCTCGGTCCCATTCAGTCGTGCGTCCAAAAAATTCGCTCGCACGTTTCTCTGCCCTGCTAGTAACCAAGTAACTAAAAATACATTTATCGTCCCCGCCCGCATCGTTTTTTGGAGCCGCATCCTTTTCTATTTTTTTTTTCACAAATTGTGTCCAAAACGAAGTCAAACGTCACAAGCGGTTAGAAACTGCTTTTAAATGTCTCAGGTATATTAAGGCATGGGTGTTTTTCAAAAAAATGCGAAAAATACTGAAAAAAATTATCTAGGGTAGATAAAATGTCTTGCGTAGAATGTTGTTCGTTAAGGTTGCTCTACCCGGTGAGGCGTTTCATTTGATGTATTTGGTTACCATGTCAACGATTTGCGTGACTTGTAAGAGCGTGACAAAGGCACAATTTTCTTTCAGGTCTCTGCATTCGATGGGGGTCATACCAATGGTTTAGAGGTATCATATTACATCATCACAAATAAAGCTATCCTAAAAAACATTTCCAGCCATCCTCGTTGGATCAACAATCTACACTACATAACAAACACTATAATGCACTCTAGGGAACGATTTCACTTCCCCATTGAATGCAGAGGCCATTTTCCTAGAAATTAAATTTAAGGTCAGAGGTCATGCATTTGTTGCCATAGAGACCAACAATGGTGAAAATTATTGAGAATGATCAAAGGTATTCAAATGTAGATTGCTTGCATCCCTCAGAGGCATTGGTTTTGAGATGGACTACCCCCCTAAGTTTTACGTCCGCCATTTTGGATCGGGCTTCCGCCCAGGCCTTAAGTTACTTGAGGTGGCTTATGAGCATGGAATGCTTTAAAGATTGCCCTAAAGAGTTTATGAAACAGTCGAAGTCATTTTGTACACAAAATATGGCGTAAACCAATAAAACAAGGAGCAAAAAGAAATAATAAATAAAAAATAAAAAGGGCCGCATGGACACTTTGGAAAGCTCCGGACGATAAAATGTTAATTTTTTTACTTGGCCCGAAGGGCCTCTTTTCCTGTTTTCGCAGCGAGATCAAAGGAAAAGAGGCCCCTGCTACGGGTTTTATACGGCTTTTTGCTGCAAGTCGACCCTGTTGGAGGTACTGGAGGATTAATTATATTGGCTCTGGCCCAGGGAAACAAAATGAACATGAAACTCAACTTCGTTCCCAGGGTCTTCTCGGTCGTTTTTTTCAACATGCCCGGTTGACTCGGGAGAAGACCCTGGGGGAGGGGGAGGGGGCTGAGTCACATGACCATCTCGAAACAAAGGACAAACCTCGTTCCCATGTTTTCAAACGTGGTCATGTGACTCAACCTCCCCCAGGGTCTTCTCCCGAGCTAACCGCCATTTTGAAAACGACCGAGAAGACCCTGGGAACGAGGTTGCATGAAACTATAAAAACTTTCTCATGTATCAGCAGGTATACCCGCTGTACAGAGTTAACGCTGGCGCACATGGTCGGCACAACGGATATAGTTGTCAAATAAAATTGGTCATCAAGTAAAATGCGTGTAGAGGCGCTTCAGGCTAAGGGCTGTAGATGTCCAAGAATGAGGTTGTTCTATCTCTACTGCCTTCGCCGAGATATATTTTATCTAATTCTTCAGTTTGTCGTTGCTCGCTGCGGGTCAGCCCACTTGTTAAATCAGTTTTCTATTATATTTCCTACAAGGGATGAAAGGTGGTCTTCTGCTTGTGTTTCTTTTTGTTTTTTATGATTTTGCTCTGCTAGCCTCGTTATACTTTACCGACTACTTTTTAGTATTCTCCTACTAATTATTAACGAAACAAAAAACACCTTGGCAAATCAACTAATAAGCCTCCACTAATTAATGTGACGTCACATTTTGTTTCGAAAAATTATTGCGTAGCTAGCTCGACCCGGACATGATAACCCGTCAAATTTTTCATAAATTGCGCACTATCCGGCCGCTGCGAGGGGAATCTCCTGCAGTTTTTAAGGCTTTTTCAGTGAAAACGTGCATTCTAGAATTGACAAATGTTTTTGTTAATATTTGCACGTGCTCACTCACTTGAAAAGTCCGCGTCTATCCAAGTAGACAGATAGATAGATAGGTTTATTCTTTTTTTGTTGCTGTTTTATTAAAATGGAATACAAGCAACAGGTCAAAAAGCATAAGGAACGACATTTACAACAATTTATGTTGATTTCAGTAACAATATTGTGTCCATATGCTAAGGCCCAGCGCAAACGACGAACCTGTCGAACTTCTTCTGCCGAACCTTTATATCAAAGAATGCTGGGCACGGCTGTGGCGACGTTTCACTGACGTTTGCCGAGGCCCTAAGTGTTCTGTCAGTGTTTAGAAATTGCCAGTCATATTAAAGTAACACGTTGAATTTCGTGGGAAAAGGTCTCTCTTTATTCAAATTATCGAGCAAAATATCGAAATAACACTGCCTAACTGAACTTCTTATTTTTCTGCGCGTGTGGCATAACCCAAGGGTTCAAAAGCGCGCATTTAAGGCGATGCCTACATGTATATATTATGGACCTATGCCTGAGAAATATATGATTAATATCGGGAAACTCTATCATTAATATAACGGAACAATTATGGACAAGAAAAACGAATGCTCAAATCACGAAACACCTTCTGTCAGCTTTTCTTGTGGTTCGCCCAGGCATGAGTCAAGCATACAGCACTGGAGTACACCACGCGTCAAAATATATAAACAGAAAGTACATTTTGTATACAATTCATGCGAGTGCCTGTTATTAAGTCGAAGGTAATAGATAATATATAAATATAATAGCGATAATATAATAGATAACAGGGAAAATGTCTTAGAACTGTCATTAATTAGTTCATAAATCAAAACTTTTTGCGAACGATTCTTGCGGCTCGCCTCTCAACGTGGTACAAATCAGTGGCACTGCAGAACGCCTCGCGCCGCTTCTGATCCTGAATCGATGGAAGAACTGAAGCTTCAGCCTGTCCGTTTCTTCGTTTTACTGCTATCATAGCATTCAAGGTGGGCAAGGGAAAGTCACTTGATGCTTCCTCGATCTTTTGGCGCTCGTAACATCCGCTGTTCTTACCCGCCTCATCGTTGCCTTGTCTTGGTTTTCCTTCCATGTTAGGAATTGTTATCAATGAGGTTTGTGCTACCTCCACTGCCTTCGCCAATATTATGCTTTTGGAGCTTGATGTCGCGCAACCCATGTTCAATTTCTACGAATATTGTGACGTTCCTGTGCCAGATAGAAAACAAGCTGTCTCTTCGCCAACGTTTCTCTTTCTTTTATAAGTTACTTTCGGCTATTCTACTTTGTTAATTTAAAAAAAATTCCCTTCAAATGCAATGCCGTTAATTGAACGTTCGTGGCTAATTAGCTTTAATTAGTCATTACTAAAAGCTACGTCATGAAATGGGTTGATATACGTAGCAGAGAAACCACTTGTACGCGAGATTGCGAAAAAAAAATATGCTCAGTAATTACGCTCCCATTCCTCCCCTCCTCCAAGCTCCATGCGCCTCTTTTCCTGTTTTTTGCAGCGAAATCAAAGGAAAAGAGGCCCCTGCTACGGGCTTACTGCTGCACTGTCGACCCTGTTAGAGGTGTTGGAGGATTAATTATATTGGCTCTGGCCCACAAATCGAACAAGAACCTCAGACTTTCTCTTCCAGTACTTGGAAAGAATTATCTTTTTAATGTTTCGGGCGGGACTCATTGCTCCTATTACGTGCTGGTGTTCATTTTTAAGAAAAAAAAATCGATTTGAATTTCGGCGGCTATTTTGGAAAAGCGTCTATTAATAAAACAAAAGCAACTAATTAAAGTGACGTCACATTTTGTTTGTCGAAAAATTATTGCGTTGCTCGACCCGCTGGAGACGCATGTTTTTTTTATGGTCTGATAAACGTAACTCACGTTTTGTCAAAAATATTTTTCATAATTTGCGCACGTCTAACCGGTATTCAGCCCTATTATTATCATGACTATTATAAATAAACATGTACAACAAAATATATATGGACTGGTTTATTTCTTTGGAAAAAATCTCCTGCAGTTTGGAAAAAGTGCATTCTGGAAGACAATGTATTTGATAATATTTGCACGTGCTCACTCCATCTTGAAAAGTTCCGCGTATTTCCAAGTAGACAGATAGATAGGTTCATTCGTTTTTTTATTGCTGATTTAGTAAAATGGAATACAAGCAACAGGTCAAAAAGCATAAGGAACGGCATTTACAACAATTTATATTGATTTCAGTAACAATATTGTGTCCATATGCTAAGGCCCAGTGTAAACGCCGAACTTTTGTCGAACTTCTTCTGCCGAACCTTTCTATCAAAGAGTGCTGGGCACGACTGTGGCGACGTTTCACTGACGTTTGCCGAGGGCCTAAGTGTTCTGTCAGTGTTTAGAAATTGCCAATCATATTTAAGTAACACGTTGAATTTCGTGGGAAAAGGTCTCTTTATTCAAATTATCGAGCAAAATATCGAGATAACACTGCCTAACTGAACTTCTTATTTTTCTGCGCGTGTGGCATAACCCGAGGATTCAAAAGCGCGCATTTAAGGCGATGCCTACATGTATATATTATGGACCTATGCCTGAGAAATATATGATTAATATCGGGAAACTCTATCATTAATATAACGGAACAATTATGGACAAGAAAAACGAATGCTCAAATCACGAAACACCTTCTGTCAGCTTTTCTTGTGGTTCGCCCAGGCATGAGTCAAGCATACAGCACTGGAGTACACCACGCGTCAAAATATATAAAGAGAAAGTATATTTTGTATACAATTCATGCGAGTGCCTGTTATTAAGTCGAAGGTAATAGATAATAGATAAATATAATAGCGATAATATAATAGATAACAGGGAAAATGTCTTAGAACTGTCATTAATTAGTTCATAAATCAAAACTTTTTGCGAACGATTCTTGCGGCTCGCCTCTCAACGTGGTACAAATCAGTGGCACTGCAGAACGCCTCGCGCCGCTTCTGATCCTGAATCGATGGAAGAACTGAAGCTTCAGCCTGTCCGTTTCTTCGTTTTACTGCTATCATAGCATTCAAGGTGGGCAAGGGAAAGTCACTTGATGCTTCCTCGATCTTTTGGCGCTCGTAACATCCGCTGTTCTTACCCGCCTCATCGTTGCCTTGTCTTGGTTTTCCTTCCATGTTAGGAATTGTTATCAATGAGGTTTGTGCTACCTCCACTGCCTTCGCCAATATTATGCTTTTGGAGCTTGATGTCGCGCAACCCATGTTCAATTTCTACGAATATTGTGACGTTCCTGTGCCAGATAGAAAACAAGCTGTCTCTTCGCCAACGTTTCTCTTTCTTTTATAAGTTACTTTCGGCTATTCTACTTTGTTAATTTAAAAAAAATTCCCTTCAAATGCAATGCCGTTAATTGAACGCTCGTGGCTAATTAGCTTTAATTAGTCACTACTAAAAGCTACGTCATGAAATGGGGTGATATACGTAGCAGAGAAACCACTTGTACGCGAGATTGCGAAAAACATTATGCTCAGTAACTACGCTCCCATTCCTCCCCTCCTCCAAGCTCCATGCTCCTCTTCCTGTTTTCGCAGCGAAATCAAAGGAAAAGAGGCCCCTGCTACGGGTTTTATGCGGCTTATTGCTGCACTGTCGACCCTTTTAGAGGTGTTGGGGGATTAATTATATTGGCTCTGGCCCACAAATCGAACAAGAACCTTAGACTTTCTCTTCCAGTACGTGGAAAGAATTCTCTTTTTAATGATTCGTTCGGGCGGGACTCATAGCTCCTATTACGTGCTGGTGTTCATTTTTAAGAAAAAAATCGATTTGAATTTTCGGCGGCTATTTTGGAAAAACGTCTATTAATAAAACAAAAGCACCGTGGCTAATCAACTAATTAGCTTCCACTAATTAAAGTGAGGTCACATTTTGTTTGTCGAAAAATTATTGCGTTGCTCGACCCGCTGGAGACGCATGTTTTTTTTTTATGGTCTGAAACGTAACTCACGTTTTGTCAAAAATATTTTTCATAATTTGCGCACGTCTAACCGGTATTCAGCCCTATTATTATCATGACTATTATAAAGTACAACAATATATATATGGACTGGTTTATTTCTTTGGAAAAAATCTCCTGCAGTTTTGAAAAAGTGCATTCTGGAAGACAATGTATTTGATAATATTTGCACGTGCTCACTCCATCTTGAAAAGTTCCGCGTATTTCCAAGTAGACAGATAGATGGGTTTATTCTTTTTTTATTGCTGTTTTAGTAAAATGGAATACAAGCAACAGGTCATAAAGCATAAAGAACGACATTTACAACAATTTAAATCGATTTCAGTAACAATATTGTGTCCATGCCAAGGCCCAGCGTAAACGCCGAACTTTTGTCGAATTTCTTCTGCCGAACCTTTCTATCAAAGACTGCTGGGCACGACTGTGGCGACGTTTCACTGACGTTTGCCGAGGGCCTAAGTGTTCTGTCATTGTTTAGAAATTGCCAGTCGAGTTTAAGTAACCCGTTGAATTTCGTGGGCAACGGTCTCTCTTAAGTTTAAGTATCGAGAAAAATATCGAGATGACACTGTCTAACTGAACTTCTGATTTTTAGTCTGCGCGTCCGGTATACCCGAAGATACAAAAGCGCGCATTTGAGATGCCTACACGTATATATTATGGAGCTATGCCTGAGAAATATATGATGAACATATCGAGAAACTCTGCCATTAATATAACGGAAATATTATGGACGAGAAAAAGGATGACTAAAATCACAAAACACCTTCTGTCAGCTTTTCTTGAGGTTCGCCCAGGCATGAGTCAAGCATACAGCACTGGAGTACACCACGCGTCAAAATATAAGAGAAAGTACATTTTGTACAATTCATGCAAGTGCCTGTTATTGAAGTCGAAGGTAATAGATAATAGATAAATATAATAGCGATAATATAATAGATAATAGGGAAATGTCTTAGAATTGTCATTAATTAGTTCATAAATCAAAACTTTTTACGAACGATTCTTGCGGCTCGTCTCTCAGCGTGGTACAAATCAGTGGCACTGCAGAACGCCTCGCGCCGCTTCTGATCCTAAATCGATGGGAGAACTGAAGCTTCAGCCTGTCCGTTTCTTCGTTTTACTGCTATCATAGCATTCAAGGTGGGCAAGGGAAAGTCACTTGATTCTTCCTCGATCTTTTGGCGCTCGTAAGATTCGCTGTTCTTACCCGCCTCATCTTTGCCTTGTCTTGGTTTTCCTTCCATGTTAGGAATTGTAATCAATGAGGTTTGTGCTACCTTCACTGCCTTTACCAATATTATTTTTCTGGAGCTTGATGTCGCGCAACCCATGTTCAATTTCTACGAATATCATGTCCCTCTCCCAGATAGAAAACAAACTGTCTCTTCGCTAACGTTTCTCTTACCTTTATATGTTCATATGTTACTTTCTGTTATTCTACTTTGCTAATTAAAAAAAACAATTTCCTTCAAAAACGTTCGTAGCTAATTAGCTTTAATTAGTCACTACTAAAAGCTACGTCATGAAATGGGGTGATATACGTGAGAAACTATTTGTACGAACAGATTGCGAAACAATATGCTTAGTAATTTCTCTCCCATTCCTCCCCTCCTCCCAGCTCCATGCGCAGTACCCCCCCCCCTTCCCCCACACACGGGTGTTCTGTGTTCTATCCCGTAGCACACTAGCAACATCTACCAACTTTTATTATTCATCACATCGATGAAATACCCAAATATGGTCATCGAAGAACCAATATCCAGTATCTGTCTTCTGCGCACGACATATATTTGCGCCCTGTCGTCTGAGCGAAACTTGAATGTGTTGAGCTCGTAAAAAATACGCTTAAGTAAATCAGGTAGTTGCGAGGAATGGAGAACGCGACTTAGGATTATCACACCTAAATGATCGTTTCGCGTTCGGTAACCGAACTGTGTTCAATTGAATTTCATGTTATTTTCTTGGATAAATTCTGATATTTAAAAATCAACTACCATTAGCAGCTTCCTAGTCTGAAATATTTGAGGCTTGTTATTGGACCAAAACTCGCCTATTCATGCAGCAAGAATAGGCACGAATATGTAGACATTTCAGGGAAAAGAATGCTGGCAAGAATAGAAAATTTCTGCCAAAAAGAACGGGCAAGGAAATACAATACTAGGTGAGAATAGAGGTGATATTATCCGAATTTGAACAAAGCACGCGCTACCTGCATTCTTATTGGTTGAGCGAATATGTGACGCAAACTGTTGATGCCTGTTCAGCGGCAGAGCAGAGAATTCGCCTAGATCCTTCATATATGGTACACTATAGTGTCCTTCTGTACATTCTCTCTATAAGGCATGGGAGATATTTACACGGAGGACACTATAGTGTACCATAAATGAAGGATCTACCCAGAAATTCACTCAAAATTGTTGCGTACAATAAAACTAATAGGTTTCTCTTTTCATCTCAATCACTATATGTGATGTCAGTTTTCCCTTCGGAAAGTTGATGTTCAAACTTCGTATAAGCCCTCGAGCGTACTTCAAATTCCTCGGCCAAACAATCCCACAAAATAGAAATACAGCAACCTAGTCACTTGCATGCGTTCATGGGCGGGATGTCGTCACCCGGGACCCCTACCCGACAGTATATCCTCCAGCTTAGATTACATATAATAGGCAGAATAGGAAGTGGCTTTTGCGCTTAATACCCATTATGGGTAACCTTAGATGACATGACTATACAATTATTCCGCGAGCCCGAATGGGATATTGACTCAAAGGCCATAAGGGCGAGAGGAATAATTGTTTTAGTCTAATCACACTTGTAGGTCAATTTGTATAGCAAAAAACGTTTTCTGGCAATATGGCTCTTTCTTGGTGTTGCAAGGCACCAGAGACATAAAGACAATAAAAGACAAAAGACCGTAGAACGAAACAATAAGATGGAATACAATAGCTCCAATAAAAAATACAATACATCTTGCGACACCAAGAAAGACCCGGCAATGTGTATAATGAACATATAAAGCAAAAAGCAAACCGGCCCTTTACCCGGGGGGGGGGGGGGGACTCCAATATTTTTTTGTCGGGGATGATCGTCGGAAATTTTCAGTTTCATACCAAACATGGCGGGCCATGGCGTGGCTCAAAAAAATTATTACCCTAAAAGATACCCTAAAAGATGAGGTCTTATGTACCAGGTAGGCGCGAAGGACATAGGTAAAAGGTGAAAGATACCCATCAAGAAATTTCGGTGTTTGTTTCTAATTTATCGTCTTCTCGAATCGAATAATCTCTCTCGGCTCGCGGTTTTTAGAAGCACCATTCTAAAAAAAAAACAATTTGGACAAAGTTTCGGCCCTAAAAGATACCAAGTAGATACCTAAAATTTATTGAAGATCACGATCACCCCTAAAAGATACCAAACCATCGTGATTTTAACCCCTAAAAGATACGACGATCATCCCCGACCAAAACATATGGGAGTCCCCCCCCCCCCCCCCCCCCCCCCCCGGGCCCTTGACCACAACCCTTAAGAGCGCTGCTTAACACAATTGACTACTGCAACCTACAGCCACGTGGGACACTTAACAGGATTCACACAAGAAAGCACCGATGAAATTCCATGACTTTTCCAGGACTAAAATAAAGAAATCAAGCAATCCAAAAACGAGAAATATTTTAACTGGAAGTATGATTTATTACTGAAAAACTGCCAAAATGATTACGAGTGTTGAATCAACAGAACATACTCAGAACATATCTAGACATTTGAAATTTAATTAAATCAAAAATCTGATCATCCTAAAAATCAATTGCTAAATTCCAGGACTTTTCCAGGCCTTGAACGACCTTTTCAAAACATTTGTACTCGACCAGGACCCGATTTTATCAAGGGAGGTGGTAGGTCCCGGGTTGTTGCACTCCACTCCACCCCCCCCCCCCCCCCCACCTGTTTTTTCAATGCCAATTTTCTCCATGCTCAAGTAAGGGATGTTGGATGTTACTTGCATGGATGTGTTGCTCTCGCTATAAAGCAGCTGATACTGAGCCTATCATTTGTATTTATTTATTATTTTACGAGATATTCGCAGTTAACAGACATATTCCCCTAAAATGTTGGTTGCGGCATAGCCACCCCACCCCACCCCCCTTAAATCGGGTCCCAGTCGAGTACAAATGTTTTGACCGCTTCCCAAATTTATAAACAGGAGGATATGTCGAATCGTCGAACGCCGTTTTGCTGGTGAGCAAACCTCGTCCCCAGGGTCTTCTCGGCCGTTTTTCAAAATGGCGGTTGACTCGGGAGAAGACCCTGGGGGAGGCTGAGTCACATGACCACGCATGGCCAATGTTTGAAAACATGGGGACGAGGTTTGTCCTTTGTTTCGAGGTGGTCATGTGACTCAGCCTCCCCCAGGGTCTTCTCCCGAGCTAACCGCCATTTTGAAAACGACCGAGAAGCCCCTGGGAACGAGGTTGCTGGTGAGCTCGGCCCAGCCCTCGCGCTTACTCACGTTTCATCTCCAGGCACAGGAAGCCCACCCAGAATACCAAGGACTAGACTGCAAATGGTAGCATTCAATAACTTTTGTCTGTTCAGTGACTTTATTGAGTCATATGATGAACGTATGAAAATTGTTTGTAAATATACCATAATATCATCCCTCGCACCAATAGCTTTTGACTACTTTTGTCACTTTCTAAAATCTTCTAAAACCTAGGCTGGCGACCAAAAGAGAGTAAAAATGACTTCTAGCCCTTAATATAAAAACCTCTGATTAAAAACTCATATTGCAACCGATTTGATAATATAAGTAACCGATTAAAAATATACTTCAACAATAAACTCTGGAATCCCAAACTCGCACACGCGTAAAATAAACGCATTGCCCCTACTTGAATTGGGATTGCTGTGGATAACACGCTCTGTTTGCGAGTGAGAAAATTGCTGGGAAAATTGAAATTTGATATGACGTCTAACTAATTAGGTTTACAGAGAGATGGATTCTTTTGTTTTTGGATTTTGAAGCAAAGTGCGGAAAATATGCTGGGTGAAGAACACGTGACAAAAAAACAAACAGCCCAACCTCGTTTCCAGGATCTTCTCGGTCGTTTTTCAAAATGGCGGTTGGTTGTCTCGTGGAGAAGACCCTGGGGGAGGCTGAGTCACATGACCGTTTCGAAACAAAGGAAAACCTCGTTCCCATGTCCTCAAACAGTGGTCATGTGACTCAGCCTCCTCCAGGGTCTTGTGCTCGACCTACCGCCATCTTGAAAATTACCCACAAGACCCTGGGGACGAGGTTGAAATCAGCTAATCAACCAATCAGCAGCATATGCCCTCAAATGGGAGCTCTGGATAGGGGAATGAGGCTGAACTATACGGAAAATACCAAACCCTCTGTAAACCTAGTATAAACAGTCTAACCTCCCGTTAATTTCTAAGTGACTGGTAAAACTCGGACAATATTTTCCAGGCTGTCGGTGCCATGAAGCCATTAGGTGGCTCTTGTCCCGCGCGGGCAAGAGCGCGCATGCGTGTCCCAGAGATAAAGTCGAAGTCCTCCTTGTGCTCGGGGTCGTAGAACTCCATGCGACTGTGACGAGTGTTGTAGGCGGCCACTCGGAATGGGACTATCTCGAGCTGAGTCAGACCGGGTGCCATGGTAAGTACCTAACAAACACGAGAAATAAGTATTGGTCCAATCACACTAGTGGTCTATTATCAATAAGTATTGGTCCGATCACACTAGTGGTCTATTATCAATAAGTATTGGTCCAATCACACTAGTGGTCTATTATCAATAATTATTATATGGCAACGATAGTACGCGCGCTCTGATTGGCTAATCAGCGGGCAGAATTTTACCGTATTGCCCGTGGGCAAATACGCATTCCCGCCATTTTACAAAACGAGCGCGCCTGGCTCTGTCAGAGTTCGTTCAAGCAAAGCAAAACTCAAACAGAAGAAACATTCGTCGTGGTTGAGGAAGCTAAACCTTTCTTCTTTCCGAACTGTAAAACCTCTATAAACGTAACTACCATCTGGATTGAGTGGAAACTGAAATGATGGGTGTAATACAAGGAAACATTTCGGGAAGTTTCAGAGAACTTCGCTCGGCAGACTAGTCGTGTTTTCGTGTTGAGATTCATTGACATTGTTGACAAAGGACAAACAGATTTACATGGATTTTCAAGAAATCTATATTCCATCACATAGACAATCTTCTCACTCACATGTAACAGAAATATAAGGGGCAACTAACAGCGGATACAAGCGAAGATTTTAAAAACTTAGTTCTCGAGAGTGGACATGAATCACGGATACAAAACTAACAACAACCACCAGTGAAAATATTTTCGCCTGGCTCGTCGGTTATTTCCAGATTGAGAAGTTGTGAATTATCATTTGAAATCCTCAAAGGTTCTCTGGATGAACATTCTTTAAACTCTTTGGTTGGAAAATTTAGTCGTCGTTGGAAAGAACTAAATGATGGAAAAATACGGTAAGAAAACTCCATGTAATGTAAGATTATTTCGCTCGATAAATTGCAAGCTGCCTTTCGCCATCAAATCATTCTGCTTGCTATTGTTCTGCAGTTTGTCTTTTCACTATGATCGTTTTCCGGCTAAAATACTGTTCATTTTTCTTTTTATTTAATGGCTTTTTATGTGTTCTTGTGTTGGTCGTTCACAAATTTAAGTTAAGCTTAGCTTATAAAATTAAAAGTCGTACGGCTGGTTTAGTTTGACTTTCGCTTCGTCTCCTCCCTTTGTATTTTTGTTTTATTTAACTTTGTTTGAAAATGCCATATAATAAACAACTTACTAACCTCGTTTGCTCGGGCAGTACGGAAAAATTCCAGACTTCGGGCTGAAATTTCTGCTTTACGAACCTCGCCCAGAGGCTCGGTCCGTAAAGCAGAAATTTCATCCCTCAGTCTGGAATTTTTCCGTACTGCCCTCGCGCTCGGTTAGTAAGTAGTTAGTATTGGTCCAATCACACTAGTGGTCTATTATCAATAAGTATTGGTCCAATCACACTAGTGGTCTATTATCAATAAGTATTGGTCCAATCACACTAGTGGTCTATTATCAATAAGTATTGGTCCGATCACACTAGTGGTCTATTATCAATAAGTATTGGTCCAATCACACTAGTGGTCTATTATCAATAAGTATTGGTCCGATCACACTAGTGGTCTATTATCAAGAAGTATTGGTCCAATCACACTAGTGGTCTATTATCAATAAGTATTGGTCCGATCACACTAGTGGTCTATTATCAATAAGTATTGGTCCATTCACACTAGTGGTCTATTATCAATAAGTATTGGTCCAATCACACTAGTGGTCTATTATCAATAAGTATTGGTCCAATCACACTAGTGCTCTATTATCAATAAGTATTGGTCCGATCACACTAGTGGTCTATTATCAATAAGTATTGGTCCAATCACACTAGTGCTCTATTATCAATAAGTATTGGTCCAATCACACTAGTGCTCTATTATCAATAAGTATTGGTCCAATCACACTAGTGCTCTATTATCAATAAGTATTGGTCCAATCACACTAGTGCTCTATTATCAATAAGTATTGGTCCGATCACACTAGTGGTCTATTATCAATAAGTATTGGTCCAATCACACTAGTGGTCTATTATCAATAAGTATTGGTCCGATCACACTAGTGGTCTATTATCAATAAGTATTGGTCCAATCACACTAGTGGTCTATTATCAATAAGTATTGGTCCAATCACACTAGTGGTCTATTATCAATAAGTATTGGTCCAATCACACTAGTGGTCTATTATCAATAAGTATTGGTCCAATCACACTAGTGGTCTATTATCAATAAGTATTGGTCCGATCACACTAGTGGTCTATTATCAATGCTGCATTCTAATTGGTTGAGCTACTATACGTTATAGCTCAGTTGCGAAAACTGTCCGGTTTAAAGTAAATCAAACTATTTAAAACTTGTTTTCGACTAGACAAAATGACCCACACTTGTTCCTCTTAAATGACCTCCTTTTTCAAGAGCACTTAGGTCTCATGGTGTCTTGACTAAGAGCAGGGCTTGAAATTGCGACTCAGATTCTGGTCTTGGCGACTGAAAATTGGAGCTTAGGCGCCAGCTGGTGACCAAACATTCTAACCTTGAACTCGACTTGTAAGAATTCTCATATAGTGTGACAATCCTGACTTGTTTTCCGAATAAAAAAAAATCGATAACATTGGAATGAATTCTGCTTATCCGATTATTCGCGTTCGCCATTTTGGGTTTTGCGACTTTTCCCAAGAGAGTATCGTGAATTCATTATAACATAGCAGCGGTAGGATCGCGGGCTTTTCTTCGCACTTTTCGCCGATTTTCGTCATTCGAACCATGAACGAAACGCTAAAAGAATCCCTTTATCCGGTAAAGTGTGAGTGACTGACAGGCCTAAGCTCCAATGTTTTGGCTTGGTTAAAGCCATGACTAAAAGTAAAAATAAAAGGTATTCAAAATCTGCGGTCTACGTGTTTTCGTCACTCTTATTTTCAACTTACGCGAGTAGAGAATTAAACACAGGAAAAAATTGCGTAAAAACATTAATGGTTTTGGTAGCGTTTTTCCATTAATGTACTATAACAATAATGGCAAAGTGTGGTCTTCCCATTAACATCATTAATGGAAAATGTGGTCTTCCCATTAACATTTTTCACACATTAATGGAAACACGCTACCAAAACCATTAATGTGTTAAGCAATTTTTCCCTGTGAAATGCAAATTATAAAATGCTTCTCTTCACACTCTATACTAACAGTAAATATCGCAAATAGACTATTTATGCGAAAATTGAAAACAACTATCTCGCATGCAACTTTAATAGAAAACAGCAGGGAACCCAAACACTAAAAAAACCCTAATTTCTTTTGGCGACCAAAGATAATGGTTTGGCGACTACTTTTAAATACTTAGGAGCCAGCGGCGACTTGAGAAAAAATTTAATTTCAAGCCCTGATGAGCCCACTCGCACTCGAGGAGTAATGGCTAATATGTAGATCATGACGTATGTAGGACTGCATGGAAGCTTTCTGGCCTATTCGGTTTATTTTTAGCTCCCTCCTCATTCACCATTCTGCTCACACTTCTTTACTATCACAGCCATTACAGTTATTTGAAGAACGGAATATTCTGACAGGGTGACTGGATGGTCTCGACAAGGCACGCGCACATTTTTTTTACGGAGATGACATTTGGAGGGGGGAAGGGTAGCATTTTTCCGCTCCCGATTATTAAGAAGCAAGTGCCACCTACGCATAAGTGGCTGGCCAGAGGATAGACAACTTCCAAGTTTGCTAAATATTCAGTTTCGTTTATGACTGCTTCAAAAAGAGACAATCCGAAAACTGATCACCGTATGGTTCTTCAGATAGCCCAGTGCACAAAGAACATTTTACTAGTGAAAATTAATTTTATTGGATCGATACCAATGTAAATGTAGTCTTTAGCAAGGTACCAATAAACAATATTTGTCTGTCTGTCTGTCCCGAAAAGGCGCTGGGACATCGGGCATGTGCCCGGGCTAGCTAGGTTACCTTTCTGCCGTGGCTTGGATTGTACAAGTCTCTCTTCTGCTCTGGGTGGGGCATACCGGCGGGATCACGACCGACGATGTAGAAATTAACTCCCGTAGCGACACGGGCTTTGGCATGCCATTGAACCTGCAAATATAGACATGCACATGATTTACCGCCACCAAGAGTTCATTACTAAGAGTAACAATCTCCCATTTTATGTCCCTCCTAATCAGCGTAAGAAAAAGTATATTTTTAGAAACACATATTCCCATAAAATTGAACAGAGTTGCAGTTAACCAACTTGTAGGACACTCGTACAATTCCTCAGGGCACTGGCTCTCAAAGACTATCCTTCGCCCATCATCTTGATTTTTTCTTAAGTGTTCATGTGACTCTTGAAGTAAAGCTATTAAGAAGTTATGCTCTGATTAGGTTCGATTAGGTGGCCTTGTTTAGAAGCGTCAATCAGATTGGCTACTAAAATAGTGAACCCACGACAACGCCAAATAATAATAGCATGGATAATTAATATTTCTCGAGCCCGACAGGGCTCTGAGGCAATAGCTATTGACTCTGAGGCCATGGGGGCGAGAGGAATAATTCTTTTAAGTCAATCACACAAGTAGGTCAATTTATGTAGCCAAAAACGTTTTCTAGTCTGGTCATTTGCCATTTTTTTGCTTTCAAACCCGACACTTTTCGCTACTAGTAGGCTATAACTTATAGCCTACTAGTAGCTAAACCAATCAGAACGTAACATTGACAATAGACCACTATGTGATTTGACTAATAATGGATACCAACCTCTGTCGGCCCTGCATACATCATAGGTGACGGAAAGATAGCAAGGATAGTTGACTCTGGGTCTAGCACGCCTTCTTCTAACACTGCATGATGTTGTTTCATCCTAACAGATAGCGGGACGTCATCATCCTTGGTCCATCCTCCCAGTGGATGTAGCAGCAGAGTTGGCCTCTTGAATCCACGATCTAGGAGGCGTTGGCGAGTGTCCTGAGAAATGGAGAACAAGTAATCACTGTGATTAAAGATCCTGTGTCCGATGGGCGTGACATATAGTGTCCGATAGGCGTGACATATAGTGTCCGATGGGCGTGACATATAGTGTCCGATGGGCGTGACACATAGTGTCCGATGGGCGTGACATATAGTGTTCGATGGGTGTGACATATAGTGTATAATAAATAACATTGTCAACCCCACCAGACCCAGGGTACCTAGTGTAAGATAAACCAGGCGACTACACTCAGCTAAAACCGGCGACAAACTGATTGGTTAAGATGTAATATTTAAAAGCCGACTATGAGGACTTGACGGGGTTTCAAAGTCCGCGCAATTAGTTCCTGTCCGAGGCGGAGCCGAGGACTGGAACTAATTGCGAGGACTTTGTAATCCCGTCAAGTCCGAATAGGAGGCTTTTGAATTACTTCACATATTCATTAATTATTCGTGAGGTATTTAGCCAACACAGAGAAATAAAGAATACACAATTAAAATTCCTTTTCAAATCCTTTTCAAAACGTCTTTGTGTGATTTTCTTTACAAAATTGATGAAATGAAACTGCTGAGTTAAGCTGTGCCACTGTCAACAAAGCATAAATTATGTGGACCGACTGCAGAATAACCCCGCGCTCATTTGCATCTCTCTGAAGTTCTTGAGACAGCATAAAACAAAAGGACCTATTCATATTCAAATAAGCGAGGTATTTTGCAGTCTAGCCGGCCGACATAGCGTGCGGTTGATTTAGCGGCCATCCAAAGCTTGGAGACAGATATTGCAGAGATGTCGCCTGAGTTCCTAAACTTCAAGAAGTGACAGGAAAAGGAGGCAATCGATATCCTGGCAAGACTTTGAACCAGATTGTTGCAGGCCTTAAATGTGTCTTAGAGGAAGCCAATAGAACTGACGTGAATTTCCTGGACAAAAGTAAACCTGCTCAAGTAAATAATTGTTTGCAAAACTTTGATCCGATTACGTTAAAGAATGAAAGACTTTCTTTGAAATATAACTAAATTATACATCTATTATTGATCGCAGTTACATTGGACTTAGAAAGCTCCTTGACTTAGAAATTAAAGACGCCCAGAAAGCCGGCACTGTGAACAAGCAGCCAGAGAAAGAGAGGGTCACAGACGAAGAAGAGGAAAACATGCGGCAGGCCGGTGTTTTTGGTGCTAGTACAGTTAATACTATTGTGACCATTAATAATTATTCTATGTACACTTTAACGTAGAATGTAGAAATGCAGAGCAGAGTATAAGAAAAGTCTATTATGTGGTTTGAGTGTTTAAAACTTTGATAATGTACAGGTCTTTGAAATCCTGTTTAGTTTTGCTGGCTGTACTTTGAAATCATTAAAATTCATATTTCAAAGTACACGTACGTTTGAAACATCAATAATTCATGTTTCAAAGGTACTTGTACTTTGAAATATGAATTTTAATGATTTCAAAGTACAGGTAGCAAAACTAGACGGGGTTTCAAAAGAACTGCACGTGGTACAAATGAAGAGCTCTGGTTGGCTAAATACCTCATGAATAATTAATGAATATGTGAAGGTTAGATAAACAGAAGTCAACAATTTCTCACCTGCATTAGTAGGGCGTGTCCGTTATGTACAGGGTTTCTAAGTTGAAAAGCGAACACGGCATCAGCACTTCGGCGTTTGTACTCGGCGCGCAGTTCACTAGGAGTTAGACGGTATTTATCTAGACCATCATTCCATCGAATCCTCTCCAAGACCTCTAAGTCACCCCCTGATAACCAGTCTCCTGATTCCAGTACCATCTGAAAATAGAAAGAATGGTCCATGCGGTGGATATTGACACAATGCCGTATAGAGCGGATTACAAATATGACCATCGTGAAAACAATCGCAATTGAGCAATCGCTAGCCAATCAAGTTGCACTAAATGGCTTTTTTCTCAGCCAATAACAAACCGAACCAATTACTAAGTAATTACACAATTGCATTTACTGCAGAATTTGATTGGCTGAGAAAAATGAGTAGCCAATGAGAACGTAAAGTAATCGCAATCGCAATCACATAATAAATTTCGACAGTCAAGTGAAATCCGCTCTATTTAGACAAAGAACACCTTAACTACTTACGTGAGGTCATTGCAGGGAAAGCTAAGAATGGATTATTATATGGCTTCCCCCACGGTTGGGTTCCCTGTTTTTTTTCCCCGCCAATCAATGTGCACGTGCGACAAAGTCTTTCAGATGCAAGTCTTCAAATCAAACAAGAATCAAACAAGCATGAGCTGGTCGTATTTTGTGGGAAATATAGGTATGTCTTCAAAAAACAACAGTATTGCTACGCAATCTTATAGAATCTAGGAAGTAAATGGATTTGCTTGCAAATATCCTGATAGTTTAGATCTTCTTTAGCTGTTATTATGGCTGCAATGAACGTAAATCGGAAGAGCAACTGAAGTAATATTCAGCTTGGACAATGACTTTGAATTTACAGAACGGGAAGGTTCGTTTATTTCTCCTTTTTGAACCCTGTACTCCAAATTACAAATAAAAGGCCATGAATGAAGAGAAACATCTATTCACAGGAAAATATTGATGGATTGCCTCCCCCTAGTTCTTTGGTTTTCACTCGAACGAAAGAACTCTTACTTCCGTCTACGTCTCGGTTTACGTCGCTAGTCAAAACAAATCTTTAGCGGCCGGGAAAAAGGCAGCGCTGGAGCATGGTGTGTACCTTGATATAAGGATGCTTATCAGTCGTGGTACCCCACTGCCGCGCTATCCTCTCTTCTTTGTGGTGTTCATAGAAGTCAGGGTCACGTACTATTGCCAAATTTCGTCCCTCGTATGTAAGCGTGTAAGCGCTACAACCTTCAAGGCGTTCCTTGTCTTGAGTGGAGAGTGGCAACACGATAGGTATAGACTGGTTTGCTACTGACGCTAAATAAAATAGAGACAAGGGCGTATTAACAGAGAGTAACAAGATAAATAAGAATTCAGTAACAGCATAAGCGTATTGACAGAGAGTAACAAAATAGAGCAGATTTCGTATGACTGTGAAAAGTGCCACGGTAAAGTTGTGTCGCGCCGCGACCGCGACCGTGCCGCGACCACGCGAATTCATTCCGTATCTACAGCAGGCCAGGTTCCGTGCCGACACGGCGACAGTACCGCGCCACTTTTCACAGTCATACGAAATCTGCACTAAATAAGAATTCTGTAACATCATTAGGGAAGCGGTCAAAGCAACGGTACGAAACGGCACTTTATTAGTATACGTTTAGAGAGGACGGACAACAATATAGCCAACAACATAGTTCCAACAACAACAACATTAACAACAACCACAGTGGATTTCAGATGACCGTCGAAAGTTTGGTCGAGAGCAAAGCCTTTCGTCTTTCAGCCAATCAAATTGCAAACTAAATCAAAACGCACCAAAGACAAAAGGTCTTTTAACCTGCAAATGAAACTTCTAATAATTGGAGTCTGAAACTGACCTTAGAAACATTCTGACACAGGGGCGGATCCAGGATTTTTTCAGAGGGGTGGCTGCGCTACTAGGTTGGACTGGTCATAATCCGCACTGAGTTCTAAACTTTTAATAACTACTAATATATTTTATAGTTCATCGAATCTATCACTCTCATACCCCTCCCCTAGATCCGCCCGTGACAGCACTCGCTGCCTCTCTCAAAAATAAAATGGGTAAAATCAGCGCCGCCATCGCACTGCATGCGTTACTGCGGCTTTCATAATTCTGCGAACTCTCGCTATCGATTTCCAACCGTAAAACTGCCTTCAGGTTTCCGTCAATCAAGCTCCCGAGTCTTTTCGTCGTTAGCTCTTTGTGCCTTTTGATTGGCCAGCCACGTAACCATTGCTGGCGTGACAGGAAGCCATTTAAGCACTTCTTAGGCGCTGGCCAATCAAAAAGCACAAAGAGTAACGACGAGAAGACTCCGGAGTTTGATTGACGGAAGCCCGAAGGCGGTTTTACGGTTGGAAATCGATGGCGAGAGTTCGCAGAATTATTAAAGCCGCAGTAAGCCCAACATTCTCATTATTCTCATTATCTCTCAATAAGTACCAATTTCCCTTTTAAATTCAAAATCCACAATGTACAATTAGACCTCTTCCACTCCTGTACATATCGCTAGACCTAGTGGCGTAGATGGAGACTTCTGTTGATAGGTTCCTGCGCAAAGAGAGGAAACCTCTAGGCAGTCAGGATACAGACAAAATGCAGAACCGGTACGCAGGACAAGGAGGACTTAACTCACCCTGTAAGAGCGCCCCAAAATGTTGGCACTGTAAATACTCCTTTTCTCTCATGAACCCATATAAGGGCGTGGCCCAGCCTTCGGATAGCACTTGAACCCACTGAAGATCGAGCTGTGAAAAACAAGAGGGGGTTTAAAACAGATATGAGAGAAAGAGGCATATCAGAGGGCAGAGCCAGAGCCCGATCATAAAGGTGTTATTTATTACGGCCTTTTGCGCGGTTTTTGGCAAGGTTACGAAAAAGCTGGGTGCTTGAAGCGTGGCTAGAGAAGGAGACTAACAGAACAAAGACGTGTAGAGCCGGCTCTCCGGTGGCTTTTTCGGATATTTGATTTTTTTGGCGCGCCACAGGAATCCCACATTTTGACTTTACACGCGTGCGCCATCTTGTTTTTCTATTTTGCGCGTAGAACGCGGCGTGACGTGTCAGGCAAGATAAACGCGGAGTCGCCCTGAAAATGAAACTATAGGAGCAAAAAAAATATTTTTGTCATAGAAGTTGGAAATCCGTGCCGAAAAATGCGAGCGCCACAACCAAGAAAGGGTTTGTCTCCTGCTTGGCCTCGTTTCCATGGTCGAGATAGCGGCGCGACACGTGACAGAGCGTGAACTGTCACGAGTCACGTTGTGACGAGAGTATACCTTCGTGATCGCCAGCTTTGGAAGAGAGTCTGCCTCTTTTGTGGCGGCCTCCAGATGTTCTGGCGCCACGAACAGCTCTTTGATGCTGACCAGCGCATCGGGAAGTACATTCTACAAACAGAAAAGATTATAATAAGAGATTCCCCGGAAATGTTAACTTCCGGTGTTATGCTTGCTTGAAGAAGGCAAAATAAATACAACTGTTTCAAAAACATTGTCAGAAACGTACATACCAAGACCGCAAGTGTTTATGGGTAAGCGGTAATGAATCTATTTTCATAAGGCGAATTACACCTTAAGAAATTTCGCAGAGGTCTGGGCCATTCGGAATGGGGAACTCGCAAAAACCTGCTTCTTATATGGCGTTTTTCAAAATATTAGGATATCATCCACTTTCTCCTTGTCGCACACCGCTGGCCCAGATGAACAAAGGCTCTGTAGAGCTTGTCGGCTCTGATGTGGGTTTGTCGCAACCCCGACAACAAATTCTTCCCACTAAACCCACAGGAGACGAGATAGGTATATTCACTGTGTCCGATGGGCGTGACATGTAATGTTGTAGCCCATGAAAGTCTATGCTAAGGTTAGTAAACTCAATCCGTTTAAATCTAATGGAATTTCGATCCATCCTTTGGTCTAAGTGATATGAAGTCATAGAACAACAATCTAATGGTGTCATTTTGAACGTTTCATCACAACATATGCGGTTTTAGTTGCCCTGAAGAAGGACCGAAATATAGGTCCGAAACGTTGGCAAATTTTGCTCTTACATCAAAACATTGTCACACCTATCGGACACAGGGTCATGAAAAGTCATTCTCGGCGCACCCTTTGAACGAGAAGATCGACAACTTGCTTTACACACTCGTCGACTGTTTGTTCGCCGGCCTTAAGACTGAGCTCCGGACGTGGTGGGGCCTCGTAGACTGAGTCAATACCAGTAAAACCTGGACAAAAAATTAGGAAATGATTAGATTCAAAGTTATTTCAGGAGCCACTACACGCGTTGTACCCAAGCTCAATACAAAATCCACAGTCTAAAAATAGACTCTTCTACTCCTGTGAATATGGCTAGACCTAGTGGAGTAGATAGAGGTTAATGTTGATGAGCTCCCTGTCCATATGGCTAGACCTAGTGGAGTAGATGGAGGCTCCTGTTGATGAGCTCCCTGTGCATATGGCAAGACCTAGTGGAGTAGATGGAGGCTCATGTTGATGAGCTCCCTGTGCATATGGCTAGACCTAGTGGAGTAGATGGAGGCTCATGTTGATGAGCTCCCTGTGCATATGGCAAGACCTAGTGGAGTAGATGGAGGCTCATGTTGATGAGCTCCCTGTGCATATGGCAAGACCTAGTGGAGTAGACGGAGGCTCCTGTTGATGGGTCCCCTGTGCATATTAGACCTAGTGGAGAAGATGGAGGCTCCTGTTGATGGGCTTTCTAGGCTGCCGGAGCCGCGAAGGAGATTTCAGGGACTAGACTATGCTTACCCTTGATTTTCCCTTGCCTTGCCTTTTGGTATAGCCCTTTCACGTCCCGTTGCTCGCAGATTTCTAATGGCGTGTTTACGTGGATCTCAAAGAAAGGCAGTTTGGCTTCCTCGTGAAGATGACGTGCGCGGTCTCGGTCCTGAGAAAAAAAAAACAGTGAATATATTTAAGGGGTAGTGATGGGTACCTTAAAATTTCGAAAGTCTCGCTAAAATATTGCAAAATCTCGGAATCTCGGCGTTTTTTTTCGCACGTCTCGGAGTCTCGTTTTTCTCGCAATTTTCGCCGTCTCGGAGTCTCGGATTTTTTCTAACGCGGTCTCGGAGTCTCGAATTTTTATTTTATCATTCTGACTTGTAAGCAAAGCGTGATACTGTCAGATGCAGGGACGTCAACCCCAGGACTCAAAAAATTTGGAAACTGCCTTGAAATGGCGAAATTACGTGCAATTCTCCCGGGAGAAATACAGTAAATGTATGGCAGTCATCTTAAACTTCCGGGAGACGAAGCGAAAAGGCTCGGACTCGGATATTGAAATTTGTCAAAAGACTCGGGCTCGGATTCTGAAACGCGGGTCTCGGCGTCTCGGCAAGTCTCGGATTTACCCATCGCTACCTCTTATTTACCCCACCCGGTGCGATTTTAGCTGCGATTTAAGGTGCGATTTCTGTGGCGATCCCATGGCGATATCATATCGGCCGGTGTGAACGGCTGGCGATCTTATGGCGATTTCACTTGCGATGTCACCGCGACGTCGCAGGCTTTTCAAAATTCCACTGCGATGCGGATGCGATTTCTTTAGATCGCCAACAAACTGGCAAATATCGCAGAGCCAAATCGCCGGCCGTTCACACCGCGCAACATGACGTCGATGATCGCCGCAAAAATCGCACCTCAAATCGCAGCTAAGATCGCGCCGTGTGAACGGGCCTTAAGGTTGCGTTCACTTAGGGCCGGGATAGTTTCAAATTTATCTCGTCCATTTTCACCTCCTGTGAAACATCAGAACTGCCAATGTGCTGTTCGCCTCTAACAATATCTACTGTGGTGACATTTGTACCAAATTGCACCTGGGACCCGTTTCTTGAAACACCTGAGAATTTTCGGGCCCGAAAAGTTTGTTTTGAAATTTTATTAGAGTGATCGGCCCAAGTTTTTCGTTCTCATCTGATTTGAGTAGTCTAGAAATCCATATTCGTGGATATTTTTATTCTATAGTATTCACAGAATTACGTTAGTTTAACCCGAAATTTTTGGGCACCGGAAAAACTCGGGTGAAAAACAATGGAAAGTTTTTGGGATTTTTCGGGAGTTTGTATAAAAATTTATTTTTTGAGACGTAAACACTATAGATATCCACGAATAGAAAGTTGTAGACTACATTGAACATAAACAATAACATACTGTACGAAGGAAAAGCCAACTAAGGCTCTTTGAATAACGAGGAATAAAATTCGCAATTGCGGCAAGAAATAGGCCAAAATGGGAAAATGGATTTCTTTTATTCTGTCATTTGTTTTAATTGGGTTTGCAGTCCCCTTTTAGATAAGCGAGGAATGAATGTACATTGGGAAAGGGGTAACGGCCATTCAAATGCATTGCGTAGAAAAGCGTACGTTTAAAACCCCTGGCGCGGCTGGCATTCCTTTTAAAACTCGAAATTCCCCCATCCCTTCGATCGGCCACTCATTTTGGATATCCTACCTGCTTCGTGAGTTACTGATGCAAAACGCAAAAGTTACAGTGGAACCCGGATAAATGATAGTCGTTTCAGTGTTCCCGATGTAATAATCAAATCCTTTGCAATTGACCCAGAGCAAAAATCACAGGCGGGCTTTCAAAGCCAAAAGTCCTGATCGGCTATTAACTGGTATTAAACCTTTTTACCACTGTATGCATTGCCACGCGACCTCAAAATACAATGTTGCGATGGGCGATTGGTGACTTTTAGCTGTCAATCAAACCAAAACGCTGGATTCGGTCTCTTCAATGGATCGAAATCAACGAAACTGTTCTAACCTTCCCCTGGCTTCCTTGCCTGTAATGCTTAACTTTCTCGTTCAAGAAAATTAACATTACAGTTTACTTGCGTAAAATAACCAATCGCAACAGTGAATTTTGAGGTCGCGTAGCAATGCATACAGTGGTAACAGGTGCAACTTGTTCAAATGTAAATATGACTAATATGGTGTCATTTAACAAAGCCTTCAGAAAAGCCACCGACCATTAAGGAGTGTAAATGCGAGTTTAATCGATTCTTCTATTAAGTGGTAGAGTGCTTTCACTAACCAGTAAATATACTTCAGCCTTTTGCACTTGTCTTTATTCTCTTGCACTTTTTGTGATTTCGTTATTAGTGATTAATTAATGAGCTGACGTACAGTCACACTTTGTTTCACACAAGAAAAATAACGCAAACACTCTTTAGATAAATTAAGCTCCCAAGACAATCAAGACAGTAATAAGATATATAAAAGAAAGTTAGGTAAGTAAGTGTTAATACGAATTTCAATGCCCTCTCTTGATTTTTTATTTTTTATTTGCAATTGTGAAACTTCCACTTATGTGTTGAACCCTTTTGTTGAACCTATATCACAGGAAAAAAATTGCTTAAAAACATTAATGGTTTTGGTAGCGTGTTTCCCATGTATGTGTGAAAAATGTTAATGGGAAGACCACACTTTCCCATTAATGTCATATGTACATTAATGGAAAAAACGCTACCAAAACCATTAATGTTTTTACGCAATTTTTAAGAAAGATTTGACATAAATAGCTGTGGTTTCAAATAATCCCAAAATAGAAAAATAAAAGGATTTTTAAAAATGTTGTCACCAACAACAACTGTAAGTGGTTGCTTCTAGCCTTAAAATGCACTGCAAACAAACATAGAAATTTAAGATTTACGATTTCGTTCCCTTTATCGGGAGCTTCTGTGGCATACTAGTGGCATTCATTTTTAACGTTTTTTTACAGTCAGAATCGTGGTTTCGCACTTGGGGTTTTCAACTCAAGATTTGATTTCGTTTTTTTCTGTCCCACCAATAAACCATTCGGGTACTTGCCCTGTTTCGCCTAGTGCAGTCAACTGGCTTTTCGTCTCGACGGAAAACCAGTCTACTGCTCTATGCGAAACAGGGCAGGGACCTGATTGGCTTAGATGGCTTGACTGGCGAAACAGAAAGACACCACTAAATCCAAAACCACAACGCGAAACAGCGAATTTAGCTGTAAAGGATTTATAAAGGCCAGGCTGGCTTAATTTCTACTTACCTTTGTGTAAGGACTGATGAACGCCGTTAAACAGATCATACCAGAGTCGGCAAACAATTTGGCGACTTCACTAACACGGCGAATATTCTCCTCTCGATCTTCAGGTGTGAATCCCAGGTTCCTGTTGAGTCCTGTACGCATGTTATCGCCATCTAAAGTGTAGGCGGGAATTCCTTGCCGGCAGAGATAGTCCTCTAGCGCCATACTAAGAGTTGTTTTACCCGCACCCGATAACCCTAGGGAAAAAATCCAAGGGTTAAGACGATTTCTGCGCAATTTCTTCATTCATTCACGACAACAGTCTTGTGATTCTTGTCTTACTGTACTATCCAGTTGGAGTGCCCATAGTTTTGTCGACAAGTTTTGACGTTTCGTGTTGATAGTTTTGCATTTGAAACGGCGCGTTGTCAAAGCGAGTTCATAATGTTGTCAAGGAATGTCGAGACAAAGTTTTAAAATCACCAGCTTTTCCTTGACAACATTGCGAACTCCACTTGGCAACGTACTTTCCAGACACTCAAACAAACGTGAAAACGTAACGATAAAACTATAGACGCTCCAAGCTTAACTGGATAGCGCAGTATTATTTGTCAAGAAAACCCATTGGGTTTGACCAGAAACATATAAGTGAGTTGAAACGTGTAACAAACATACATTACTTTAGTGCCAAGCTGTGGAATATTCGCAGAATAATCAATTGAACTGATTTTGAAAATAATGTTGTTGCAAGACTTCAAGATATTAAATGTTAGTATATTATCACGTACCACTGTTGCTCTACTTTATATGAGTGAAAAATGAAATATTATGAAGAGAAAACCTACTTGGGTTAGCAGTCGAGAGTTCATTATTGACCAAATATGGTCATAAATTCATCTCGAATAATCCACAGCTTGGTTCGCCGTTACATGTTTCAACTAAGTTATATGTTTCTGGTTTGACCGAAGACCATACGGGTTACAGAACATCGCCAGTAATTGGGATGAAATCCCGAGTAGATTGGCGCTTACCATTTGCCAATTCGCCTTTGGGTTTTGATCGGTCACCTCAGATGGTCATCAAATAGTTTGGTACAGACTACTCCGATCGGTTCGTTCCAACCAAAATGACGGGACAACCACTGAAGCTTGCCGACTTGTCCCAAATGAAATGACCGAAAATGTGACTGTGAGATTTCTCAGATTATCGTTTGATACTTAGTCGATGAGGGGCGCAGTCCCGAGTTGGCTTTTGCAAGATCGAGCAGGATAAGTGTTTTATTGTTCAGCACATCGACAGCACAAAAATCACCCAGAAAAGATTTACTTTTACGTATTTTTTAAGAGCTCAACAGATCAATTGTAACTCAGATGACATGCAGATGTCACAAGATATATGTCATGTGCAGAAGACAGATATTGCAATTCCGATGACCATATTGGGGCATAATGACGATATTATTTCACTTATCGGGCTCTGCTACAGCTCCTCCCAGACGGACTCACCGCCCGGCCCCGCGCCGGAGGAGCTTTAGCAGAGACCCATAATTATTTCGCAAGCAAGGGTTTCGTGCCGTCGGCTTATATTATGCAGACTACTTCGTGCTGAATGGCTGAACTGTTTGTGCATGTAAACCCTGCCCGTTCCCCCACCGCAGTCAGTTTAGAGTATACTGCGGTGGAGAGCGTCCGGGTTTACCTATCACATAGGATCACGTAGGCTTCAGCGCTTATCAACCGCAACATTCCTAATAAAAAATCTAGTACAAATTTGTGTCTTGAGCACTTACCCGTAAACCACACGGTACAACCTCTAAACCCCGCCCTTGTTCCGACCACCTGACCTCGCTTGTCGCGACTAACACTGTGATCCTTGTAAGTGACATTAGTAGCTTTCACGATATTCTGAAAGAAGAAAAGGCATATAGATGATATTAACACAACATCGAAAGTATTGGAGTCCCTACACTGCGGGCAGAGCTTTCTTTCTGTCAATCCTTTACTTCCAAGTACTATGTAGCGCGAATACGAAGAGCAAATTCTATTTGAACGTATTCTTTTGGAAACTATTCAGCTTGCACGTAAGAAATCAAAAAGGCCAATTCACAATTCAATTCTATCAGCGCGATAACGTAAGAGAGTACTCCTAATTTCTATTTATCTAGAAGGTGACTGGTCATTAATAAACAAACCTAGATGATTATTTTGGTTACTCCTTATGAACTAAATTAACCCTATAAATTGTGACAAATAAGTTTTATCTTTTTTTTTCTATGAAGATCAGCTGAGTCAAAGTGCGAGAAATATTGAAAAAACTGGCGCCGACAAACTTTATTTCGTAATGCCCACAGTTACTCTCTAGATACCATGCCTCTCCGGCTTCCCCGTTATTTGAGAGAAGTCGTGTCGTGGCAAAAACATGTAACTCCGTGGCAGAAAATGTTATCATAAATATGCCAAATAGGCCTTCAAGCCAAAACAATGCACTGGCAAGAAAATGACATTCGAAAATAAGGAATACCATTATTACAGTCAAACAGGTGATCTTGGCAGAATCGAACATGAAGAACTACTTAGAAAACTATTAAGGTAATGAAATCCCGACAATCAGCTACAGTTATGCAAAGATGCACTAGTAAATTTTATCCATGGATCGCAAAAAGACGATCCCTCATCGTAGATATCTTGAAATCCGCACGTGGAAAAGAATTGAAAATCAGTTGTTTTTTTGATCCTAAAAACTGCACAAGTTGATGAAGAATGTTGGGAATAAGAGACTAAAGTCTTGGGCAAATCTGAAACGCGAAACGTTGATATAAATTGGCCATAGGATTATTCGAAGAGGAACGGAAGTCTATTTCATTTAATGAACTGGTGGATGTTTACCTTTTGACAATCACTGCAAAACAGTGAGATAATTCGAGTAAGTCTGATATGAAGTTTGATTTTCATAAACTGTTGAATTTTATAAGACATAATAGCAACGGCGGAAGTAAAATTTTCAAACTAGTGAAATGGGTCAGTGCTTCCGAATTCTGTCTGAATACATTGATCTTAAATGACAAAATAATTCAAATCTCTCATCCCTGCTGGTAATAGCAAACGGCGCGAAATCACAGATTCGTGTAAATGGTATTTGAGAATGTAGTAGAAAAGACTAGTTATCAAATTCAAGTTAATTCTTACCGAAAACAGACTGAAATCTCGCACACCCGCCATGCTAGATCACCGCCACTGTAATATCAAGTTTTAATCTCAGTCATCCGTCCCACACGAACAGATCACATTATTTCTGACCGCGACAACCTGTAGCAGTTACCGGAGCACCGGCTCGCTATAAATATTCATGAGCGAACTCGGCCTCTGATAGGTCGAGAGTACGCCATTCTTTCCCTCCATTTAGTCAGAAATAACAAGGCAACAACTTTTCAATTTCATTCTCGCTGCGGGTTTCCAAGTTTTTGAACTTTTTGTCAAATAATATTAAAATGTGTGTCAATGCTGATTAATCACTTAGTATGATTAGTATTTCACTGGCGGCATTCGGTATTAATGTCCGGGAGCTAACATGTTAAAAAAGAATTTATTATAAAGGTTTGAGAATTGCAGCAAATATGCTAACACTTTCATTTGATCAGCTGCCCATTTTTCACGGCTGAAAATGAATAGGAAAATAATTTAAACTAAATCTTAAACTTTTTTATAACCACGTTTCTGTCGTCTGAGTATTTTTTTTCAACTTTTCATTGCCTAGTAGGAAGGACAAAATGCTGTTTCATTAAAACTTGCAGTAAAAAAGTCTCACAGCAGTCTGTACGAACCTCTTAAAATGTTGTGAAAAATAGGACAGCTGTACTAATATGGAAAGAAGATGGAAAACATGCTTAATACACTCCTTCGTTTAGCTGACACATAAGCGTTATCGAAAACTCTGGATTGGATTCCCAGATGGAGAATTAAAGCTACGTAAATGCTATAATAACTCCATGATTTCACGCATTCATAGTTTAGAAGAGAAAATTTACAGAACAACAGAACGCTAATACAAGATAATTATCACCAGTAATAGAACATTATTACCTAATCTATCTTAAATTAACACGTAAATTGAGTTCAAACACGAAATGCGCGTATCACAAAGAGGTGTTTCTTGACGTCGAACAGGTGAAATGGATATTCAACCATTGGCAGACATAGTATTTCAAACACTGACTTCTTCCTAAGAGCATTATACCAGGGACGTGTGAAAGATTTCATACCGGCAAAAGCAGGCACAGTGATTATCATTCAAACTAAGATAACTTCGAGGACACAGAAGAGTATAAACCAAGCATTTCGGCTGATGACATTGATGACGTTGCACTTGAATACGGCTGTTTCCGAAGTTCTCATGAAATTAAAGAAAAAGAAATCTTAACTTATTTGAACATTTCGTTTTTTCTAAAAAATACGCCTTTGGAAGGTATGAAAAATTGATGAAGAAAGATTTAAATGATATCTAAATGTCACGAAATGTTCTTAAAGTTTCCTTCCCTTGGGGGCCACTCTAAGATATCACCTTTTTCAAAAGAATTTTGTAAATCTGTTAAACAAAATGGGCCGCATTTACAGGCAAAAACAGCAATAGAAGAGGGGATATTTGTGGATAAGCCAACTCAAAAAGGAGGAGTTTACGAAATGGACTAAGATTTCAGAAGAAAACTGTAAGAAAATGCAAGCTAAAAATGTTTCACACAAAAGCGATTGCATTTCGTTTTAGATGAGGACTATTTTTGCTTTTTTATCATTGCCAAACCGCAATAAAAGTAATTCTAAATTACATCCATCCATTTCTATGCCGCAAAAATTTACCTGGCTCCAGAACTGATTTCTATTGCTGTAAGCAAAGTTTCGACCCTGCAACGCAGGTACCGCCAGCGACATCTCAACAAGGCTCTCTCACTCTTGAAACTACGTACCCGACTGGCACACTGATTTTATTAAACGGCTATTAAAACTACTGAGCTACAAAAAAACTTGACATCTTGACATGCTTTCTCGTGTGTAATACGATATAGTTGTATAATGTCACGGGATTTTAGTTATACAGAAGTATAACTACGTCCACCAAAGCCGGCTTTCTCTAATTCCCTATTTTTCGAACTGCTCCATTAAAAATGCCAAATGGCAGTTAAAACTGAAGTAGAGCATAGCGATATTATAGTATCTTTTAGAGAGGCTTTCTAACGGTGAACCCCGCAATTTGACTTTGATACGCTACACATCACATATTAATATTGATAATATCAAGGGTCAAATTTGGTAAAGAGATTTTTATAGGATAATTTATATATGCCTGATAGTAACAGTAAGTCTAGAGTCAGTAGTATTTGCTCGCTGACCGCTAGACCGTTCAGGGGGCAAAGTCTCGTGGGTATACGCTTGAAAGAGCAAATGCTCACGTATATAGTTCGCTATTGTACTACACATAAGGGATACAAAAAATAGTTAGCTCCCTTTTTCCTACCGACATGAATGGAAGAGTTAAAGGACCGTCTCTTTACGTCTATATAGTGTATCACTGCCCGACGATTGCAAATAACATGACCGATTCACCTCCAGCAAAGTTACGTTACAAGAATGATTATGCAAGCACATCCTAGGCGATCATGTTTCCTGTGTATGATGTCATTGAAGCTCCCTGGAGTCTGGGCTCCCTGTGGTGCAACACAGGGAGCCCACGAGTCAAATTGCTGTTTCACACTCTTGTTTCAGTCTTGTAACGTCACATACGGGTGACGTTTGGTATTTCCTAATAGAAATCAAAAGGCTGACTGGGACTTCAGTGGGACGTATTATAATAAAGCCTGGAGCTAACCAGAAAACTTAAAGTTTATTTAGCTCCTGGGACCTTAAATCTAGCTAGATTACTTTGACTGGAAGCAGCGAGGTGGTGTACATTTAGACAATGCGCCAATTTTTTGCAGTTAAAATCGATTTTTAAGGTATGAGTATACCTTTGAAGGGTGTCGCGGGAAAAAAATTCGTATCGCGTCACAATTTACACCACAAACGTCGTTCATATATCGTTTTAAAGCTAAAAGGTTGGGCTATCTGATGAATAACTTTGTTTTCATTATATTGTACATTAACATATATTTGTTTAGCTCTAAAGAAAAAAGTACCGACTTTCTTGAAAAAGTTCCAGCTTCTTCCAATTAAATTGCACAGCTCCAAATTTAAGCAAAATCTATTCTTTAGAAGGTGATCTAAAAAAGGGTGTGCGGGATTTTTGATTTTCCTTTCAAAACATATTTTATGCTAATTTTTGTGTTAGCATTGCCAAAATATCGACTTTCAACCTGTTTTACGTGATATTTCCGCAAATATGTAAAATATCAATAATCCCGCACACCATTTTTCAGATCGCCCTCTAAGGAATACATTTTGCGGAAATCTGGAGCTTTTAACATTAACTGGAAGTGGCAGGAGCTTTTAAAAAGCAAAAATTGGTACTTTTCCTTTGAAGCAAAAAACGACGAAAACGATCCATCAAAGTAAGTTGCATATAAATATACCACTTAGTAAGAAAGGCCGTTCCACAAGCTTTAAAACGATATATAAATGGCCCTTGTAGTGTAAATAATGACGCGACAGTGATTTTTTTCGCGAAAATTTGAGGGATGTCTATGCACCTAATACTCAACTTTCCCTGGATAAAATAATTTTTGTGAAAAAAGTTTTTCAGGATCGAAAAATCATTATAAATATCTCTGTTTTATGCAAATTTGCATGTCCCAGCGTCACACGTTCAGCGCCTTATTTCTTCGTGGTTGGTAAAACATACAACGCAAAATTTGCCATAAATCGAAGTTCCAATCCTAAATGAAATAAATTATATGGTATTTTCTTCAATATATGCATCTTCTTCGATATTATTATTGAAAACGTCTTTGCCATTTTCGTGTCCCAAAAATTTGATAATTTTAGCGTATTTCAGGTTTTTTAGATTTATTGTCAAATTAAGCAATGCCGCAATGAGACAAACTGAGCCAACTGTGGTCTATAGATTTTTATGTCGAAATGTGGCATTCTGACTGAGATCGGAAATAAGTTCTTGGAAATATAAAATTTCGAAGTTTACTGAAAGCATTGTCCCCCACCAAAATTTAAAGCATAATAATACGACCGGGGTTTGCATTTCCTCTAATATATAGATAACCATAAGCCTTATTGCACTAAGAAACTACAGATGTGTGGTCTAGTAAGATTGCAGTCATTTCGTCTATTTCCCGGACTTATAGCCTATTTTGAGAGAGCTTAGGAATGGCGTGAAGTTTACTGAAAGTTTTGTCCCCCACTTCATAAAATTTGCATATCTAAACAAACGACAGCAAATGTGACTGCTACCGAAGTTTGTTTATAATTTCTTCGTTTACATTAAAAAAATCAAGGTTTTTTGCTCAAACTATTTAAATATATACATCTGAGATTTCATTCGCACCGATGAGGTAGATTTCGGCTACAACACACGAGATTTAAAACTCACAATGTTATTTTTGTAATTTATGCAATTCGGAAGGAAATTCATCAGTTTAGAAAAAGTTCTTCATTTTTTCTGTTTTTCAGATAATTTCACATTTATCGCAAATCAACGGGAGTTCTTTCAAGACAATAGGTATCTTTGTAGATTTGAAGCGTTGTCTGTATTTTGCAAAAAAATAGGTATTTTGAACCACTGCTATTGCGTGTTATTAATAAAAAAAAACCCTAAAAATTTGCACTTTAAGGTGGCTTATAGCAGTTTTTAGCTGACTCTTCGGTCTGGTATGGTCTGTATCTCACGTGCTATACATACACAGAAAGGCAAGCCACTTTGCAAGAAACATGCAATTGATCGTTATATGTGTTTACATGTTTTGTTTAAATTGACGCTTCCATGGCAACGAAATGGCGGCCCTCCATTTTTTGAGTTGAAGAATCCACCCAGACATGCAAGATAACTTTTCGCAATACCAACGCCAATGAGGTCAGACTATAAGTTTGAAGAAAGAGGCCAAGAGCGATTCGAAGACCATTTTTTTGGTCAAGAAAATCAAGCGTAGTCAATCAAAATCGTGAGCCAATCAGATCCTTTCCTAGTTTCGCCTAGTGCGACATGTCTGTTGCGACATGTCTCGAAAAACAAGCCAAAGGAGTGCACTGAACTAGGATCCGATTGGCTCACACGATTGTGATTGACTACGCAGCAAACTTAACAGTCAAAGGCTCACTAGATTTGAACCTACAGGGTCGGGTGTTATCTGAAACACTTGAAAATGGCATTTCTAAAAGAAAGGTATATATTATAAACGTTGTGACTGGTGATTTTTCCAACTGTTATGTACCGTTCGAATTTTTGATATTGAGAGAGTGCAAGTGGATTTTTTTGCAAAAGAAAGGAATCTTGCGTTTGACTAGTTACCAGGCCCCACCCGGTAAGGAGATAAAATTGCTCATATTATCAGAAATATTTATCAAATTCAGTCGAAAAGTAGATAATTCGACGTATTTCTCTATAAACGATAGTACAAAATAGCCAAATGCAAAACCTTATAAGTAAAGAAAAATATGTCGCAAACTCGCATGTGACGGTATTGAGTACCACCTCGCTGCTTCCAGTCTTTCTTTTGCTGTAACTTTCCCTTCTCTTTTGATAGTAAATGTATCTTTCGTAAAATGTAAAAACAAGGGGAAAAAAGGTGAAAAATAAAGTATGTATGTATGTATACGTAACATGTATAAAACAAGCATTTAGTGTGTACATGTGTGATCAGTCATGGAGGCATTAACAAATAAAAGCACAGCATCGGCCACAGAAGTTTTGAAGCGGAGCCTTTGTTTTGTCTCAATGACAGTAGTCTCGGAACAGTCTAGACAAAATCGATATGATCTTAGCTATTCACGCATTTCTACTATTTGCAGCCAAAATCGTTGTTTAGCGCTTGGAAATTTCAAAACCTGGCTTGATATATTGCGGGTTTCTCAGTTAAGCCAGCCGAACTATCTAAGCCAATCAGGTCCTTGCCCTGTTTCGTCTTGTGCATTTAACTGGGTTTTCGTCGCGACAGAAAGCCAGGCGACTACACTAGGTGAGATCAAAACAAGGCAGTAGCGAACAGGGTTCAGTTGCTCGAAAGTGGTTTAGCACTAATCCAGGATTAATTACCATGGTGACTCGATGGTTTTGTTCAGAACTAAACCTGGTTTAAATTTAATCCACATTTGAACAGCCCGCACCAGGGGTGTAGCTAAAGCTTTCTTGTAAAGTACGCAGATAGATAGATAGATAGATAGATAGATAGATAGATAGATAGAAGTAGATTTTTATTGGAACCGTGTAAAAATATTTACAGACACCGTCCACACTACACCGTTTTCAAACGAAAACGGATATACTGTTTGCTCCGGATACGGCTATCGTCCACACTACAGCGCCGAAAAATCACCGAAACGGCGAAAACAATACGAAAACGATAAGTGTGGACGCAAATCTTTTTGAAAACGGAGCAAAAAGTATCCGTTTTCGTTTGGAAACGGTGTAGTGTGGACGGGGTCTCAGTCTTTTATCATGGCAAAGTTGTTCGCGTGTCTGGAATTTGTTAACAAACAAAAACAACCACGCGAAATACCAAAGGAACAACTTTGCTATATGATAAAAGACAGACAGAAACAAACCTGGGCTTGCAGCTTATCGTTCCTCAAAAGAATGTACCTATTTATTTTTCCTGTATGAGAGACTAGAAGGCATTCAAGGTTGGGTGAATGTGAAAGCAAACGTTGCGATTTTGCGAGTCTTTTCGCTACGTCCAAGCTCATACAGTATTTGGTGCGGGTTTTCTTTGTGGCAGCTAAATATCTACTTGGCCTCAAACTAAACCTGAAACTAAACCTTTATCTCGCTAGTATATACAACACTTTCGGATAAAATGGCAGCTATTTGTACTTCATTTGCTCACACTACCGTATGGAGTACAAAATGTCCCCTGACATTTTTGAGTTGCAAGAAAACACCCGGAAAATATGCTAACCTTCTTAGCCTGAGCATCAGACGGAATTTTATTTTCCGCGAGAAAATGAGGGAGGAAAAAAAGAATTACTCAGGACCTCTCTGGCCTCTCTCCTCCTTCCCTCTTTTTTTTTCGAGGAGGAGGAGGGGGGTCCTGATACTCAGGATACAATAGCTGACTTTTGGGTACTTTGTCCAAGCTCATGCAGGAACTTTTTATTTCTAGATTCGTACCAATAATATCCAAACCCCTGGCTTGTGTAAATATTCAAGATGCGGCAAAGTTCTGTCAATTCACTCTTGTGTTCTGTCAATTCACTCGAGTGTTTTTGAAACGGTGTAGCGGTCACATGAACTTCGACGGCAAAAATGTAAAAAATGGAAAGAATATCTCTATAGTTGGTAGAGGGTCGGAGATTATTGTTCGTATGTAATAGAAACGAAATTAAGCAATAGGATATACAGCCGATTGCGTTTGAGCCCCCCCCCCCCCCCCCTTTGAGCGTTTTACCCTAACAGTTCGCACGTTACGTTTGAACGTTTGAAAGTTGCGTTGTGAGACAAAAAGTCGGACGTTTCCAAGGGCAACCGCCATGTGTATTTTTCATTGACCAATAAGAAGGACAGAACTCTTTGGTTCGCCATAGAAACGTCTCGTTTCATCCTAGAAACGCAACTTTCAAACGTTCAAACATAACGTGCGAACTGTTAGGGTAAAACGCTCAAACGCAATCGGCTGTAATACAGGGCTTGAAATTGCGCCTGTATGAGTCGCTTTTGCGACTAAACGTTTCTTATTTTCGACTATGAAAATTTAACAATATTTTGGCACCCACAGTCTGTAAAACGCGACTAAAAATTGAAACTATTGGCGAAAATGCGACCTCGTTTTTTTCGTTTCCAGACTACCCTGCGAGCAGCGATTTCCTCCTCTCTTAGGCCGGCTAGCCGCCGGCCTAAGAGAAGAAGAGGAAATCGCTGCTCGCAGGGTATTTCCAGCCCTGATATAGGGTCAGATTTTGGACAGTTTTTACCAACTTTTACCACAGGCTCCAAAATATGGACACGTATAGCATTTCAGGGCATACCTCTTGTAAATGTCCCTGTCTTTTTTTAAAAAGAAACATCTATTATTCAAGGCATTCAAAAAAAATTTAAATTAGATTTGGATATGCAGAAGAATGTGTAGGTTGTTCTGAATGCCAGGTTTTGATTTAACAGAAGATTCAAATAATAGATCTGAAACATGAAGAACGTTTGTCAAAACTTTGAGTATTGACAAAAGTGCAAAGTTACCTCAATAAAATGAAACGGTACTGAAAAAGCTAATATGTCGATGTTTTCTACAACAAATTAAAAATGCATTAGACACGTTTTGATTTGGAACCACCAAATGTAAAAAAATATTATATTTAGGACAAAATAATTGAACAAAAATTGACAACTAGTAGTCAAAGCCACTCGAAGCAGTCGTACATTATTAACGTTGACCTTGAAAGGTAAAATACGGAAGGAAGAAAAAGGAAAAAGAAGCAAGAACGCATGGGAAGTTCTTCAACAAGTTTCTTACCATGTCCTATGGGTAAATTTCTTCAATTAGCTCTAGGCCACATTAAAAGCAGAAACGGCTTAGCTGAGGATTCCAATGTTCCTTCTTTTCTATTCGAGTGGGTCAAAATCTCTCAACACATAACAGCATTATAAGAGCAACTGTTTATTGTTCCTCATAAATGCTTAATGAAGTAGTGGGCAGGAGAATCTTATTATCTTTTCAAATTGTGCATAAGATCAGTTCTGATTACTTGAAAAGACTAATTTCTAAGACCACTAAGGTTTTGTTATTGTCAAATTAGAATATTTTGGAAAGAGCTGTTGAAGTTTTATAGATGTATTTTTGTCAAACAAAGACTCCTGCTAGAATTGTCAGCATGGGGCTGGACTTTTCTTACAAGTACAAAGGACATACAATTTCCTACAAAACGACTAGCTAATGAATAACAACTCTCAGTGGCTCTTTCTTGAGAAAATTGGAGACTAAAGGAGAAAACAGTATTTAAACTAGGTCATAAATAGTGCATGTCTCAAAGGTAAAAAATAAGCATCACTTTAAAAATAGATTTGAGAGTCAGTAATCCATCTAAGAGATAAAGATATTTTAATACAATTGTGCCCCCTCAGATAAAATGTAAAGAGCACTTATACAAATAATATTTTAATGGTGTGTGACCAGATCACTTTTCAGTGATTTTAAGTTCGCAAAACTCAGAAAGAGGACTTTAGAATTATTACTTTTTTGCATCAGCACAAGGGAGAAATAGGCGTTGTTATCTTCTTCCGTTGTGTGTGCAGTCTGCTGTGTAATGGTTGCCGCTAATTTCCTAATTGCGCAAATTGCCGCTAAGTAGGTAAATAGTTCCTTTGTTGACCGGAAATTTAGCAAGGACGGAACGCGTTTTTAAGTTTTGTTTAATTAATTTCTATTACAAGCTCGTTAGTGATAGCTGGTATAAATACGCAGATTTAGGTTATAAGAGAAAGAGATTGAAGAAGAGCAAAGCTGAGAAGTCGCAAAGCAGAGACAGTCAACAAGAGTCGGGGCTTTGCCCCCGGCCGGCTAAAGTCTTGAGTGTAAGCTGTGCTCTGTTCTCCGTTGTAAGTATTTTCGGAAAGATAGATTAGCTTTAGGATTTCAATTATTCGTAGAGAGTTTTCGAACAAGATTTTGTGCGCAACAAGTGTTTCTGAGTAAGAATGTTTAGAGTCGTTTTGGAATTGTGACACAATAGTTTTCAGAAGAGTTTTTGATATTTCGCTAGAGTTTCGTGAGAGTTTTGACGGCTTTTAGTAGTTTTGGTTAGAATTGTTTAAAGAGTTTCGCCTTATAGAATTTCACATGTATCGTAACAGTTTTGTAATATGTTCGTAAGTTCCGTAATAAATCTCTTATAAGTCCACTCCTTGCATCCATCATTTGTTCTCACGTTGCCTTCGCTCGCGGATCCTGATAAGTTTTATGTTCAGTTAATTTCAGTTTAAGTTTTAGGCGCGTCCTTATGTTAGCGCCGAAACCTTTCATTTCGCTTTTTAAGTTTTATTTCCTTAACCGCGTGGATCGACGGCGCTTCCCGAGATTCGGGGAGTCGTCGCGCGTTTTCGCCGGTTACATTTTGGTACCAGGAGTGGGGTGCAAGTGTTTTTGTGGCTTAGGTTTTTATTAGGATTTAGATTTCCATTAGGTTAGGTTTCTTACAACGGGAGAGAACACACGCTTAACATGAAAGGCACGACGAGACACGCTGATTCGTGTGACCAATAATGCACGACCAACCGGACCAAGCGGACCAAGACAGGAATGATACGTGAAGCTCAAACGAGACAGACAACAGTCGGAGAATCTGGACACGATAACAGCTCTGAAGTTTTGGGACACCCTTGTATGATCGAGACCAAGAAAAGCGATGGCAAACGCCACCTTCATGTTCCTGATGGCGATACAAGCGACTTGAGTGGAAGAAGTACGGGAAGGATGGCTGTGAGGGGTCTACGGAGATAGCACTCGTCCATTGGGGTTAAAATGGCGAGTCACTCACACGAGGTCTCGTAGTTGTAGCACCTCTGCCAACGGCAAGATTTCCCTGGCAGAAGTACCTATTCCACTGGTTGTTTCAAGACGGCGGGAGAGAGCTGGTTTTGCATAGTTAGCAGGAGTCTAGCTGTGGTATTTGGTAGTTAGCAGGGGTCTAACTATATAGTGTTCTAGGATTCGCCAGGGCCCGGTGAATTCCTAAAGTAGCCACTAGGAGAATGTGTGCTAAGAGAGACGTCCAGGACCGAGCTGCTGTCACAAGTATGATTCACAAAAGGACTTGACGTTTAATTTTGAGGCGATGGCGCGATCGAGTATCAAGGGGACTGCGAGGAACTGAATGGCGTGGTGGCGTGCGTTCCAATAAGAGTTTGTGGTGTTCTAAACGGAACCACTGGCGGACAAGGCCGCACTTTATTGATGAACAATTTCGTCGTAAGCCGAGTAAAGAGAGAAGTCAAGGCACAGATCAAGAGTGGGACTACGTGTGGTGCGGGTAAAAGTGCAGGGGAGTTACACGACATCAAACAAAGAACTGTACCGATGGTATGATGCTATATGATGCGGGAGTTAGATAAACAAGGACTTGACATTTTAGTTTCCTTTATAGCTGGACTTTGACTCATATATTGTTTAGTTCGCTCGAGGACGAGTCGAACAAAAGAGGTGGCGAATGTGACCAGATCACTTTTCAGTGATTTTAAGTTCGCAAAACTCAGAAAGAGGACTTTAGAATTATTACTTTTTTGCATCAGCACAAGGGAGAAATAGGCGTTGTTATCTTCTTCCGTTGTGTGTGCAGTCTGCTGTGTAATGGTTGCCGCTAATTTCCTAATTGCGCAAATTGCCGCTAAGTAGGTAAATAGTTCCTTTGTTGACCGGAAATTTAGCAAGGACGGAACGCGTTTTTAAGTTTTGTTTAATTAATTTCTATTACAAGCTCGTTAGTGATAGCTGGTATAAATACGCAGATTTAGGTTATAAGAGAAAGAGATTGAAGAAGAGCAAAGCTGAGAAGTCGCAAAGCAGAGACAGTCAACAAGAGTCGGGGCTTTGCCCCCGGCCGGCTAAAGTCTTGAGTGTAAGCTGTGCTCTGTTCTCCGTTGTAAGTATTTTCGGAAAGATAGATTAGCTTTAGGATTTCAATTATTCGTAGAGAGTTTTCGAACAAGATTTTGTGCGCAACAAGTGTTTCTGAGTAAGAATGTTTAGAGTCGTTTTGGAATTGTGACACAATAGTTTTCAGAAGAGTTTTTGATATTTCGCTAGAGTTTCGTGAGAGTTTTGACGGCTTTTAGTAGTTTTGGTTAGAATTGTTTAAAGAGTTTCGCCTTATAGAATTTCACATGTATCGTAACAGTTTTGTAATATGTTCGTAAGTTCCGTAATAAATCTCTTATAAGTCCACTCCTTGCATCCATCATTTGTTCTCACGTTGCCTTCGCTCGCGGATCCTGATAAGTTTTATGTTCAGTTAATTTCAGTTTAAGTTTTAGGCGCGTCCTTATGTTAGCGCCGAAACCTTTCATTTCGCTTTTTAAGTTTTATTTCCTTAACCGCGTGGATCGACGGCGCTTCCCGAGATTCGGGGAGTCGTCGCGCGTTTTCGCCGGTTACAGGTGCAGTTATTTTGGTCCACAAAATATTGTTTCCTGCTAATATTATATTTTATCAGAAAGGTAGCTAAGTGTTATCATAATTTCTAATGAAAGACATTGGCAAAAAAATGAAGCACAATTGTGGTCAAAAAAGGTTGAATTTTGCTAGCTCTTTTCAACCCTTTTCAAGTTGTGTCTATACAGCAAAATTATACCTGCCAACTCTTCAGGTTTTCCTGGGAGTCTTCAGGTTTTTTATCAAATCTCCCAGTCTCCTGGATTTTTCAGCAAATTCTATGATTCATAGTCAGACACAAAAAAGTCAACCGAAGTCCACCTCATTGGGAAAGATTCGGAGAGAGTCTTGGACATTTTCGGAAGGGATTCGGAAAGGTTCCAGGAAGGAATCGGGGAAACGAGATGGTTCCAACGAATTCTGCAGATTTCAGAACATCTGGGATTGCAAGGTATGCAAAAATAATATTGATTGCTAAAAAAAGTTGCAGGGTGAATCTTGATTTTATTTATAAATAGCATTGAAGGAAATGTGTGATAGAAATGCTGTAATCTACAGAGCAACAGCTGGGGGGGGGGGGGGGGGGGGGTGCATAGGTCCACAATTAAGGGCAAGGTTCTAAGAGATTAGGATATTGATCGCAGCAAATAGAGCGGATTTCACATGACTGTCGTGAAAGCAATTGCAATTGAGCAATCACTAGCCAATCAGAAACAAGAGTAATTACAACTTACTGCTGAATGGTTTCCAGCCCAGCCAATCAGGAGCCGAACCAATTCCTTGCTTGTAATTAGTTCGCAATTTGATTGGTTGATAGAAATAAGCAGCCAATGAGAAAGCAAACTAATTGCAAACACGACGGTCATGTGAAATCCGCTCTAAAGCACTTATATTATACAATTGCTTTTTCTAGCAAATGTTGACTAGCCTTAAAAACAATGCTTGCAAATCAAAAACTCATCCCATGGCAACACACACCCTTTTCAAGCAAAAAGCATGCAGAATGTTTAGAGCACAGACATGAAGGCGCCAAAGTTTAAAAGGGAACATGATGTGTGATGGAATGGGCCACTTGCATGAAACTTGCACGACCCAAACTACCTCCTAACACTTGATGTTTTATTAAAATCGATTCTAGAAATACAAAGAACTAATTGATATTTAAGTCAGAAACTGAAGTTTCAGCACAAAATCTCTAACCTGGAGCAAATGGCAGCAAGTTGAATTTCACAATTTTAGTCAGAATCTCCAAAGACTAAGGAAACACTTTAAATATTGAGCATTAATCTAGAACGAACCACAGACCACAGCAGACTTCCAGTCAAACCTGCCTTGTACCCACTCAGGTGTTTCTGGGCTGCTTTTTTCTGGCGGAATGTACACGTTTTGAGGAGCAGTGTGTGGTAGCATTGTCTGAGTTATTGGGAGACTGTGGGGCACCTTTGGACGACCCTTCTCTGGTCCTTTGCACCAATGCTCTACCTTCCCAGAAACATTTGCATGAAAACTTCTGAATCTTTAATTTTAGGGCCATTTTTTATGTAATCGAGGGACAGGGCTGCAAATTGCGCCCATGGGGTCACTTTTGTGACTAAGTTTTTCTCGTTTGTGACTAAACTTTGTCAGTCAGTCGAAGTATTGCGACTCACTTCTTGTCTAACTTGCTGGCGCAAGTTCAATTTTTGCAACTAACATTATAGAAAATGCGACTAGAATTTTTAAAACTTGTCAAAAATTTCGACTGGACTTTTATTTAAATTTGCAGTCCTGAGGGAGACTGCTGTCTAAGAGATGACTGTTATCAACAATAGGTAAGATAAGCAAAAATGAGTTCTTAAATATTTAAGCATTAGAGCACAACTTTCTATGACTTTATCAGCACAATAGAGCATGCGTGATGCTGGAAGAGACACAAGAACATTGTAAAATTATGAGCCGTAGGCGAGTGATTTTAAAACGTTTCGAGTGTCTCTCCCGACATCACAAGTGCTCTATTTGCCAATAAAGTCATAGAAAGTTGTGCTCTAATGCTTTAATGATATAGCGGGGAGAACCATTACTTTATCAGTGTAATAGAGCATAGATTTGGACCAGAGTGTGCATTAAATTGTAGCTATATTATATAATAAATATGTGAATACACCAATGAGTATAGGTACTCAAAGTATGTACTCCATTTAAAAGTGACTCCAACTATTAACTCCCCAATCTGCAATGGGGAGTTTGCAGGTGTTGCGTGACATTTTGAAATTTGATTCCAGTAAAATAAAAACACTATATTTGAAAAGAGCTTGCCGAAATATGTGAAATCCTAAAAAAAGCTTTTTTTTCAAATAAGGTATTTGAATTTTATTGGGATCAAAATTCAAAATGTCACACAACACCTGCAAACTCCCCATTAAGCGCTTGCGTGACAGAGACTGCTACGGCTGTAAAAGGAGACTAATGAGCCTCATATCCAAGTTTGAATTTTAAAATATCGAAATTGGTGTATTTTATGCAGTTAAGTAATTATGGCAGATTTGTTGTTTGTATGCATGTGCTAGGTGACCCAAAATGAACAATACAGTAGTCACACATCTCAGGTGTAATATCCCAGATGTTGTTTTCAGGAGATATGAAATGTTTGATGGAAAGAACCCTTAGGCTTTCAAGGTAGTTGTGAATTCATGGAACAATATATTCTAATTTTGGCTGCTCTCTTGATTTACATGTATGCTCTGATTTTGGTTACAGCAAAACCTGTACCACCCAGTTTCTTTCTCCCTAGCTGGGTGTGATGACATGGAAACTGCTAATAATTTTAATAAATAAAGTACAGTCCACTTGAACCGAATTGGCACAGCATTGCCACGTATAATGGATATTGATCTACAGATGGAAAAGACCAAACAAATTGTGCATCTAGGACAATAAATAATTAAATCCAGTTTAACTGAAACTTAACAATCTTGCACGTAAAGCCTTACAGTTTGAAATAATTTCGAGCTGTCTAAAATATAGATTCCTTACGTCCCTTACATCAAAGCCATATTATATGCTTATTTTGTTTTAAATACTTTAGAATTTCGGAAAAAGTTGAAAAAAAATCAAATACTGGAACCATGGATTTGATATCGATTGACTGTCTGATTGTCAGATATGACACGTCTTCGAATTTTGCAAGTCTTACTTTTATCGTCACAAACGACAAATATGCCATAATTATACTTTACTTTCTTACCGCAGGAGTTGACAGATTTCTATTGTTGCTGCATTGTGCCATATCACCTGTATTGTTCTGATCTCCAGAGGAAATCTGCGCCGTTTACCGCGTGAAAGATGAAGTCCTTGAAGTTTTGTTTGATTTTGAGAAATACACGGCTGAGTGGACTAGGAACCAGTAAGGGAAAACCGGAAATGACGTTTTAAGAAGCGCGAAAGGCACGCGCGCACACACACAAAGTCACAGTCACGCAAATCAACAAATAAACTTTTTCTTCGTAGTGCAGATACGTGCAGATAGATAGTAGGTTTAGTATTGTGATATGTGAAGGCTTACTGCGGTTTTCGTAATTCTGCGAACTCTCGCTATTGAACCGCCTTCTTCCTGTGGCGTGGCGTGTGAGGGCCATTTTAAACTTTTTTTTAACTGTGTCGATTTGTTTTAGGTTGCCAGTTGCGACTTATGTTGCGACTTAGGTTGCGACTTACGTTGCTAGTTGCGACTTAGGTTGACACTTACGTTGCGACTTAAGTTGCGACTTAGGTTGCGACTTAGGTTGACACTTAAGTTGCTAGTTAGGTTGCGACTTACGTTGCGACTTAGGTTGCTAGTTGCGACTTACGTTGCGAGTTAGATACTTAGGTTGCGACTTAGGTTGCGACTTAGGTTGCGACTTAGGTTGCGACTTAGGTTGCGACTTAGGTTGCGACTTAGGTTGCGACTTACATTGCGACTTAGGTTGCGACTTAGGTAGCGACTTACGTTGCGACTTACGTTGCTACTTAGGTTGCGACTTAGGTTGCGAGTTACGTTGCGACTTAGGTTGCGAGTTGCGACTTAGGTTGACACTTACATTGCGACTTAGTTGATCGCAGGCTCATTTAGCTGGTAAGTCAAAATGGCGGACACGTGAAGTGGTAAGGATGTGTTCGCGTTCATACCCGTCATATAATGGCAGAACCCTTCTCGAGATTTACATGGGATTAAATCTCTCGTTTTGAGAATTCTGAATATACCATATACACGGCCGAGGAAACCGATGATTTCCGAATATTGCAAACCTAATTTAAAATAGGCTTCTATAAGGTCATCCCGTGGTAAGTCTCTAGAAGGGTGCCATTATATGACGGGATTGAACGCGAACACATCCTTACCACTTCGCGTGTCCGCCATTTTGACTTACCAGCTAAATGAGCCTGCGATCAGCTTAAGTCGCAACGTAAGTGTCAACCTAAGTCGCAACTAGCAACCTAAGTCGCAACCTAAGTCGCAACGTAACTCGCAACGTAAGTCGCAACGTAAGTCGCAACCTAAGTCGCAACGTAAGTCGCAACCTAAGTCGCAACCTAAGTCGCAACTTAAGTCGCAACGTAAGTGTCAACCTAAGTCGCAACTAGCACGTAAGTCGCAACCTAAGTCGCAACGTAAGTCGCAACTGGCAACCTAAAACAAATCGACACAGTTAAAAAAAAAGTTAAAAATGGCCCTCACACGCCACCGTAAATTCCCGCGATGCAGTTCGGTCCCATTGTGCTCAAAGTAAGGACGTCACGTGACCAGATACTATACGTTGATTGGTGGATGCCTGCGCAACATACTAGAGGGCTGTAGATAAGCCAAAACAAGAGCTCGGCTATGCGTGTAGTGAAGGGATTTTGTGGAATTTTTGTGGCTGTGTCTCTTCAAATTTTAATATATTGCCGAGAAAAAGGATTCCCTTGACTTATAATCTTCTGTGCCAAAGAGTATTCGACGTATTGGATAATTTAGTGGATCTAATCAAGTTTATACGGCGGGTTGTTTATTCCTATTGAGCTTCAACTCGGAGCACCAGCTCTCACTTGGTTTACAACATTGAGCAGAAGTGATACTTATTACGGCGATAATAATTCATCTATTTGTCGTGGTTACTGAGTGAAACGAACCACCAAGTCATAATGGCCGATACATGCCTATATTCTCTCAGCTTTGGATTGATTATCGCACTCTAAGACTTAGTATTGGTTGCGAAGTCACAGCCTTTTAGATTGCAGGTGTAAGTGAGCCTGTGACAAGGCAATGTTGTCGTTTTGAACTGAGGAAAATACGACACGTATTTGCCAAAGGATCGTCAGAAAAAAGAATCTCATTCACAAGATCACAAACAACAGGGGCACTGGAGAGTGGTTGTCTGTTCAAAGTTCCGTTTCAGATTAACGAACTTGACTCGTCTACCTTGGGTTTCGCGGTCTCTTTCCAAGCGAGAAGCAGTTTTATGGGGCGAATGGCGCGCGTCGTTTGAGCTCTATCCCTTACAACTTTTGTTAAAAAAAAAAAGCTTGTTGTGCGTAAATAACGATAATGCGTAACTGCTGTGGAGAGGGAAGTAACAGTATCATCAGATAAGATAGCAAGAATTTTATTTGGGCTCACAGCTCGGGAACAGAAGCTGTGCTCAGCCCAATTGCAAATGTCCGGCGAGAGTGGCTCGTGCCGACAATAAACTAAACTCGTGAAGCTTGAGGAGGGTTTATATACGGACTGTTTATATGAGTAACAAGGAGAGTGGCAATCCATCTCGTCAATGGAGTGTGGAATTAGGATTGACACAAGTTATGAGGCCCGTACTAGTGGTCACCCGGACAAGAAACTAACTTCTGTCAAGGTACCAGTAAATAGTTTTATTGTTACTGTTGTTTCGACACACTTTCCTATTCAAATCACAAAATATAACCACCAACTAAACTAATTATAGGGAAATGGGTGGTCAAATCGGCTCACCAATTCTGTTTTATTATGGACTAGAGTAATCAACATTTATGATCGCTCATTCCCCTGTTGTTAATTTAATTTCAATGTTTATAACCTTATTGTTTTTAGGGTGTTTTTGTTTACAGATTTAGTGATGTTTTAATTGGCCCAGTTTCTGAATGGATTTGTGTTTTACTAAAATCCTTTCAATTACTGGAAACTATAACTTCCAAAAGGAAGATTGCACTTAATGTTTATTTTCTTTGTTTCATTCTATCCTATTTTCCTCATTCATTTTTTCCATTTCCCAAAGACACTTTCATGTCATTTATGTCTATATTTGGTATGATTTGCCAACAGTAATCTTGTCTAGGGTTTTACTGATGTCGTAGAGATGCCCACACACCATCAGATTAATGTGAAAGCACTTCAATTTTTGGTGATATCATTTTACGTTTGTACCCCATTTCCATGACTTTTTGCTTGGATGAGAACGAAAAAAGTGTATTTTTTACATCATCCCATTGTATGTCAATATGATATGCTGAGAAACAAATTCTGTTTAGTTTTCTGTTCAATTTTAATCTGAACTTTTAGATGGTAAATATGCATACTCACGAAGAAACCTAATTCAATCTGTGGAATAATCTGAAACACAAATCATTCAGATGACATCATATCTTTTATCTTAAAAAAAGAGAAGCAAATTTCCCCTTATTAGCTTAAAGTTAAGATTAGGGCAGTAAAATTTGTCTGCACTATTTTCTCCTTTCTAAAATGGGTTTTCCTCAGGGCCTTCTTAATATCCATTAGCTTCTAAAAAGCCATGATGGCTAGACATCTATATTTTTTGCCTCTAACCATTTTAGGTACAATGATCTAAATATTATATGGCTTACATTTAAACAGAACTCCCTGATATAACACAATAAGTAGTAATGCAAAAAGAGTCGTGAGCAATATCTTGTAGTCATCATTGTAAAATGGCACAGAATTACGGTACTGACTTCTTAACAATTCATTTTCTTTACGTCTAGCAAATTTTTACTTTTTCTGATATTAACATGCATTTTGAAACCAAAAGTTCTAAGGGCAAAGACGTATGTCAACAGCAAGGTAGTGCCTGGCAGGGCTCGAAATTAAGAAATAGTCATAGTCGTAATTTTATGCCTTGTACCAACATTATATAGGTGTATTCATCAAAAATCTAGGTGTAAATCCACTAGGAGAACACTGTAGAAACCGAAAATACAGTCATTATTTTAAGCCTAAGTCTAAAAGGTTAGGTGTAAAAGGATAATTTTTAGGCGTATTTACGCCTGTATCGGGCACAATTTCAAGCCCTGTCACCAGGTGTATTAGCAACAAGGTCCATTGGGTCCATAGAAAATACAAAATATTGGGTTAATTTGGAGAAGAGGGGGTTCACACTTATTTATCAACAAGCTGAATGACTTAACATTCAGAGCCAAATAATTCTTGGAACAGGTTATGAAATAATAGTTTCCATTGAATGTAGAAAATCAGGAAAACTGAGTAAGGCAAAACTAGGAAATTTTTAAAATTAACAAGGCTGAAATACTAAATGAAATGTGGCTGTTTAGCTGTTTGCAGCTGTGGCCATACTGGTATGTAGCTTATAATATAACTTGCATCAAAGGGAGCCCAACTGAAGTGGATGGTTATATTGGATATATTAATTTTGTTTTTCTGATTGGTACAGTATGTTCTCTCATAGTAAATGAAAAATGAGATAAAACTAGTTTCTTAGCTTTGGTTGTTAATATGGCCTCTGGTAATGTTCTAGTAATATTCTAAAAATGCTTCTTCCTATGTATTCATACATTTGGTAATCATGCTCAGTTTCTGAGTCAGAACATTTGTACAACTAAAGAAAGTGTTGGTCTTGTCATTATTATTATTGTATTTTTATTATTACTGATGCTACATTCATTTAACACATAACAGGTGAAGGTGATGTGTATTTCTTATGGTTTAAAGAACCCTACTTCTTGCTTTGTATTTTCAGAATCAATATGTTGAATTATTTATTGATACATACGGTACAGACAGTTTTCAAAAAATGTTGTTAGAAACATGTTACCAAAATGAAAGCTTCTAAAAAAACATGTGGAGACAAATTCAACCCAAAGAGGCAACTCCAGTCAAAGAGAGATACAAAATTTGACTCTCGGTTGTTAAATACCAGAGTCAAGTTCTCTTTATTTGGATTTGCTTCCATAGGCCCGATCTCTTTTGTATTGAAGACAGATTGATTTTAGTGTTTCAAGCAATGTGTGGCCAAAAATCTAGTTACTAGAAAGTATGAAACCTGACTTTATTTTAGCATCATTTGAAAGGTTTGCATGTACGTAGTAACTCATGTAAGTTCTGTTAAGAAATCTTGATGGTAACCTAGGAAGAAAGATTTAAAAATTTAAATACAGTCTGGTATAGATTTTCACTTGACATGTAATTTTCCTATTATATGGTATTGCTCCAGGTGGTAAATTTTGAAATTTAATTTCTCCGCTTTCCAATAGTATTTTCTGGCAAGATGAACCCAAGTTAATGCTTACATGTTTCCAAATCAAACCCAAATCAAGCAAAGAGGTTTAAAACTTTTAAGTAACTGGATTTGTGGCCATTTTTTGTCATAATTGCTTAAAATCATGGTAAAATCTCTTAATAACTAGTTCTAATAGTGCATAATATTGTCTGTTCATCACCTTTTTTGTAGGTATACCTTAATGTCAAAGGAAAGGCATATACACATTATCAGCACATTTGGAATTATGCTTAATCTAGCAGAGGATAGGCTGTATTATAATGCCTAACAAATTAAATAAACTACTAGATCAGTGCAAAAACTGACAAGAGCAATAAAAATCACTAGGTGTCACTCTGCCATGTAAAATGATGGCTTTTAAATAGGAAATTGACAGTCATAATCAGCAGGTACTCTGCTATTTACTTTTACCACACAGACTGATTATGTATTCAGGGCTCGATTAAGAGTGACAACCAGCTTAAAAATAGCTGCTTTTACTTTTGAAACTACAGCAACTTTGGGGTAAAAATACTGATTAAATTCATACAAACTTTCAAGTAGAAACTGTGTATGTTTTCCTATATATAAGCAATCTCATAAAAAAATACAATGAGAAGTATTTACTGCAGTTGTAATCCCAGCAAAATTCTTCAAGGCCTAGAACTGTGGAGGGGGGCTGCTTGATTGCAGCAAATTAAGACAGCTTTCCTACTGTGTCTTCATTCCAAAGTTGAATTATTGTTATTTCAGTTTTGGACACAGAGCTAATTCAGCACAATGTAATATTACAAAAAACGTGTTAAAGCAATATGATAAACTAGATTTGATCATGTTTTTCACTGACAATTTGTTGGGTTTGGGGTACTATACAGCTGTAATACAATTCTTTTTTTAGCCTGAATTGAAACTATTGAAAAAGTTCAAATGCGCACCCTTGCAATCATTTATCCAAATAAATGATACAGTGATGCTCTAACCACGGCACATGCTCTCTGTTGGAAGATCTAGGGCATGTAAAAAGTTCTTTGTGCAACTAGAAGAAAGCAATCATGTTTACAAAGTTGAATCAAATAGGCTAGCGCCAACTTCCATCCATTACAATCTCCCTGTTGCTGAAAAAGGCACATAAGGCCCACTAATACAAATAGATTCAAGAACTTTATTACAAATAAGTATGCCCAGGTTATAGTTAGAATGTCATTTTTTCCAGTAATTATTTGTCTAGTACTCAAGACTTGTACTATTATTTATTATTTTGATAAATTTGCTGACTGTACCTGTAATTCAGTTTTGCTGCAGGAGGTACAAATAAACCTACACTGTATCTTATATCATCTATCTAATGAACCTTTAGTCAAAAGCCCATGAGGCTGAAAGCTGAGTGGGGCTATAGTAGACTGTCACATTTTCAAGATTTACAGCTGGCCATTTTCCATTTTGGAGGCTTCAACCCAACACTTTTCAATTATAGTAGCTCAGCATTGAATAGAGAGGGGGACATTGGGGAGGTACAGAAACCGCAAAACCGCCTAAAAGTTACGTCAAAATCGCAAAACCGCACACAAAATCGCATCAAAATCGAAACCGCAATTCGCAAATTAGATTTCTTTTAGTAAACGAGGCGGGAGTAAACGACGGTCATAGCAGATCAATCTGCGCTCCATAGAAATTTTAAAACTGTAAAAACCGCATCAGAAAATGATAAAATCCGAAAAATCGTAATTGAAAAATGTCAAAACCGTGCTCCGCAGGCTTTTTGAAACCGTGAAACCGCATTGAAAATTCAAGAAAACCGAAAAAACGCAAATAAAAACAGCCCAAACCGTGGAACCGCCAACCCCAATGTCCCCCTCAATAGACCACTAGTGGGTTTTGACTAATGCACTTCATACCTAGTGGAATACTAGTATGATGGTGTACAATCTTGTAGTTTTTCATTATTAATAATAATAACCCATGACTGGTTGGCTAGCTGACATACATGCCCCATTGATCACTTAAAGATTATTTGCATACGTATTATATATTTTAGATGTGTCCATATTGTATGCCTGTGGTGTGAATGATGCCTCTGCTGAGCATTTCATTTTAATATCATGCTGGTATTAATGCTAAAGTGTGCAGTACTAATAAGTTTGCTGATTATTTTAAATGTTGTTTTGCTTTTTTAATTTGAAAAAAGAACCTAATTAAACACAGAATGGAAATTTAATGGAAATATTATTTTATTGCTTTGGTATTTGTTGTACAAAGTGATGTATTTTAAAATATACTCTTTAGATTTATATTGTTATATTGGCTTTTGAGACATCACAGAAAAAAATCAAAGAAGCCGGCATAATTTAAGCATCATTTCATTTAGATTTAAGTGTTTTTTTGTTTGAATAGTATAGGAAATGAGTGAGGCAACACTTAAAATGTTTGTCTATAGGAGTATTTATAAATCCACTTAAGCGACTTTGCCTATAGGTATTCCTGTTTTGGCCATTCTCAATTCATAATTATTAAAACACACCTGCTACAGACAATAAGATCATGTTTAGGCTAAAAGTCAACATGATAAGAGGTGTAAAAATGGTGGTTGAATTCTGTGGATGGTTGATATGAATTTTATATTGATCTTCTATATTGATCCTATTACAAGTACCATCTTTAAATGTGATTATTCAGATGACATGATTTAAAGGCTTAGTGCTGAAAATGCTTCTTCCATTGTACATTTTAAGTCACGTCTCAAGACCCATCTCTTTAAACAGTTCTCTTAGTTTTCTTAGTATTGTACTTGGTTTTATAGTTGCTTGTTGTATTGCTTATACATCTTTAGTATTTCTTAGCATTACTTGGGTTTTTATAGTGGCTAGTTGTATTGCTTATACATTTTTTATATTTTAGTATTGTACTTGGGTCTTTTATAGTTGCTAGTTGTATTGCTTATAATTTTAGTTTTAATTTTTATTTTTATTTTTTACTCTTTTATTCAATCTTCTCTATAACTACGATATTTTTCTTGTTTTTAGAATATTTGTAAATCCATATATTCAAAATTGATTGTTAATTGATTGTATATTATACTTTTTAATTGTAAGAGCATTGAGACTTCGTGAAATGCTCCTAAACATCATTATTATTATTAAGTTAAACCATATTAATTTTATACTTTGGGGTCATACTAGGAAGCTGACATTTTGCAAATTTATTTCTTGGAATGTCAAAAATACACATACTGCAGATTAAGGTTTTCAGACCTACATTATTGTCAAATACACATGTTTCAATTACAAAGTTTCAATTACATACCATTCAGCATTACAAGACTCAAAATTGTGCCCAATATGGATGTAAATAAGCCTACATGTAGATTTCGGGGTGTAGTCCTTTTTACTTGCTGCAGGCATAAAATTATGCCAGCCCTATAAATGATAAATTTCTAGATTTCCCAGTATTTCAACAGCTGTGTCTAGATTTCAGGATGCATAAAGTTCTGTTGCCTATAGGTGTAAAATTATGCCAATATTTGGCCAATGTTGGCCAATGTTCTTATAAGAGGACGTTATGTACTTTAGTTCATGCAGGTACTTTTGGCTAACTTTTTCCCCCTTTTGATATCATCAAAACTACCTTTTTACAGTTTTTAGGAAGCATGGTTGGCTCAGTGTTGGCTCGGCAATATTCATCAACTACAGGCATGTATGGAGGCAGAAATCATTTCCATGATGGCTTTTGACTCTACAAGTCCGCCATTTTGGACCAGGACAAGGTGTCTCTGAATTGCACATGCTTTGAGTAACACTTGATCGAGAGTTAGTAACACTCAATCGAGAGTTAGTAACTCTCTATCGAGAGTTACATTACACCTATATACATTACACCTATATAAGAAGAAAAAAATGCTGAATGATAATCATTTCCAGTCATCAGAGAAATCAAGTAAAGAAAAATAGTTCTCTGTTTACTGTTTAACATCTGTTATAAGTACATGTACAATTTCTTAATTGTTATTGTTGTAATACTACATGTAACTTCATGTCGAAATCAAAGAGATCATGATCAGTAGATTACAAATCCCTCACTGTCTTAAGCAAATGACAATATTAAAAAATAACACTGTGAATTGCTTTGCAGTTGAACATTTCTTGACTCATTAGCCTTAAGGAGGCTGCCTACAATTTTTTCTGCCCTCAACACCCAATCTTTGTATGCCTGCTGTTCAGGCTCGAAAACCTGTACCGGTCTGAACCTTCACATGGTTACCCTGAAGGGTTTGAACTTTATTGTAGTGTGCATTTTGTTGTGATCGGAGTTGCTATAGCAACGTTATAACCACACCCTTGTTTATAATTAGCAGCCATCAGACGCGTTGCGCGACCTAAACTTTTAAAATGACACCCCTCGCACTAATCCCTGAGTAGCTAACATTAATCACAGCAAGTTTGGAGAGAATTCATTGGGCCAATTTTATGTTACTCGAACGGACTTTTTCAGCCTCCAAAATGTCAAAGTTAATTATGCCGCAAAGTATTTCCTTGAAAAATAATGGCTAATATCTGCGGAATTAAGAAATCCTTGCCGCCCGAATAATCTACAAACCCAAGGCAATGTACCAGCCAAATTTCACTTCTTAGAATGCTTCCGATTTTGCACCGAGAAAAAATGCTAAACTTCACTACTCTTTCGGTTTGCTCGAGCCAATTTTTGTCATTGTACTTTGTTTTCTCCTGTTGTAGCTTTCACGTGGTTTTCCCTGTAATCAGTGAAGCGAACTACATTCCAGCATGTTGTAGTTTTCATGGGCCATTGACTCTAATACGCTTTGCCACTTCCCTAACAAGCGTGACGGCAAACTGCACGGAGAAATCATTGAGCCATAGAAGCAATCGTTTGATTCCCATGATGGAATGTAGTTCGCTTCACTGATTACAGGGAAAACCACGTGAAAGCTACAACAAGTGAAAACAAAGTACAATGGCAAAAACCGGCTCGAGCAAACCGAAAGAGTAGTGAAGTTTAGCATTTTTTCTCGGTGCCTTAAAATACTTCAATGAACTCAAGACTTGGAGGGTTATCTTTGGTATATATTCAAGAATAATTTACGGAAGTATCAAAAACATTAACATATGAGATTTTTGTCAGAGGCGAAAAGTGTAAATTTTATAACAAACGTAAGATTTATAATATAATTTCTCAAATTTTGCAGTTTGCTTGAACACATGCCAAACAAAATCGGAAGCATTATAAGAAGTGAAATTTGGCTGGTACATTGCCTTGGGTTTGTAAATTATTCGGGCAGCAAGGATCTTTTAATTCCACAGATATTAGCCATTCTTTTTCAAGGAAATTTTTGCGGCATAAATAACTTTGACATTTTGGAGCCTGAAAAAGTCCGTTCGAATAACATAAAATTGGCCCAATGAATGCTCTCCAAACTTGCTGTGATTAATGTTAGCTACTCAGGGATTAGTGCGAGGGGTGTCATTTTAAAAGTTTAGGTCGCGCAACGCGTCTGATGGCTGCTAATTATAAACAAGGGCGTGGTTATAACGTTGCTATAGCAACTCCGATCACAACAAAATGCACACTACAATAAAGTTCAAACCCTTCAGGGTAACCATGTGAAGGTTCAGACCGGTACAGGTTTTCGAGCCTGAACAGCAGTCATACAAAGATTGGGTGTTGAGAGCAAAAAAAATTGTAGGCAGCCTCCTTAAATAAAAGTAACTAAAGCGAAGTTTTCTCCTATGTTTCTAAAATGTGACATCTTGTCTTGAATGTGTTAATGAAACTGGTGAAAACTGGCCATTCCTGTCCATCTGTGGTCTGTAACCATGACACCAAATAATAGTATACTATGTTGGTAATATAAAAATAAAGAGGATGTGTGAAAATGGCATCTTCTGTAGTAGGGAGTGTTGCCTAAAAAATTCCTTTGCCAGTCATAATGCATTGAGAGTGAGAATGTACTGGAGATTTGGTGCAATTGATGGGGCTCATTGTAGGGACTGCATTTCAGGTAAAAGTTGTTTTTAGAATAATGATAAAGAATTAAAAAGATCTAAACTAAATATCCAAGTTCAGGAGAAAAGGATGAAATAATGTTGAATAATACATATGCCTGCTAAAAGGGGAAACATAAGTGATTGCAAACATTTATAATAAGCTGAGTTTTAAAACATTATTCAGTGGGTGTTTCGAGAACATTTTGTGGACAAAACTGTAAATGTTTGTAAAATAAGAAAAACAGTTCTGTAAATTTATGTAATTATAAACATTATAATTATGATGCAGATACTGGAATCTAGATTTAAAATTTTAATTTAGATAGATTTTTAATTGTAATGCAAAATAGATTTAGTTATTTCAGGGCTTATAATTGTGCCATTACAGGTGTAAATACATGTAAGAGAAGGAAAAAACAAAACAGAAACGCAAAATTCGAAACGTTGGCAAATTTTGCATTTCTGTTTTGGTTTTTCCTTCTCTTACATTACTTCAAACCAAAACATCCCGAAGGGATCCAGCAACACATTGCTGTTTGCACACCTTTGATTTTTAAGAAGGTGTAAATACATCTAACAGTTTCCCTTAGGCATAAGATAATGACTTTTATCCTAATGGATTTATGCCTACATTTTGATGAATTACTTGTGTAAAAATTTCGGCTATGATTGTTTTCTTGATTTCGAGTCCTGTATTTAGAGGAAATGAACCGAAGCAGGCCCCTTTGCAATACTCTAAGGTTAAACAACTTCGTGACCGTTAAACACGGCCGGAGCTTAGTTATAGACTGACGAGTTTCCCGTCTGAGACGAGTTTCTCGCCTTGAATATGGTTGCCTGTTCTTCTGTGATCACGCGAAAACAATTTTTTTTGAAGGAGAAAGTTTATACTTTGTGAATACGGCTATTAGTGAGAGAATGATAGCTTTACACCAATTATCTATTTATATTTTGTACATGTAAGTTATTACTATCATTGTTATATCTGTTGTCTGCTGACCCACCTGTAATTCAGTTCCTGCTGTGAGAGGTAGATAATAAACGAGCCATATTTGGAATAAAATTATGATTACATTTTAGAATTTTAGATTTATATAAATTTAATTCAAATACCATTGTTTATATTCTTGTTTATTTTCTAATCTATAATTTTACTTTTCTGTTAATTAAATTTGTAAATATCCATTTTTGGGTTATAATCATCGTTACCAATGTTTTCCAAACATGGCGTTATTTTTGGCTTTGACTTTCAGAGTAGCAAAATAGAGTTTGTTGTTATCTGACATGAATGACTGCTATGAAGCAGCACAGAGCATATGTGTTTTTATCTGCTACATATCTCTCACATTTTATGTAGAATGGCATCGTTTTATAACGAACCATTTAGTGAAACTATCTGTTCTTTGCAGGGCTCAGACCAGTTGACTGTCCCAAGCACAATTGAGTCCAAAATGGCCAAGATGAAGAAAAAGATTCAGTCCCCTCTTACCAAGAGGAAAGGTATATAGTACATAAAATTATTGTGATAATTATAAATTGTTTTTATATTGTAATTTGGGAGCGTAGCTACCATACATGCAAAGTGCACAGCTGCATACTAAAATGTGACTTATCTAACAGTACGCCAGTATCATAAGCTTAAGGCACCGTCCACACTACGCCGGCTTAATTTGAAAACGGCTAATTTGCCTCGAAAACGGAACAAATATTTTCTGTCCACACTACGCCGGCTAAATGTGAAAACGCACAAAATCGTCAGCTAAGCGCATGTGCGAAAAAGAAAAACGAGAGCCCGCGGTCATAATTTCCTCACAGACGTGTGGTACGACGTCATCGTTTTCGAAAAGATCCGTTTTCGCCGTCCACACTAAAACGCGTAGCCGGCGTTTTCAAATTTAGCCACTTTCGGTAGCGTTTTCGAAAAGCTCCGTTTTCGGTGGGAAATTTAGCCGGCGTAGTGTGGACGGAAGGCACAACCGTATAAAAAATTAGCCGTTTTCAAATTTAGCCGGCGTAGTGTGGATGGGGCCTAAGGTTATTCCCCTGTTTGGCACAGCGCACCCTGTTCTACCCATCGACCCGCATACTATTTGTTCCAATCTCGTTCCCAGAGCCCGTGCATCTTTGGTGCTGGCCTAAAAGATACACGTTCCTAAAATGGCGTTTTCGTTGGTGCTGGCCTAAAAGATACATGTTCGAAAAAATGATGTATTCGTTCGAAAATGACGTAATCAAGCGTGTGCGTGCGCAAGCTATTTACTTCCATTTGAGCGAGAAATACTATGAAAAGTCACCTTTTTAGTCCAGTAATATTGCATTTTGACCTGGAACAAATTGCAACAGTAGCTTTCTCTTCAAAACCCTTTCAGATTTGGTTTTTCAGAAAGCGCAGCCGGGAAGCTGCACAGTTCGTATTTAAATACCTCATGAATGTTCATGCAAGCAATCACCAGTCGCTGGAATAAGAGTAGCTGATGAGACTATCGTTTTACTGTTATAATAAAAGTTTAAAGAAATTCTAACGACAAGTTTTTGAGCTATCGTCATAAAAAGCCCCAAATAAGGTAGATGCCAGAGCTGCCCCCCCCCCCAAAAAAAAAACACCCCCTGGGTATATTCCCCAGATCCAGTAAATATCCATGTTATTTTATTTGTGCAGGTCCATCTTCCAATGGTAACCAGACATCATCTGCTGGTAAAACCTTTGGAGTGTCTCTAGAGGAGGTGACCAAGAGAGCAGATGGATCTCCCATTCCATGGATCCTTGTCAAAATTGTTGATTATCTTTCACTCTTTGGTATGTATAAAATGGCCAATGCCAGTACCACCAAAATTGACACTCCTGAAATACTGCCTACCAAGATACTGTACTCTGCTCATCTCTGGACACGTAACACTGGTGCTAATGGTTTGCTCGATCGCTCCAGTCTCAGCATAAAGTACACATCAATAGGATCAAGAGAAAGCTTCTCAGTAGGATCAAAAGAAAGCTCACTGAAGATACTGTTCTTTATAATGGAAGGGATGTCCCCTGGCTGTTATATATATTACAGCTAAAATCGTTGCATTACGACCCGCATTTTTTATTTTGGCTTTGCTATTCTGCCAATCAATATCTTATGAGCCAATCAGATTCTTGCGCTGTTTCGCCTAGTACAGTTGCCTGGCTTTCCGTCGCAACGTCTGGTTTTCGTTGAGAGGGAAGCCAGTTGACTGCACTAGGCGAAACAGGGCAAGAGTTTCATTGGATCAGATAGTTTTTGCTTTGATTGGCGGAACAGCAAAGTAAAAAATAATTTGATGGTCGCGATGCAATGGTCTTAGGTGTAATAAACAAAGAATGACATAGATAACACTTTAAAGTTTTGTCCAATTCTTACAATTTGCTATACAGGATTAAAGCATGAAGGAATTTTCAGAGTGAGTGGTAATCATAAGGTCGTTGAAGCATTGAAGTCTACTTTTGACAGAGGTGAGTTCGTGAGTTACTGGTAATTCATTTATGTGATAAATAGATCATACTCTAAGTGGAAATATTTGCTGCAATACATTTGCAGTAAGCTATCTGGAGGGGCTTATGGCATTTGCTCCTTGGAGGTTGTGTAGGAGCAGGTCGCTTTTGAGCTTGCAAACTGTCATATAAATCTGAATTTCCTGCTGCTTCACTTTGCCAGAATATGTTTGCTTTGCGGACATTGACGGCTTCCTGTGGAACATCAGGCAATGAAAATTGCTTAAAGATTGTTAGTTAATCCACCAAAAACTGCGTAGCCATCAGGCTATTCTCTGACCGTAAAAGTAAATGTTATTCCACGGAAACGCTTGCTATGAAGGCTACCAGAAACTATGCTTTAGAATGTGGGATAAAAATATAAATGCAACTTGGGTTTATTTCCAGCTTTCTCCGGGAAAGAGAAACGTTTCTCTGTTTAAGTCATGTGCTGAGCATATTTCCAAATTGCTTTTGAACTTTTTATATTCCCTGCGCCTGACTGGTGTTTGACAGGGAAACAACTTGTCACACATTTGTAGGGCACCTCAAAGTATTTGCAGACACGCCCCTGAAGACTCTATTCTTTGCCCAAAGATGACAGCTTTGTAAGGATTATTAATTGTCTCTTTTTGCTTGTGTTCCAGATGGGGATGCTGATCTCGAAGAGTGCGATGTTATGGCTGTTGCAGGACTTCTCAAGCTATTCTTGGTTAGCTTACAGACACAACATCCTATTTTTCATAAAACACTGAAAACATTAACAGATTTTTTGTCTTCCTTATTTCCAGAGAGAACTGCCCGAGCCCCAATTCCACAAAGCCTTACTGCTGACTTCATTAAAGTCCATGAAGGTACTTTTTGCAGCTTACTCAGGTCTCAGACGTGATGGTAGACCACTCATTCTAGTTCATCTAGTTCATCATTGTAATAGGCCTTTTGCATGGAACGGTCACGTGACTGTTTGGTGCCTAGCGACGCCATGTTGGATAGCAAAGTTGTCGGCCGGCGTGCGTGACGAGCGGGAAGGCAAGGTAAAAGTCATCTTTTGTTTTTCATTGTTTTGGTCCTTTTTGATCATCAAATGCAACAAAAAAACACCCGTAGATTATTAGCAAGAGACTTTTCTTGCCATTTTGTGTAGTTTTGGCATTTTTAAACGCGAAAACTCGAGGCAGTGACATCGTGAAAATGTCTCTTGTTTACATTTTTGTTAACACATTCCGCAGCTGCTGGCACTAAAATAGTGTTTGTTTAGACTTTTTTCAGGGTTTCTCCCCTTTTTGACACCCAGTGACCGACCCAAGTTATTTTCCTTGACATTTGTTTGCTAGTTGAAGAGATTTTATAGCGAATTTATTCCGTTTTTGTGCGAAAAAGACTGCTTCAACACCGATACGAAGCACTAGTTGATGGATTACTCGAGCAACAAATGGCGCCCGATATCAAAATACTCTCTCTTTGCTAGGCAATTGACTGATTTGAATGTCTAAAGGAAGTAATTTTGCATTGTTGTAGTTTGTTTTTAGTACTCGAAAGATGTCAAGATATAATGTGTTGTTGATTTATCTCCAGGGTATAATTATCTGTCAACACTATGGCCGAGAAACAAGGTACAATCGAATACTATAATATGTTCTAATGATATTATGTAAGCCTTGATTAAACAGTTTTTCTAAACCTTGTCCCGCAGATACTTTGCCAACCTCAGACATAAGCAGAATTAGAGATTTGAAGTTTTCTGATGTCTTGATGTGGTGGATTTTGCTAAAAGCGCTGAGCTGGTTCAGAAAATACGCGGAAAGGTTACAATATTCATCCTGCTATCTCTTTGGGGGGTGACCTAGAAATTCAGCAACAACATAGCAGAATTAATTGTTTCAACTTGATGGCAACCCCAATGACTGCAATATCATTAGGATTTTCTGCATCCAATTTATCTCTTTTAGGGTAAAATTCAATGTTGACCACACCCAATTTGCCACTGCCTATTTTTATGAGTCCCCCCCCCCCCCCCCCAGGGTTACAAGTTCTCTGCAGAGCTCTGTATTCTCCTTGATGTGCTGTCTGATATTTCTCCCCAACCACTTATGGCAACAGTACTACCATCTACAAGTCAGATCCCCAACCTGAAGGCTGCCCCTATATCTTTTTTTTTTGTTGCAAAGGCCCAGGCGAAGCGTTCACACCAACAGAAACTGAATATCTATTAGATTATTTTTCCTGTACTTCCTTTCATGATTTTTTTTGTTTTTTATTATTATTATTTAAACGATATTTTATTTTACGTTTGCCGCAAGAGAACACAGCTCATCTAGGGGGCTTTCCTGATTTACCACTTCCAAAGCAATTATGAAATGTGGCATCAATTGAGAAAGAAAGAATTAAAGCTAGCAAGTTTGGCCAAGCAGCAAAGAGGACATCCAACTTTGATTTGCTGGTCACACAGGTACCCCCCCCCCCCCCCCCCCCCAACCACACACACAACAAAAAAAAGAGAGTGGTGACTGCAGCTACACAGATGGGGATTGACCTTGAGCCTCAAGCTGTCATTACCGACAGAACCCAAAAATGGCAAGATTTCTACCCTAAGGTCAGGTAAAGTCAGATACCAGGCTTGATTCTTTGCATAGAGTATCCTTATACAATAAGAAACAAAATAGAAATGAGTATTTTTTTCTAATTGATCCGTCTTTGAGATATGAGGAGTTACACTTTGGTTGCTGCAGCACTTTTTGACATTTTTTGTTAGAATTGTACAAATTTTGCCATAAAACGACGCAGTAACCAAAGTTTAGAAGCTGATATCTTAAAGACGGATCAATTAGAAAAACATTCTCATTTCTATTTTGTTTCTTATTGTATAAGGATACTCTATGCAAAGAATCAAGCCTGGTATCTGACTTTACCTGACCTTAGGGTAGAAATCTTGCCATTTTGGGTTCTGTCATCATTACCTATGCCCGTACTGCTAAGCACGGACAAGTAAACCTCTTCCCCTCTGGCTTGATCATCAACCCAAAGTCCCCCTGGCTTGCATTGCTCCCCCGACCGAAAACTCTTTGACCCTTCAACTATGGTGCCAGTACACTTTCCTGTTGTAATACTGGAATGGGTCGTTACTATCAAGGAGTAACCCATAAATTATGCCATACAGTAGCATAGACCCATTTCGTATGGCGAGTACGAATTGACGAGAGAGGCAGAAGGAGAAAAACATTTTCAACAACAATTGGTTTTCCTGCAATATGCTCGTCCCTTGTAGCATTGTTTTATCATCTCAAACCTTCCTTAATGGCTGACCACTATAGGCAAGGGGATTTTGGCTAAGATTGTGCTTCATTTTCATACTGTTTTGGGCGATCCATTTGGTCCTGGTCATCAACCAGCCAAGGTAACCTCTGTAAAAAGTTTTAACAGAAAGTTAAGGTTATAATTTATAGGTTTCATTTCATGGCAGATGGTTTATTTGATAAGTATTAATTAACAATTGATGACTAAGGATTACAATTTAATTTTGCGACTCGTTTTATGACCTTTTAAGTGATCCTCTAAAGAACTGGTCTTGTTGCATTTACGCGTTGGGTTGGGCTTTGGTACCAAAGCAGAAACGCGTGACCGTCTCAGGAATCTTACCTGGGATTAATGGTCCTCCGGTCTTCCCAATCCCTGATGACGAAGACTGAGTGAAATGCACAGTTGGCATAAACATTTCTTTAGAAACCCCATGCATGGATTTCTGTAGATAGCTATCAATGGATCTATATTGGGCTATACTTAGATCTTTTAAAAATTCCCCTAGTACTCAGTTAATCCTTTCTACTGTGTTTTATTTTGACATAAATGTTCACCTGTTTTAAATTTCACCTGTTTTGACATTTTTATCTATTGAGTTAGTAAGCACTATATATATATAAGTTACACTTTGGTGACCTTTCCTGGTATTGACTTTTGGATGACATGGCTGGGCATGTTGGAGTTCTACCCCCTCATGGCCATACTGACATGCATGCTTCTGTTCTCTGCCAGTGGGAAGGCAACACCTCTGTTGGTGACCTTTCCTGGTATTGACTTTTGGATGACATGGCTGGGCATGTTGGAGTTATACCCCCTCATGGCCATACTGACATGCATGCTTCTGTTCTCTGCCAGTGGGAAGGCAACACCTCTGTGTGGACTTATGATATATTCGCATCATTATGCTCTATAGCACAATGAAGATTGAAATAAAATGTCCAGGCATAACATTGGGCATTTTACTTGCATATTGATACAAGTGAAATGTAACCAATTTACTTACATAGCTCCCCACAGTAATTTTAAGTAACCATACACATAAATTTTGCCATACAGCAGCACCTAGTATCATACACAAAATACAGTTCATGAGATATATCTTGGTGGCCTCTTGTGGTGATTGTCGTTTTGCATTTCATGGCTGGTCAGGCTGGTTTCTACATTGATCATCTGGTGCTCTGGTGTGCTCTACACAGCCTTGTATCTCACTGGATACGCCACAGTGTATTAGCATGGGTCATCCTTCTTGGCCATACTGACATGTATGCATGGGTCATTACTATCAAGGAGGTAGTACCTGGTAAATCCTCGGACTTAACACACAACAATATGCATACACCCAATAATTACCTGTGTATGAGAAACCCTCACCCACCATTTAGAATCTACCAACAGGATTAATTGAATACAACCAGCGCACAGATAAACCAAATTGATAGTGGCTGGTCAACTTTTGGGGACCACCAATCCTTGCATTATAAATTTGGTCTGCCCAGAAAGCTAAGAGGAATTTCTGTGTCAAAAATGTGATACTCCTTGATCATCTGTATTGCATGTTGCACAAGCCTCCTTGCTTCACGATGAGGGGGGATGTTCAGATCATGCATCTTTCTCTTCTCTAACATAGTTGTGATATCAAATCCTTTATCAGCCGTGGCACTCAGGGTAGTGTTACTTTTATAAGCAGAGGCACAGCTGAATAATGTAGTTGTGACTGAAGAAGTAAAGGATGATGGACGCTGTACATTAAACTCTGTCAGAAACATTAACTCCCTTATATGTTTCTGATTCTGTGCAATCTAGTATAACTCTAGTAGAAGGGTAAGTGAGCTGAAAACAAGCATGTATATGCCTCGCCCATTACTGCATCTCTATACTAGGCCATATAGGTTGATAACCCCCAAAAATGAATTAATAGTTAGCCCATGAAGTGATTTTCTACTTACAGTAGAAGGAGGAATACAAAATCGGTCAGCTAAATCCTGGGTAAGTTAGCCCAGTCTGACCTTAACAATGAACATAAAAAATCATCAATCATCGCCATATTCAACTGTCGAGGGGGTGGTCTTGACTGTTCATTCCTGCACTGTACCAGTACACGTATATCATTTTGATACATTGGGCTATTATTTTATACACCTGTTGGAAATGTTTATAACTTGGAAATCCAGTGTAAAATTTAATACTTTCATCATTTGCAGAAAATATCTCAATCCCAAATCTCTCAATCTCCACATCAGAAAACTTCAAATCTCTAATTCTGCTTATGTCTGAGGTTGGCAAAGTATCTGCGGGACAAGGTTTAGAAAAACTGTTTAATCAAGGCTTACATAATATCATTAGAACATATTATAGTATTCGATTGTACCTTGTTTCTCGGCCATAGTGTTGACAGATAATTATACCCTGGAGATAAATCAACAACACATTATATCTTGACATCTTTCGAGTACTAAAAACAAACTACAACAATGCAAAATTACTTCCTTTAGACATTCAAATCAGTCAATTGCCTAGCAAAGAGAGAGTATTTTGATATCGGGCGCCATTTGTTGCTCGAGTAATCCATCAACTAGTGCTTCGTATCGGTGTTGAAGCAGTCTTTTTCGCACAAAAACGGAATAAATTCGCTATAAAATCTCTTCAACTAGCAAACAAATGTCAAGGAAAATAACTTGGGTCGGTCACTGGGTGTCAAAAGGGGAGAAACCCTGAAAAAAGTCTAAACAAACACTATTTTAGTGCCAGCAGCTGCGGAATGTGTTAACAAAAATGTAAACAAGAGACATTTTCACGATGTCACTGCCTCGAGTTTTCGCGTTTAAAAATGCCAAAACTACACAAAATGGCAAGAAAAGTCTCTTGCTAATAATCTACGGGTGTTTTTTTGTTGCATTTGATGATCAAAAAGGACCAAAACAATGAAAATCAAAAGATGACTTTTACCTTGCCTTCCCGCTCGTCACGCACGCCGGCCGACAACTTTGCTATCCAACATGGCGTCGCTAGGCACCAAACAGTCACGTGACCGTTCCATGCAAAAGGCCTATTCTAGTCCTCTTGCATATCATTACTTTTATTTTCACGTTTTGCGAATGCTGCTAAACGAATGGCCTTTTTCGTACTTTTTTTTGTATTCTATGGACGACCTTTGTTGTGATTGCCTAGATTTCTATTATGGTTGAGCACTTTAGTAGTATAGTAGGACCGTTAGCTCCTGGTTTATGAGTGGAAATCCAGGAGCGGACGGTCCTTACTATACTACTCACTTCATTTCAGACGCTGAAGATAAGCAACCTTATTATGATATCTTTCTGCTAAGGAACCCACAGTCAATAGGGCACATTCTTCCTCGTCTGTATGGAATTAAAGTCAAAACATCTGGGAAGCTATTCAGAAAAAGTATTAAGTTACGAAGGCGTGCGGTTTATTAATTTCAGTAATGGAGGTCACTTTCAATCGAGGTTTTTAGCTACCAAGAGGACCTCGATTTCTCTTAAGTTTGTTTCACTCATTCAAATAATTATGACTAGATTTATAACATTCATATAATCAGGCGCTAGACTAAAGTATCATTTTGAAATCACTACGGCCAATGTTTACCAAACAACGACGGGGATTTCCTGTTTATATCTTTAGTTCGTGGCTACAAGTGTTATGCAATTTATTACATGGTTTCTTAGTTGGCGTAGAGTTCGCTGAAATATGAAAATTACATGGTTTCTTAGTTGGCGTAGAGTTCGCTGAAATATGAAAATTACAGTTAAAGTGTTTCTATTTGTGACATTTTCCCCTTCTTGTTGTTATTCCAGTGTATGGGGATGATAATCCTGCCTGCTTGGACGAGCTTCGTGCCCTGCTTGACAAGCTGCCGTATTTGAACCACGAACTTATCAAGTTTCTTTGCCGATTTCTTGTTGAAGTCTCCATGAATGAAGGTATTTAACAAACCCCAGAATTACATCCATGCCTGGTAAAGTTGCCCTATTTCAACTGCTACACCAGTGACAATACCATCGCGACAATAACCAGTCTGAAGAGCAGGGTATCAAGTTCCTATTTTTGGGGCGCATTCTTATTTTCTCCTATTTTTTGGCCAAAACCTCCTGTTTTTCCCTCCTGTTTTTCTGCAAAAGGTAAGTATGATCCAGTCGATTATGCACCAAAACTTGCTACAAAGTACACGCAAGACTAATATGTATTTTTATCACCAGAAAACAACAAGATGAGTACCATGGCTCTTGCCATTGTATTTGGTCCCAATTTCTTTAGGTAAGAAAATGATTGTTTGCGCTGAAAATATCAATACCACGTTTGGAAAAGAACATGTATTATACGACATTGACGTCATTTTACCATATAAGGACAAAATTGAGTGCATATATACACGGTTGAAAGCCGTATTACGCTGTAGCAAACCGGTTACGAACCGGTTTTGCACGCGCATTTGAATGGCATCCCGATCGTGTACTGTGCGGGCCACCAACTTGATCCCAATAAAATCCCGGGGGACTCCCCTATTTTTGGGTGGGGGTGCTCGTCGTACCTTTTAGGGTTTAAAATCAGGCCTCTGGTACCTTTTAGGGGTTAAAATTCGAAAACTTGCAGATAGGTACCTGTTAGGTAGGTCCGTTCTAGCAAATCAAGCAAATCTCACTTGCTGCTAGCCTGAATTTCAGACGTATTTTCCCTCGTAAAAAAATACGAGAGAATATTACGAGGAAAATACGTCTTATTGGTACCTTTTAGGGGTCAAAATCAACTAAGCGACGCAACTCGTCCGTAACTTGTTTTATTCCTGGCAGGTGTAAAGATGGTCTAGAAGGTCTGCGTGAGCAAGGCCACACTAATGCCGTAACGGCTATGTTCCTCAAAGAATATGAGCAACTATTAAGGTATGGACACTAAATTCTGACGTTTTATAACCAGTTAGGGACAGACTATTAGATACCTCCGGGGAGGGTTTCAGAAATTCCGAAAAATAGCGCGCAAGCTACTGAGTTAGAAAAGTAAATTCCTGTAAGCTGGGTAGGCAGAAGAAAATAACAGCTTCGGCTCAAAGAGATACCTCCCCCGGAAATATCTAGTGGTCCGTCGCGACCCCGGCAAGACAGAAATGGCATTTGGTGATGTGTTTTCTGTATTATTTTATTTGGCTGCAGTTTTTTTCTCAAACGTTTTTGTGAAAAACAAACAAAAACCGAATTTCCCAAGGTACATGCGTGGGAAACGTTCGGAATTCACACGGATAGCCATGGGAAATCCAAACACTTCACATGCTTCTACCATGGGAAATTCAGCTTTTCCCATGGATATGAGTTTCTGCAGAATTTCACTGTAATTTACCAACATTTAAGCCAGTCTGCCCAACGCTGGTACGAAATACAAAAAGAAATCATTTTTTTTTTGTGCTGATCAAAGTATCATCTCTCCCCAATTTTAGGCCTTAATATCTGAAGATTATATTCTCAAAATTTCATCAAAATTTCGAATTTCGATTTCCAATTAGATTTGGAAACTTTAAAAAATCTCATGCGCTTATTCTTAGAATCTCAAAGAGTACTCATTTGCATTAAACATACCGCACTTTGTTTTTATAGGATGAAGGTGACGAGATCTCTCCGTATGCCACTACCCAGCTATTTGTACACGATTTGAGGTAGGATTTACTCATGATGTGTATGGAGCTTGGCTAGCCCTTTATCTAATCCTTCGTTATCCATGCTAGTGAACCAGAGTCCCCTGATCGCTCGGCACATAACCAAAGGCAACAAGTAAGTCCCCAAGTGACTATGATGTACAGAAATATTGACCAAATGTATTAATAAAGTCTGTGTGGAATATCATTAGAACGGATTTCAGATGATATGACCGTCAAAAGTAAATCAGACTTGCGCTTAGTCGGCGTTTCTATTGGTTGTTTTTTTCGTCTTTTTAGCCAATCAAATTGCGAAATAAGGCAAAACGCGTCATTGCTCACGTCATGACTAAACGTACTTCATCTCCTGATTGGTTTGTTGTTGAATGGCTTCCACTCCTGATTGGCTAGTGGTTTTGTATTTGCGTTTAGTTTTCGGCACTCATCTGCTTTCTGCTGTATAGAGCGGGTTTCAGATCATGTATTTGCGTTTACTTTCCATTCTCTTTGGTCGTCCATTTCTGTCAACCAATCAAATATTGAATTAAATGTAGGTGTATAGAGCGGATTGCAGATGCCCGCCGAAACTAAGCCAGAGCGTTTCTATTGGTCGAGGGGAAAGTCTTTTTTTCTGCCAATGAAATGTGAACCAAAACCAAACGAGTCATTGCTCACGTCATGACTAAACGCAAGTTTGACTTCGCCTCCTAACTGGTTTGTTGTTGAATGGCTTCCCCTCTCGATTGGCTAGTGGTTTTGTATTAGCGTCTAGTTTTTGATAGCGATTGAGATCTACGGGGCCGACGATCATATGACAATTTCAGTTGCGGCGTAGCAAGCGTGTTGGACATGTTACAGCCATTCTCAGTTACACGCGGTCGCCGGGAAAAAAGCTTGCAAGCGAAAACTCAGACAAGACAGAAAAACGTGTTTTCGCTTGCAAGCTTTTTTCCCGACGACCGCGTGTAACTGAGAATGGCTGTAACATTTCATTGCCATGCAGGTGCGATGTTTTCCGATCGCCTAAGAAACCAGTGCTCAACCTTAACTTTTTTGCTACTAGATACAAGAATACACCTTACTTCATCAATAAAACTAAAAATGTATAAAAGAAGAGGTGTATTTGTTGCAAAATTTGACACTTTATTCATGATGTCTCGCTACTTGCTCGTGGGAGTCGACAGCGTGCACATAGCCCGCAGTAAAATCGCCGGGCGTTCACACGACGTGAGGTGACGTCGCCGATCGCACCCCAAATCGCAGCGTATGAACGGGACATTATGGACTTTGTTCACTTTATTTAGATTATTAATGAAAGTTCGACGAGCGATGAAGAGACTCTTCAAGAGAAAGCCTTAAGTGCTGACCAACGTCGGCCATCAGAAGAACCTATCTATGCCGCTGTGAAGAAACCAAAGAAGCAACTCCAGCCGACCAGGTACGTGACTATAAATCCTGAATATATTGCACCAGCAGTTTATGCTTGTTGTTAATTTTCTCAACAAAATGATGCTAATGGCCATGTTACACGAAGCAAGTTTTCTTGCAACTCGCAAACAATATTTGTTGCGTTGCGAGTTGCAGCGAACAATGCGCGTGTAATATCCCCCTGCAATGCAATATTTTTTTAAGTTGCGAGTTGCAGAAAATGTAGAACCGAGTTCTACTTTTCGCAGCAACGTTGCGAGACAAGTTGCAATTTATCGCGCAATGGTTCCGTGAATAAGCCAATCCGCGCGCTTGATTTTAATAGTGCCGCGGTTATTTATAATTTTCCATGCGGACGCATTACAAGTTGTGTAATATCCCGCGGCAACTCGCAATGATTTTTAATTCGTCATTCGTTGCGTTCCGAGTTGCAAGAAAAAATGCCTCACGCGACTGTAAAATGTTATCACATAATTATGGGCTCCTGAAAACACATTTCAAAAGTTTGTGTTTCAAAACAGAAGCATGGTAACTGCACAGTGGTATCTGCACTACTTTCATCGGGTTCTGAAATTTTGTTCATGAAGAAATCGTTGGAGAAATATTCATGTATGCAAATGTTGAATTGGTTGGGCCCAGATATTTTAATGAGTATATTACAATTGTTTTTTTAGTGTGTCATCCTCGTCTGAAGAATTAGATGTATATGTGCGATCTGTTTCCCCTTCACATTGGAGTAGTAGTAATGGCAATGGCAATAGTCACACTCAAGGCACCAGGTAAGCGGTCGAATCGTGCGTTAAAGCCCGGTGCACACTAGCGACATAAGAACGTTATGTTGCAACGAAAAAATCATGGGAAGATAATTGAATAAATCAACAATTTTCATGGATCATCATTTGACTACATCACCAAAGCAGTTTATGTGATTTTTTTGTGCACTTCATCTTTTTGAAACGACGAAATTTTTTTGCGTGATATTTTTCTTATGTCGTTATGCCGCAAGTGTGCACCAGGCTTTAAGCCTGCCAATATCCTGCAAGATTGCGCGATGAGGAACGCAGACCGGAGGTGGTTAGATTAGACGATATTCTGCAAATTCGAGGAGGATAATGGTTCTCTTATTCAGAACATCGATAACACATAAACATCCCGGGAAAAAATAGTATTGCATATTTTGTACGAGCGCAACATATCGCTTTTCGCCCACACGACAAATATCGCAGAATATATACCATGTACAAAAGACAGAAATTGGAGTTTCAATAACCATATTTAGGCAGTGTCTCGATGTGCTGAATACTAATATTTTTATACTTGTGTTACTTTTTGTATGCTGAAAAATGTTTTAAATATAAAAATTATTTGCTCACAGTCAGGCAGCTGCCCAAAGTCAACGACAAGGATCTGCAGGCAGAGAGTAAGTTGATATGTTAAACACTAAGAATGCTTACAGCCCCATATTTGGCAAACGCCCCCAGCTGATTTCTTGTTCTCAGATTAGCGACGTTCTTGCCTGGGTTTGACAATGATTATATCTAGTTGTTGCTTACAAAAACTGCGATAATTAGTTACCTCTCGCTGGACGTACCTAGGAACGTTTCATGTTGACACACAATCCTTTGCGCACCTTTATATCAGTTCAGCTGGCTGTCAATGCAAGAGACATGTCTTTGCTACGAGGGCTTTTATTTACCGCACCGTCTTTGGGAGTTGAGTTTCCACTCGCGCGCTTACCTTGCGTCTTTACTCGTGCATTTACGGAAGCTCGACAAATAAGGACTTTACGCGTTCTATAAATACTCGGGGTTTGATACTGCGCTATCTAGGTAAGCTAGGAGTGCCTATAGTTTTGTCGTTAAGTTTTCACGTTTGTTTGAGTGTCTGGAAAGTACGTTGTCAAGTGCAGTTCGTAATGTTGTCAAGGAGAAGCTCGTGATTTTGAAACTTTGTCTCGACATTCCTTGACAACATCATGAACTTGACAACGCGCCGTTTCAAACGCAAAACTATCGAAAGGAACCGTTTAACTTAGCGCAGTATAACCTGGACTTGTTTTCCTTGGTGACTAAAATGTTTATACCAAAAGCCTTTTCCCGGACAATTTCAGCATATAAAGAATAAATGAAAGGCCGAGTATATTCATATCTGTTTATAATTTAATAAGTCTGATGATGGCATAGAACTTTGCCGAAATATAACTGCATTTTACGATGTTGTCCTTTTGTCTGTTATAAACAGAAATGAATATACTCGACCTTTCGTTTATTCTTTAAAACGTTTATTCTATTAGCTAGAAATTAAAGCATATCTAAGCTCTCCCAGTTAGCGACCGAGAATAGCTTGTTGGACAAGTCGTCTGCTGGTTACGCCAGTGGCAAATATTAATAATGACAACAATAAATTCAAGTCATGCACAAGTGTCGATGTTGTGGCATGTTCTTATATTCTGGAAGGTATCACGGGAGCCTGCTGAAATTCCCATCGCAAAGCAGGACTGTCAGCAAATCCTTCTTCAACCTATCTTCTGAATGGGTTTTATAATTAGGCGCTTTGTGTTTGAGATCTAAAATAATCTTTACTAAAAAAGTTTGTTGTTTCCTTTTTCACTGCAGTGTCGTTGAGAGGGCTATTAATGATAGTGTAAGAGAACACTTATTCGGTCCAGATGGAATTTCCACTGACGACACTAGTAGTGACCTATCTCGAGTACAGTCTGCAGAGTCTTTAGATCAAGGTAATACTATTTTATAATTACGGGGCTCTGCTACTGCGCCTCCGGTATTCAAGAACTCGCTTCGTTTACTAAAGGCCGCCATTTTCCACCGAGATCCGCCATGAACTTTGATTGACAGTATTCCATATGGTGGTGACCATATAGTTCTGATTGTATAAGAATTGATTTGTTGTTTTGTAGAAGTTGCTCCACCTCTACCTGCTCGACAGTATGGTGACGAGGAGGTGATTAAGCAAAGAAGAAAACGAAAGAAAATTCCGCGTTCTTCACGAGGTCAGGAAAACACAATGTCATTTTCTTCAGTTATGCACACCCCTCCCCTGCTGAGGACATTTGAAATCCCCAGTGTGGGTACCCTAAGAAAAACGTAGGATTTCAGGTTGGGTACCCTAAACAAGCGTTACTTCCTGTCATGTTGTCTTATTTCTTTCAAATTAATGTTTGCAAGTTTATTTCCGACCAATTTGTAAATATGTCCGACCACAACAATAGGAGTTCGATCGGACATTGTCAGGTCAAGTGCAAAAAAATTAGAAATCGATTTCCTTTAAAATAAATTTAATAAAAATACCAGTAATGGACAAATCACAGAAATGATCATTGTGCTGCCTTGTCATGTCCAAAATTGTTGTATTTTTAGAGGAAAACGTCGAGGATGTTGAACCGATGGCTCTGGATTCTCAGAAGGAGTCTAATGGTGGAGCACCCGAGAAACCAGCACGATCTACCAAAAAGAAGATGAAACCAAAGCCCCTAACATTTGACCAAAACATAATTATCACACTGGTATGTGGTATCTGAGATATACTTTTTTGTTGCAGCAAAAGGAATTACTGGACATACCTTTCCCTGCAACGAAACCTGTACAAATCTTGTCGTGCTCGACTAAATTTGCAAGTCTTTGAACATATGTTGCGAAAGTGCATGACAGTTGTTGATGGACAGGAAGGCCCTGTCCAGGAAGACCCTGTCCAGGAAGGCCCTGCCCAGGAAGGCCCTGTCGCAGTGGTAGAGCGCCAGGCTTCTGTGCGGTAGGTTGGGGGGTTCAAACCCCGGCCGGACCACCACTCAGGATCTTTTCTAAATGATCGAGGAGAAGGTGCTGCCTTTGCTCAAATATCTGCAAATGGTTAGACCATCGCGTCGTCTCGGATAAGGACGTTAAACCGTAGGTCCCGTCTCTCACATACACTACACTAACCGGTACAAGAGGGACGTTAAAGAACCACGAGGACGGTCGGAAGTTGCCCAACCTCTGTGTCACAGAACTCACCATGCTAACACACACTCATGTTTAATATATAGATTTAGGCAATGCCTAAAAGCGGAACTCCAATCATACACACCCCACGTCTTACTCACAGGGAGCTCACCTTTACAGTTTAAATCAAGAAAATTCATGTTACCATTATATGGCAATGACAGTATTAGCGCGTTCTGATATGCTAACAAGTCGCAGTTCACGACCGACAAAAGATAATCTCCTTGAAATAAAAATGAAAAATAAGATTTTCAGTGAAATCCACAACAAAGAATACTTGACATAGTATTTGTCTCATTGTACTAACTAAATCTAACATGCGACAAAGGAAAATCAAGGCTAGAATATCAGTAAAGATTACTCAAAGCTATAATTCGAGTTTAGCCGGAGAAAAAGAAACCTCGAGGGAGCCAACTAAAGCAGCAAAACGTAAAAGTTACATGTAAAGTCAGAATTTTCTCATCAGGAATGCAATAACTTGGAAGCTAAAAATATAAATAGCATGAGAAGCAATTTCAAGCTTTGTGCTTACCGATAACTGATAGTGAAGTCGTTTCTTTCCTCCGAAAGTCTCCGTCGTGTTGAGTTGACTTCATTCTTACTTGGCAAGCTTTTGCAGAAAGCCAATTTTCCTAAATATATTATTCGGCTAAAACCATTGCAATTTTCTGTTATTGTCAATCCTGTTCAATCCAGTTCTGGCTCCCTGTTCGTAGATCTCATATGAGTATTCGAAGAACACGTCGTTTGCAGCTTTTACGAAAGAAACTGTTGTTTTACTTCAGAAGAACGCCGAAGTCTTGCTTCGCCGTGGGCCGGGTATTCTGCAATCTAGCCTTTGAATCTTTTGCAACTCCCTCATAGTTTCTCCAAAATGACTAAACAACATTATGAAATTTCGGCGAAGGAATCGAATCCGAAGTATTTTGACAATCATTAGAGAATTCTTTTGAGCAAATTTGGCGTGGTTCGCACCCACGAGTTTGTCTCAGTTTGACTCAACAAAAATTATGAACTCGAGTGAGCCGACGCGGGCGCGTGTTTTGTGAGTTTTTTTCGGCGGGAAAATGAAGGAGCGACTTCCGGTCCGTGTCCTCTGCATGCCCGCGGCGCTGTGCTGGAGGACAAAATGACGCGCGCGCTCAGTGATCCAAGACGGACTGTGATTGGCTGTGTACACGGGTCGCCAAAAACGCAAGTGCGCATGCGTAAATAAGAGCCCGCGATGTTTTCGTAAGCCGCTGAACGTATCGTTTTGGCTTGGATGGGTTGCTTTCTCATGTGACGTTGAATGATACGTATGGGGCTCCACTCCGTGCCTTCGGCACGGGGAGTTCCGCTATAAAATTGGTTTCTATAGGATGAGTTATCCAAAAATGTAAAGCGCTTAGAGCTTTGAGAATAAGCGCTATACTAGCGGTTTCTATTGAAAGTAAAGTGCTGCGATAAATGTAAAGGAGATAGGACTCAATCCGGTAAACTGTTCAGGGAGATCGTCTCTTCCATGTTTAACGCGTTCTTCAAATGCATTTCATCCTCTTCGAATAAAACACGATCGATGGTCTCTGTTGAAAGACTTCTATAAGCACATTGCCTTCCTCTAGAAATATCGCTTAACGACTATCGCCTTGATGAATACTTCCACGAACAAATAAAGTAGCATCTGAATGATAAACTTTCAAACTTACCTTCACGAAGCAAAGGAACTTTCTAAAACAACGAAGAGACTTTCCAAATTCGCAAAAGAACGAAGGGACTTTCCGATAACCGCTGATTAGTAAGGACGATACTGCAGGCGTCGGCATGCGCATTCATCATTTGCCGATAGCCGCTGATTACGTAAGGACGATACTGCAGGCGCCAAAATAATCCATCGCTAGCCCACGAAATCGACTTTGCCTTCAGTAATATCGTGCGCCACAGAGATCCCACCGTTCGAAATAGTATGCTGCTCGCTTCGCTCGCAGCAATAAGCACAGTTACTTTACTTTACTTTCTTGAATTTATCGTGACTGTTTATCTATATATTGATGCCAAAACAGGAGCCAAGAGATGCCAACGTTTCGGATTTTACTGGCAATCCTTCATTGGGGCATTACTGTCAATCCTTCATTAAGGCGCCTTCATGAAGGATTGACAGTAAAATCGGAAACGTTGTCATCTCTCGGCTTCTGTTTTGTCTGCTTTAAACCCTATCTTGAGGAGTTGTGTACACTCTACAAACCTGGAATCTGTTTGCCTTACAGCATCCGGTCGAAGAACACAGGTTTGGCTTTTTTCAGTTTGGCCATGAGAGAATACTAGAAAATTGAATTCCCTCTTAAAACATTACCCTACGGAAATTCTTCTCGGGTATCAGCTAGTTGTTTTAAAAATAGCAATAGCAGTGTCGCTTGTAACTCGTTTGTAGCTTTGTATAAAAATTGAATAAGGGAAGTATTTCTCCTTTTTTCAGGATAAAAATAGTAACACAGTAATCAAAGCAGTAAGCAAACCAGAGCCAAGCTCCCCCACCAGCCCCTCAGCATCCACGAACGAAGCTCTTGACGTCACAGAATATGATCACGAGGATGAGGAAAGGGACCACGCCCTGTTCCGTGTTAGCAGAAACGTGGACTTATTATTACCGGTGAGGTCTTATCTCTTGCAGGTAGTTTTGGTGGACAACGGGTCTCACGGGTCCTTAAAAACCTTGAAAGTCGTGGATTATAGAAATGTCCTTTTCCAAGCCTGGAAAGTCATGGAATTTTTACAAAAATCTATCAAAGTCATTAAAAGTCATGGAAATATTTTCCTGAAGAATGATTTGCAAGATGTTGAGTGTGTATATTGTAAAATTAATAAAGGAACCTTTCAAAAAAACGCATTTTGCATTATGAAAAATCATTAAATGGGATCCCTATTACCCCATTTGCCCTTAGCTGGCTCTTCTAATAATTTTCTATATTCAAAGACACCACAACCTACCGCAAGCGTAGAACCTCGGCCAAAAGTATTAGTCGAAATTTTATTTTCTCAAAGAGCACCACCTTATACTTTTTATTGAACGTTTTCCATTTTTATAGATTGATTCGGCATGCATCGGGCACGATGTTTGCTCTAGGACTAATATTTCAAAGATTCAAGCATACAATATAAAATGCATGTAGCTATAGCCTCGGCCAACTTGATCGTCATAGAGCGTATTTCAATTGAGTGTCGAAAGCTAAAACATTGTCTAAGTTAATGCACTTAGACAATGAGAAATTAAACCAATTCAACAAAAAGGGACAATGAGTTCTGTTGTTTTTCCTTGCAGTACCTCAACCAATAAAGCGAATTTCAAAGTAAATCAGGTTCGCGTTAAGTCCGCGTTTTTATTGCTCGAGAGCAAAGCCTTTCGTCTTTCAGCCAATCAAATTGCGAACTAAATCAAAACGCGCTAATGCTCACGTCATGACTAAACGCAAGTCTGACTTACTTCGCCTCCAGATTGGTTTGTTGTTGAATGGCTTCCACTCCTGATTGGCTAAGTGGTTTTATATTTGCGTTTAGTTTCGACACACATCCGATCTAGGAAAATGTTGTCTTTTTTTTTACCTTCGACGCTGATCTGAATCCCGCTGTATGTTGTTTGAATATAATCTCATCATGATGTATCGTCATTATACAGCTAACATTGAACAGAGCTCCTCCACCCAAAAACCGCCGTCGCCCCAGCCTCCGAAAGAACTCAAGGGAAGAGGAGGAGGAGGATGAATCCACTTTCATTGGCGAATATGAGGTAAAGGAACTATAGTCAAACAAAGAATAGATGTCTAACAATTGAGGCTCCCACTGTATTTATTCGCTGTTGATGCTTATTCAGCGGTAGAGTAAAGATCTGGAAACTGCACTGTTGGTGTTCCATTTTATGGTTCGCACAAGCCTTGAACAGTGCTTGAAAATGAAAGATGTCCTTGAAAAGTGCTTGAATTTGACAATTTTGTTTTTTGCCCTTAAAAAGTGCTCGAGTTTTAATAAAAATTGCCATAAATTACACCCAGGAGTCCTTGAATTTTCTATAGATTGATGCTTAGTGTTCATTTCTTCGGTTGAAAAATGTGTTATTTTCTCTTCAAATATTTTTCCCTTCGAATTTTATATATAAGAACTCTCCTGACAGCATTGCAATCCTTTCTTGGTATTTTCCAAGATGGCGGTGGGTATCTTACATTCTACACATTTGCCTTTAGGATGAAATTGATGGTGATAGAGGATCGAGAGATAAAGTTCCTAAGAAGTTCGTTCATCCACTTGTGGAGGAAGCCAAAGCTAGAGGTCCAGTTGCAACACCTCCTCCACGATCACCTAGGGCTCCCAAGGTGCCCAAGTCTCCTCCTTCGCCCTTGTCTCCAAACAAGGTCGGTCGCAAGGTAGTTTCATAAGTTTCTTCATTGTTTTTCTGAGCCCCTTACATCTGCTGTTCAGTAGTGTCAGTCTTTCAACATCTAGCAAAATGGATCGCCTACTTGGTTTTTGTCGGGTATAAAACAACACAATAAAGGATGAATGGACATCCGAATAGGGAAAGTTTAATCGGGGCGATATTCACCAGAAAAAAGCTAAACAGATTTCGGTTTACTTCAAAACCATCATCAGGCCTATGATGAAACGTTCCCTATTCGGATGGACATTCATCCTTTATTACTTGAAATTATCAGCCGGTTCCGGTTTTTAAAACAAAATAGCCACGTGAAAACCAGACATACTGGGTATCATTGACTACAAAGGCTAGAGATTTGCAAATAGCCCTCCCTTTCCTAATATCTCCTCAAGGATCTCCCGTTCGCAATCACTCTATTGATCCCAGCAACTCCGCAACTGTGTTCGAAACTAGGCAATGAAATACATGCAGACCTATTTAACTAACTAAAAGAACTGCACAATGAAGAACTTTCACTCGTCCTAAAATCAAATTTCTAGTCTTTTACTTTACTTACACATACAGCCGCAGCCCTTTTAATTGGTGCCAGTTTCTTTAATTGTGGGTTAGCACTAACGAAGGGATATTAACTAAGGGTACTCAATTGTTTTGTTCAGAGTTAGCGGTTTTATTGATAATTATATCATTAATATCTGTCTATATTTAACTACTTTCCCTATCCATCCTTGATTATACAATTACACGTTAACGTCCTTGTAAACCTATGCAGCTCCTCGATTCTGTAACTGACACGGTCCTCTCATCTTCAGCATGCTTCCACGGTCGATGAACTGGATCACTGTGGTTATAACCCTGTTAAGGAACTAACAAAGCAATATAAGAAGGTAGGCAGGCACCAGCTGGTTGGCTATAGTTGTGTTTCACTAATTTTACCTCGTACATCCGATATGTAGACTAATATTATTGTGTGTCCGGGATTAGGGTTTGATTCTTTTACCACATTGAGAACCATTGTTTACAGTCAGGTGATGGTTATTGAACAACATACAAGAAACGGCAACTTGGATCACATACGATCCTGAAAAATTTCCAAAAAGTCCCATTAATTTAGTCTTCATGGATCACCACTGGAGATCTTACTGACTCTCGTATGTGAGTAATTCAAAAGCCAATAAACAATTAAGATGTCTTTTTAGCAATCCGCACATGTTCGATTCATATTTACGTTCACAGACACTGAGAATGGTTGCTTAACCCGCTCTGGTTCAGGTTAATGTAGTGCATGTGAGAGACGGGGCCTACCTATATAGTGCATATATACTAATGCTGTCTGTGTTTTTTATTGTTTTCAGCATCATCGAGGAGCGCCCATGGTCCCGCCATTAGAACTTTACAAGTTGCAAGGCGACATAGGTGGGGTTCTTTACTCTAATTCCATCAAACGTGAGTCTAATCCTGCTGCTCTACCACTATTCTGTAACTGCTAACAGTTCCCTAATGGGATCTCTCCTTATTCTGCGGGATCTTAAAGGTAACAACCTTGCATGCTTCACACCTAACCCTTTGGAAGGTTGCCTGTTGTGAAAATGGCTCTTTAATTGTGCAGCTCTTCTGATGAGATCTTTCTCGTTAATACTTATTTATTGAACGACACCTGTATTAACCTTGCTATATGATGTAATACTTTAATGCTGCGTACTTAACTGAACTCGCGTCTCTAGACCTCCTTTAAAAAATACCTTCCCACCTTTGAAAACCATCCTCGTACACGTAGGTTGACAGGCTGTTTTTAGTTTGTTTGATAGTTAATTAGTAATGGTAATCATTATCATTTATTCCCTTGCGAGCAGAGGCTACTTTTTATCTCCCTGCATTTTCTTTTACTTTTAATGTTTTCTTGTGTTTTTCAACTACGCAAAAGTAGCCTCTGCACACAAATGTCATTTCTCCGTCTCGCATGTGTGAGACAATGGCGTGAGCTTGGAGAAACTGGTCGATCAAGTTTGTGCGCCAGCAGGAAAATATCAATTTATCTGCTCTACAACTTATACAAAAGCCACTTTTTGTGGTCTTTAATGGCTCGTTCACTCAATTTAAAGGCTCTTAAACGCAGCTCTGTCACTCATTCTAAAGTTTGCCTTTGAGAATTCGCTGGAGATCGTTTTATTTTCTATAGAAATTTGATCAAAATGTTGTGTGTTGGTCATTGAACAAGAAATCACTCGTGAAAGCGCGCGTGGTTTCCGAAGCAAACACACTGGCCGTTTTCACACTAGAAGACGAACAAATCGTCTAGACGGACAAATCGTCTGACGATTTGTTCGTCTTTGTACGTCTAGTGTGAATTCAGGTTGGACTTTAGTCGATTTGTTCGTCTATACGAACAAGTTGTCTATGAAAAATCGTCTTCCTAGACGGCCAAACAGACGAACAAATTTAGACGATTTGTTCGTCTGAAAATTTGTTCGTCCCGTTTTCACATCAGACGATTTGTTCGTCTACAGACGATTTGTCCGTCCAGACGATTTGTTCGTCTCTAGTGTGAAAACGGCCACTGACGCCATTCTTGTAAAACCAGCCAAACCAGTCAAGTACGTCCACGATCCTGGACGAGGTTGTGACATTTGTGTGCAGAGGCCGCTTCAAGAAGCAGGGAATATCATTTACTGAGTTTCGAATGAATGCTTCCTATCTACTTCACACGCCCTTGGGCAAGAGTGCTGTATTGACGTGTACTAGAAAAGTCACAGAAGCTCATTTGTGATAAAACGAAGAGTGCCAAAAGACTTCTGCCACTTCTAAGAAAGTACACGTTGTTGCCTTTGATTTTGGAGGATAGCCAAAAATAAATATCCGTCTTGACCTTAGTAAACGTTGATGATAACCATTGCTAATATATGCGTACTTGGCGACGCCTGTCCACAGTTATGTTCAACGATAGAGATATCTTGTATTCGCCAAACAGTAAGAAGTAGAATAGATTCCTTTATTGCGCCGGTCCGTGGCTTCCTTGTGCGAAAAAAATGGTCTGAGCAATTGGAACATTCCACACTGATCTCAAAGGAGTTCTGCTTTCAAAATTGAATTAATTAATAATGCGAGAGCTTGGATTTTGAATCCATATTACTAAAGACCTTAAAAGACATCGTTTCTGACCTCTTTAGCAAACAGGTCAGCTTTTTTATTGTTTGGTCCGTAATCTAGACAATCTACGCGCGTATATTTTTAATTAATTCAACTTCGAAAGCAGAGTTCTACGTCATCAGCATGGAATGTATGGCACAGCTCGTTGCTCAGATGCCTGTTTTTCGCACAGGGAACCCAAGGACCGCAATCAAGAAACAGTTTACCAAAAGATGGTGGCAGATAAAATTGTTGCATCGATTTGTTTCTGGCTCAAAACATCGATTTCAAAACATCGATTTGTTTCTGGCTTTGCTGTTCGCCTGTCAAGTGTTATAAGCCAATCAGATTCTTGCCCTGTTTCGCCTAGTACAGTCACCTGGCTTTCCGTCGCGACATTGTCAGGTTTTAAGGAAGCCTGTCGACTGCCCTATGCGAAACAGCAATAGTTTCATTGGCTCAGATAGTTTGATTGGCGGAACAGCAAAGTAAAAAGTCAAAACACAATTTGATGTTTTTGAAAACGTGGGTCGCGATGCAACGGTTTTAGCTGTAAATACTCCATTTCACAAATGCGTTACAGCGTTTGTTTGAACCCGAGACGAGGTTTGCCTTGCACAGTTAGGGACGTGAAATTCGTTTACACTATAAAAGGACTGATTTGCATTCCCATAGAATGGATGTCTTTATCAGTGCCTGGTCAACCTTGGCCTCGGCGTGACTTGTGTGACGCCGCAATTCGGGAGCCGTGAAGGTCTATTCTTTGGCAAAGTTAGGACATTACTAGAAAATTCGCTTGCATCATCGCATCATCACCTTGAGATTTCTATCCACACGCCTTCAACCTATTCTTCTAATACACTTGAATATATACAACTTGAATCACTATTTAGCAAGTTTCACGTGTGGTTATACGCGATTTTCTAGGAACCGATATTATCCGACCACTAAGAACAGATACGATTTTCTCGGAACCGATATTATCAGACCACTAAGAACAGATACGATTTTCTAGGAACCGATATTATCAGACCACTAAGAACAGATACGATTTTCTAGGAACCGATATTATCAGACCACTAAGAACAGATACGATTTTCTAGGAACCGATATTATCAGACCACTAAGAACAGATAACAGATACTAACGAACCATGTCTGTTTCAGATGAACATGTGCAGAGATCACCGCGGGAAAGATATGACGGGTACGTAAGTTCTAGTGTTAAAATGCTCTAGTCAATCATCTAAGGACTTCCTGCATGATACATGTCACCGTGGAAGGTCACTAACGCTCAAGCTAGAGCAGATTTCGCATGACTGTGAAAAGTGCCGCGATAAAGTTGTGCCGCACCGCGACCGTGCCGCGACTACACGATTTCATTCCGTATCAGCAGGCCAGGTTCCGTGCTGTGCCAGGTTCCGTGCTGTGCCAGGTTCCGTGCTGTGCCAGGTTCCGTGCTGTGCCAGGTTCTGTGCTGTGCCAGGTTCCGTGCTGTGCCAGGTTCCGTGCTGTGCCAGGTTCCGTGCTGTGCCAGGTTCCGTGCTGTGCCAGGTTCTGTGCTGTGCCAGGTTCCGTGCTGTGCCAGGTTCCGTGCTGTGCCAGGTTCCGTGCTGTGCCAGGTTCCGTGCTGTGCCAGGTTCTGTGCTGTGCCAGGTTCCGTGCTGTGCCAGGTTCCGTGCTGTGCCAGGTTCCGTGCTGTGCCAGGTTCTGTGCTGTGCCAGGTTCCGTGCTGTGCCAGGTTCCGTGCTGTGCCAGGTTCCGTGCTGTGCCAGGTTCCGTGCTGTGCCAGGTTCTGTGCTGTGCCAGGTTCCGTGCTGTGCCAGGTTCCGTGCTGTGGCAGGTTCCGTGCTGTGGCAGGTTCTGTGCTGTGCCAGGTTCCGTGCTGTGCCAGGTTCCGTGCTGTGCCAGGTTCCGTGCTGTGCGAGGTTCCGTGCTGTGCCAGGTTCATGTCGCGGCACTTTTCGCAGTCATACGAAATCTGCTCTATAACGTTTTTTGGTCTTATTTCGAAATTCCATAAGGAAGGATACCAGGGATACCAGGGGATACCAGGGTTTCCTTGATGAACTATTAATAATACATTTGTCTTGCTGTTTTGCTAGTGGTTCTAATGGTACATACCAAAAAGGTTAGAACCTCGAACTTAATTAATTTTCCAAGAGCAAAAGATTTTCCAGTTGCCAAAATTCGGTTCTTAAAGGGGCACTCGCACGCTTAATTTTTGAATAAGCCTGTCAAAAAATAAGTCTAATTCTAATCACCAAAAATACATTTACGTTATGGGAGTAACCAAAATAACAGTCCAGGTTTGTTAAATGACATTTTAATAATAAATCAATACAAATCTATGGTGTTTTATCTATTATCAAGAGGATGGAATTGGATTGCGATTTGAATTATTTGCTTGTCAGGCAAGCGTGCGAGTGCCTCTTTAAATACGCGGGTTTTTACTGTAGACTTGACGTTTCAGTAGCGTAGCTTAGCCACCCAAGGCTCGAGTGTAACTAATTATGTTGCTCCTTTCCAGCCTTGGCTCTGACGAAGCCCTTCTCTCTCCTCGCTCCAGACCACTCATGATTGATATCAAGAGGTCAGCATGGAGTACATGTTACAGTCTTTTTTTTTTGCACTGCACGTGCGTGAGAACCCTAACACCTCTAAGTTTAAACTACTTTCACATTAACACTATGTTTAGAGTAAACATGTTTCAAAAATGATATCTGCCATTTGAACTCATTCGAAAATAGTTTTGCACTGCACGTGCGTGAGAACACTAACACTCTAAGTTAAAACTACTTTCACATTAGCACTATGTTTAGAGTAAACATAAATCTGCCATTTCAGCTCATTCTAAAAAAGTTTCTGTTATGTTGTTTGCCGTGCGCATTGTAAGAAAATGTTAGTTTTCTTGCTTCATTTCTGCCAAGCTACAAAGGCTTGAGTTTTTAATGAAACATGTTAACTCTGTCAGTGTGAACGCAGTATAAGACTCTCTTTACCGAGCACGCTTGGGAAAAGATACAGTTTCTGCATTACGTTTAGTTCAATATTTCACAGCACATTTTGGCGAGAAATATGATTATCAGTTAGGAGATTTTTATATATTGTTTATAATTTTGACGTTCTGGTGGAGAAAAAATATTTTAATTTCATAAAGATAATAAGATAATTTCATTGCCCTGCCATAATTTCTATTTCTGTTTTCTTCTGTTTAAGAGTGTGATTGATGTTAACGCGTTCTCTTTACAACTCCTGCAATAAAACATAATATTAACAATAATCAACTACAAAATTAAATGGGCTAGGTTAATGACAAGGAACAGGTACATCTTTCTGGAAAACACGTCAACAATATTTTGTCGTAATCTTTATTCCCTCACATTGTCTGTTCTCTGATCACTACATTAATACTAATACATAGCACTGTGATTCACTAAACTAACATAAGTGAAGTAACGTTTAAAAAAAACGTAACTGTCCCGTATGCGTATGGGGTGGCAAATGGCGTTGGCGCAAAAGTCAATACATAGCTATCTAAGCTTTAAAAAACATCACTGCCTTCATGAGTTCGTTTCAGTTCATTCACTTCCTAGGCTTCCACCTCGCGGTAGTATACTGACTTGTGTGAACCTCACTTTGCAATCTTGGGATCCGGGATCCACGGGTCGGGATCCGGGATTCAAACCTTCTGTGGATCCATTTACATGGGCCGAAGTCCTGCACAGTCACCTGTCCTACTCATTGCTAAACTGGCAAGCAAAGGGCAGTTTAACTGAGATTTGGCAGGCAATTGAAGAAGAGATTCAGGTGTTTGCCACCCCATTTATGTCAGTTATGTTCGTCACAATCATTCACATTTCTCTCCACAGCTACCCCACCGAATGCCCCCCTTCCCCTCCCCATGAGCAAATCGAACATTTCTGGTATGAACGAAGGTGAGTTAAAACTCCTCGACAACCGGAAATAATCCTTGTCTGTTATCGAACCCATCAAGCAACTTCTTCTGTCACTCACAGTAGCCTTGTATGTTAGACGGCAATCCTGTGACCACATACCATACTAATATACTAACACTAACAGCATTGTACCGTTTGTACCATACATTCTCGTGACATGACACAAAGAAGGCTTCCGTTTTATCACAGATGTCCGATAAGTGTCGACAGTAAACCATACGTTTTAAGTCAGCCAATCAGAATGAGACACGATTCGCAATTCGTACTTTCTTCGTCCCCTTATTGGTTGGTTTTTGAATGGGTTTCGTTTCTGATTGGCTCAACTCATTGTTTGTTCACGTTGGGCAGACGCGTGCCCTCTGTGCGAAGTATAAAAAGTTGCGTTTGTTAAACCCAAATAACACCACTGTCACAATTCAGTTTTTCTAGTTAACGATGTAAGAAATATTTACTGTAGTCAAGAACTTGCTGCTCAAGAAATTACATCAGAATACACAGTTTCAGAAAATTTAGTGTGATTTGGTTAAATATTGACGGAAATATAGGAGCTCACAAATACAGAGTTTTGTATGGGGTTTTCGAAAGTAGCCTCTCTGGCCTCGTTTTGGTGTATTTTGAGAACTTCAGATGCTTAAATCTCGTCCAAGATTTGCTGGTTTCAACTCAACTCCGCAAATTCTTTGGAAGTCATCAGGCGCCTCATGTAAATGAGCGGCGGCCATTATGAAAGTGGTGTCGACATGTTGTCCTAACTAACTTGACGTTTTGTTAACCAATAGTTATTAGAAGACCAACTTAGCCAATCGGGAAATCCTTTCGTCTTGTCGTTTCATAACCAATAGTTATTAGAAGACCGACTTAGCCAATCGAAAATGCTGATTAACCCTTTCGTCTTGTTTCATTGTAGAGTCGACACCTCACCAAAGGGAGAAGTCACTGTTAAACAACTGTCTAAAACTATTCATCGTAAGTATATTCTTCACGTTTCGTTTTTTAATTACAGACGGTTCTAAGATCCGTAGTCGCAAGGAGGCATTTGCCCGAAATGTACAGGGTACATTTCGGTAGTTTTCCTCTGTTGCACGCCTGGCATAAGCGTGCCTCTGCTAACATTGTCTAGAAGTTACATAGAGTCTATTTAATTTTGTCAATCACGTTTTTCGGTCCTGTTTGACATCCATCCAGCCCTAACAGTCTCTCTAAAATGGTTGATGTTTTGGTTGAATTTTCCTCTTTGCCAGTCTTCTTTTAACCAATCGGCTTCCAAGGTTTTCAACTTAGGTTATAAGTCTTAACGGCTCCTTTCCTCTTCAGAACTGAAAAAAAGGGTTCGAGAATTCGAGGAGTCGTTTGAAGCTGAACATGGCCACAAGGTAAGAGAGTGTGAGATGCTTTTCGTGAGGTGTGGTTCAACATTGATATCTGTCAAATTTTATAGCCCTCTCCGTCAGAGAAAGGTCCTATCAAGAAGGAAGTCTCTGAACTCACACGATGCCGAAAACAACTCAAAGGTAAGGCGAATGAATGAAGATTTGATCGAATTAAAATTGCAAATTGAGTGTATTTGAAAAAAAACTTCGTAAACCGATTTCAAATGAATCAAATCTCCACGTGTAAGCTCTGATTAGAATCCGCGAATATCTTTGCAATCCTATATCGAGGTGACCTCAAATGTTCAACATCATGTCGACAACATTCTTTAGTTGGTATTTTTATCACTGATAGAAACTGTGATGCTTTCGTTGACCATACCCTTTAATATTCCCCCATTTAGCAACAGGAAATATCGAGCATTGCTATTGAGCTAGCAAATCAAGCGGATCCGGTAACCTTTGCAGGTTGTGTCAGAATAGCTTATCACTTTATCTGAATTTATAAATCACTCTTTTTGCTTTGTTTTCAGAACTCAAAGAACGAGCGAAAGGTTTGTTTACTCCACAATTACACTGTTGCCCAAATTAATCTCTACACCGTTGTGCGTTTTTCATTTGACAGACATTGATGCACTTGACACTGGGCAAGTTTCTAAATATTTCATGACGCTTTCAGCTTGTCTACATTTCTGTCAGTTGTCTTTGTAACGGTCAACTTTGTCTAAGCATCACCTTGATCTGAGTAATGTTAGCAACAACAAAGTTATACAGAAAGCTCTTTATTTCAACAGAGGAGTCTGAAAGGCTAAACGAAACAGCGCCTCCCATGAGTCGGGAGCCTGAGCCAGGTACGTTGTATAGTCATTGAGCAGCAGGGACTCCACTTTCTACAGCCGCTTTTTCAGCTATAAAAAAATCGAATCAAAACACGAGAGTAAGGCTTACTTTCAGCAGCTGTTGTTGTTTTCTTTAGCGCAGAGTGACTCATGTTAAACTCGTTCTTCTACGACTAAGTGTTGGGCGATTCCTTCCTAATAGTAGTTCAAAAGGGAGAACAGGAGGTTTGGCAGAAAAATGTTTAGGAATTAAATAATATCAGAGAAAAGATCTGCCTTCTCATAAATTTGAACAGTACATGTCTAGTAGGTAACAGTGACAAAACAATTGTCATACCACTAAATATAAAAAAATTCTGATTTGCGATTATTTTAATTGCTTTTCCGTGTATTTGGTTACATTGTTTTGTGCCACGTTTAGCCTGTTATCCATTGTCTTCGTGTAGCCGTCTGCCAGATCAGAGATAAAAAAATGAAAGAGAAAGGACAGAAACAGGCCTAGATAAGATAGTTGCAGCCATAGTAAAGAGATCGCTGTAACTATAGAAATGTACATTTTCGGACACCATTGAAAAAAGAGCGATGAATGCTGTTGCTTGCATGTCAGTTTCGAAATGGGTCCGTTTCGTGACGTAGATACTTTATATTACTGTGCGACTACGTCAACCGGGCCATTCCGTAAAAAGTTTGTCATTTAGAGATTCAAACCATTTTACGAAAACATAATACCTGCAATACGTCTGACGATGAGTAATTAAGACAGGTTATTTTACAACTTCGAGCAACGTTTGGCCAAAAATACTGTTACTCAATGATTTCTATCCTAATTTGTAGATTTGTGGTCCACATTTCGAAATATCACAAAAGGCAGAGGACTGGGTTCGCGCCGCCACAGAAATAAGCGTTCAAAAATGGAAAAAATTCGATAGAATCTATATAGGCTGTGATTGACATCACCATTTTAGGTGCGAAAAATACGTCTATCTGTAAAAACTAAAATTTATTTTCCCAGCTTCCTCCGCAAATTTTTTACCGGCGCGATAATACACGAACACTACCATGAAGACCTTTGAAATGATACTAAATTCAAAGCAACAACTTTTTTTATTTCGAGTAACAAGATTTTTTGCCGCTTTCTGGCAAAATTGCTCGAAGTTGAAGTTATTTCTGCTCATAATTTTCACAATTTTTTTTTAGAGAAAAGCGATATTTCGATGTCTGAGATCTCAAGAAAGTCAAGATCCTTTATTCTGTACTCGCTTTCTGATTGGCTAAACTTCTTACAAACTGGCCCGGTTGACGTAGTCGCACATTAATGTAGTTTCCTTAATCGAGGCTTATTGTGTGATTTTGGGACGGTCTGTATTGCCCCTTAGTTTACAGTTGACGCGGTTTCCATTGTTATTCGTAGGGAATTAACTCGGATAATGGCTCTCAACAAACTAAAAGTCGGGGAGGGATTTGAATTCTCCAGGGAAAGGTTGGGGTTGATCAATAGAATTGAATTGGAATTTCTAGGTAAATATATTGCTCATTATGGATTAATAGGTAAGTATATGGCTCATTATGGATTAATAGGTAAATATCTAGTTATTTACCTATGAATCCATAATAAGCCATATACTTACCTGTAAATCAATAATGTGTGGTTCCAGAAAATATCCCCCCCCCCGGAAGAGTGTTGAAAAGTGACCCCCCACCTCTCTGGAATCCCCGAAGAAAAATACAGTATTTGTATGGAAAATATATCCTTTCCTATTATCCTTCCTATGGATAATTTCTGGAACCACACAATAAGCCATTTTTACCAAGACTTCAAGGGGCACTGTCACGTTTGTTTCATAAATATTTTAAAATAAGACAAGTGTTCTACAGAAACAACTCCGAACCTATGTTCTGTTTCAAATTAGTCTTAAAAGAAAAAGAAACTTGTTCAGCCTGTTCGAAAATCAAAAATGCCAATTAGCAATCCAATTCCATCCGCTCGATTATACACGAAAATACTCCAAATTTGTATTGATCTAGCAGCTGAAAGGTTAGGTATAAAACGTACACCATTATTTTGTTGATTTGTAGGGAGTTTGACTGCATTTAATGACCCCAAGTTAGACCAAATCCATGATAGACCATGACAGTTGCCCCTTTCACAATGACTAATTCAATTATCAACCCAAACATTTAACTAGTGAATTCAAATCCATACACTTACCCCGAGAAAAAAAACATCCAATAATCTCAGTTTATGCATCTATGCTGACTGTCTGTCTATAACCAATATTTGCTTCTGATTATCCTTTATGCGAATCCCGTTGAACGCCACAAAACACGATTTCCGAGATCGCCTTCACTTGAACCATATTGAAAAGCGTTTGTCCAGTCTACTTGCTTGGTCTCATTGCCCATAGTGTGTTTAAGACGTAAACCTGAAAATACAGATAAAATCATGCCCAAGTTAATTGCATATCTTATCGTAGAGAGCAACCAACGAGCGCAAAATACCTGAAACTTGCCTTCAGTTTCTCCATCTTGAATCAGTTCCATCCGTTTTGCTAGACAGAACGTTATGCAAATTGAGCTGTAGAAGCTGTAAGCTGTCAGGGCGTGGTACAAATGAAAATAACCAGTAAGGACGTAGTTGCTTTTGTCTGTATTATTTTCGTTCTACAAAGGAGTTCTTTTGTCTGTAGTCTATTATCCTCGTTCTTTGTGTTGAGGTAGGGTATTGTTGTATTATCCAACCAGAGAGGAGCTTTACGCAGCTACGTACCGACGTTCAAAACTGTTAAATTCAATGAGAAGAATGCATTTCATTTGTCCCTGTTTTCTGAAAACCTTGTCAACTGTAAACTAAGTCCGTTAATTACCTCGATTCTCGGCAATAACCCCAATACATCCCTCGGGCCTACGGCCCTTGGGATGTATTGGGGTTATTGCCTCGAATCTCGGTAATTAACTCTAACTAAACATGCATTCGTTAAGTAATGGTCCATGCTTAGCGTGTGTATATCCAGTTCTGGAAGCACGCGAATAGTTGAGAGAGCACAAAGGTAGCTTCGGCTTACGCCTCGTGCGACTCTAGCTAGCTGAGTGAATTTCACCGGACGGCTTCCCTAATGTTTGACACCGACACATCATTCAAATGTCCACTAAATCCATGTAAATTAACAGCCTTGTGCATAACCCACAAATTGACATGCTCTCAATAGCTTGATGAACTCCATTTTAGACTTGTTAGACATATTTTTAGTGAATAAGACACGAACATCTTCCTTCAGCGAACCAAATCAATCTTTCGGCGAGTTCAAACCGTGGACCATCTTGGTTGCCCTTGACTACATGCGTCTCGCCAAAACGTCTACATAAAAATGGGCCAATCAGAGCGCGCGTTATATCGTAGCTATGTTATAATAGGTATTAACGTATCTATTCCAGATGAACCGCTATTAACCACGACGCCTTCTTCAGTGCAGCAATCACTTAATAATATTCTACGAAAGCTACAAGAGAAACGGAAAGCAGCTGGACGACCTGAAGATGTCAAGGTAGGCCTTTAGATAACTTGCACCAGCTGTTTTCAGATTGAGTGAACTTCTTTCTGGATTATAGCCTAGCACTCCATTGGCAGTAATGGAGTACAGTAAAAACCCGCATAAAAGAACATGTGGTTTAAGAACATTCAGGCTGAAATTTGGTCAAAAAGGTACCTTATACATAAGAACACATGCAGCCTGAAAAATGAAAATTGTTCTTGTATAAAAAAAAATTGCTGCCAGTTAGATTCGTGTACAGTAACCCACTGTGTGGTAAAGTACCCAGGAGATCAATATGATGTGCTAGACCATGCCCACACAGTTCTACAGCAGGAATTCCAGGGTACATTTAGCAATTGTTTTTTAGACTTAGCAACTAATTGTTGTTACTGAATGACTGTCACCTTTCTACCAATCACTAGTAATTAGTATTTGATGTTAAGAAACAACTTTAAGAACACCTTAAGAACATTTTCAGGCTGATTTTGCAGAAGACACCCAATATACAAGAACAAATTCAGCCTGATTCCCCAAAACACCTGTTCTTTTATGCGGGTTTTTACTGTATATGCTCCGTTAACCATAACTAGACAACCCGACGGTTACTGTGAGCAGAGAAACTATAGCGCTGTTCACGCTGACGTCATCCATTGTTATTAATGTGTCAACCAGAGATCGATTGGTTCACAGAACAAAGGGTGCTATTGAATTAGCACTAGAATGGCAATGTTGATGAACAGTGAATAACGCTATACATTTAGGCTAGTCGAAAAGGTTTCTTTTACGGAAATCTTTTAAAGTGTTTTTTTTTCAACATTTTTCTGTTTCAGTCAATGTCATTAGAGTATCTTCAGGATGAAAAGCTGTCAGTCCAAAAAGCTCTTCTTCAACATGAAAGCATATTCGGCAGACCGGTAAGTGTCCTCAGTACTTTGGTACTGATTCCTTAATTTTTTTTTTCGTCATGCAGTCGGATTATATCATTTGTCTGGCCAAGTCTCACTTTGCGTGAAAAGCAATGTCTGTGGTTTTGCGTGAAATAACAATCGCCAGAGACTCCTCACTTTGCCCCTTGCTAATGCGCATGTCCATTGATTGCAACAATCTTTTACAGACTACCAAAAAGGATAAAGACATCATGCGCCCATTGTATGATAGATATCGTATGATTAAAAGAGCTTTAGCTAGCTCAAGAAATGTGAGTATATTTTGTTATATGGTATTCCTGATATTCTTACGCTTTTGGTTGTGGTTGGGCCCCTTTGACTGATATAAATCACGATTTACATGATTTTTCATGATTTACAATCCATTTTATTCATTACAGGAATCTTCAGAGGGGGAGCAAAGCACGTAAGTCTATATTTCATATGCTTGTTAATCATCAGCACAGCACGTAAGTCTATATTTCATATGCGTGTTAATCATCAGCAATCTGTAGTTTTACGCAATCTGTAGTTTTACGCTATGCATTTTAATAGAAAAAGTTCATGCAAATACTTTGACACCCGTCCTTTTTCCTGGCAGTAACAACAGATGTCAAAAAGCTATATTACCCATCTTATCTGTCTTATCTCTCCTACAAAATCAGTCAAAATTCAGTATGCACTGAAGTATGTACAGCCGTCCAACAAAGTGTGCTCAGTACAGAATGTTTTTCACCTGTCCTTTTTTGTGACGCTTAAGTATAAAATCTGTTATACTCACAGCTATTGTAGTGTTTCTCCTAATAGGTCGTCAAAACAACGTGCGCTCAGTACAAAATCTGTATCACCCATTCCTTTTTGTGACGCTGACAGTTGGCGTATATCCTCGTAGTTCGTCAAACCGAAGTGTGGTTAATACAAAATATGTATGACCCATCACTTTGTGTGACGCTAACAGCTAGTGTCTCCCCTCGTAGTTCGTCAAAACGAAGTGTGCTCAGTACAAAATCTGTATGACCCATCACTTTGTGTGACGCTGTGACGCGAGCGTCTCCCCTCGTAGTTCGTCAAAACAAAGTGTGGTTAATACAAAATCTGCAACGCCCATCTCTTTTTGTGACACTGACAGCTGGTGTTTATCTTCATAGGTCTACACAGAGTAGCAAGGAAGACTTGGACGCATTAGGCAGCCAGGAAAATTTATTCTCTTCGACACTTCTCAAGACACTCGACTCTTCTGCATTGAAGAAGGTATGCCTTGTGCTTCTAATCCTTGCCGCGAGTTATTGGAGCAAATACCAATGTAGCTAAAATATGGTTATGACAAATACGAATTGATACAGGTAAAAAGGTCGTCAGCATATTATGAGGTCATAAGAAAAGTAAGGTGCGGTGCGATCACTACAATGGATCTTCTAGAATCTTCTTCTTTCTTCTAGAGTTTTGAAATATGTTCTGTAGTCGCGCCACCGAAATGTTAACTGCACGGCGCGCGATAATACTGCATACGAAATATATTTCTGTTAGCTTGCCTCAAGTGCGTTGCGAATACTTTTTAAACAGCTTTTTAAAAAACGAGGGATTCCGTACGCGCCCAGATAAAAGCGATGTCTTGATTCGCTTTTGTCACTCGCAATCATCTTGGATAAATCTTTTGTTGTTGTATGTGCAGCCTCATCATGATTAAGAGATTCCACGGGGAAAACAATGGATCTTGACCAAAATGGCTGCTGTGAACAAAGAATCTTATCCAAAATGGCTGCCGTGTGATTAAGGCAAATAAGAGTTCTTGAATCGGCTCAGCGTTTGAGTATGCGCGTTACTAGTTGACCTCTTGACATTACAAGCTTTAAACAATTATCTGTTTTGTAAATTGTGACAGCCAGACGAGTGACGTATCATCAAAATAGGATGTTCTGTTTCTACCCATACTCCATTTGGGCCTTGGCGCGTAGGCTCGAGCGCTCACAAAGGCGACAACCTTTATTGAAATGGCTGTATGTGTGAATGTGATATCCCACAACCTCTAATAGCGAACTGACCATGCGGCCATTTGGTGGCCTTGATGAAGATCAAATACTTGGGGATTTTATTGCAGGTAGTAGATAATGTTTTATAATAATTTTTTGATAATTTTTATAAACCCTAGGATGAGGCCGAGTCTTCCCAGAAGAAAGGCCGCCCTTCTGATTGCTCTACCCTCGACGGCGAAGACGAAGATGCGTTGAGTGATACAGTAACGTTACTTAAAGAGCATGACACCAGACTACATCGCATGTCACAGTAAGTTGCAGTTTGCTTGGCTTTATTAGATAATTACGACGATTCATTTCAAGGCGGGTGGCATTATGAGGGAAAACAGTGTAGCCCAGGAAAAGGAGAAATTATCAACCCTTATTTCAAGCAAGAAATTGGTTTCAAAGTTTAATTTAGAGCGCCTTTGGCAGAGCTGTAGTGTTGATCCCAATGTAAATAAACAATGGCATTCGAGCGGCAAGTATCTATCGGCGTCTGTAACCCCCTTTCATGCAATTCACGCGTTGTATCGATCTTTTGTAGTTTGCCGGGATTCCTGTCTATTCCATTTGCAGTGTTTGTCCTCTTTGTTTCGTTAGTCATTAGAATAGCAAGGAGCTATACCTTGAGTTTTTTAAAGGCCCGAGCCTTTCTTAAAATCGGCTTGGGGTTTCTCCGTGGTAGATACACCTTATTTAGATAGATAGATAGATAGATAGATATTACTTTATTTAAGGAGGGTTTCACTAGATATCACAATGATAATGTATGCGTGGCCCTCAAATAAGAGATATTTACAACATAATAAAACAAGTGAATGGAAATCTATGTACAAAATGTTATACTATATACATTAATTTGATAGAACTAGCTAAGCTGAAATATGGGTGCGCAGTTTTGCTGCAAAAGCAGCCACAGAGCGTGTGTCCTTAAGCTCGTTGGGAAGTTCGTTCCAAAGCCTCGCTGCTGCACATCTGAAGCTGTTCTTAGCAGCTGTGGACTTGACTTTTGGAAGGACGAGGTTTTTATGTCTCGCCCCTCTGGTATCCTTGCAGTGGACGTCACAACTAAGTGACAACTAATTAACGTTGCTCCGTAAAACGTAAACCCCAAAATCGTGCATCATAATGAAGACACTTTTGTTCGAATTTGGCAAGCCAAACTAAACTAAAAACACTCTAATGCAATTTGATTATTACTTTGAGACATAATTTGACATGAACATCTAAGATTTAGGTATGAATTATCATTTCGAACTATGATCCATGGTTCAGGATACATCAGGTGTATAGGATTTGTTTGCTAAAGCCTGACACAGGTAAATGGCTCAACGTTGTCGCATCCTCTGTTCATTAATCACAATCTTTTGATTTTCCTACAGAGATGAATTAGTAAAACAAGTAGAATACGCAAAACGAGAAAAAAAAAGACTTCGTAAGAAGCTCAAGAAATTCGAGGATGACTTCTTCGACAAAACTGGAAGGTATGCTGGTAACGTGGTTTCCGTCTTCTGTAACGGCAAACCGGTTGTACGATTCTGAGTGAAGCTTGTCTTGCGGCAGTGATGGTTCCAATGCAACGCCTGTTCTGCAATATGGTCGCACAAAAACTAGAATGATTACACTCGGAATTTCATGCCTTTTTCAGGGCGACTAAATTCGGGGGCGTGGCGACCAAAATGTTAGAACGAGTTGCCAAATGGCACCCCATCTTTCTAAGCTCAGCTGAGATGAACGTTTATGTGGCGATTAAATATTGCTTTTTGGCGACTAGAATTATCGAATTGGTCGCCAATTGTACCTAGCGAAAATCGTGAACGTCGGGCCTTGTTTTTTTGGATATCTGTAATGTAGACTATATGATGTATTAATTTGCGTTCTTAAGTTGTAAACAAGACGTACTTTATACGACTGTAGTAAAATCAAACAGAAAATAATGACACCAATTTCTGAATTAAATATTTAGGAATAATGGCAAAGTAATAGTCCAGTTTCGAATTCTCTGCTCTACCGCTGAATAGGCATCAACGGCGCATAAATACAGTGGGAGCCTCGATTTGAACCCGAAAGTTGCGAATACCGAGTCCAAAGATTCTGTGGTAGAGTAGAGAATTCGAAACTGGACTACAACAGGTTCTTATTTGATTTGAAAATACAAGGAAACATGGGGTTCACATGGATAATTCTAGCCTAACAGGTTCTTAAAATCCAGGTTCTTATATGCGGGTGTTTACTGTAAATCACCTGAAACTCGCTGTTTGGTAACAGGCTTCAAAACAGGTATTTCTCTTTGTTGCAGGCGAGTCCAGAGAGACGACAGAGGAGACATGGAGCAAGATTATCATGATTACAAGGTGAGAGAACTTTCACAACCCTATCAAACATGGCGGGCGATCAAAACTGATGCCTCCTGATGACAAAATTACAGTATCAAATGTTATCGGTTTGCGAAGTTTTACACTTATATTGGCTGATCGCATTTTTAAACTGCACCGGGGGGTTGAGGACCTCCCTTAAAAAGACCCTCATAAAGGACCCACTCCCCTGGAATTTCCATGCAAAATACCCCTGGAAAATCTATTTTTGGATAAAATGTCCCTGGAAAGTCACCTTTTTTACCTCTCCCCCTTTGAATTTCCAGTCTCCAGACACACCCCCTCCCGTGGAATTTCAAAACATATTCCAAAACAACCCCCCTGGGACATTTTCCGTAGGTCCTCAACAAGGTGCGGTTTAAAAATGCAATCAGGCATTGTTATCCGCCTGTTGAGCAGGCTAGGGAGTTCCTTCCCTAGGCACCATTCATTCAGGCATTGGATCTCTTATCGATGAGTTTATTTTATTTCTTTTCCTAGCAAATCAAAGCTCGTCTACGTTTATTGGACGCGCTGTTATCTAAGCGCCAAGCAAGTCAGACGTTATAGACGCTACAGCTATAAATAGCAATATTACTTATGTGAATTAAAAAGAATTGGTTTTGTACTTGCTGTTGTGGTTGAAAAGTACTATATCAGGCTGGATTGCATTGTAGACTATCGTAAAGGGCTGCGACGATTTCGAAGAGGGCACAGGAAGACCGAAATTACAAAAGTGCTTCAACGCTATATCTACTATGTCAACAATGTTCCTGCCTTCAGGACGATTTCCATATTCGATTTTGTTGAATAATTTGCACGACAAAGCAACACAATTTACAGTTATTTGTTAAAAGGTAATTCCAGTTGGCCATCGTGCTGAAAATGAAACATACAAGCAAGTATTGCTTTATTACCCCCTTCTCTCTTTCGCTCGTTGAAAATGGAAAAGGATATTTTATAAAAAGATTAAAATATGAAATATGGCCCTTCCGGTGAGTGATAAGTGGGGATGAGAAGGGCACGCCCTCCGTGACGGGCCTTACGCAGAACTACTATGCGCAAACTTCAGGTTTCCTCCTGATCCTTTCCGTCTTCTTCAGCTTCGTCTTTACCCACTGCTGCACCATCGTCTACGAGGATCTGCCGTCTCTAGGACTTCTTCTTCCGCCTTATATAACACAAAGCCATTTTCCATTACTATTTTACCTTTAAGACCCTGTGTCCGATGGGTGTGACAATGTTATGATGTGTTTGTTGTGTTGGTCTAATACGGTAAGAAACTTTCAAATTGTTGTTCTATGACTACATCTCACTTAAACCAGTTTTATAACAAAGGATGGATCGAAATTCCATGAGATCTAAACGGATTGAGTTCAGTATTTTTACCGTTACCTCATTAGCATTACGCCCCTCGGGCGCTTGAAATTTAAACTTGCGATACTGTACAGTTTAGTTTCGCACACGCAGATTGCCGCTATAGTTTGTGGCTTGTAAAGTCTCTTCTCTTGTACATTTCGGTGTTGCCCGACGATTCGGTGTCAACTTGATTTCCCCTGTCTTGTGTCCCCTACCACCAGTCCTTGGTACCTCCTCGAAAACATCAGTCACGATGGTGACCCCACTGGCGACTCCCGTTAGAACGCTCTTCATGAGTAAAGCCTGGTGCACACTAGCGACATAAGGACGTTATGTTGCAACAAAAAAAGCATGAGAAAATATTGGAATTAATCAGTATTTTCCATGATCATCATGAGATTACTTCACCAAGGCAATCTTGTGTTAATTTTTGTGGACTTTTTGAAACCACTAAATTTTGATCGCGATATTTTCCTTATGTCGTGCACCAGGTGTGAGGCTTTTTTAGTGCAGAGAGACTATTTCGCTCTTGTGATTACAATAGACCTTTTTCCAAAATGGCCGCCGCAAATTCACATGTGTTAAAATTAAACTGACTGAAAATCAGACACTGGCACTAGAAAGAGCATAATCACATTTAGTAGTAATCCTTCAAATTTTCGTTTTGCCAAATGCCATGTCGGCTGAGAAAGCAGAGTCTGAAAATTGAAATTTTTACAGAGATTTGTATGACTGGGGGTATGACGCATACCCCCAGTCATACATACATCTGTAAATTTTCAAATTTTCAACTTTCGTTTTCTCGGAAGATATTGTATATAATGCAGCGAAATTTTGTAGTTTTACTAAAGTGATGATGTGTGTTCTAGTGCTGGTGTTCATTTTTAACAAAAATCGATTTTAATTTTCGGCGGCCATTTTGGAAAAGGTCTATTCTGGTAGCATCATTATTGATAAGGGTATTTTTGCGCGAAATCAAAATCCTACGACGCCCCCCACCCACCAAACCCGAAAAAATCAATACAAATGAAGTCGTATGCAAGCCCAAAAGCCTTTATTGACCTGAAGTTCCTTGGAGCCGAATAAAAAAAAAACAGAACAATCACTTTGCAAACCGGCTATAGTAAGTAGCACCGTTCACAAACCGTTTCTCAGTGGCGTAGCCTGAGTTTTGCCAACGGGGTAGGCCCTCCCCCTCTGGATACGCCTCTATCCCCCCCCCCCCCCCCCCTGAGTACGCCTCTGTTCTCCCGATGAAATCTAATCCCGCGATCCAATGGTTTGTTTGGGTGTCCTGAGGTAAGGAAAGTCTCGTGGAGTGCTTAATACCATTTGTCAGAAAATTCCAAATTGGTTTGTCCGATAAGGTTGAAATCCCGGGTGGATTTGCTCTCACCAGAAACATATAACTTAGTTGAAACGTGTAACAGACGAATGAATATGATGTGACAACCAGTAGGCAACTCGCGATCACTAAACACCATATTTGGAATGCTCTTGCGTTCAGCCAATCAAAATTCAGATGCGGCGAAAAAATGGAATATGGTAAAATTTAATACGCAACGTTTCCATTACGCGTAGCCATTACGCATATTTTTGCATGCCTCTACATAAGCAAAACCGCTCTTATTAAAAAAAATGGTCCACAAATTGTTCTGATTGGCTTATTTCTGACAAAGAAATCAGCTGGTATAGAACATTCCAATCGGGCCTTTGAAAATCCAAATGACGGCTTGTTCACGTATCCAAACCGGAGTGTGACCGAAAAACTGACCGCACCATCTACGCTCCATCCAATCCAACCAGGATTTGAGTCTAATATGGTCAGCACCTACCCAAGGTGACGTTACGGGACTAGGGACAAAGTTCTGTGTAATCCAAAAAACATGTACCCTTCCCCACCAAGCCCCCGAACTTCGAATTCTTTGGGAATCCTTAATTCGTAATCGCCCTTCTATTTTCGACTTCAACAGAACCCTTCATTCTTTGGATTACTTTTACCATATGAATATGGATATTAAAGCCTATTCTTATAAATGTTTACTTGAATTTGTCGACCTCTAACTCTTCCCTGGTATGGGAACTGAATGATTATTTACAGCTCATAATAGTCAAAGTAGCTCTACCTAACTTCATGTCTAACTAAGACGATTCTCAATATTTGGCGTTTATAAATAATTATCATTAAAACTAAATTATTTTTCAAAATCATTACATTTTGTAGCAAAAAGACCCACGCTTTTCTAAATTAAAACACTTTGCAAAATTGCTATTTTTAATGTGCAGTGTTTTCATGTGACTGAAAAAGAATAATATTAGTTAATATAAAACAAGCCAGCTTGCAATAGACCTATTCGGCTTGAGCGTTTTAGATCACGTGCCATTCATTTGAATAATCTTCCTTTGCTTAGAATACTTCAATATTCATATATCCGCTATAAAAAAGAAAGAGAGAATACTCATGGGAATGGCATTTTAACGCGCGAAATTTGGAGAAATAGTACGATTAATGTTTAGACATATAAATTGGTTACCTAAAACAAATACCATATAATGTCCCATTACGCTTAGCTGTGCGTAATGGGGCTGTTATATTAATACATAACGTCTTCCGACCTAGCCTATGTCGTAGCCGAACGTGACCCCGTAATGTCTAAGTTCCGACTGCAGGCAGGCTATTTCCGGATTCCCCATCGTCTTTTCAGTCACATGAAAACTAGTACAAATTTGTTAGCTCAGATAGATCTTGGATTTGGTCGGCTCCTTGAAGCATTCCGTGTAGATGAGTTTGACTAGATATAAATGGAAAGCCACAATCAGAAAAGCGATGGTGACCCAGAATTTGGCAGGTAATCCCACGTGGTGGTATACATGGTGATGCTTGAGAGATTCTGGAAAAAAGAAAAAACAAAATCAATAATAAAATCTACCTTTAATGATCCTACGTCATCCTTATATAATCTCTAAGAAGAGGAGGAAAAGAGAGAAAGGGACCAGTCTGGACCCTGCGGGCACGCCGAGGGTACCTTTGCGGCGCTAATAGGGTGCAGATCAGGACTAGGAAAGGACGCGCGCACCCTTCTCTCAACTCGAATGAGCTCCCATATTACAGCGTTCACTCAAGAAGACACCCATGAAATTCCATAATTTTTCCAAGACTAAAATCGAGGACTCAAAAAGGAGTAACACTATAGAAAACCTGATTACTGCCTCCCTGGCATTTTCGTAATCAGTTGTCATGGAAGAGAAACACGCTTGGCAATCAGTGCCCTACAAATGTTCCTGGGGAACAAGTATCTGATTTAGATATTTGCAATTCAATGAAGCCAAGCATCTAGACCGTGATGATAAAGTCTAAAAGTGATACATTCCAGGACTTTTCCATGACCTTTAGAATATATCTTGAACATTCCACAATTTTTCCAACTGTGGGCACTATCGAAACCAAATAACGTCCCATCCTTCGGTCACAAAAATGAAAATTGGTGCAAATACTTGACCGACCGTGAGAACCGACCTGAACAAAGCGATATAAAAGAGCGGCACTGAACCGACGAGAATAACGATCCCGTTAACTAGCACCTATCTTGTTACTGGTGGAGAACCAGGTACCATTTGGCTTGTTTGATTACTGCTGTTTTCATAATTCTGCAAACTCTGCACCGACTAATTAACTGTATCTCCAAAGCGTTCCCTAAATGAAACAAGAAACCTGGTAGCTTTTGCAAAACATCTGGGTCATGTTTGTGGTTGCTAAGTGTTAGTTGCCCAAACGAAGGAAGCTGCTACATCGCTGTTTGGCTGCTTTAGAGTTCCCCGAATTAGGAAACCCGCAATAATATGACTGCCAAGTGGAGTATGATTGACAAGTCACGTTACCTTGGTGCGCATCCTTGATAAACACGTGTTGTTTGATGTTGATCAGTTGGCTCTTATTATGGGATATGTACAAGATCGGAGTCACCGGTTTGGTCATGCGTACTGGAAATACCACGCTCGACGAGCTGGAAAATCAACAAGACGCGCATGAAGAGCGATATCACTAACTCAATAAACACCACGCTCGACGAGCTGGAAAATCAACAAGACGCGCATGAAGAGCGATATCACTAACTCAATAAACACCACGCTCGACGAGCTGGAAAATCAACAAGACGCGCATGAAGAGCGATATCACTAACTCAATAAACACCACGCTCGACGAGCTGGAAAATCAACAAGACGCGCATGAAGAGCGATATCACTAACTCAATAAACACCACGCTCGACGAGCTGGAAAATCAACAAGACGCACATGAAGAGCGATATCACTAACTCAATAAACACCACGCTCGACGAGCTGGAAAATCAACAAGACGCGCATGAAGAGCGAAACAACAAGACGCGCATGAAGAGCGATATCACTAGCTCAATAAACACCACGCTCGACGAGCTGGAAAATCAACAAGACGCGCATGAAGAGCGATATCACTAACTCAATAAACACCACGCTCGACGAGCTGGAAAATCAACAAGACGCGCATGAAGAGCGATGTCACTAGCTCAATAAACACCACGCTCGACGAGCTGGAAAATCAACAAGACGCGCATGAAGAGCGATGTCACTAACTCAATAAACACCACGCTCGACGAGCTGGAAAATCAAGAAGACGCGCATGAAGAGCGATGTCACTAACTCAATAAACACCACGCTCGACGAGCTGGAAAATCAACAAGACGCGCATGAAGAGCGATATCACTAACTCAATAAACACCACGCTCGACGAGCTGGAAAATCAACAAGACGCGCATGAAGAGCGATATCACTAACTCAATAAACACCACGCTCGACGAGCTGGAAAATCAACAAGACGCGCATGAAGAGCGATATCACTAACTCAATAAACACCACGCTCGACGAGCTGGAAAATCAAGAAGACGCGCATGAAGAGCGATATCACTAACTCAATAAACACCACGCTCGACGAGCTGGAAAATCAACAAGACGCGCATGAAGAGCGATGTCACTAATGGCTGATTGCATTTTAATCCGCACAGGGGGGGTTGAGGACCTATGGAAATTTTCCAGGGGGGTTGTTTTGGACTCTGGAAATTCCACGGGAGGGGGTGTGTCTGGAGACTGGAAATTCCAGGGGGGAGGGGTAAAAAAGGTGACTTTCCAGGGACATTTTATCCAATAATAGATTTTCCAGGGGTATTTTGCCAGAAAAAATGGAAATTCCAGGGGAGGGGGCCCTTTATGAGGTTGGAAATTCCAGGGGAGGGGGTCTGTTTCACGAGTGGAAATTCCAGGGGAGGGGGTCTTTTTAAAGAGGTCCTCAACCCCCCTGGTGCGGTTTGAAAATGCAATCAGCCAATATAACTCAATAAACCCATAGGGTCCAGGATTTGGACATTTCGAAGAGCTCTCAACATTTTGCCCATCTCATGGAAAGAAAAACATGAGCGCGACAAGAAAATCACAATTTTTCCCTGCACGAAATATATCCCAGTTTCCGTTCTTGTTTTGCGTGGTCGTGCGAAAAATATTACGTGAATTATATTTTTTAGTATAGTTTGATTGGCGGAACAGCAAAGTCAAAAATCCAAAAGTTATTTGATGTTTTTGAAACTGTGGGTTGCGATGCAACAGTTTTAGCTGTAAACATGTTTTGAGAAAATTTCTACGTTTAAACGTGGGTGAATACCTCAGCTCTACAGGCTCATACTGACAGCCGGCTTCACAAGCGTACAGCGGTCTCTTCTCGTGGCCTGTTGCCTTGACAACTAACTTCTCTGCGTGTCCCGTATGATCATTCACGACCACAGATACGGTGACAAATACCCCTCGATGGAGGTGAATGTGGCGAAATATTACACTAGTGTGTAGAGATGCAGGGTTAGCAGCGAACTCGAACAGCCCCGAGGAGAACTGTAATCCCCCAAAACTGAGAGTCATGGCCTGGATCACACCTGTTGCTCCTATTGAGACAAAAAATCGATAGAGCAAGTTTTTAGTAGATTTTTATGAATCAAACGTAAACTTACCTTAGGGGCCGATAACATTAAGAATTTCAGCCCGGGCTGAGATTTCAGCCCGGCTAGGGGGGCTGAATCGCTAGCCCGGCCTTCTTGACAAATACATGTAATAAGAAATTTACGATTACATGAAGAAAATCTCAGTCCGGGCTGAAATTCGGCCCGGGCTGGAAAGCCTGTCCCGGTCAGAGCGACCCGGGCTAGGATTTTCAGCCCGGGTTGTTTGGCGAAATTTCACCATGTAATCGCAGCAGAATTTCAGCCCGGGCTGGAAATCCGCGCCCATGCTGTCTTATTTCCAGCGTAAAAGCCAAATGACATGCGCTTTAGTTGCAAGATGGCGCTGGGATTTGAAACAGCCCGGGCTGAAATGCCACATATAATCACAACAAAAATCAGCCCGATCACCTGGCTGAAACCTCAGCCCAGGCAGAAATTCTCCATGTTATCGGCCCCTTAGTCTTGACGACATTCTTACTGCCGAAATATAATCATTTTATCATACAGTAGTCTTTACTTTAGACAATGTAGTAGATTTAACTTGAAGACTCCGTGTCCGATGGGTGTGACAAATAGTTTTGTAATCCTAAACCCAAAGCGATGTTACTTTCGAAATAGGTTGAGTGACAATGCACCTTCTCAGTGTTGATACAGATAAATGGATACAGACATGTCATATTCTCTCAGTGTGCGGCAAGTGTCTATGTGAAATATTGAAAAAAGCGTTATGCAAAAAAACACGAAAAAAAACAAACTTTGGTAAGAGCGTTTTTTGTGCAATAATTCAAAACAACTGAAAATGTTTTTACGACCTCAGATGAATTTTATTTGGAAGGTTATATGAGACCCATACAAAACAATGTATTTACATCTAGTTTGCAGGGATCTGTCACGATGGTCGTATAAGCCCCCACCCCTTCGTCTGCTCGCAAAAAAATAGGTAGTGGTTTAAAACATTGCGTCAACAAAAAGTACACGTGTGGAATATATTGTGCAATCCTCAGAATCTTAAGTGATTTTATGGCCTTACCAGCCTTTATGAGTGAGGCGCAACCATTTTGCTGAAGTACTCGTTGCCAACTCGATACCATTTTATTTATAGACGCTTCACTCCGTGGGATTGGCCACAAGCTTGCAGAATGCCTGAAAAATACACCCATCCCATCTGTAAACGTTTACAGTCGAGAATTCTACAGGAAGCACAGGAGGTGCTTTCTTAATCGTCAGTTTTTAAAGTGCCTATAACATGAATTCGATATGAAGGCAGAGATGGGACATAATTTGTAACCAATTTCGTGGAAACTTCAAATTCTAAGATCTAAAAATAGATTCAACTACTCATGTACTGCTATCGCCCACCACTAAGTGTTGGAGGCTCCTGATTATAGGCTTCTGGACAGATGTGTCCCAACTTCACAGGAAATGTCTGCAGAACCATCCATTGGAAAAGATGAACTTCCCAAGGCACATGCAAGGGTTTCAATAGACGGCGGCTACCGGCGGTGAACCGCTGTCTACTTCACTGCTGACCGTCGGCAACTTTATAACTTCAATATTAAAGCAATAGAATACATGAATATTCCAATTATCTTGCCCTCAGAACGCAGGAAAACCCTTTTTCCGCTATCGAAATTTCAAAATTCCCCGGGGAGCATGCCCCCGTACCCCCCTAGAAGTCTAATGTCTTACGGCCTACGTATGGGACCCAGAAACCCAGCCGCCTACTTCCAAAACGTAGCCTGCTACTTCAAAACTTATTGAAACCCCTGCACACGTATGGGAAGTGTTCCAAATTCACCTGGATAGCCATGGGAAATCCGAACACTTCCCATTCTTCTAACATGGGAAATTCAGCTTTTCCCATGGATGGGTTTCTGCAGAAATTCCCTGTGCTTACATTGACGGTGGCCCACTAAAGCAGTGTTCTGGAGTATGTAGCAGCTTCTCTATCTGCTCTGTGTTCTGTAGATTGCCATTGACGTCATAGTCCAGGGAGGGGAATGAGGACAAGACATAGTACATGGTGGCATTCACCTCCACCCCAGGGGGGGTGTCTGGGTCGTGATGTTGATCCACGTGGATCCCTGTCTTCCAGATCTAGAGTTTTAAAATTTTCAAACATAAAAATATATTAGATAGTATCAGAAACATATAAGTGACTTATATGTTTCTGATAGTACATATTAATATATATGGAAACATGAGTAAAGTTCTCTCTGCCAATGTACTAGATTGCATTTTTTATCTGTCATGTTTGGCCAGGGTCCAATGAGGTCGTGCAATTTTGTTCTAGTTATCTACAAAAGGTGGTTACTAAAATAGTAGTAAGTCCAGATAAAAATATGTGCAACAGAAAATCTGTCTTATAACAGGCTTGAGAAGATCTTTGAAGCATTGTCTCAATTGGTAGATGGACAGAGAGTTTTGGGGGTACAGGGAAAACCAGGCATATAAGAAACTGAAAATTATGAACCTGTCAGACTATTTAACAATTTTCGACACCGTTTTTATATAAAGAACTTTACAGTAAACATGTAAGAAACTTTTTGGCCTAACCCAGAAGAAAGTGTTTCTTTTACTGTAGGCACTGCATTGTTTTAATCAGCTCAGCTTCCTGTTTCTACTGTATAATCTTTCATCAAAAGAGAGGTATTCACTTGCTATACCTACCTCATTCCAAATTTTCATGTGAGCTTTTCTCAGGTTTCCTGGAACCTTATGATCTACGAGTTTTAATAAATCTAAAAAGTCCTAGAAAAAAAAGAAATTATTAACTAAAATAGGCAATGGTAATCTGTTATCTATAAACATAAGCAATTGGCTGCTTTTAAAATAGAGGTTTGAGGACGTAGTACAAAAACCGTCATGGCTAGATAATGCTATTATTGATTGTGTTTTAGCAACTCTACTTTAGCACTGTAGTTTCCCCTTATAATTTGCAGTTTAAAGGTTGCTCGTTATTCATTCTATACCTTTTTACAACTTTCCTCTAAAATGTCCATTTCTCTAGCAGATTTCTCGTGAACTGATGAATGAACAACTGTCAAATGCTGTAAATCACTTGAACTGTGAAGAAAAGAGCACATTTTTGTCATTTTGATATAATATTTATGCCATCATAAAGGCAGTGTACTATTTTTAAGACCAAGCTGGCAATTAAACTAGTGTATTCCTCTTCATGTTGAGTTGGTATGTAAATAGAGGATATTACATGGTGGCGTGAAGATAGAGTGAGTAAAATATTGTTTTTGACATGAGAAAATAAAATCCATATCTTCAAGCCACCGTGTAATGTTCTTTTTATTATATGGATAAGAATTGACCTAGTTTTGTGGTTTAAAACTCGAGTGACCGAGTGAGATTTCACTGCAGATGAAAGTGAGGAAAACGACACTGCAAACGTACATTCAGTACATAACGTTTTCATATTCTCACTAGTGAAGATATGGAAAATATGAGTGTTTTAGTTTCCAGTAAAACACTGGCATCCATATAATAATAAGGTCAGTCTCAGTCATTTTAACAGAAAGTCTACTGAAAAAAGACCAGCTTATAGCAAGCATAAAGCCAGTAAGATAACTCAGAATAGTCATAGAATAGTTTTCATGGACATACCAGTATAATATTTGTGTTCCAAAAATCTAATAAAACACTTAAAATATGACCCTGATATCCTCATTAAAAGAACTGATTTTGTTTAACAGTACAGGGCCCAACATTGAATTATATTGATTTGTTTTTGGCTTAGCTGTTCTGCCAGGCAAATCTTATGGGCCAATCAGATTCTTGCCCTGTTTCATCTAGTGCAGTCACCTGGTTTTCCTTCTCGTCAATGTCTGGTTGCAGTTCAGAGGGAAGCCAGTTGACTGCAGTAGGAAAACTCCCATATTTTTAGGTCGGGGATGATCGTCAAATCTTTTAGGGGTTAAAATGACGAGGGGTTGGTCCCTTTTAGTGGTGATCGTGATCTTCAATAAATTTTAAGGAGATTGGTATCTTTAGGGCCGAAATATGTGTCCAAATTGTTTTGTCTCATGATGGTGCTTCTGAAAACCATGCAAGAAAGAGAGATTACCCGACGAGAAGACAAAAAAATTAGTCAACATCAAAGGCATCATTTTAGTCAATCAAGGCAATTTCTTGATGGGTTTTTTGACCTGTTACCTACCTGTCTCCTTCGCGCCTACTTGGCACATAAGGCCTCATCTTTTAGGGGATCTTTTAGGGGTTTTTGGGTAACAAATTATTTGAGCCACGCCATGATTGTTTGGTATCTTTTAGGGGTGGAACTGAACATTTCCGATGATCATCCCTGAAAAATATGGGAGTCCCCCCCCCCCCCCCCCCCCCCGGGACCAGATTGCTATAATGGTGACTATAGCAACACTATTTGGTAATTATAATTCGTTTATTTTAACACCAGTGGCACCTCTCAAACAAGTTCACGTCAGGCCAGTGTAGCATAAAATGCACTGCCCTTTTTCTCACCTTCTTCCTACGACATTCATTTCAGATGGTGGTGTCGTACTGACGATAGTAACGTTAACACCAGGGTTTTCTGGGTCAACATAGCCTATTGTGCCAATATTTATTTCATAAGGAGTGGCATCACCTCTTGCCCTAAAATGAACAATTAATAATTAAGAGATTTTAGTAAGAGGATTAATAATAATTTTGAATTATAATATGGGCCATTTTGGTTTTCTAGGTTTATATTTTATAAATTGGACTAGCGCATGCATCAAGAAAACACTACATGACCTTGATTCATCTTCAAAACACAAGGTGTTGGGGGAAAATCTCAAATGTCATCAAAATTTAAGAAAAATTACCGTGACTCTTTGGTTAATGCTTTTCTCCATTCCTTGGCACCTTCATGCCTAAAGCGAATCTTGGCATCAACATTCTATAAAAAAATAATATTAAAATTGGATTAACTTACCAAATTAAATGTTCTCAATGGCTGGAAACTAATATTTATGTCCAACAGCTAGGAGTGCAACAGCCTTGGATGTACACAGGATTTTTCAAATCTACAGGGCCAAGCTAGTCGATCAATGCAGTGCAGAACTTGTAGCAAAGTCCTCTAAAACATTTGAAGTCCCGTGCCTGCAGGCCTATAGGCTGCGTACGCCACTGGCTAGAATTTGTTAACTGTTCACTGAGTTCACTGATCCCTCTTTAGATTTTTCTGACTTTTACAGTTAAAATCGTTACATCGGGACCCGCGTTTTCAAAACATCGATTTGTTTTTGGCATTGCTGTTCCACCAGTCAAATCTTATGAGCCAATCAGATTATTGCCCTGTTTCACCTAGTGCAGTCGCCTGGCCTTCCGTCGCGACGTTGTCTGGTTTTAGTTCAACGGGAAGCCAGTTGACTGCACTAGGCGAAACAGGGCAAGAGTTTCATTGGCTCAGATAGTTTGATTGGCGGAACAGCAAAGTCAAAAATCCAAAAATAAATTGATGTTTTTGAAAACAGTTTTAGCTATAAGGAAAGGGACAATTCAGGCATATTCTACATTTGTACTTTATGCCTGCATTGGATACAATTTGAAGCTCTGCTATCTCACCCCATGATTGGTAACAGATATTTCTTGCATCAGAAGAGATGGGTGACTTCTATGAGCATATAAAACACTGTCAACCAGCACACAGCTCTTGGACTAAGGAAATCAATAAATTAGATATCAAATTAATGAAATATATATCAAAACTGTGTAGAATCAATAAAATATTTCAGGTCTGTCCATACCCATAAATAGCTCTGTATGGTGTGTACCACCCCTCCTTTTAAATCTATCATTGTCGCTTCTGAAAATATCAAGAAAATTTACATGTATAGGTGAAATTTGAATCCAATCAAACATCATGGATACAAAGGCAATGCCATTTAATCATAATCAATTGCCAGCAAGCAGAGCATTATTCATAATTAACGTGTGTGCAATAAAATTGAATTGAAATTGGAGTTGAAAATAGCACGTACAGATTCAAATACTGATCAAGAACATAGCGAGCCAGAAATTTAGTAAAAGGCGATTTTGCACAAACAGGGGAGATACAGGGATGCCCAACTCTCCCAGTTTCACCGGGGGTCTCAAGATTTTTCACCATGCTTCCTGGAAAAAAATTCTCCTGGTTTTCTTTGGTGGAATTTTCTCATATAACCTTTTATATTTCAACACTTCTCCTGATTTTCCTGTGAGTACCTGACCTGCAGGAAAAATCAGACTTTTGAGTTTAGAAAATCCAGTGTACAACTGGGTATTCACGGCCTGACATTGCAACTGTATGGTTACTAATGGCAACTTGATGTAGGGTTTGGTGAGCAAAAATGTCAACCTGGTAGTTGCCAAATGATGACTAGCCTCTCCAGTCTGTTGGTTTTTAAAAATGCCCTTCTCAAGAAAGAGCTCAAAATTCTGGAGAAAAAAAGATGGCAACCAGACTTCTAATGACGTGGCGACCAAACTTCACTATTTGGCAACTAGATTTTTTTATTTTATGGCATCTATGAAAAACGTTTAATGTCAGACCCTGGTATTTTCCCTGACTTTTGCCTTTTATCTTTATTATACTGTGGGGTAGTTTAACAGCTCTTTTACAAAAGGGAAGTGCCCTGTTGCCAAAGAATGGTTTTCACGATTTTCGTCTAATTCATACACAATTCATACACAAACCTTTAGGAAAAGCTGCATCCATTATAACTGGGGTTAAAAGTGGTGAATATGGTACTTCCATGTAGGACAAGGCTGCTTGATATGCAAAAATGCATCCTTCTTGGCTGAGACACTAATATTTCCATTACCTGTACAAAGAAAAAAAATTACCTGTTTATAAGGGTTGGAATGAAAGGGGTCCCCAAGGAACAATAAGCCAGCTATCAGTCATATCAAGATAAATTAATTAAAATGTGCCTTACTTTACATGATGATTTGAAAATAATCTCTACAAAAGTGGCTTAGCTGCAATTTTCAGCCATGCCTTGGAGGTTTTCTTACCAACAAATGGAAGGTATGGACTCTCATGACTGCGGAGTGGACTGTGGACGACAATTACTTCTCCCTTATCGGCCTCATGACTCCACTTGGCAAGATAGTTTGCCAGGCAAACCTCATCCATCTGAAGGGCTGAGATCAAATGTATTAAATCAGAGATTTTCAAGAAGGCATAATTATATAAAACCTAAAACAGGGTTCATACGCTTTTGTAAAAGAAAAAAATCCAGGATTTTCAAGGACTTTTTCAAACATTTTCCAGGACTTTCTCCAGGGTTTGTACGCTTTCTGAATGACAAAAATCCAAGATTTTCCAGGAAGTCTTTAGTTATTTTTTCCAGGAGTTTTTATTGGGTAGAAATGCAGGTCGGGAGTCACCACACACAAGCCGATCAGTCAGGATATCTTGTCTTGCGATGAACAATTGGCCTGTGTGTGGCGGCCTTAAGAGATTGAGTAATAATAATATTAATAATAATAATAAAACATTTATATAGCGCATATAGCCACGTTCTATGTGCTTTACATTGGAAATTAAAATCGTTAAAAATTACAATCATTAAAAAATAAGAAATAAAAAACAAACTACTAATTTACAAACTATTATTTACAACGTATTTAAGGTTACAAATCATATACTTAAAATTTTTTACAAATTATCCACTACTAAAAATAACTCGTAAAAAGATGGTTTTAAGACAAGACTTAAAAACGGGGACTGTTTCGGAGTTTTTTACATGGGGAGGCAATTCATTCCATAAAAAAGGGGCATGTGCAGAAAAGGATTGAAGAACATATAGTAATTAATAATCACCTGTATATTTTGTATGGGTGTGGATGACAGATCCCCTGACAGGTCGGTGTCGTGAGAAAAGCTTGGATGCCGTCCATATTAGAAACAGCACTATGGCAGTCAGGAATATAAAGGTAGTCTTACGTGACCTGTGAATTAAAGAAATTTATATATAATAAATTTCAGAATTTCGGTCACTGAGAAATATCATAATTCGCACATGTGAACAATTATGGTAATGCCAGCTACGCAAAATTTATGAAATCGCAATTTTTTCGAAAAAATGTTGTAATAAACAGAATAATATATGGGCACTTAATCTTGATCTTCTCATGTTCAAATTTGATATCTCACTCATTTGCTGCGCTTATTTGTGAGATATCAAAATTTGAACACTCGATTATAAATTCCATATTCCCACCATGCCCATGTATTATTCTCTATTTAAAGGCCTATCATCAACTGGGGGCCTTTGCACTCCATTTTCTTTTGCTTTCAAATTAATCCATTGTTTTTGGCTGCTCTGATTGGCTAATAGACCACAAAGGCTCTCAGTTGATGTCAGATGGGCCTTTAAACAAAACAAGTTAGAAATTTGTTGTTGATCACTAAAATTTATTTTATGACTAATTTCGAAATATCTACAGATGATTTCAAGTATGAAAAGGCGTACCTTTTTACTCACACAATCATAAAGGGTCAGAGCAGGTAAAGTTGATTGGCCATAAAACAACACATCAATAATCATTGAATATACTGACATAATCATGAATTAAACGAATCTACACGAGATTCGACAGTGGTTTATTTTTAGGTACGACGTAATAAAAAATAGGCTTGAATCTTGATTATACAGTAATAAGGTAAAATAAACAGATCACATTATCAAGGATTAGTATCTTACTGTTAAATTGACTTGATACGTTAAAGACAATATTGATAAGTATAACTGCTTCCTTCGAGTATTTCGTGTGATTGCGAGTCGTGGCAGTGGTACTCGTTTCGATAGACACAAAGTTCATAATAAAAAGTTGATTGGCCATAAAACAACACATCAATAATCATTGAATATACTGACATAATCATGAATTAAACGAATCTACACGAGATTCGACAGTGGTTTATTTTTAGGTACGACGTAATAAAAAATAGGCTTGAATCTTGATGATACAGTAATAAGGTAAAATAAACAGATCACATTTATCAAGGATTAGTATCTTACTGTTAAATTGACTTGATACGTTAAAGACAATATTGATAAGTATAACTGCTTCCTTCGAGTATTTCGTGTGATTGCGAGTCGTGGCAGTGGTACTCGTGTCGATAGACACAAAGTTCATAATAAGCTATAGCTCTTCAGGTGTACGATTGTAATAAATTAAATATTCTCACCTTAGAAGTACCGAATAAGTAACTCTCGCCTTCAGCCATGTCGTAAGACTCCCTATCCGGGTATTTAGCCACATAAAGACTGGCGAAAACGCGTTTTAAACTGACATAGACTTGAAGATCTTCCAAACCACGAATTCGTGATCCGCCATTTTGGTTTCCTTATGAGTACGCAGTACTTCTATTCAGCGGTAACTCGCTGGAATCTAAATGGTGCGCATAACGTTGAGAGCTAATCCGCTGTACAGTAGATAAGAGGCTCGGGTTCCATTTCGAATGAAAATGGCTTGAATTTACTTGAAAAGTTTGTGAAAATTCTACAAGCAAGAATGCGTTTTGCCCTAACCAGGCTACTGTTTTGCAACTCGAGAGGACAAAGGAGTGTTTTAGGGACTGTATTTGTATTCAGAGGGTACGCAAAGTCGAGTAAATCTGAAAATAATCAGAGCCCCCCTTGGCATGAAGAAGGCGATGATGAACACCCGGAGACTACGGACATTTTACACAAACTCCGCGCACGACACCATTACCATGGGACTACAGCTCAAAAGGCTGATGCACGTGAGGTCATGGTGATTGAACCGTACCACAAATGGGGGCCACAGAGGTCTGGACATTTGATTGTAGACTTACATGCGGCAGGTACAAAACGCAGGTCACAGGTCACAAGTAGAACGAATCTACTTGTGACCTGTGATCTGTGACCTGCGTTCTATTTGTGACCTGTGACCTGCGTTTTGTACCTGCCGACTTACATGTACAGGGATGTCAACCCTAGGGAAAACAAATCTGGAGACCACCTTGAAATGAAAAAAAATTCATGAAATTCTCCCAGGAGAAATACAGTAAATGGATGGCAGTCGTCTTGAATTTTTCCCAGGAGATGAAGCGAAAAATCTTGAGACATTTTGGCAAAACCAGAAAAGTTGACGTCCTTGCTGTACAGCTATAAATTTGTTGCATCGGGACTCGCAATTTCAATGCATCAATTAATGTTGGCCTGTCAAACCTTATGAGCATAGCAGATTCTTTCCCTGTTTTGCCAAGTGCAGTTTGGTGGCTTTCCGTCATGTCATAACAGAGGATTAGGCCAAGTAAAAAAATAAACATGTTTATCGTCCGGAGCTTTCCAAAAAGTGTCCATGCGGCCCTTTTTATTTTTTATTTCTTTTTGCTCCTTGTTTTACTGGTTTATGCCATATTTTGTGTACAAAAGGACTACGACTGTTTCATAAACTATTCTTAAGGGCAATCTATGTTCATATAAAGCATTTCCATGCTCATTAAAGCCACATTTCAAAGCACTTTCTAACCGCTTGTGATGTTTGACTTCATTTGGAGACAATTTGTGAAAATAATAAATAAAAGAAAAAAGGATGCGGCTCCAAAAAACGATGCGGGCGGGGATGATAACATGTATTTTTTTACTTGGCCTTACTTACTATGTTCAGAGGGAAGCCATGCAAGTGCACAAAGGAGACATGGGAGGAATTGGATTGGCTCAGATGGTTTATCTGGCAGAACAGCAAAGCCAAAAATGAACAATTTATGTTTTGAAAACATGGGCCCTTTTAGCAATAAATAGCAGATTTCCGTGGTTTATAATGTGAGAAACGCATAGGGATGCTGGAAAAACATGAGAAAAGTTTGAAACTCATGAGCCGTAGGCATCCCAAGTGCATTTATCACATTATAAACCACAGAAATCTGCTTGTTTTTGCTTTTATCAAATAGCATTGCATCTGCTGTGTGTTTTATAATGTGAGAATGCACAGCTCTTGACCAATCAGAGTGTGTGTACTACCTTAGCTATTTTAGAAAATGCAATGGCTTTAACTGTAAATTATTCCATGATTCATGAGAAATTGCCAAATCTCAGGGCCAGGTCATCTTGATGGAAGAGTGGCAGATATCAATGATAACTTGGACACCAAATTATTAATGTCAAAGAAAGTCTACTTGTCATAGGCCACTGCATTATCCTTCACTGTCCCTTGAAGTGAAAAGTCCCTCTGTGAAAGGCACTGCTAAAGGAGTCAACAAAGTTGCAGCAACAATGTTTCCTTGAATGGTTCTTGAGCTGACTAAACAAACATGTTTCTGACTCATGTAGCAGGGAACCATTATAGAAACATGTATACCCATAAAATGTTGCAGCGACAATAATGTTGCCTCATTTAGCCAGTACATTCCATACCATGCTCCAGGGAATTGAAGTACCTGTTACTTGGGAAGGCTGTACTGATTGAATGGACGAAACTAACAGTGATTTAAATGGATACACAAATGACTGGGCTGCTATCAACCTGGCTGAAAATTACTGTTTGTCTTTGCCCATCTGCTGCCTACTAGCCTGTCTGTCCATGTATCTGCCTGTTTGCTTATCTATTCTCTATTTCACCATGTGTCTTATTTTGCTCCTTACATGTAGTACTGGGAAATTCAAGAAGGCTACTGCACAACACAGATTAGAAGAGGCCTGTGGTTTAGTGGAGGCCATCAGCAACTGGTCCGTCTCATCAAACAGTATTGAACCCCTTAGGAAAGTTGACAATAAAACATTCTTTGGTAAAGGGAAAACAGAAGAACTACAGGGAAGAATAAACCAAGCAAGACAGGAACAGGGCAACAATTTGAATTCTGTCTTTGTGGATGTTGGTAGATTGTCATCTCGGCAACATAAGGAGCTTGAGGCATTATGGAATGTCAAAGTCTTTGATAGATTTGGCATTGTGCTGCACATTTTCAAAGAAAGAGCCCAGACTGCAGAGGCTAAAATTCAAGTAGAGCTCGCAGAAATCCCATATATTAGGTATTTAATATGAATCATTTTAGCTATAATAATGGTCCTCATAGTAGAGTCTGTTAAGGGAAAAAAATAGGTAAAATCGTGCACTTGTGCGTAAAGGCGCAAAATTTGGACCAAATGTTCCTTAGGTGAAATAAATCAGTTTTCGGGAGGGGTGCCATCATTTCGACCCAAGGGGGGTAGGGTAGGGGCAATTTTGTCTATTTCCTAATTTCCCAATATTTCCTTGGTATTAAAGGGTTATAGATAAACAAGACCATGACAATTCTTCCTGTATGGTGCCCTTCACATTGGACTAGGTGGGGTGCAACAAATGTCCAGCAAGGGGGGGAAGGGGGAGTTTCGGGTCACATTTTCGTGTTACCCTCAGAGATCATGATTTCATCGTACAATCACAAAATTCGACATAAATGTTCCTTAGGTAACATTTAACAGTTTTCGGAAGGGGTGCCACAATTTCGGCCCAATGGGGGAGGGTAGGGAGAATTTTGTCCATCACCTGATTTACCCTATATTTCAGTGGTATTAAAGAGTTATCAATAAACAAATCCACGGTAGTTCTTCATGAATGGTCCCCTTCATATTTGACTAGATGGGGTGCTACTAACATTTGAAAAGGGGGAGGGTGAGTAATGGATGAAATTTACATGCTATGCACTTTTTAATTGCAATTTGATTGTACAGTTACCAAATCAGACATGAATGTTCCTTAGGCAACAACTAACAGTTTTTGGAAAGGGTGCCACAATTTCGGGCCAAGGGGGGAGGGTAGGGACAATTTTGTACTTTACCTGATTATCCCTATATTTCAGCGGTATTAAAGAGTTATTGATAAACAACACCATGTCGATTCTTCATGAATGGTTCCCTTCACATTTGGCTAGATGGGGGTGCTACAAACATTTGTAGAGGGGGAGAGGCGGGTGATGGGTGAAATTTACATGTTATGCTCTTTTTAGTTGCAATTTCATTGCACAATCACCAAATCTGATACGATTGTTCCTTTGGCAACATCTAACAGTTTTCAAAAGGGGTGCCACAATTTCGGCCTAAGGGGGAGAGGGTAGGGACAATTTTGGACTTTACCTGATTATCCCTATATTTCAGAGGTATTAAAGAGTTATTGATAAAGAAAGCATGATAATTCTTCTTGAATGGTCCCCTTCACATTTGATTAGATGAGGGTGCTACAAACATTTGTTGAGGGGGAGAGGCAGGTTACGGGTGAAATTTAAATGCTACATTGTTTTTTATTATAATTTGATTGTGCAGTCACCAAATCCGACATGAATATTCCCTTAGGCAACATCTATCAGTTTTAGAAAGGGGTGCTACAATTTTGGCCCAAGAGGGGAGGGGAGGGACAATTTTGCCCATTGTGATTATCCTTACTTTTATTAAAGGTATTAAAGAGTTATCTATAAACAACAGCATAATAGTTAGTACGATTCTCTTCGCATTTGGCTAGATTGGATGCAGAGTATCGATTACTCTCTAATAACTCTGAAATATAGGGATAATCAGGTAAAGGCCAAAATTGTCCCTACCCTCCCCCCCTTAGGCCGAAATTGTGGCACCCCTTTTGAAAATGGTTAGATGTTGCCTAAGGAACAATCGTATCAGATTTGGTGATTGTGCAATGAAATTGCAACTAAAAAGAGCATAACATGTAAATTTCACCCATCACCCGCCTCTCCCCCTCAACAAATGTTTGTAGCACCCCCATCTAGCCAAATGTGAAGGGAACCATTCATGAAGAATCGACATGATGTTGTTTATCAATAACTCTTTAATACCGCTGAAATATAGGGATAATCAGGTAAAGTACAAAATTGTCCCTACCCTCCCCCCTTGGCCCGAAATTGTGGCACCCCTTCCAAAAACTGTTAGATGATGCCTATGGAACATTCATGTCTGATTTGGTAACTGTACAATCAAATTGCAATTAAAAAGTGCATAGCATGTAAATTTCATCCATTACTCGCCCCTCCCCTTTTCAAATGTTTGTAGCACCCCATCTAGTCAAATATGAAGGGGACCATTCATGAAGAACTACCGTGGATTTGTTTATTGATAACTCTTTAATACCACTGAAATATAGGGTAAATCAGGTGATGGACAAAATTCTCCCTACCCTCCCCCCATTGGGCCGAAATTGTGGCACCCCTTCCGAAAACTGTTAAATGTTACCTAAGGAACATTTATATCGAATTTTGTGATTGTACGATGAAATCATGATCTCTGAGGGTAGCACGAAAATGTGACCCGAAACTCCCCCTTCCCCCCCTTGCTGGACATTTGTTGCACCCCCACCTAGTCCAATGTGAAGGGCACCATACAGGAAGAATTGTCATGGTCTTGTTTATCTATAACCCTTTAATACCAAGGAAATATTGGGAAATTAGGAAATAGACAAAATTGCCCTTACCCTACCACCCTTGGGTCGAAATGATGGCACCCCTCCTGAAAACTGATTTATTTCACCTAAGGAACATTTGGTCCAAATTTGGCGCCTTTACGCACAAGTGCACGATTTTACCTATTTTTTCCCTTAACAGACTCTACTATCACAGTTGTGAGGAAGCTAGTATCTCACAAATTTATTATTTGATTACAGCTATTTTGATCCTGCCATGTGGGTGTTTGGTAGCTAATTTACATTTTATACGTACCTTAACAACTGAACATACCTGTCAATCCCAGATGTTCTGAAACATGGAGAATTCGTAGGAACCATCTCATTTTCCCGAAACCTTTCTGAATCCCTTCCGAAACGTCCAAACTCTCTCTGAATCTTTGCCAATGGCGTGGATGTTTAACTTTTTTGTGCCTGACTATGAATCATAGAATATATTGTTGAAAAACCAGGAGATTTGATGCTTTAACCTGGAGACCGGGAGATTTGCTAAAAAACCTGGAGACTCCCGGGAAAACCTGGAGAGTTGGCAGGTTAGGTATATGACTTGAGCATCTTGGTCTTCAAATGTTCACTGGCAAAGCAGAGATTTGACTGTCTATTTTTCCAATTTTTGCATTTTTCTTGAAAGTATGAAAATTATGTAGGGCCCTTTTTTCTTGGCAGAGCTTATTTTTCTAAAGTCCTCTCATTGGGTTTACATGTATGTGATCTATGTTCAAAATAGGTCTAGACTTGTCGGTGATGATTCCATTGAATATGACCAACAACGAGGTGGAACACACTACATTGGTGGTGCAGGAGAAACACAACTTGAGAAGGAAAGGCGAGCCCTTACTGATAGAGAACTAAAGCTAAAGAAAAAATTGGAAGCTGTGAAGAAACACAGAGACCATGTTCGCCATGAAAGGCATAAGAGACATGTACCTATCATCTCAGTAGTAGGGTACACAAATGCTGGTGAGAAATCATCTAATGATCCATTGAATGCATTATAATATTAATAATAGGATGCAGGAAATGAACATGAGGCTTGGGACAGGCAGATAGCAGATATAATTGTGTTGGCAAAAAGATTGTGGGTAAACATTTCAAATCTTTTCCTCATTTTCAAAAAGAGCATGTGCCCAATTCTTGCATTTCTGTAACATGGAAAAGAGACTATGTAATCTACTCTTTTTGGAAGCAATGGAAAGATGGTCATTGCTGCCATCTTGATGCGCAGAGGAAATGACCAGGAGAAAAGTGTTTGTGATAAAAAAGAACTTGCGTGAAGGCTAGCAATTGTGAAAATTACAAATAATGTCTGTTGGCTTCTACTTTTGTTTCTTTCTTACCAGCATGAATATAAAACTCCAGAGAGGGTGGTTGAAAATTATGAAAAGGAGGGAGGGTCAATTCTCCTTATTTCCCGCGAGGGCATAAAGATAAAAATTCTAACATTTTTCATTTGAAAATAAAGGGAAAGGAGTCATTTGGCAAATCCCTCTTTGTTAGTGATATAGATTATGCAATAATCAATCATGCAATAATGTTAACGGTGTAATAAATTTATATTGTGTGGTTCCCCCCCTCCCCTCTACAGAAGGGATTGGAATAGAATGGAATGGAATGGAATGGAGGGGTGGGGGTCACTTTTCAACACCCTTCCACTGGGATGGATATTTTCTGGACCACACATTGAGATATTTTCTTTCCCTGACAGGTAAAACTACTCTCATCAAGGCTTTGACAGGGGACACTAAGATGCACCCTGATAATAAACTGTTTGCCACTCTGGATGTTACCGGCCACACTGGAAAGCTACCCAGTGGTATGCAAGCCATATTTGTGGACACAGTGGGATTCATATCTGATTTGCCACCAGAACTAGTGGAGTCATTTTCAGCAACACTGGAGGATCTAGTAGACTCGGTAAGAAAGATATCTAGTAGACTCGGTAAGAAAGATGCATTCAGTTGTGTTCATAGGATTTTCAGTGACTTTCATTATTGGTTTTTACTTCTCAACAAAATAGTATTTGAGGAAGGGGGCATTTATTCCAGGGCTGGAAAATCCTAGGGGTGGGGGATAGAAAATGGCCCCCTGAAAAAGAGGAGTGAGGGTCCTCGTCAGTGGCCCTTGGGGACCAGTCATTATTTATGATGAGTACAGGCTGGATAAAAATTGTACGGGACCTGGTACACAATTTTTTGTCGAAAATTCTGCCAGGGCACAGAATTAATTTCAGACTCAATTTTTGATCAGTTACAGTCAAAGACCCTACCCTAGGCTATATTTGCAAGTTTATGTTTTATTCCATTACCCCTCCTAAAATAGAGGTTTAAGAAAAGATCCTCCAGCCCTCTGGAATTTCCAGTGAAAACTACAGCAATTGTATGGGAAATAAAAGGACAGTCGAGGCCCCACCTGTCTGAAATGTACATTCCCTTCCAAGGGGAGGCTTGGTATGAATTTTTTCTGGAATCATACAATACCAGAATTGTGATGAACCTTAACACTCTTGTTTTCTGAAATTTCTTGAAGGATCTTGTAGTGCATGTACGAGATGTGTCCCACCCTGAACAAGAGTCTCAAAATGAGGATGTACATTCTGTGTTACAACAACTCAAACTGAGGCCTGCACTCATGAACACCATGATTAATGTCTACAATAAGATAGATAAGTGGTAAGGGGTCATTGCTTTGCACTTATTATATGGTAATGGGGGAGGAGTAAACTAGAAAAATGAACACAATGTGATCCCCTAAGGGTAGCGATGGGTAAATCTGAGACTTGATGATACCCTCGTGTCAGAATCTGAGCCCGAGACTTTTGACAAATTTCACAATCAGGGTCCGAGGTTTAAGGTCGGTGGTTAGACTCACGCATAGTTATCATGTGTTATCCAGTGGTATCATCTGACAGTATCGTGCTTCGCTTACAAGTAAAATAAATAAATAAAAATTGAGACTCCGAGACCGCGGTAGGAAAAATCTGAGACTCCAAGATGGCCAAAATTCTGAGAAAAACAAGACTCCGAGACATGCGAAAAAATGCTGAGATTCCGAGATTTTAAAATATTTTACCAAGACTTTCGATTTCCAATTCCCTCCATGGTGAGGGTATGGATTTTTTTATACAAAATGAGTTATACAAAATGTATTGCAATGGTTGTAATGATGTGAATGGAACCATGCTGAGAAACAATTGAGGTTTAAAAATCTTGGGAAGTTATCAAATATACTCATCATCATCAGTTTTTCCCATCTGGCATGGGATCGGCCCTAGGGCGCGGCTGCTTGGAGAACGGTGGAAATCTAATCTCCAACATCCACTCGAAGTCTTCCTTTATCATCATTGTCTTAAGGGCCTGTTGTTTGCTGACCCCTAGCGTGTCTTCCACTTTCCTCCACGACCTTCGTTTGCCTTTGGTATAAGAGCATAAAATTATTTCTTTCTGTCTGCAACAGCTCCTTGGAACAACTCCCTCACAAAGGCTCCAATGACATCCAGATATCTGCTCTTAATGGCACTGGGATAGACAAACTAAGGAAAATGATTGAGGTTGGTGTCATGAAGTGTACTGGAAGGTTGATCAGGAAGGTTATTATACCACCAGATGGACCACAGCTAAGGTAAAAATCTTGGTAGAAATCAATCTGATAGTTCTGCTTTGTTGTGTAAATTACAAATTTTGATGTTCCCAGGTCAACATGCATGATAGGGGTGCTAGTTGTATTTTTGGGTTATAATCAGGTATTTAGGGTGTTTCTTTTTTTTGGGGGGGGGTTGGGGTGGGGGAGAGGGGGGGGGGGGGGGTGGGAGCAAGATAATGACTTTATGACAAGAGTGAAGGGCCAGATTACAGCAAATGTATGAGAGTTTCTGTAAAATGTGACCCAGCGCGCGAAAACATACTTAAACGATATAGCGTTTAACGATATGAACGTTCACCAAACGTTCACTGACCGTTTGAACGTTCATGCTAAACGTTCAAACGATCTAGCAGAGCGTTTGTTTTTCCAATCCGATCGTTCAAACGATTTGGCAAAGCGTTCAAACGTTTAGGGTAAACGTTCAAACGTTGTGAGACAATGTTTAAACGTTCGAACGAGCGTTAGTCGGAACGTACAACTTTCATTTGAATTTAAGCAGAGAAAATGTTTAATCTTTCATAAAAGTACGAATAGAATTGACTCATACATTTAATACAGTAATTATCAAGCGAATGTTTCACACTTGATTTGTAGGATCACTGTGCAGCAGAAACTAATATAGTATTTACTCTACAAACAAACTAGTAAAACTCTACGAAGCGATGTTCATGCGGTGAAAAAAATTTTATTGCATCAAGAATGCCGGAAAAAGGCCGCTAGCCTTTTTAAAATCATCCTTCTCCATGTAAACAAAATATCAAAAAGTAGATTATCGCGTCGCAAGCTTGCTCTGGCTTTTCGATGTTTCGCCTATATTTAGTAGATGCAGAAAGCGTCGCACTGCATAAGCGCGAAAAAATATTATCGCCGCTGTAAGTCTACTCGTGAAGAATTTACTTGAACTCTACAGTTCCGTTTTGTCATCCTGCTGTAGAAAACTATTAGAGTTTTTCTAAACAAAGGTTTCCCGGGAATACGAAAGAAACAACAAAAGAACAAAACAATGGAAGGTGAGAGGTTTTTCATTCTGAATTTGTAATTAGCGTGACATTTCACTCGTTCGCAATCATGTTCCACGTGCAAACGGAGCGGGCCTCGAAACGTCTGATTGTTTTGAAGTAGTTCATTCCTGCAAACCAGAAAGAACAACATTGGAAAAGATAATATTATCCCAGCATGAGATAAATGTGATGAATTCACTCAATGCGATCAATATGTTTCCGAAGCTGCGAAGACAAGAAGTGCGCGACTCCCAAGGTGAGTTTGTTTACGTTTTCTTTAAAAGCCGTCAAACCATTTCCCGGGCGTAAAAAACTAAAAAACAGAGCTCTGCCTCTGTTCTCCGTAAACACTGGTTTCTTTATTGTTGTTCTCTACTGAATGTTTTATTTGGCCAGAACTCAACTAAAGTTTTAAATCTTTATCATCAAGTATAATATCACTTCGTTCTACTCGTTTCTAAAAACAGCTTGAGAAAGCTCGCTAATGTATCGCTATATACCGGTTTTGACGGCAAGAGTTTCGTCAGAGCGTGCGTATCTGCATCTCATCTTTACCAACATCATTGTTTGTACATCACTGATTCGTAAGTACGACATCGTTTAGCTGTATTGCGAGAGATCGTTTAACGCTCAAGGAAAACGTTTGCCCGAAATCAGTGAACGTTCAAACGATCTTAGTGAACGTTAGTTTTCCATGTCTAACCGTTCAAACGCTCAGCCAAATCGTTCAAACGGTCCGCTAGATCGTTTGGTGACCGTTCACCAAACGTTTGTTCTAAACGTTAAACGCTAAGTCGTTTAGGTATGTTTTCGCGCGCTGGGTCACAAATATTGGAGGCCAAGCACCCCCCTTGTCTGCTGCCCTTGAAGTGCTACAGTACTTTACAAATAGAGAGAAAGGACAAAACAGACAAGATTTGTGCCGACGTCTCGGACTCTTTACTTTCAGTCCTTCATCAGGGCGGTTTGTCCTTTCTCTCTATTTGTCGTCGATTTTATTGGGACATTGCATCCATTTTGGATCCAGATCCGGCATCGCTGTTAGTGTTTTCAAAATTATTTCAAGCCTAACAGTACTTTACAAAATGTTGGTTAGTACTTTTTCATGTCCTGGATTTGATCCCTTTTTTGCAGCTGGCTTTATCGTGAGGCAACAGTACATGAAACAGTTGCTGATGAAGATGGATTTATCACTGCCACTGTAATTATAGACCAGGCAACTCACAACAGGTTTGAAAAGAAATTTGGAAAGGTGTTTCTCTATAAAGTGTCTAGATAGGGTATTCAAATGCATGGAGCTTATACCATGAGATTGTTTAGGTAGAGATTTAGATAATGTATAGTACTTTTGTATGTTAAAGAGTATGAAGCAAGGAACTGATACAGTTTGGAATATTGTCTGTTCTTGTTTATTACAAAACGTCATTCAATCAACTACACACACATTTTTAGAAAGCGGAAGAATTCACAGTCACTAGGGGCCTATCAAGTAGCTGGCAAGTTTTTGGTTGTAAGCCCATTCAAATCTTGGCAAGTTTCAGTGAGTAAGGGATTCAAGACCCTGGGGGGTACTCAGGGAAAACATAACGTGGGGGGTGGGGGGCTCCAACAGAGCTTTATTTTGCCAACCCCAAAAAGTCCACAGACCCAATATTATATAAACAAGCTAGCTAAACAATCATTATTTTTATTTGATCAAATTTAATCGAAAACTGAGACCAAAGATTCATAACCCAAAAGTTGTAAATTTTCAACCCCAAAAATGTGTCAATCAAACATCTAAAAGATTTCCTTTTGCATATTTGTCACAACCTCAGCACATCAAATTTCACTAAGATGAAGGATATTGCAGGATGTATGTAATGAACAGAACTGGAGTTTCAATCACATTATTTGGACAGTGCACCGTTGTGCTGAATGATAAAATGTGCTAGCTACAAAAAAGAACCATAAAAAATCCCATTCGATCTTAGCATATGGATCTTATCTTGAATTACAAAATGCTTAACAGCACTTTTTTGTCCATCTCAGAGAGGGTTATGGTCCCCTCGAAATCCCTTCATCTTTGTCCTTAGAAACAGAATCCTTAAAAATTGTGAAGCCTGAAGGCCTATGCTTCAAAAACAGCTTTAGCAATAACACCTTTTCCTAGATGCTCTAAAGCATCTTGATAGCTACTCAACTCAAATACAGAAACTCCAAGTTTTTCATAATCTAAATACTCATCTGCCATATCCCTTACAAGTTCTACAGCCTGTGGAAAGGTGAATGGATTGATTTGTGATGCAATGATCTTTAATTCTTTTCCAAAAAAATCATGAAGATTAAGTTTAATTTGGGAATCTTTTGGGCAGCAACCAAATATTATCATCCGCCCTCCATGCGTCATCCATGGAATGGCTTTCTCTGCGCATGCAGGAGACCCTGTGCATTCAATGATGGCATCAAAGCCCCATCTATCATTCTTAGACTGAGCTGCTTCTTCTGCATCTGCTTGAATAGTATCTGGATGTAGAACTTTGTAGTTGAGGTTTAAACCCATTGCTAAGGTACGTCTTTGCTCAGATAATTCAATGATGCTGACACGGCGGTACCCATGGAAATGAAGTATGCATAGCCATAGTAGTCCGATAATTCCTGCCCCGCACACAAGAATCTGGGAATCGGAGCTTAATGGCTGTAGTAGGTGGAACCCATGCAGAATACATGACACGGGCTCACAAAGTGCTGCCTGTCTCAGAGTGACTTGTGGTGGGACTGCATGGACACTAGAGGCAGGGGCATGAGTATACTGAGACCATCCTCCATTTCTCCAAAAACCAATAGTTGACCGAATGCCTCCTGTCTCACAGAAATGAGGGTTACCTCTGCGGCAAGGACGGCATGTGTTACAGTTGCTGTTAGGGTTGACAACAACACTGCAAAATGTGAGAACAAATGACATTACTGCAAAATGAGTTGCATTGGGACCTGAAAAGCTAAATTGAGGACAAAATGTATATTTGATCAGTTGAGACATTTGCCACAGCTTATTTTCCATGCTGTGGAAATTGGCTGGGGAAGGGACGGGAAAGGCCCTCATCTTTTACTGAGCCTTTTAGTAAATGAAAGGATTTTAACAATTTTTGCATAAACTAGAAAGCGTGACGATTATAATACTCCCTCTTCTTTTAAAGAAAACATCCCTGTTTGCTCGGCCTTGCATATTGTTTCGTTTCTCGTCACGGACGGTGCAAGTTGCAGGGTGCAAGGTAGAGGGTACTATGGTTGCCCACAGGATGATACTAGATGATGTCGGATGCTCGATGTCACCAGATGTTAGATGCTAGATGTAAGATGCTAGAGGACAGATGTTAGATGTCAGATGTTAGATGCAATGCTACAATATGTACTTGCCATATGCTAGATGTCAGATGATAGATGTCAGATGCTATAGATGTCAGGTGCTAGACGTCATATGCTAGACGTCAGATGTTAGATGTCATATGCTAGACGTCAGATGCTAGATGTCAGATGCTATAGAAGTCAGATGCTATAGATGTCAGATGCTATAGACATCAGATGCTAGATGTCAGATGCTATAGATGTCAGATGCTATAGATGTCAGATGCTATAGATGTCAGATGCTATAGATGTCAGATGCTAGATGTCAGATGCTATAGATGTCAGATGCTATAGATGTCAGATGCTATAGATGTCAGATGCTAGATGACAGATGCTAGCTGTCAGATGCTATAGATGTCAGATGCTAGATGTCAGATGCTATAGATGTCAGATGCTAGATGTCAGATGCTATAGATGTCAGATGCTAGATGCTAGATGTCAGATGCTGTAGATGTCAGATGCTAAATGTCAGATGCTATAGATGTCAGATGCTAGATGTCAGATGCTATAGAAGTCAGATGCTATAGATGTCAGATGCTATAGACATCAGATGCTAGATGTCAGATGCTATAGATGTCAGATGCTATAGATGTCAGATGCTATAGATGTCAGATGCTATAGATGTCAGATGCTAGATGTCAGATGCTATAGATGTCAGATGCTATAGATGTCAGATGCTATAGATGTCAGATGCTAGATGACAGATGCTAGCTGTCAGATGCTATAGATGTCAGATGCTAGATGACAGATGCTAGATGTCAGATGCTAGATGTCAGATGCTATAGATGTCAGATGCTATAGATGTCAGATGCTAGATGTCAGATGCTAGATGTCAGATGCTAGATGTCAGATGCTGTAGATGTCAGATGCTAGATGTCAGATGCTAGATGTCAGATGCTAGATGTCAGATGCTATAGATGTCAGATGCTATAGATGTCAGATGCTAGATGTCAGATGCTAGATGTCAGATGCTAGATGTCAGATGCTATAGATGTCAGATGCTATAGATGTCAGATGCTAGATGTCAGATGCTAGATGTCAGATGCTAGATGTCAGATGCTAGATGTCAGATGCTAGATGTCAGTTGCTAGATGTTAGATGTCAGATGCTAGATGTCAGATGCTAGATGTCAGATGCTAGATGACAGATGCTATAGATGTCAGACGCGGCAATATTTCTCTCGAGTCCATATGTCACTCCTGATTCGCCAGTTGAAAAGCGCCCGTCTCTTATTTCATCTTCTGTCATCTCAAAGCGGAAATGTTGGCATGCAAACCTTATCGGGGAACTTAACGGGCGGTCGTTATCGGGGCCGCCCGAATCAAGACTATAATTTCCAGACAAGTTCGCGTGTCTGGTAGTTCGTCTGATTCTCACGCAGCACTTACACGGAAAGTTTAGCACTGTTTAGTAACACAAAGAATATGTGAGGTCTTTCGAAGCCTGGATACTTTACGCATGTGTTTTAGGGGGTAAGGAAGGTTAAAAGAAGGTGACACAGCGATATAAAAACGCCAATAAGCACGAGGAAGGGCCGGAAATTTGTACGGCATGTGTATTTTTTTCGAATTGAAAAAACGCAAATTAACTATTTTAACAATACCGATCCTGCACCCTCAGCAACTCACACCGCCTCGTTGTCATGGTGATAATGAATGAATTGTAGGCCTTTATCACAGGCAATATTGATCAATAATATCTAATAGTTATCAGAAATTCAATTCTACACGAATTAGTAAAATTGCAATGATTGGTTAAGATTGCTTGAATACTGGCTGAGATGTATGGCCGGAAGAAGAAATGTATGGGCAAATACATCGAAACGAGGCTTGATGGGCATTGCCTCGACTTGAAGTATTTGCCCATACATTGCAAAAATAAGCCAGAATACGAAGTTTTGAAAATTCATATCTCAGCCAGTTTTCAAGTAATTCTTTTGAAACTTTGCAGTTTTTACTAATACGGATGTGTAAAATTGAATACTTGATTCCATTTTCTAATAACTAGTATATATTATTAATCATTATAATATAGCTACGATATAACGCGCGCTATGATTGGTCCAAATCTATGCTCTATTACACCGATAAAGTGATGGTTCTCCCCCGCTATCATAAAAGGATTGGCGAGTGATTTTGAAACGTTCCGAGTGTCTCTCCCAACATCACAAAGTGCTCTATTGCGTCGATAAAGTCATAGAAAGTTGTGCTCTAATGCTTAAATAGTGCGGATTTTACATGAATGCCAAGACTTGTCATGTAATTGCGATTGCTTTGCGTTCTCATTGGCTACTCGTTTTTCTCAGCCAATCAAATTCTGTAATAAATACAATTGTGTAATTACTTAGTAATTAACTCGGCTTGCAATTGGCTGAGAAAAAAAGCCATTTAGGAGCAAGTCGTGATTTCTCTCGATTCTGATTGGCTAGTGATTGCTCAATTGCAATTGTTTTCACAGTCATGTGAAAACCGCTCTATTGCGTGTCGCGCTCCTCGTCATGTCCTGTCATGGCCAAGTTTGATGGAGAAGCGTTGTGAAAGCCTGAATCTGTATCTTGCTGGCAACAAAATACAATATTTTCCAAGCTATGAACCAGACCGAATTATTCTGATTTAGACCAAAACCATTGGAATATTTATAAATCGCAAATTCTACTTCTTTGTGATGCATGTCAATGGTTAAATGCCCCTACATAATCCGATGTAAAGGCATTTTACCTTCAGACGAACCCTCAGTGAAGCTTGTCTATCATTTATGCAGCCCCCACTTCGAAATCGAAATATCTCGGCTGAATAACATGAATTGGGTAGGAATTGCGCATTTACTACTAGCATAACATTCCGGTCTTGAATATAAAGTCGCCAGTTTTCCGGGAGCATTCCCCGCGCGCGATAACAATAGAAGGCAGGTTTTTAATCATTGCACGCAACTTAAGTAACTTTGGTTTTCACTTACCGATCTCCGATAGAAACGTTGCGGACATCACTTCCAACATCGCTGACTACGCCTGAAAACTCGTGACCAAGTACAACACATTTTGCTGCTGTGAGTTCACCCGCAATTATGTGTAGATCTGTGCCGCATACGCCCGAGTATGCTACCTTGATTATGACCTCGTCTGGATTTGACAAATGCGGTATAGGTCTGGTTATCATGGAGAGATTTCCATCCCATAGCTGTACAGAGTTGTTCATGGTAATAGTAAATGGAGAGAAGAGGCAGAGGAGGAAGTGAGCGAGGATTTCCACTGCAATCTTGTGATATCTTGAGAAATCCGCTCATTCCTCCGCTCTTGTGTTGTTGACAGCTGAAAGTAGGAGGGAGCCTAAAAATCTTGAGAAGTAGCCTGAGTTCTCACGGAAAAATAAATTCCACCTGATAGTCAGGCTACTAGAGAAGTTATTGAATATTCTTTGGTATAAGAGCATAAGCTTGTTATAATTTCTTTTTGATTCTTTCTGTCTGCAGCATTTCCTTGGAACAACTCCCTCACAAAGTTTCTATTATGATGGGATTCAGATACTGTTTTGCTTTTCACGTGACGTCATCAAAATGATAACTTCTAGACTAACTCTACGAATATACACTTTCATTCTTTGTTACAACTCTACAGAGTAGAGGGAGTCTGCACATAAAGTTTCAACACTTTCTAACAAATGGTCTCGGAGATATCGCGAGTTGATTTATGGCAAGCAATCAACACCCTGGTCACGTATTTTGATCGTGCCGTATTTCGGACATTTCGCTCAATTTGTTCAGTGTTTACAATTTTTGCAGGCTAGCATGTCATAATAGTTGATATCCTACCATTCCAATAAGATTTATATCGATATAGTTCGTAGAAATAGCCTTTAAGACAACTGGTAATTTGGGCTGCCATGTTGGTGTGGGGTTGGTGTTCATGCAGAACGATGCTCCATACATTACTGAACAAATTGGCGCGCATTCATTGGCCTATATTTAGGCCGGAAAACACCTAATTGATCTCATATTTTCTGAAGAAACATATTTTTATGTTCTCTTCAAGGTTTTGTAGCGTATTTAGGGACCGGTCATCATTATATCGCCTGGGGGGAGGGGGGCAGAGGATTTTGGGTAATACAAGGTCAAAATGCAGTGATAAAACGTGATCCCCCCTCAGAGCAGTTGAACGTTTTACAAAGGGGATCGCATGTTTCTTTCGTTGCGAAATTTTGATAAACGCATTTCAAGCCTCGGAGAAAGTGTAGATGAACATTCCGTTTTTTTATGTATAGTAAACAAATCCTGTAGGTTTTTATTATTGATGCGCGCAATTGCGCGCCGAAATGACGAATTATTATTCATTTGCGTGAAGCGCGGCCCAAATGACGAATTTCTATGCCTGTAACGTCGAACTCACGCTTTACTTCTTTCGAACATAGTGGCTGCCCTCCAGGCCTATCACTGCAATTTTTGGTAGAGTTTGTTTTTCCTCGCCAAGATACACTTGTTCTTGTGAACGGTGCGAAGCCGAGTGTGGCTTCGTTGCGAGAGTTGCCAAAGACTATATTAGATGTTATTATTCAGCACATCGATGCACTGCCCAAATATGGTCATTGGAACGCCAATAGCTGTCTTCTGTACATGACAGCTATCCTGCGATATCCGTCTCTAGGGAAATATGATGTTTTGAGCTCGTAAATAATACATAGTCATAAAGTAAATAATAGTCATGTTTTTCGTTTTTTTTGTGCTATCGATGTGCTGAATAATAAAACCATTATCCTGCTCGATTTTGCAGAATATCGTCTGATTTTAGCCAACTCGGGACTTCGTCCCTCGTCGGCTAAGTATCAGACGATATTTTGCGCAATCTCGCAGGATAATGGTTAATCGGGCACAATCCGGCGACATACATCCGGGTTTTTGAAGCCTGTCCGCGGTAGATTCGAAAATTAATTAGCCTAAATACAAAAGAAAAACGACCAAAACCGTACACATTGGCTGTGATATTGCTGAAATTTGTAAAAACGTAAGGCGCTACGAATTTGTTACTGTCGGGATTTTGGAATCGAAAGATCAGTAAATAATTTCCGTGGTGTACATTTGCCGTAGCGTTAATAGCAACACAACTTTTTCAACTTTGCTTTTTTAGGAATGTATTTCACGTATTGTGCAGTTTTTTTATATGGGAAAAATATTCAGAGCTAATTCTTTCGGCGTTGAAGCGTTTTGGAAAAATCCTACGCAAGGGAAATGTTTCGTAAACATCTACAGAGCTTATTTGGCGTGTTTTTGTGTAAATTGAACGGATTTTTCTGCAACTTTTTTGAGATTTTTCATGTATGTGCGTTGATTTATTCTAATATCTTTCCCGCTTTGCTTTGAATCCGAATAATAATGACTCGCATTTCCCTCGAGACGGGTCTAACAAAAGAATCCAAGACAAAAGAAAAGCCAAGAGTATTCAGGCTTTTGTTTAGGTAACGATCCTTTTGTTATGGCAAATAAAAGAGCTCGGAATCAATCGACAAGCTCACTCACGCAGAGCGAAGTCATAGGATTTGTTTTGGTTTGCTTGATGTCGCTTAGAACAATAGGATTGTGCCCGATTCTTTATGTGCGCGAGATCCGCCGAAATTTTTATTATGTATTGAGTGAAGTAAAGTAGAAAAATGCAAATGATAAAGAAGTTGCTGGAATAACTACTTAGAAAATTTCTTGTGATCCCCCCTTTCAGCAGGGCTTCAGGTTTTGAGAGATCCCCCTTTCGCTCGCCTTTTTACCCGCACCGTCTACCCGCGCCTGCACCTTTTACTCGCGACCCGCGACCATAGACAGACTCCCAAACCCAGTGTGCCCGCCATAATCGAGTACCCCCGACCCCCCAACCCCTATCACTTAGAATTTTCGTTTTTCTCCTGGCATTTTCGGAAGACTTTAATCCCTAAAATTTTCGCATCTTTCAATTGCGAAATGCGAACAGATACAAAATTTGTAGGGATTAAAAAGTCATTTGTATGCTCAGTGATGACTTATAATGGTATTTTTAGCTATTTTTTTAAAAACCAACCACACCCAAATCCTATTGTTTTATGCAGGTCTTGAACCCTGATGCAAAACCTATACCATTTAAAAGATGGTAGCGGCATTTGAACAATTTAGGGGAGTGTGGGGCTGAATGGGCAATTCCAGAAAATAAAGGTACCCCCTCACGGGCGGCACTAGTTTTTGACCCCCCCATGCATCCAGAATTTCCAAAATGGTTTACCCCCCGTGCATATAGAATTCCGGGTAGGTTAAACCCCCCTCCCCTTCAGAAATTTCAACTTTTACCCCCCCTCCCCTCCGGAATCCAAATAATCACCACCTTGTTTATTATTGCGAGAAAAAGTAAAAATTTGCGAGAGGGAAACGTTGCGGAGAAAAAGGCAAAAGTTGCGGGGGTTGTTGCGGGAATTTATTAAATTTGCAAAGTAAAGAAAACACAAAAAGCGCATAATCTTGTTTCAGAATATTAATACAGAGCATGATAGTTTGATTTTGAAGAAAAAAATACCACCGGCATTCACAACATCCACTGATATGAGCTCTAAATTTTTAGCGTGTTTAACTAGTAGCTAACTCATACCTGCCAACTCTCCCGGTTTACGCGGGAGACTCCCGGTTTTAACCCTCAGTCTCCCGGGAATAAAATTGGAACTTTCCATATATTTACTGTATATCTCCCGGGTAAATTTCTTGCGATTTTCTCATACAGTTGTTGTATTTGTGACAAAATCTCCCGGGTTGAGACAAAATCTCCCGGTTTTGGAGTTTTCAGGGTTGGCAGGTATGCTAACTGGCTATTTTGTAAGATTTGAATTGTAGGGGCAAAGAATCGGATGATATTATCACGGAAAAAGTTGAGACTTTCGCCATTCGATCGTGAAATGGGGGAATAGACATTTCAAATGAAGTGTGGAAGCTATTTACTTGCAACACACATTTTCAAATCGCTTTCTAAAACAATATAACCAATAGGAAAACACATTAGAATGAGCTAGACCAAGCTTGGAAAGCCTAGTTGTTACTTTTTGCGGATCTTCGAATATTTGAGGCTTAGGAAAAATCCATATAGAAACTCTAAAAAGGAGTAAAAGAAAAACATGTTATTCAACATGCATATTACATGTACCATTTTTGAGAAACGTTTATTAAACTATACCGTGTTGTTCCGGGATTTCATTAGATATGTTAGGGAAAGTTGCGGCGGGTTTTGGTGAAAGTTGCGCGTCCATGCTAGCTCAACTTATCCCGTATCGCCAACATCCTTTATATTAATTTCAATGTGTGATTGTACAAAGTTGAACCTGCTGCGTGATTGAACTAACAGTCGAAATCAGTACAAAATTATGGAGATTTTGTCTTAGAGGGGACAAGTATGAATTGGCAAGCATTCTCTATCTATCGAATGGCGGCGAAGACTGTTTTTCCGCGCGTGAAATGACGTTATTTTCTTTCTGAAAAACGCTATTTTAGCTAAAAAACACGCGAACTCCTTCAGAAGTTGGGCACCTTCAGACCCCCCCCCCCTTGTGACAAGAAATCCAGCTCCGAAACCCCCCTTGCAATCAGAATTCCGAGCTCTTAAACCCCCCCATGCCTTCGGAATTTCCAAATGCCGCCCGTGGGGGGGGGGGGGGGTACCTTTATTTTCTGGAATTGCCCAATGTAAGACCCGGTATAGGTCTTACATTCAAATGTAAAACATGTACCGGGTCTTACATTAAGGGAGTGGTCATTATTTAACGGGGGGGGGGGGGGGGGGGGTGGTGGGCCGGCATTTTTTTCAAACCCGGGGCCCAAAAATTTAGACCCCCCCTAAAATGCAAGCCCAAAAAAATTGACCCCCCCTCAAATGCTAGCCCAAAAAATATGACCCCCCCCCCTCTCGTAGTGTTACTGTTATGCCATGTGAATAGAAAAATCACAGTTTTTTCGAACTCTTAAAAGAGTTGATTGATCCACGCAAAACTGATGATCACTATTGAAAAAGTATTAGGATTCGTGGAAAAAAGATGTTGCAATTCCTCCTTCTTGTACATCGGACATTATCAACGTGTATAGCATCCGGAACAGTTCGGGTTTTAGGTCACGGGATTTTGGATTTTCGCTACTATGAAGATATTCGGATTCAGGATTCTATTTCTTATCCAAGTGCTCTTTGGTGTATCAGTACAGAGCCTTTTGTTTGGAATTTGTTAAAAATCTGCACAATTTGTTAAAAATCTGATGCGCCCGAAGCGCGCCGCGATTTTGAAAATCAAACTTAACGCGGTAATGAAATTATCATTTCTGGGACACGAAAATCACGCTGAAGAAATGGAGTCACGGAAGAAACATAATAGAAAATTTCCAAAATTAATCATAGTCCAGTACGGTGTTTTAGTTTGTAAATGCTACACCAAAGTATCCTCTTTGCGCGCGAAGCGCGCTGCAAATTTTTGACATATAAGTTTAAAGAATGGGAAAAGTCCAGGAGTAAATGAGAACTTGGTGTTTAACAATTGGGGTTCCTGACATTTGCTAAACCTTTATTTACTGCTGGGTGATAGTAAATTTACTCAATTTAAAAAAATATTTTAATGTTGTAGATGGCGAGCGCGCAGCGCGAGCCGACCAAAAAAACCAGTCTATTTATAAGGACGTCGGGTTCCCTAAAAAGCAGTCAGGAGACAATCAAGTATCAAATGGTCCGTCCCTAATGACCAGCTTTCACGTTTCACGAATCTCTAGGCCTGTAATCACGAGTCACGTAAGAGAAATTCGTAAAATCACGGGTCACGAGGGCATGAGATTTCCGCGGATCACGGCAATAATTTTCCTGTTTTCACGAACGGAGCAAATTTGGGGTGAATCACGGAGAACCCCTTCACCACTCTGTCCTACCCTACTAACCACCGCAGTTGTTCTATTTCCAAATGTAAAAGTTGAATTTCAAAATAGTTAATAGAGACTTCTAAGATTGCGCGGGTCGAAGCATCTTTAATAATGCTTTGTAAACTTTCATTTTGCTCAAGCCTCAGGCAGTGGCGAGGGCTGGCCAACTGAGTAGTTTGCTTGTATGTTTCCCGATGCGCGCGTAGTTTGCTTGTATGATTTACGAGGCGAATGAAATTCTTATTTCTGAGAGACGAAAATCACGCTGAAGAATCATAGCCAGTACGATGTTTTAGTTTGTAAGTACTACACCGACCATCCGCTTTTTATGCGCGCGCCAGCTAGTAAAGTTATTTATTGTTGTAGATGGCGAGCGCGCAGCGCGAGCCGACCAAAAAAAACACTCTGTTTATAAAGGCATCAGGTACCCTAAAAGCAGCCATCGATGTCACCCTGTCTAATGTGTCTAATGTGACGGTTGTGCGCAGGGCAGGCACATTGGGCCCCCTGTGGCGACCGGGTATCCTGTGGCCTCACGCATGCGCTGTATGCACGCCTCGAACTCGGTACGTTTGTAGAGGATTCATTCGTTCGTTCAAGATTCAGACAAGGAAATTACGTATAGAAACAGGTATAATATTCTTATTTAGTCTTATATTGCCTAGTTTAGTTTATTTCTCTTTATTTACGGATTTATTAGGAAAGATATTAGTTATTTTGTGGTTATTTTCATCGTTTGTTTCTCACTCGCGTGGCCTCGTGTGCCAAGTTTCATGTTTATTTTGGCTCACCGCATTCATTTGTATCTAGATCTTTATCAGAACCGTAGAGGCCTTGCTGCTGCCTATTACCATCATCACGCGTGTCGGGGTGAGATAAGTTTTTCTGTTTAGTTATTGTGTCCATTTATGCTATTGTAATTTAGTGTTTTCACAGGTCTGTTTGACCATATAAGTCAGTCACATTCCTACTTGGAAGTTGTTATTATCATTCGTCTGTGTGGATTATGGGCCTCCTTGGCTTGGCTCCATGGAAGACAACTGTAGACTCTTGTAGCAATGTAATTTTAATTATTTGTAGTAACACTGTATGTATTTCTAGGTTTTTGTTTCCTGTATTAAAAAACTACCTGTCACATCTGGCGCTGCGAGCAGGGTACAGGCTCCATTCAGGAACCTCGACATGTGTTGGCTGTATGCAAGGCTCAAGGCAGAAACTGTGAGTAGACTGTGAGTGATGAGCAAACTGTGAGAATAGCGGAAGAGTTAGAGTTGATAAAGGGGGAAGTGGAAAGTCTGAAGGCTGCTTTGAAAAAAAAGGATGAAGAGGCAGAGAAAGCTGCTGAGAGCTTTGGATATCTAGAAAAGGAGCTCAAAAAGCTCATTAAACAAGAAAAGCCTGAAAAGCAAAAAGAATGTACACAAGAGGTTGTATATGTCACCCAGGGTAGGAAACTAGAGCGATTCAGGGGAAAACCTACCAAACCATCTGACCCCAGTGTTATCGAATGGGTAGAGGATGCTCGCGCTAACCTAGAAAATAAAGGACTGTCCCCGGAACGAGTCGTGCCTTACCTTGTGGAACACCTAGCTGGGGAGGCAGGGCGGGAAATCCTTGGGAGGGGGGACACGGTCAAAAATTCTGAAGATGCATTCCAAATCCTTCTGAGGGTTTTCGGGGATGGAGACGGCCTTCCCCACCTACAGCAGCAGTTTTTCTCCCACCAACAGGGAGAGGGAGAGGGTATTGTAGAGTGTTCTCTTCACTTGGTCCAACTGTTTGACAGAATCGTTGGGCTAGACCAGTCGTTTAAAGCTGGGAGGGAAGTCTTGTTGAAAAACAGGTTAGCAGAAGCTGTAAGAGAAGAGAATGTATGCACAGAGTTGCGACGCCTTAATGTAGAGCATCCAGAGTTGTCGTTTTTTGATGCAAGGGATAGGGTACTAAAGCTAGTGACCCCACCAAGTAAGACCAAGAAAGTCACTGTGATTGAAGAAAACAAAGGGGGGTACAGTGAAGTCTTGGAGTTGGTCAAAAAGCAGGGCCAGCAAATCTCTGCTCAGCAAAAGCAAATAGAAACCTTGATGCAGGCGTTAAAGCAGCGCCAAAGACCGCCCCAGGGGGGAGGGGGGAGGAGATGCTGGGTCTGTGGGTCCCCTGAACACCTTCAACGGGACTGCCCATCAGAATCAAGTGAGGGGTCAGCAAAAACCCCGCAGGAAAAGGCACCACCATCTGATTTAAACTAGTGGGGCCCACTGCAGTGAGCCTTGCAGTGGGCGAGCACTTAACGGGGGGCTCGGTTCTCGAGAACGCTGTGGGGAAGTGTCCAGGTGTCCACGTGGAGGTAGCAGGGGTCCGAATGGGTTGTCTAATTGACAGTGGTGCGGAGGTCTCTACGATTACGGAGAGTTTCTACCGGGAGTATCTGTGCGGAGATAATAAGTTGGTAGATGTGTCCTCACTCCTACATATTTCGGCTTCACAGGGACTGGAAATACCCTACATCGGTTATATAGAACTCAAGTTATTTGCTCTCAAACACCAGTTTAATAATTTGGGATTTTTGGTAGTGAAAGATCCAGTTGATACCCCCATTATGAACAGAAAGAAGACAATACCTGGTATTTTGGGGTCCAATGTTCTCAGAGACATGAGAAAAACACTTGTAACCATACATGGAGATAACTTTTTAGATGTTTTGTTACTTCAGACCGTTAATGACAATGAGCGTGCACTTTTATACGCTCTTCAGATGTATCGTCGGCCAGCATTTAGTGAGAGAATTAGTGTCTCTTCAGCTAGTGGGGAGGGACTTGTGCGCTTACAAGGGTCTGGTCCTATTTTGATTCCTGCGCGTTCAATCAAGATTATTGAATGTTCTACGAAGCCCTCTAGTCCTGGGTGTAGTTATGAGGCTCTAGTAGAAAGACATGAAACGCGATTGGCAGATTTACCAAGCGGAGTGACTGTTGGAGCTACTTTCGTGCGCGTCTGCGAAAATGGCATAGTTCCAGTTCAGATCGCGAACTTTAGTCAGGATGATGTTTACTTACAGCCCCGCACCCCGATCGCGAAGATTTCTCACGGAGAATCGAAACCCATCCTAGATTTCGTGGTGGTTGACGAGTGTCATGTTCACGTGAAAGAGGGAGTCGTGAATGATGAATGTAGTTCACAGCTAGTGGACAGTTTACTCACTAGGATGGACGTAGGAGAAATTTCAGAGTCCCAACAGGAGCAACTAAAGGATGTCCTTTCCAAATACGGCTTGACATTCAGCAAGGACGACGATGACATCGGGTACTGTGATTTAGTCAAGCATAGGATCATCCTCACGGACGAGAAACCCATTAAGGTTCCCCATAGACGAGTTCCGCCCCACCATTGGGATGAAGTGAGAGAATATATACAGAAGAGCATTGAACGGGGAGTCATTCGAGACTCTTCGAGCCCGTATGCATCAGCGATTGTACTAGTCCGCAAGAAGGACGGGTCGCTCCGACTGTGTGTCGACTACAGGCTCCTCAACGCAAAGACACATAAAGATGCATACCCGCTACCCCGTATTGATGAGGCACTCGACGTTCTAAAAGGAGCAAGGTATTTTTGTAGCCTTGACCTTGCTCATGGCTTTCACCAGATTCCCCTGGAAGAAACTGATATGGAGAAGACAGCTTTTAGAACTGGAACTGGAGGCTTGTATGAATATACCAGGATGCCACTCGGACTTTGTAATGCCCCAGCTACTTTCATGAGACTTATGGACAAGGCATTCGGCGATTTGAACTTTCAGTCCTTATTGATTTACCTTGATGATATCCTTGTTTTCGGACGCACTTTTGAAGAGACACTGTCTAGACTTGAGGTTGTACTCTCACGTTTGACAGACCTTCATTTGAAGGTGAAACCAGAGAAGTGCCAACTGTTCAGAACGAAGGCACATTACCTCGGTCATCTCATCACGAGCGAAGGAACCTCTCCCGACCCAGAGAAAGTGCGGGCGGTTGCAGAATGGCCAAGACCTAGTACGCTACGCGAGCTTCGGGGATTTCTTGGTCTGTCCTCATACTATCGACGGTTCATACCTAAGTATGCAGAGGTGGCAGCACCGCTTCAAGCCCTGCTCCGGAAGCAAGGTGATTCGCCAAAGAAGAAGAAGAAGGGAAGAGTGGTTGTGCTGGATGGCTCTACGAGCATCACAGGGCGCTGGGACCAGCATTGCGAAGAGGCTTTTCAGGGACTGAAACAGCTCCTCACGGCCGCACCGGTTCTGGGGTATCCAGATTTCACGAAGGAGTTCATCTTAGAGACAGACGCCAGTTTCTTGGGACTAGGAGCAGTATTATCCCAAAGGCAGGAGGACGGTGTAGTCGTTTTGAGCTATGCGAGTAGAGGACTGAGGCCAAGCGAGCGAAATATGAGTAACTATTCGAGCATGAAGCTAGAACTTTTGGCCTTGCACTGGGCTGTGACTCAGAAGTATAGAGACCTCCTGATCGGTGCACAGTTTACGATCTATACCGACAATAATCCTCTTAGCTACTTACAGACCACCGCCAAGCTCGGTGCAACAGAAATGTGTTGGTCGGCCGAACTTGCTCAGTTCAACTTTACCCTTAAGTTTAGGTCAGGACGTAGCAATCGTAATGCAGACGCCCTTAGCAGAAAGACCACCCATGGGATCGAGCCGGTGACAGCTCGACTAGAGGAGTCCATTGCAGATCATGATGAGCGAAAGGGCGAGAGCACCCCCCTACCAGCAACCCTGCGAGTGAACATAGAAGAGGCGTTGGCAACAGACCTGCTTGAGGAAGCTCGTACAAGGTCAGAGGCAGTAGCTCCTGAGTGTACCTCCACCATACCTTCAGTATCTAGGGAGGATATGGCTACCATGCAGAGGCTGGATGAGACAATCGGTAGGCTCTGGTATTACTGGGAACAGAAGCATCCCCCCACCCTTCGCAAGCTTATGAAAGAACTTAAACCCGTCCGTAAGCTCCTGAGAGACTGGAACCGCTTCTTTGAATCAGATGGAGTCCTCTACCGAGTTGTCCAGTTACAAGGCCGGAAAGTGAAACAGCTGCTCTTGCCCAGCGTAATGAGGTCAAAGGTCCTTGCATCCGTCCATGACGACCTGGGACACCAAGGGACCGAGAAGTCTACAGCACTCCTGAAAGAGCGATGTTATTGGCCGGGAATGGTGAATGATGTCTCTCAGTACTGTCGCCAATGCGAAAGGTGTACTCTCGCCAAAGCAGGGAAGCGCCTACATCCTACTATGGGATCTCTAACGGCAAACAGGCCCTTGGAAGTTCTTGCGATTGACTTTACTGTGTTAGAGAGGAGCGGCTCAGGTTACGAGAACGTCCTAGTTCTTACGGATGTTTTTACAAAGTTCACACAGGCGATTCATACAAAAGATCAGAAGGCACCCACAGTTGCGCGCGCGCTCGTGAGGGAGTGGTTCGTGCGGTATGGAGTACCGAAGAGGATACATAGTGACCAAGGTCGGAACTTTGAGAGTGCTGTCATCAGGGAATTGTGTTCATTGTACGGCATCACGAAGAGCCGCACGTCTCCGTACCACCCGCAAGGGAATGGTCAATGTGAGCGGTTCAACAGGACTATGCATGATCGCCTGCGCACCCTTGCGCCCCTCCAGAAGCGTAAGTGGCCAGAGTTCCTTCCAGAGTTACTATATGCTTACAACTGCACTCCACACTCATCAACTGGATATTCTCCATACCTACTGTTTTTCGGAAGAGATCCGGTTCTCCCTGTTGATCATGTCCTGGGTTCGCTTGACCAGGAAGATAGGGTGGGATGTGTAGAAGAGTAGGTGGCCGAACACCAGAAGCGCTTGGAAGCTGTCTTTAAGCTCGCATCGGAGAAGACGAAGAACGAGGTGGAACGAAGGCAAGTGAGGAGTGATGCGAAGTCAGAAGACACGAGTATACCTGTTGGTGCCAAGGTGTTCCTCCGAAACCGAGTACAAGGTCGGAACAAAATACAGGACGTATGGAGCGCGAAGCCGTATAGGGTGGTTCGACGGTTAGACACAGGTAATACGTATATCGTTGAGTCACTCGAGGATGACAGGTCTTGCACCACGGTATACCGGAACGATATCTTGTATGCGGAACACTTGTTGAAAGGAGAGCAAGGGAATAGCAAGCATCGGAGTCAAGATGGACCTCAGCGACGCGGCGTGCGCCCTGAAGCAGACAGTCAAGAAGACAGTGGTGGCGAAGACACAGACGAAGACGAAGATGTAGAAGTTGTCCTACAAGGAAAGGACAGTGGTGCTTGCGGTGCACCACTTGAACATTTGTCAGATTTGTATCCACAGGTGACCGTAGATGCCGTAGCTGATCACGAGGAGGAACCGAGTACTGTAGAGACCCTGGAGGAAGACGAGACTCAGAAGCAAGGTGATGCGGAAACCTGCGAGGAACCTCCACAGTGCTGCAGTTACCCTCGGTAACACCACCGGAAGGAGAAGACGGGTCTGATGTTCCTGATGAGCCGATGGCGGCAATGGAAGACGAGGGCAAAGACGAGGCTCCTTCAATCAGACGTTCCACCAGAGTGAATAAAGGTTATCATCCAAATCCTTGTCGCTTCCCGCGTTCTACTGTACAGGAGACGATGGCGACAGAACAATCAGATCCAAGTATCTTGAGCTCCGTAGCTCAGACTAATCTTCTGATTATGAAGATGTTAGCAAAGAACACCGCAAGGGATTAACAGAGACATTTATATGCATATATCGTTATTGTTTATGTAGTTATTAGTACCATTGGCGGAGGTTGTTGAGGACTCCAACCTCAAAGCAGGGAAGTGTGTGACGGTTGTGCGCAGGGCAGGCACATTGGGCCCCCTGTGGCGACCGGGTATCCTGTGGCCTCACGCATGCGCTGTATGCACGCCTCGAACTCGGTACGTTTGTAGAGGATTCATTCGTTCGTTCAAGATTCAGACAAGGAAATTACGTATAGAAACAGGTATAATATTCTTATTTAGTCTTATATTGCCTAGTTTAGTTTATTTTCTCTTTATTTACGGATTTATTAGGAAAGATATTAGTTATTTTGTTGTTATTTTCATCGTTTGTTTCTCACTCGCGTGGCCTCGTGTGCCAAGTTTCATGTTTATTTTGGCTCACCGCATTCATTTGTATCTAGATCTTTATCAGAACCGTAGAGGCCTTGCTGCTGCCTATTACCATCATCACGCGTGTCGGGGTGAGATAAGTTTTTCTGTTTAGTTATTGTGTCCATTTATGCTATTGTAATTTAGTGTTTTCACAGGTCTGTTTGACCATATAAGTCAGTCACATTCCTACTTGGAAGTTGTTATTATCATTCGTCTGTGTGGATTATGGGCCTCTTGGCTTGGCTCCATGGAAGACAACTGTAGACTCTTGTAGCAATGTAATTTTAATTATTTGTAGTAACACTGTATGTATTTCTAGGTTTTTGTTTCCTGTATTAAAAAACTACCTGTCACACTAACAATCAGCGCCAAAAAAATTTGGCCCCCCTCAAACGTAAGCCCAAAAATTTGAGCCGCCCCCCTAAATCGGCGCCCAAAAAATCAAAGCCCCCCCCCATATATTTGGCCCCCCCCCCCCCCCCCCCCCCCCGTTAAATAATGACCACCTCCCTAAGCTACACGCTCCTCTAAATTAATCAAATCACAACACAACCCTAGCACCAGAATTAAATAATTAGTCCCGCTCCCCAAAAATCAATTCTAAATTGTGCACTACTACTATTCTGTCTCAAAATTACACGAAGTAAAACAATATCCATTGACTATCGTTGGGAAATTTAATGTAAACAATAAATCAATACAATGATCATGTTCAATCCCTCAGTTCAATTCTATTCATACAAATTGTATTTCTTTCCTTTCCTTTTTCAAGAAAAAAAGTCAAATTGAAACTCACAAACATCGTCATTGCTTGTCGTATTTCGCCGGTGCAGTAATATCCAGGAAACAAATTGCCCAATCTGAATAAGAAAATGCAACATGTTAGGAATTATGTGTACAAAGCTACTTTTAGAACAAAATAGAGCGAGAAACATCTGAAACATTTATACTATGATTAGTCGAATTCACACTAGAGACGAGTTTCCTGTCTGAGACGAGTTTCTCGTCTTGAATGTTCTTTTGTTCTGTGATCACGCCAAAAGAACTTTTTTGAAGGAGAACGTCTGGCGATAATAAGCTGACTAGAATTCACATAAGACAGGAAACTTTTCTGACGAGAAACTCGTCTCTATAGTGTGAATTCGGCTATTCAATCATGTACACCAGTTTTTCTTGACTACAGAAACTGAAATTAAGCAAAAATGTACTTCAATCTCAAACATTGCGTATTTACCTGTCTTTATCCATCCCATGGACGATGTTGAACGTTCATCCCAAATTTTCCTGGCCATCTGGTTTACAAAATGCGCAACTATTCCGCAGACATGTTTACACGGCAAGCATTGAAGCAATCTGAAATTCAAATATCCCACTGCCAAGCCCCAGAAAAGGCGACTCGTGTTGCTCTGCTATTGGATAGAATTTCTATAGAACAAGACACTTTTGTTAACCTTTTGTTAACAAACCTTTTGTTCGGGGTAACATTATTAGGACTTTTTGTCCATTTCTGCCATTTCTGACAATGGCACCAGAAAAGCGATAAAACAGTGATAAGGAGCTTTCCATAAAAACAATAGAATTTGGGTGTGGTAGGTACCTACCGTATGTAAAACAAGTTCAAAACTACGGAGTCGGTCTTGCATAGAAATTCAAAACCTCCAGCTCCTATGCAAGACCTCCTCCTATGTTTTGAACCTATATATAGACCCTTTTAATAAGTCCAGTCACGCATGTTTCCGCGGATGACGTCAAATTTATTCTTTTCAATTTCTGGTCTACTGAACACATTTCAAAAGAATAATTTGACGCCATTCACGGAAAATATGCGTGACTGGACTTATTAAAGAGGTCTATATGTACCATTGCATCGCCCCTGGTTGGTGTCATGAAGTCTGGAGGGAGGATTTGCTTTGTATTGTAAATTACAAATTTTTATGGCTTCCCATGTCAGGGATTGTTATGCTACTGGCTGGAAGGAACCATGTGATGATGTGAAGCTTAAGTGTGAAAAATAGGCCCGCAATGCGTGCGTGTAGCTACTGTAGCTTTATTGAGCAGCCCTTCAGCGTTTCAACGCTAGTGACCTAATCCAACGCTTGTGGAATGAGTGAATGATCTTCACTTTCTATTCACGTTCTTGAAATGAATGCCCACGCTTAGGGCCCAAAACAGCGATTTTGACGCAAGATTAGAAAGCTTTCCGGTCGCTTCGCTCCCTCCGAGCAATAAATTATCGCGCACTGACAATATTCTATCGCCAGGAAATCCGAGTGAAATGTGCGAGAGGAACACCTGGGCTGATTCCATCTTGCGCTTTTAGCCAATCAGAATCGAGATAGTGAGTCTAATAAGTGTCAAGATAGGGTATTAAAATGCATGCAGTTTATATGAGATTGTTTAGGTAGAGATTTAGATAATGTATGCTACGGTATGCTAGTACTCATTTTTATCATATAGACACGAGTGTTTTACTGGGAAATACGCCACTCGATCGTAGATCTGATACGAAGCTACATCCGGGTCCTCAGTGACATATTTTCCATATCCTCACGTAAGGATATCGGTCAAAACAAAAGTGCTTGAAAATCAATTTGGAATATTTTTTCTGTTTTGTCTATACAATAAAAAGAAAATTACACGATTGCTTGAAGATATTAGTTTTATTTTCTCCTGTCAAAAACAATATTTTAATAATTCGCTGTGCTCATTCGTAAATATTGTTCTTGCCACTCAAAAATAAAACTCATATCTTCGCGCCACCGTGTAATATCCTCTATGTGTTAAGCAAAGAACTGATACAGTTTGGAATATTGTCTGTTCTTCTTTATTATAAAACATCATTCAATCATTACAATTAAGACCTACACATTCATTTTAGAAAGTGGAAGAATTCACAGTCAACAGGGTCCTACAAGTAGCTGGCAAGTTTTGGGTTCTAAGCCCATTTGTAACTTGGCACGTTTGAGCGAGTAGGGATTAAAGACCCACTGGGGGACTCAAGAAAAAACATGCCCAACCAAAAAAATCCACAGGCACAGGAGGAGGTGTAATTTTCAACCCCCAAAAATCTGTTGGACAACCCCCCCCCCCCCCCCCCCCCCCCCCCCGCGGTCATGTTTTTCCGGAGTACACCCCTAAAAAGTTTTTTAAATTATAATTAACAAGACCAAAATGCCCTATAATGCCCTTTTCCTGACGTGGTATGCTGCTAGGCCAACAAATGGTGGCTGACAAAGGCTCTTTGAAGCAAAGCTGCCAGTAGACTGCTTGCAGCCCCTTCTTCGGCGAAAGTCCGTAAATCGAGGGAAATTGTTTTTTTTTACCCGCGGCGCTTGATTTGTTTAGGGTGTCAAATATTCAGGAGAGGAGAGACGCGCCATGGAATGTTTTTTTACCCACGACGCGCTTCGATTTGTTTAGGGTGTCAAATACTCAGGAGAGGAGAGACGCGCCACGGGGGGACCCCGTGGTGCATCTCTCCCTCTCCTGAGTAACTCGACACTTGTAAACAAATCGAAGTGCGCCACGGGTAAAAAACACTTTTCCCTGGATTTACGGACGTCCGCCGAAGAAGGGGCTGCAAGCAGTCTAAGCTGCCAGTGAATTCATATTTCACTTTCTTAATTTTGAAAAACACAAAATAAAAGATCTATTATTTCCAGAAACATAACATGTAAGCCAGAGCTTACTGGTCAGTCGCAGTATGCATAACAAATCCAAAGGATTTATGAGAAGTTGCTCCCCAAATTAATTCTTTACTCTGGTGCCAGAACCTCACTACTTCTTATACCTACATCAAAATCATTAGCAATTTTTTGTGACCATACTAGCAGATATGGATCTAATCTTCAATTGAAAAATGCTCAGAGAGGGTTATGGTCCGCTTTAGACCCTTACATCTTTGTCCTTACACACAGAATCCTTAAAATATGTGAAGCCTGAAATAAACGTAAGGCGCTACGAATTTGTTACATTCGGGATTTTGGAATCGAAAGATCAGTAAATAATTTCCGTGGTGTACATTTGCCGTAGCGTAATAGCAACACAACTTTTTTAGGAATGTATTTCACGTATTGTGCAGTTTTTTTATATGGGGAAAATATTCAGAGCTAATTCTTTCGGCGTTGAAGCGTTTTGGAAAAATCCTACGCAAGGGAAATGTTTCGTTAACATCTACAGAGCTTATTTGGCGTGTTTTTGTGTAAATTGAACGGATTTTTCTGCAACTTTTTTTAGATTTTTCATGTATGTGCGTTGATTTATTCTAATATCTTTCCCGCTTTGCTTTGAATCCGAATAATAATGACTCGCATTTCCCTCGAGACGGGTCTAACAAAAGAATCCAAGACAAAAAGAAAAGCCAAGAGTATTCAGGCTTTTGTTTAGGTAACGATCCTTTTGTTATGGCAAATAAAAGAGCTCGGAATCAATCGACAAGCTCACTCACGCAGAGCGAAGTCATAGGATTTGTTTTGGTTTGCTTGATGTCGCTTAGAACAATAGGATTGTGCCCGCTTTATGTGCGCGAGACCCGCCGAAATTTTTATTATGTATTGAGTGAAGTAAAGTAGAAAAATGCAAATGATAAAGAAGTTGCTGGAATAACTACTTAGAAAATTTCTTGTGATCCCCCTTTCAGCAGGGCTTCAGGTTTTGAGAGATCCCCCCTTTCGCTCGCTTTTTACCCGCACCGTCTACCCGCGCCTGCACCTTTTACTCGCGACCCGCGACCATAGACAGACTCCCAAACCCAGTGTGCCCGCCATAATCGAGTACCCCCCCCGACCCCCCAACCCCTATCACTTAGAATTTTCGTTTTTCTCCTGGCATTTCGGAAGACTTTAATCCCTAAAATTTTCGCATCTTCAATTGCGAAATGCGAACAGATACAAATTTGTAGGGATTAAAAAGTCATTTGTATGCTCAGTGATGACTTATAATGGTATTTTTAGCTGTTTTTTTTAAAACCTACCACACCCAAATCTATTGTTTTATGCAGGTCTTGAACCCTGATGCAAAACCTATACTATTTAAAAGATGGTAGCGGCATTTGAACAATTTAGGGAGTGTGGGGCTGAATGTAAGACCCGGTCAAATGTAAGACCCGGTACAGGTCTTACATCCAAATGTAAAACCTGTACCGGGTCTTACATTAAGCTACACGCTCCTCTAAATTAATCAAATCACAACACAACCCTAGCACCAGAATTAAATAATTAGTCCCGCTCCCCAAAAATCAATTCTAAATTGTGCACTACTACTATTCTGTCTCAAAATTACACGAAAGTAAAACAATATCCATTGACTATCGTTGGGAAATTTAATGTAAACAATAAATCAATACAATGATCATGTTCAATCCCTCAGTTCAATTCTATTCAATACAAATTGTATTTCTTTCCTTCCTTTTTCAAGAAAAAAGTCAAATTGAAACTCACAAACATCGTCATTGCTTGTCATATTTCGCCGGTATGCAGTAATATCCAGGAAACAAATTGCCCAATCTGAATCAAGAAAATGCAACATGTTAGGAATTATGTTTACAAAGCTACTTCTAGAACAAAATAGAGCGAGAAACATTTATACTATGATTAGTCGAATTCACACTAGAGACGAGTTTCCTGTCTGAGACGAGTTTCTCGTCTTGAATGTCCTTTCCTGTTGTTCTGTGATCACGCAAAAAAAAACTTTTTTGAAGGAGAACGTCTGGCGATAATAAGCCGACTAGAATTCACATAATATAAGACAGGAAACTTTTCTGACGAGAAACTCGTCTCAGACGGGAACTCGTCTCTATAGTGTGAATTCGGCTATTCAATCATGTACACCAGTTTTCTTGACTACAGAAACTGAAATTAAGCAAAAATGTACTTCAATCTCAAACATTGCGTATTTACCTGTCTTTATCCATCCCATGGACGATGTTGAACGTTCATCCCCAAATTTTCCTGGCCATCTGGTTTACAAAATGCGCAACTATTCCGCAGAATGTTTACACGGCAAGCATTGAAGCAATCTGAAATTCAAATATCCCACTGTCAAGCCCCAGAAGAGGCGACTCGTGTTGCTCTGCTATTGGATAGAATTTCTATAGAACAAGACACTTTTGTTAACCTTTTGTTAACAAACCTTTTGTTCGGGGTAACATTATTAGGACTTTTTGTCCATTTCTGCCATTTCTGACAATGGCACACAGAAAGCGATAGAACAGTGATAATGAGCTTTCCATAAAAACAATAGAATTTGGGTGTGGTAGGTACCTACCGTATGTAAACAAGTTCAAAACTACGGAGTCGGTCTTGCATAGAAATTCAAACCTCCAGCTCCTATGCAAGACCTCCTCCTATGTTTTGAACCTATATATAGACCCTTTTAATAAGTCCAGTCACGCATGTTTTCCGCGGATGACGTCAAATTATTCTTTTCAATTTCTGGTCTACTGAACACATTTCAAAAGAATAAATTTGACGTCATTCACGGAAAAATATGCGTGTCTGGACTTATTAAAAGAGGGTCTATATGTACCATTGCATCGCCCCTCAGTTGGTGTCATGAAGTCTGGAGGGAGGATTTGCTTTGTTTTGTAAATTACAAATTTTTATGGCTTCCCATGTCAACGCTAGGGGTGGTAATTGTTGTATTTTGGGGATTGTTATGCTACTGGCTGGAAGGAACCATGTGATGATGTGAAGCTTAAGTGTGAAAAATAGGCCCGCAATGCGTGCGTGTAGCTACTGTAGCTTTATTGAGCAGCCTTCAGCGTTTCAACGCTAGTGACCTAATCCAACGCTTGTGGAATGAGTGAATGATCTTCACTTTCTATTCAACGTTCTTGAAATGAATGCCGACGCTTAGGGCCCAAAACAGCGATTTTGACGCAAGATTAGAAAGCTTTCCGGTCGCTTCGCTCCCTCCGAGCAATAATTATCGCGCACTGACAATATTCTATCGCCAGGAAATCCGAGTGAAATGTGCGAGAGGAACACCTGGACTGATTCCATCTTGCGTGATTCCCAAAGTTAAAAACGCGCGCTTTTAGCCAATCAGAATCGAGATAGTGAGTCTAATAAGTGTCAAGATAGGGTATTAAAATGCATGCAGTTTATATGAGATTGTTTAGGTAGAGATTTAGATAATGTATGCTACGGTATGCTAGTACTCATTTTATCATATAGACACGAGTGTTTTACTGGGAAATACGCCACTCGATCGTAGATCTGATACGAAGCTACATCCGGGTCCTGAGTGACATATTTTCCATATCCTCACGTAAGGATATCGGTCAAAACAAAAGTGCTTGGAAATCAATTTGGAATATTTTTTCTGTTTGTCTATACAATAAAAAGAAAATTACACGATTGCTTGAAGATATGAGTTTTATTTTCTCCTGTCAAAAACAATATTTTAATAATTCGCTGTGCACATTCGTAAAATACTGTTCTTGCCACTCAAAAATAAAACTCATATCTTCGCGCCACCGTGTAATATCCTCTATGTGTTAAGCAAAGAACTGATACAGTTTGGAATATTGTCTGTTCTTCTTTATTATAAAACATCATTCAATCAATTACAATTAAGACCTACACATTCATTTTTAGAAAGTGGAAGAATTCACAGTCAACAGGGTCCTACAAGTAGCTGGCAAGTTTTGGGTTCTAAGCCCATTTGTAACTTGGCATGTTTGAGCGAGTAGGGATTAAAGACCCACTGGGGGACTCAAGAAAAAACATGCCCAACCCAAAAAAATCCACAGGCACAGGAGGAGGTGTAAATTTTCAACCCCCAAAAATCTGTTGGACAACCCCCCCCCCCCCCCCCCCCCCCCCCCCCCCCCCCCCCCCCTCCCCCCTGCGGTCATGTTTTTCCGGAGTACACCCCTAAAAAGTTTTTTTAATTATAATTTAACAAGACCAAAATGCGTCTCTCCCTCTCCTGAGTAACTCGACACTTGTAAACAAATCGAAGTGTGCCGCGGGTAAAAAAAACTTTTCCCTGGATTTACGGACATTCACCAAAAAAGGGGCTGCAAGCAGTCTAAGCTGCCAGTGAATTCATATTTCACTTTCTTAATTTTGAAAACACAAAATAACTTCACAGGAAAACAATGTTCAGATCTATTATTTCCAGAAACATAACATGTAAGCCAGAGCTTACTGGTCAGTCGCAGTATGCATAACAATCCAAAGGGTTTATGAGAAGTTGCTCCCCAAATTAATTCTCTACTCTGGTGCCAGAAACTCACTACTTCTTTATACCTACATCAAAGTCATTAGCAATTTTTTGTGTCCATACTAGCAGATATGGATCTAATCTTCAATTGAAAAATGCTCAGAGAGGGTTATGGTCCGCTTTAGACCCTTACATCTTTGTCCTTACAAACAGAATCCTTAAAATATGTGAAGCCTGAAATAAGGCTATGCTTGAAATACAGCTTTAGCAACAACACCTTTTCCTAGCTGAACTAAAGCATCTTGATAGCTATTCAACTCAAATACAGAAACTCCAAGTTTTTCATAATCTAAATACTCATCTGCCATATCCCTTACAAGTTCTACAGCCTGTGGAAAGGTAAATGGATTGATTTGTGACCCAATGATCTTAAGTTCTTTGCGATAAATCTCATGAGGATTAAGTTTTATTTGGGAATCTTTGGGGCAGCAGCCAAATATTATCATCCGCCCTCCATGCGTCATCCATGGAATGGCTTTCTCTGCGCATGCAGGAGACCCTGTGCAATCAATGATGGCATCAAAGCCCCATCTATCATTCTTAGACTGAGCTGCTTCTTCTGCATCTGCTTGAATAGAATCTGGATGTAGAACTTTGAAGTTGAGGTTTAAACCCATTGCTAAGGTACGCCTCTGCTCAGATAATTCAATGATGGTGACACGGCGGTACCCATGGAAATGAAGTATGCATAGCCATAGTAGTCCAATAATTCCTGCCCCGCACACAAGAATCTGGGAATCAGAGCTTAATGGCTGTAGTAGGTGGAACCCACGCAGAATACATGACACGGGCTCACAAAGTGCTGCCTGTCTCAGAGTGACTTGTGGTGGGACTGCATGGACACTAGAGGCAGGGGCATGAGTATACTGAGACCATCCTCCATTTTTCCAAATACCAATAGTTGACCGAATGCCTCCTGTCTCACAGAAATGAGGATTACCTCTGCGGCAAGGACGGCATGTGTTACAGTTGCTGTTAGGGTTGACAACAACACTGCAAAATGTGAGAAAAAAATGACATTACTGCAAAATGAGTTGCATTTGGACCTGAAAAACTAAATTGAGGACAAACACAATAATTATATTTTGTGGTTCCAGAAAATATCAATCCCCCTCCCACAGAAGGGTGTTGAAAAGTGACCCCCTCCCCTCTGGAGTTTTACAAAGGAAAATACAGTATTTATATGGAGGGGGGATGGATATTTTTGGAACCACACTTGATCAGTTGAAACATTTGCCTCGCTAATTTTTCGTGCTGTGGAAATTGGATGGGGAAGGGACAGGGAAAGGCCGAGTCCTCTTTATCCTTGTTGTAAATGAAAGGTTTTTTAACAATTTTTGCATAAAGAAAGTAAAATTAGTATTATTCCCTCTTCTTTTAAAAAAGACGTTCCTGTTTGCTTGACCTTGCATATTGTTTCGTTCCTCGTTGTCATAGGTTTTAAGATAAAGGTGATAATGAATGAATTGTTCTCCGTCGCTTCTATCTTGCCGTATCATGGAGAAGTGTTGTGAAAGCCTGAATCTGTAATGAGAAGCCTTTATGACGCCCCAGCTGGCAACAAAATACAATAATTTCCAAGCTTTGAACAAGGAAAATTATTTTTATCTGGTTTTGACCAAAACCATGGAATATTTTTAAATCGCAAATTCTAATACTTCTTTATGATACATGTCAATGGTGAAATACCCCTACACAAAGTAAATAATCCCAAGCAAAGGCATTTTACCTTCAGACGAACTCTGTTTTACAGTGTAAAACCTATAAATTAAATTCATTGAAGCTTGTCTATCATTTATGCAGCCCCCACTTCGAAATCGAAATATCCTGAATAACATTAATTGGGTAGGAATTGCGCATTTACTAGCATAACATTCGTCGGTCTTGAATATAAATAGTCCCCAGCAAAGTACTGTTAGTTTTCCGGGGATATTCCGCGCGCGCGATACAGTAGGAGACAGATTTGGTAATCCTTGCAACGCGGCTGCTTGAGTATATAACTTTGGTTTTCACTTACCGATCTCCGATAGAAACGTTGCGGACATCACTTCCAACATCGCTGACTACGCCTGAAAACTCGTGACCAAGTACAACACATTTTGCTGCTGGGAATTCACCCGCAAGTATGTGTAGGTCTGTGCCACATACGCCCGAGTATGCTACCTTGATTATGACCTCGTCTGGATTTGACAAATGCGGTATAGGTCTGGTTATCATGGAGAGATTTCCATCCCATAGCTGTACAGAGTTGTTCATGGTGTTAATAGTAAAGGGAGAGAAGAGGATAGAGAAGGAAGGGGGCGTAAGGATATTCCTCTGAAATCTTATGATCTTGAGAAATCCTGCCTAACTCGTTCCTCAGCTCTTGTGTTGTTGACAGCTGAAAGTAGGAGGGAGCCTGGGCAGCTAACTTACACGTAGAGAAATTTAGAGAAATTCGATTTCGTATATTTTTACTCTCTCGCAGTATCTTAGTATCACAGCGGTTTACAATTTTGTAGTTTCTATATCCTTTTCCTGACTTTCTGTCCGAAATATTGTCGGATATATTACATAAATGCGGATGCATTTCTGATAAATGTTGATATAACGCCCCTCCCTCCCCTCCCCCGCTCTAAATATTCACGACCTGACAGTCACGTGAGATGTTCTGAAAGTTCTTTTCGAGTCAGCGTTGAGTCGTCAGGTTTACTAGGCGATCTCCTCCGGCAAAATGAACGAGAAAACTTTATGGCAGGGTTTTCTAGATACAGTAGAGCCCCATTTACCAGAATACCTTCATTGGAATGAAATATGCGTAAGATATGATGAGTTCTTGAGCTATATTTGCTTGACTGAATGAATCTCTCTCAGACATCAACAGTTGTTCACGCTGATTTCGTTTTGTTCTAGTGGCAGTTTGTTGTTTATCTGGCCGAAGCAAGAAGGCACATTCATAGATGGACTCGTGGAATGGAAGCCTGGGAGGTTTGTTATCTGTCCTATCAAGTCGAAAGCAATCGCTTCTTTTATTTCATTTGTATTTTCCCTCGATCCTATCACACGTCAATGTGATACATCGGACACGAAATTGGAATTTGACCTTGTGTTTTTTGTGTTGTGACATAACGCAACTTTTCCACAGTAAAGGCATATCATTATCTTTCTATACGGTTTCAGCTGTATTGTAGAAAGATATTTGTAAATTAAGACCAATTAATCTGCGGAAATGGAAAGTTAGCTTGCGCGTGTAAACCGTCTCTTTTATAGTTAGTTTACAGTTTTCCCGTGCATGAACGATTATGCAATAACTTAACTTATGCTTTAATGGCAGAGACATTGATTACGGAATAATCTTCTCCCTTGTCTTGGAGAATATTATTTTAGAATGGTATATCCTTGACTATCATACCCCATAGACTACTGGCCCTAAATATTATTGCAAAGTAAATTAAACAGAGATATTTGTGCCTGAAGATTCCATCCTGTTTTGGAGTCCTTGAGACACCACAACTTCCATATTTGAGGATCCACATTGAGGGGTCACCCCTGCAGTAGTACCCCTGCAGGAAACTGTTATACAACAACATAGAAAATACAGCCAATCAGAATGGAGGAAAAAGTGTTCCACTCAACCATCACATCAAGCACACTGTACCTAATGTTTTATTAAAAATTTTGAGCTGTATCTTCTGTGGCGTTCAGTTATTATACAATGCTTGAAAATTTCAGGAATTTGTGCTTGATTTTTGCAATTGCTTTTCCTACAACAACTTTGAAGCCAATAATAACTATATGGAAAGGCTATAGGTACTATGCATACCAGTAGACCACTGCAACCCTTGCTTTTTCCACCCACTGGCAGCTGCATCAAATTGTTTGTGCGATTGTTTTTATGTACAACATGATGCATTGTTTATGTACCACATGATCAATACTTTTGGGCGTTAACTCGTTTGAGAGCAACAAAACAAAGGATGCTCAAACTTACCACCAAAAAGTATTGATCACATGGTACGTAAGTAACGCTGCACATGGCACATAAAAAGCGACCTTGCTATCAATTTGAAGCAAGCTTCAGTGGGCTAAAAAAAACTAGGGTTGCCGCAGTTTGCTCCAGAGCAGACCTTGAGTTTTCTAAAACGTGGCCTTGAATGTCATGGAAAAGATCTTAAATTTCATCATATATCTGTGATTTGTACAAACCCTGTCTACTGGCACTCCATGGAATATTCCACTTGTCGCTTCTGTGTACACCAAGAAATACAAAAGTCCTGAGGGGAAGGGAGGGAGAGAGGATGAGTGCTGTGATTGATGGAAAATATGAGGCCAATGTCAAAGTATCTATATCATTTGTAAATTTCCCTGTGGTGGGTATGAATTACTAAATTGAATTCCACATCATTTTACCTGTTGACACTCACACCAACACCATTGCCCTTGCAGATTGTGGTCAATACTGTCAGTATATGCTTTGCTATGTGGCTTTTGACTGAGATTTTACGTTGGCTGTTTTGGTGGGTCTTTATGCAGGATGAAGGTATAAATAAATTGATGTTCTTGATTTTTAGATTTAATCTAATATTGCTGTCCCTTGAAGGGTATAGAACCAGCATCTATTTCCTAACAGCCAAGTGTTGCTCCATAACTGTATTATTTTCTCAACAGGATTCATAGTGAGAATGAAGAAGGGCTTTTTCAAAACATTACGCCGTTCTACCAATAATCAAAGATAAGGTAGTGTAATGTTTCTGTTGTTACATAACTAGAGAGGATATCTTTTCTAGCCAAGTACTATATTCTATCATTGATGTTTGATTTTGCAGATTGCAGCCAAAATGCAAGAATCTTTAGATGACATGGAGAGGTTAGCCTTTCCCATGAAGGAAGGGCAAAAGTATGTCGTAAAGGTTAGTTTAAGTCACCTGGGTCCTTAATAATAATGCCATCTGTTTTATTTATGGTACATTGTCATATGTTACCTATAACATCAGATTTTGTTTTTGTGTTCAGCTTCCAGCCAAAGGCCTTCCTCAGGTAAAAACAAATACACAGGTTCTGTAATATTGTCATCAGAGCTCAATTTTTAGCAAATAATGTACAAATTATTCTTTTAGTGATATGTTCATTGTAATTTTCTACTTTGATTTTCAGAGTGAATTATTAAAAGAACTAGATAACTACAAAAAGATGAGTAAGTTGGTTCTACAGCAATTGATTGCTTTCTCACTGTGATTTTGTTTACCCTATCAAAAAGGACAATAGAGACCTTATACCTAGGTGTTGATTCCCCAAAGCATGACTGGTGTTAGCCTCCTCTAAAAGGCAGCCATGTACAGCAGATCTACTCCTTTATATGAGTGGTAGGATTTTGATTACCTCTCTTTGTTACAGACAAGCTTAAAACACATTGCTGTGCCAAATTCCACCAACATGAAGGGTTCCATGTTCTAATACTATGGTAAACAAATTTTCCATGTTCATTAAACCATGCTGTTTGTTTAATAAAACAGTGGAAATAGACTGGAAAGGTGGTAGAGTCTCTGGCGCTGTTTATTGTGGTAGTGATGACCTTACAGATGTTCTTCTTAAGGTAATGCTAATGTACGGTGGTATTCTAAAGAAAGTGTACAATTTCATGTTTGTTTATTTTCTGGCAAGATTATGAAGATGCAGTCAGAATACATGTTTCGTGTCATAAAATATTTTGCCAACCTAGTACAGCTGCAATACACTTCTAATAACTTTTTTGGACCCAAGGAAGATCTGTTTACCAGTATATGGTATGGTGCTCAGGTTAAATTGGTAGGTCTAAAGTTTTCCCCACTGCCTTACTCAATATTTGCATTTTAGTTAACTCACCCTTCAAGTTAATAATATAATATTAATATAATAATTGACAATTATTGGATGAGGTTGAGCATGATATTTAACACTTATTGGATGAGGTTGAGCATGATAGTGAGATTGGCAACGCCGAGGTTTGTGTTATCTGCCGAAGCGAAGCTGAGGCGGATAACACTAACCCGAGGCGTTGACAAATCTCACTATCATGCGAAAACCGAATTTAATAATTGTTTTATTATTCAGCAACCAAGAATTCTTACCTAGCTAAACGAAGTCAGCGATGAGGCCGTGCACGGCGACACGGATTTTCAACTTCATCTTACGTCCATTGGTATTTTTTGTATTCAATTCAAATAGCCATAGTTGATGTTTAGATATCCTGAGCAATGATCTCTTGGCAAAAATCATAACAGATTCAACGAGAATATTCGCAAAACCGGCTTTCAATTCGGAAATGAAAACCAAGATGGCGGCCAAACCTATTGGCTTGCGTTATGACGTCATTAGAGTGCATCAATCCTAATGTCTGTAGTATGACGTCAGGCACTGCGCGCCAACAAGGTTTCGCTGCGTACTCTTAGCCAATCAGAACCGAGATAGTGGCATGGCTGAATAATAATAAGATTTGTCAACGCTGAGGTTTGTGTTATCTGCCAAAGCAAAGCTGAGGCGGATAACACTAACTCGAGGCATTGACAAATCTCACTATCATGCGAAAACCGAATTCAATAATTGTTTTATTATTCAGCAACTAGCAATTCTTACCTAGCTCAACGAAGTGGATGATGAGGCATTGCTTGGCCCGGCGAAACGGTTTTTCAACTTCAGCTTAAATCCACGGGTTTTTTCCACTTCGTATTCAATTTAAATAGCCATAGTTGATGTTTAGAAATCCTGAGCAATGATCTCTCGGCAAAAATCATAACAGATTCAACAAGAATATTAGCAAAATTGGCTTTCGCTCCTGAAATGAAAACTTAAACATGGAGGCCAAAATTTGGCTAATGCGTTATGACTTCATTAGAGTGCATCAATCGGAATGTCTGGGGTATGACGTCACAAACTGCATGCCAACAAGATTTTGCTGCGTACTCTTAAGCCAATCAGAATCGAAATAGTGGCATGACTGAATAATAATAAAATAATAGTTCCTGTCCACTTGTGAAGAGTTCACCATTTCCAGAATCATGACATAAACCACTACCATATACTTCTATCTTTATGCAGGTTTATTCCAAGTTTGCATGGACAAATCCACTTCATCCAGATCTATTTCCTGACAGTGAGTATAAATTTGTTCTGTCATCCAGACCTATTACCTGACAGTGAGTATAAATTTGTTCTGTATTCAGCACATCAATGCACTGCCCAAATAGTCATTGGAATGCCAATAGCTGTCTTGTACATGACATACCCTGTGATATCCGTCGCCTGAGGGACATATAATGTATTGAGCCCTTTGGTATTTAATAGGCAAAAGTAAATCATTTCTGGGATTTTTTGTGCTATCGATGTGCTGAAAGAAAAAACATGAAAAAAAAAACCATGATCCTGCTCGATTTTTGCAGAATATCATCTGATTTAGCCAACTCGGGACTGTGTCCCTCGTTGGCAAAGTATCAGACGATATTCTGCGCAATCTTGCAGGATAATGGTAAATTATCTGCAATAATATTGTCATCTGTATCAAAGTATCAGATTTTTTAATACATTCACATTTGTTTAACCTATTGATAATTAATAATTATTCATGTATTGTTTTAGTTAGAAAAATGGAGGCAGAAGTAGTGAGAATGGTCTTGACAATGTTCCATGGAGGGAAAGATACTTGTGGCACAGTATGTAAATCTGATGAGTATTATTATAGTAATTTAACATTTTATTGTTTATTTGTGTGCCACTGTATGAGTCCAGTCAATAAAAAATGGGATTTACCTTAAGTTGGGCTTTTGACTTTAGGAAAATATGTGTATTTAGACTTATGCCCCTCCCCCCTCTGGTATTTCCAGTCACCTGGTATGTATATTTTCTGGAATCATAGAGCCTTGCTCCACTATCCAACATCTTGCCCACACATTTTCCTCAATGGAAGTTTAAATTAATGTACAACCACAAGGCTGTTCCCAAAGGGCTTTTGACTTTAGGAAAATATGTGTATTTAGACTTATGCCCCTCCCCCCTCTGGTATTTCCAGTCACCTGGTATGTATATTTTCTGGAATCAAAGTCAATCATTCACATGTCTTCAGCATTTGGAAAAACAGTGAACAAAACATCAGCAATATTACGTGTATCAAGAAAGACTTGCCAACATTGCAAAACTTCCTTGTTAGGAAATCCCCCCACCTTATTTGGAAGTTCCTTTTAAAGTATTTTTCCTTGTATCTTAGTAAAAAAAGCAGGAAAATATTAGCTTGTAATCATAACTACACTCTAGAATTTAACCCATACCGGTATTAGGCCAAGGTAATGAAAGTCATAGATTTGCGTCCAACGCCCGCATATCTTAAGGGCTACCGCCAAAAAATGTCATTATTTATTTCAAAATCATTATTTTGTGAAAAAAAGTTTAATTGAAGAAAAAATTAAAAAACGATAAAAATATCACGTGGTTGGTTACCTTTGTGCGAGACAGCGTGAGAGAAAAACAAAGGCGATCACTTCTGAGCCTGCGTCCATTGAAGTTCTGGAACATGTGTCAATTCAATCGCTACGGGATGAAATTCTCTGTTTTATTTTTACAAAATTATCAACATTTGAGCGCATTTGTCATTCTGTGGTTTATAAGAGGGCATACCACGGAAAATCAGAGGTTATTTGTTGAATAGTTTTTGATGAAGTCTTTGTGTGAATCACAGCATGCTTCTGTGTATGGTACATATTTTATTGAGCATCATAGTTCATCTAGGACTATCTGAAAGGACTAAAAGAGCCTTTAAAGGAAAATAATGAATAATGAAAAACGGCCGCATGTGTTCAGACGCAAATCTATGACTTTCATTACCATGGTTCTTCTTGGAATTCCATCCTGCTCTTAGGTTACCCACCTTGGTACAGATGGCTGTGGATTTTTGAAACTGCCTTCATTTCCTGTAAAATGCAAATGATTTATTTTAAATAGGGTCCAAAAGGCAGATCTCCACCATTCTGGAATTTCTAGTGTTCTTTTGGGAAAGTTGCCCTGCTTATTTCAATGTTTCATGCAGACTGTACTTGCTGCAGGGATGTCAACTCTCCTGGTTTTGCCTGGAGTCTCAGGATTTTTCACTCCATCCCCTGGGAAACATTCAAGATGACTGTCATACATTTGTTTACTACTACTACTACTACTAATAATAATAATAATAATAACGGATTCGCCCATTGGGCACATCCACGAGGTGGCTCTTCGTCCCGTGTGTCTGTGAAGTGTTTAGTTAGACCTGAAGACCTGTATCAGCATCCCAGGGTTCTTTTACGTCCCCCTCGATTTGGATATGAAAGCGGAGGGAGACGGGACCTCGGTTTATATTGTCTCATCCGAAAGACTAAGGAAACACAAGCGTTTTACAGCTTTTTACAGCCAAAAATGAAACCTAAGCTCTTTTCACGGCAGGAAAGAAGAGGAAGAATTTCCACGTCCCTGCCGGGAATCGATCCCGGGCTACATTGGTGAGAGGCGAGCACCGTAACGCTGCGCCACCCGTGCTTCCCCGTGCTTTGTTTACTGTATTTCCCCCAGTAGAATTTAAGGAAATTTTGATTTCGACGTCCCTGTTTCTGTGAAAGTAGTTTGTTCTAACCTGCACCCTGTTTCATGTCAGATGACAGGAGGAGGTACAGAGAGCATTCTACTGGCATGCAAAGCATATCGAGATTGGGGATATGAGAGAGGAATTAGAAAGCCAGAAATGTGAGTGTATAATTCTCATGTAAGGATTTCTATGTAAGCACTATCAAGGCCCTTCTCTAAGAGTGTTTAAAATCCTAGTCGTTACTGGTATATGGCAAACTAAACTTTGGTGCAAAATATAATTTATACTGGTTTCCATTAGCTGGCTTGAAATTGCACCCAATATAGTTTAAATATGCCTAAAAATCTTGTTTTTAACTTAGGCATAATTTACGACTGTGTTTTCAGTTTGTATATAGTTGTAATGTGTTTTTTCATAGATTTGTGATGCCTAAATTGCCTAAAATGTTGGTAAAATTATGACCTCCCCGTGGTTATTTATTAGTTTTAGCCCTGATAAGCATGCTTGCAGGCGCATAGAATGCTTGGATTTTTGGGCACATGCGGCCAGGGGATGAGGTGACAAATTGAGGGAAGGGGGAGAGGAGGGAAAAACCTATTAGTACATGCTTTATTTGCACATAAAATGTGCCTACTTTTACGTAGTTCTACGGTAGCACACAGTAGTGACCGTCTCAAAGTCTACATGATTGAAAACATCTCCTCTCAGGCTGCAAACAGGCTAATCTTAAGACTTTACTGATTTTTTCCTTATAATTTCTTTCCCTTTCTACTCTTTCTTGCTTGCTTGCTTGCATTTCCAGTGCTGTCAACAATGAGAAGCCCCTGATGAAACCTCGTATGTCCACTTTAAGCAAACTAATGTTTGCTTTTTACTTTGCCCTTAACAGAATTGCACCAGTTACAGCTCATGCAGCATTTGATAAGGTATAGCCTCACACCTTGGTTTTTGTTTATTTGGTTGAGTGATACATCGAATTCATCTGGTGTGAAATATCTCAAAATTCAGAGCAGACTCCCAGAGCATATGAAAACTGTATATTGCTATGAGAACACAACATTTATGATTAGTGTGGTATGAGTTTATTTTCGATTGCGCTCATTCGTAAAATATTGTTCTTGCCACTCGAAAATAAAAACTCATATCTTCACGCCACTGTGTAATTTTCTTTTTATTATATAGACAAACCAGAAAAAATGATTCCAAATTGATTTCCAAGCACTTTTGTTTTGACCGATATCCTCACTAGTGAGGATAATATGGAAATATGTCGCTCAGGTCCCGGATGTAGCTTCGTATGAGATCTAGGAGTGGCGTATTTCCCAGTAAAACACTCGTGTCTATATAATAATTATACATGTTTTACTGAATTCAGTTGAAAATATTGCATCATCGTTTTCATTTTTATCCGGATTCGAACACCCACGCTAAAATGATACGGATTCGTTTTTATACACTTTCGAGAGCGTTTTCAAACTTATATGGATTCGATTAAAATGATCAGCGTGTTAGTGTGGACGGAAGGCCTAAACGTATCAAAAAGTATACGGATTCAAACAAAAACGCGTTCATGTGGACGGGCCCTTATTCTCAATGTTATTATTCTTGTTTTATAGGCAGCACACTACTTTGGTATCAAACTCATTCATGTTCCTGTAGATAAGAACTGGAAATGTGATATGAAAGTAGGTTGAACAGAGTTTATCACTAAGTTACTTTACATTGTAATTATGCCAGCATCAGTTGCAACGGCAGTAAAACTAGCTGTTGAGCCTACTAATTACTATATGATGTTTGTTTTTCCAGGCAATGAGAAGAGCCATTAGCAAAAACACTGTTGCAGTAAGTATAGATTTCGATAAATCAGAATGCAGTGTTTTGCAGGAGAGTGGCTTTTGGCTACAAACACACAAGCCATCTGACTGAAAAGTTTACTCACGTGACCAAAGCATTTATTACACGTGCATGTTGAACAGAAGTGGAGAGTGGGAATCCAATTTATCAGTTGAAGATGGCAGCGACTATGCTCAAAGGAATGTGATCACATGCTCCCAACGTTTGGGGGAGGGGCAAGCCCATTCCTTTGAGCATTTCTCGGGAGACTTTCCCATACATTTTCTGTATTTGCTGAAGGAAATTTGCAAATTTTCGTCCCATATTTTCACTATCCGACCCCCTTTCTGAAATTCTTGATCCCCCCTGATAATCACTCTACCTATTGCGGTAGTACTTATCTAATTTGATGATATTGGCATTTTCCTCTGTAGATAAATGCGGCAGTAATATATTTTTAGTATTTTGGAAACTATCTTGATACTGCGCTATCCAGTTAAGCTAAGACCCCGTCCACACTACACCGTTTTCAAACGAAAACGGATACTTTTTGCTCCGGATACGGCTATCGTCCACACTACAACGCCGAAACGATCACCGAAAACGGCGAAAACAATACGAAAGCGAAAGTGTGGACGCAAATATTTTTGAAAACGGAGCAAAAAGTATCCGTTTTCGTTTGAAAACGGTGTAGTTTGGACGGGGTCTAAGAGTGCCTATAGTTTTGTCGTTAAGTTTTCACGTTTGTTTGAGTGTCTGGAAAGTACGTTGTTAAGTGGAGTTCGCAATGTTGTCAAGGAAACGCTCGTGATTTTGAAACTTTGTCGCGACATTCCTTGACAACATCATGAACTCGCCTTGACAACGCGCCGTTTCAAACGCAAAACTATCGAAAGGAACCGTTAAAACTTGTCGACAAAACTATGGGCGCTCCAAGCTTAACTGGATAGCGCAGTATCATTGTACACAGTCTAAATCATTTTGAAATCACTTTGTTGTGATTTCAGCTTGTAGGTTCAACACCACAGTTTCCACATGGCATGATAGACCCTATTGAAGAAATGGCTAAGGTAAACAGTATATATATAGAGGATATTACACGATGGCGCGAACATATCAGTTTTATTTTCGAGTGGCAATAACAATATTTTACGAATGAGTAAAATATTGTTTTTGATACGAGAAAATAAAACTCATATCTTCAAGCCACCGTGTAATTTTCTTTTTATTATATAGACAAACCAGAAAAAATTATTCCAAATTGATTTCCAAGCACTTTTGTTTTGACCGATATCCTCACTAGTGAGGATATGGAAAATATGTCACTCAGGTCCCGGATGTAGCTTGGCATGAGATCTACGAGTGGCGTATTTCCCAGTTAAACACTCGTGTCTATATAATAAGAATTTATATTATCCCATCTCGAAACTTTCCTTTTTGGCCGCACACTAAAACGAAGCAATCTGTTGTTGCTGTTGTTGTTGCTGTTGTTGTTGCTGTTTCCATATTATTTGGTTTTGTATTTTTGCGCGATTAATGCGATATCACTTTTCAAGAGAAATTTAACGTGAAATTCCCTTGCCATCCTATGAATTTAACTACGATATCCCCGAATAATAACCATGCACGGTGCAAGGTTAAAGCTATGTAGCTATGCAGCCTCCTTGTTCGAGGACAGAGCAGAAAGCCACAAGCATGCTTTCAAAACGTCGTAGCAACGTTTTGTTTGCGCCATAGAACAGGGCTCCCACTCACCTTGAAAAGTCAGGGAAATCTGAAAATTTTTCAAGGTCGGGATTGTCAGGGAATTTTGAAAAAGGTCAGGGAATTTTACAAAACAGCTCAAAGTCAGGGAAATTTACTTTTGATGCTGATAGATTCACAGCGCGCGCACATCAAAGACGTGCTTATCAACAACAACATCTTTATTTTTTTAGCACTCGTAATAAACTAAAAATACAAGGATTCATAAGAAAAATGAGAATATGTTTATAGAAAAGGTTTAGCTTCATTCGTCCTGGAAAATAGAAAACTCTTTGACCGTCAAGACAGTGCATTCCAAGTGGTACCAGTAGAGGCAAATGTCACATTGGATTCCTCAACAATTGTCCTTAACTATCTTTCTGCTTATCTAAACAAACCAGTAATATTTACTTCTTTTTAAAAGCGAGGCCTGATACTTTGAAATTTTGATGCGCAAATGTTGAAATAAAGATCGCAGGAAGGCGGCGAAAATGGTTATTTATTATATAAAGGCACCAATGAAATACCGGGTGATCCCCGGCGCGAACACTTGATATATTCACATGTGAAAATAACACACTTGCCTGTGCTCCATGCTCGATGGTTTTACTCAAATAAAATCAGAATTTGGGATTTTTTGAACCTCATCCAAGTACTTGCAGGTCGTGAGAGTCCTGCAACAAGTTAAAAATCAAACCTTTTAAGACAAGGAGGTCTTCCAGATTTTCATATGACATTCTATTAATTCTACTCCATATTCCCCAGTTTACTATAGTTATGCTACTATAGTTATGCTATGTTATTTTGTAGCTTGCTAAGAAGTACAAGCTAGGATTACATGTAGATGCTTGTCTTGGAGGGTTCCTTATTGCCTTTATGGACAAAGCTGGGTAAGTGGATTGAAAGTTATTAGTCCCCGTCTCCGATGCAATGGCGGATCAGGGGGTTGGGGGTTGTGTGTGTGTGTGTGTGGGGGGGGCTGGATAGTAAGCATATAGGGACCTTAATTCACTGCAGTCCCCCCCCCCTCCCTAAATCCGCCCCTGCAATGAGCATGTCACGTTATCATTGGTTTGCTGTGTTGATCTAATACGGGAAGAAACTTTCAAAACAGCATCATAATTTTGTTGTCCTATGACTACCTATCACTTAAACCAGCTTTAGACCAAAGGATGGGTCGAAATTCCATGAGATTTAGATGGATTGAGTTCACTAGTTTTACCGTTACCTTATTAGACTTTCATGGCCTACAAAACTATTTGCCACGCCCATCAAACACAGAGTATTTACTCATATCTTCTACGCTGTCTCGCTCGAAACGAGCGTGCTTTGTCATGGAATCGTTAGCAAGGAGTTTTGTTGCCGTATGTATTCTCGCTGGCGTACATGTTACTGACAATGCTACAAACGTTTTGGTTTTTACCGCTATATACTTAGTAGTAATGATAATCTTAAAGCAACATAAAAGGAAACGAGAACGTTCGAAAACTAAAAAAAACATTACATATTTAAAGATTAAGAACTATCTTAGTTTGACAGCACTTGTTGACGATTCCTGGCGAGAGTGAAGTACAACGACCACCAAATGTATTTAAAGGATTCAGGAATAAATTATTCTGATGCAACTGCCAACTCAGATTAATGCATATGAACTCGTGGAATGCGAGTATTGTCAATTGACAACACAAATAGCTACTACACTGCATTCCGTTAGGAAGCATTTTAAAATTCTAGTAGCCCTATTGACGAATCTGGCTCTTCAAACCAGAAACGCACCCCCCTCCACTCCTTCCAAAAACCTGGATCCACCCCTGTTCTATTTTCATTCTCACGCCTTTTCCTTTGACAGATATTCCCTTCCTTTGTTTGACTTTCGCATTGACGCGGTAACAACAATCTCTTGTGACACCCACAAGGTAAGGCTCGGCAAACTAGCAAATCTACTAAGCCCTGGCTAAACTAGGACACGTAGGGCGCAACATTGTCAGCGCCAAGTAAGAGTTTCTCTGTCTGCTAAATCGCTAACACTTTTTATACATGACCGTGGGCTTAGCAGATTTTGAACACTCAAACCGTACTCTACAATAACATGAAACAGAGTAAAAGGTTTAATTGAATGCACTTATAATAGCCTTTTTGTGTAGGCACTGTTATGGTGCTTTTATCGCGGAAAACCGTACTTCGCTATTCGTGGCTCTCACCATCTTGAGTTTCTGAGAGCTCGCGGCAATGGCGGCCATGATCAATAAACTACGGTTTTCCACGATAAATTCACCAGCATACCTCCTGCAAGCAGGCGACATGCATCATATAGAGAGGGATTCGCCGTGACTTATGCGTGATTTTCTCTTCCAGTATGGTTACTCCCCTAAAGGTTCTTCTGTAGTCCTGTATCGAAACAAGGATCTCCGGCACCACCAGGTGAGAGCGAGACCCGAGGTCTCATCCACTCCGCTCCCGACGTTCGGCCTCTCGTCCACTCCACAATGCACAAAAAAACGGAGGTTTTCCAAAACGCTCTCGAAACCGGATCACTTCTCGTTGAATATTTGTATATAATCATTATTCTTGTACACAGAGCTCCTCAGCTGGACCCTCGCATGGGAGGCTCTGGTGACACCCTTTTGAGAGCCTTCGCTGATTGGCTAAAACAGCACGCATAAGTACATAAACCCGCTTTATCTCATTCTCGAACCAAGGGCTCACTGGCTCGTCACCTCGCGGGGGAGGCTCTGGTGACAGCTACTGGCGCATGCGCGAGATTTAATACAGAGCCGCTCATTCTCGAACCCAGAGCTCCCCGGCTCGTCTCCTCGCGGGGGAGGCTCTGGTGACAGCCACTGACGCATGCGCGAGATTTAATGCAGAGCCGTTGAGAGAAAGACCTTTCAGCGCATGCTCCAACGCTCAAAATCAGCCAATCACCTACGGCCCTCAAATGGATGTCCCCAGAGCCTCCCCTGCGAGCAGACGAGCCGGGGAGCTCTGGGTACGAGAATGAGAGCCGCTGAGAGGAAGACCATTAAAGGGAGGCTGTCACGTTACGCGCATGCTCCAGGAACGATGACTGAGCAAAACTATTTACACCATCCTATCAGATAACTATTAAAGAATATGCAAAACGTAAACATTTGGTCGGATGGATCAAGAAATAGCGAGATTAAAACGGATTGTTTTCGTGTTTTTCAGCCTTCGCTGACCATCGTTACGGGACGATACTTCTTTGTTTCGAGATGCGCAGAACAGCTGCGCAGTTGCGTGACAGCCTCCCTTTAAGTGCATGCTCCAACGCTCAAAATCAACCAATCGGTGACGGCCCTCAAATGGATGTCCCCGGAGCCTCCCCTGCGAGCAGCCGAGCCGGGGAGCTCTGGGTACCCAGAGCCCGTCATCTTTTGGCCAGCGGCAAGATTCAGGGCTCTGGGGGAATCCGATTTGTGAGCTAGATCTAAAACGTAACGAACTTTCATACAACCTTCAAACCGGAAACCCAGAATCTGGGTTTTAAAAAAAATCGATTCCCCCAGAGCCCTGAATCTTGCCGCTGGCCAAAAGATGACGGGCTCTGGATACGAGATTGAGGCTAAGGTGACAGCCACTGGCGCATGCGTATACGAAAATAAACGCTTTACTTCATTAGGTCCTAACGTTGTGCGCCGGACAGTTGTCACAAGGGTAAGGTTTTTGGTTAGTTTTTTTTTTTACAAGTTAAACGCCCCACCTGACCACTATGAGTGATCAGATTACATTGAAAGGTGGTTGCGTGTTGCGAGTAGCTCATTCGTCTCGTCTTTCATTGTTCACTTCTTGGTCAGGCGGGCCGCCAAACGTGTCAAAAAACGTCATCCTTGTGGCAATGTTTCGGCGCGCTACATTGTAAAGATTCTCTGATGGAATAGGTTGTTGTACAGACTACTCCCGTGCTGTGGGTGCCCACCAGAAGGAATTTCTGCAGAAACCCTTCCATGGGAAAAGCTGAATTTCCCATGGTAGAAGAATGAGAAGTGTTCGGATTTCCTAAGTCTATCCATGTGAATTCCGAACACTTCCCATGCGTGTGCCTTGGGAAATTCAGCTTTTCCCGTCGATGGGTTTCTGCACAAATTCCCTGTGCATAGAGCGGATTTCAGTTGAGTGCCGAAAACAAAACGCAAAGTAAATACACTTAGCCAATCAGAAACGAGACACATTCGACAATTAACCAAGGAAGCAGGTATTAACGACTTGCAGCTACTTGCGCTCAGTCGTCACTGTAGCCTGCTTGCAGGCGTTTGATGGTGTTTTTCCTCGCTCGGTCTGAAAATCCAAGATGGCGGCGCCGATCGCTCGAGGCTGTTTTTTCCGGGGGGTTTTCGCGATAAAAACACCAAACGCCTGCAAGCAGGCTATAGTCACTGTATTTTTGTTTTTTTTCCTCGCATTCTGATTGGCTGTCGAAACAAAGACCCAAGACCTCAACCAATAGGAACGCATAGAAAATGCATCTGATTTACTTTCAACGGTCAACTGAAATCCGCTCTGTCGGTGGTGTTACTTAGTATCGAGCTCCTTATTCTGGATAGAGCAGATTTTGTATGACTGTGAAAAGTGCCGCGACACGGCGCGGTACCGTCGCGGTGGCGGTACCGAACCTGACCTGCTGTAGATACCGAATGAAATCGCTTAGTCGCGGCGCGGTCACGGTCGCGGAGCGGTACAACTTTGTCGCGGAACTTTTCACAGTCATACGAAATCTGCTCTAGTGATACAGCTTGCAGCTTATTCCGTGTGTGATTTTGATTGACAGTTTTTCGTCGCCCCTGATTGGCCGGGAGGTATCTATGCCTGCCCGTCCATCCCAGGCTCCAGGCCGGGCGTCACTATCGCGGCAACCTGGGCGGCCATGATGTACTTCGGAGAATCAGGTAAAGAGACTTACTTCTGACATCTCGCCTTGATTACCCATAATGCAACTGAGAGCGCGAACGTCGTCTATTGGAAATTAGTCAAATCACACTACTGGTCTACTGTCAATGCTGCGTTCTGATTGGTTGAGCTACTAGTAGGCTATAAGTTATAGCCTACTAGTTGCGAAAAGTGTCGGATTTGAAAGCCAGAAAATGGCAAAAAAAAAACAGACCAGCAAACGTTTTTGGCTATACAAATAGACCTACAATTATTCCTCTCGCCCTCGTGGCCTCTGAGGAATAATTCCAAGGCAAGGAGGAATAATTGCTAAATGTATCTTGATCCCACATTATTGTGAATCAGTTAATTTTCCCCATTCTCATACCCAGACATTACTGTTATGCGTGTCTCTGTCTTGAGTTCACTATGAAAATTGTTTTGAGGCGTGAGGACTGGGAATGGGTACTATGACGCGGCGCGCAATGAATTGTGGGACAGGCGCATATATTAAAACTATCCCACAAGCTTTTCCCGTGAAGAAGTAAAATCCAAAGCCGCCGTAATTTTACGACATCCCGATACCCTGAGTCTTGGGGTCTTGAGTCTTGAGTCTTGGGTAAACACTTCATTCAAATAACTTCATTAAAATATCTTCGTTAATCTTGTAGGATATGTTGAGAGTACAAAGAAGGTGATTCAGACAAGAGAGTATATCGAGGAGGGGTGAGTACAGACCTGGCCGTTCGACGTTTGTTGTCCGGCGCTGTAAAGGCCCGTTCACACGGCCCGACTTCAGCTGCGATCTGAGGTGCGATTTCTGTGGCGATCTCATGGCGGTGTCAAATCGCGCGGGGTGAACGACCGGTGATCTTATGGCGATTTCACTTGCGATGTCGCCGTTCACACAAGCGCCGCAAAAATCGCACCTCAAATCGCGGCGTGTGAACGGGCCTTAAGAGCCGCATCATTTTAGTACAAGAGCCCATCACCAGGGGCCTCCGTCTACTCCATTAGGTTTGGCCATACGCATTTAGAAGAGTCTATTTATAGACTGTACATTAGAGCCGTTGTCACATGACTGTCGTGCGTAATTTGCAATTACTTTGTAATTACTCCTATACGTTTTATTCAGAATTGGTTTCGCTACAGTCATATGAAATCGCTCTATGGATTAAGGTTGGAAATTGGAATTTATCGCGTGCAGTGCGTGCGACAGCGGCGCTGTTTTAAGCCATCTTTCTTTTGAGATAGGGGATGTAATACTAATGAAGGTTTATACATATTTCCAGCTTGCATCTCTTTTCGCAACATAGACAAGGAAGAAAACAGTGAGCTAATGACATGACCGATTGCATATTTTCGTTTTTTCCTTTCAGCCTCCGCAAGATCAAGGGTCTGTATGTGATGGGAGAGCCTAGGGTTAGTGTTGTAGCCTTCACCTCTGATGACTTCGATATCTACTCTCTGGGAACGGCTCTGACTGAACGTGGATGGTGTCTCAACTCTCTTCAGAATCCCGCAGCGTAAGTAGACACGCAATTGCACTTTACTTAGCTCTTCCTAACAGAGGCCTCTTTCTTTGTACTTACTCCGTCTGGATCTTGTGCTTGAGGTCCTTTCTGATCCGCATCCTTCGTATTCCGAATTGTATTTTAAAAGCGCTTTCAAGAAAGTGCAGCGAGATTCCATCCGCTTAAATAATATCAATGTTTTGAAGTTACTATGCGAGGTACTAGTTCACTACTGGACATAACTACCTTTAAACAAATAATAAATAAATATAATATTGCACTTATTTAGCGCTCATACAGGGATGTTCTAAGCGCTTTACAATCGATAACTATTTGATATACTATTTACAATAAAAACTTTAAAAACTATATAAAATAAAGAAAATAATAAAAAGAGGAAACAAGTAAAAACCATAAAAAAACTATTAAAAACTGAAAGGATTATGTATTTTCAGCAATGATTTAAATTCAGTGACGTTGCTAGATTCGGAAGCTGGTTCCAAAGTCGGGGTGCACTTGTAGAAAAGGCCCTATACCCAAACGTATTCAGGGAGTATTTAGGATCTTTGAGTTTCACAGCATCATGGGTAGACCGTACGTTTCTCGCAGGTTTCTACTTTTCTAACAGTACGTTTAAATTAACAAAGCCTCTGTTTTGTAGAATTTCGCCAGGCCATTGAGGTAGCATTGACGATATTTTGTTTCTACCCATGCTGTCTTTAGGTCTGGGCCCGTATGCTTGAGACAGACTCAGTCGCTATTGTAGAAACGTCGAGGAACGCAGTGGATTATGGGAAGAACTAGCGGAGCACAGGGGGTTTCGTCCCAAAATCCATTGCGCGCCGCCTCGCTAATCCTTCCCATAATCCCCTGCGCTCCTTGACTTTTCTACTATAGCACATCCTTGACCGTTGCCCTACTCACCAACTGGATACGAGTCTGGGCTTGAGCGCTCACTTGGCAGACACCCTTTATTGAAATGCAGGGTGAAGGGTGAATATCTTTACTCTGAAGAGTCTGGCCCTCGTGTTACACAGGGTTCCCACTCACCTTAATATTACACAGGGTTCCCACTCACATTATTATTACCTTGAAATCTGAACATTTTTCAAGGTCAGGGAATTGTCAGGGCATTTTGAAAAAGGTCAGGGAGTTTTACAAAAACAGCTCCAAGTCAGGGAAATTTACTTTTCAGCCGCTATGTTTGTTGTATTTTTGAGGCAACAGTAGCAAAAGACACTGTTTAAAAAATTCTACACGAAATTGACATTTCTTTTTCTTCGATTTTAAGTAAACCTTTATGCAGATGTCAGGGAAAATTGCCTTTGGTCAGTGAAAAGTCAGGGAATTTTGCTTTCATGATAGAGTGGGAACACTGTTACTGTTATCTCACATTGGGAATGGGCACTCTTTTCGGCACATGATATTTGCAGGACGCAAACCGTGAGCTTGTTTCCACTATATTTTGATTTTTTTCCACAGTATACACTACTGCGTCACCCTTCTAAACACCAAACCTGGAGTAGCTGATAAATTCCTCGCTGACACCAAGGAATGTACAGCCAAGTTATTATCTGACCCTAACGCCAAGACAACAGGCTTGGTAAGATCATCACATATTTTATTATTATTCAGCCATGCCACTATCTCGGTTCTGATTGGCTAAGAGTACGCAGCGAAACCTTGTTGGCGCGCAGTGTCAGACGTCATACTACAGACATTAGGATTGATGCACTCTAATGACGTCATAGCGCAAGCCAATAGGTTTGGCCGCCATCTTGGTTTTCATTTCCGAATTGAAAGCCGGTTTTGCGAATATTCTCGTTGAATCTGTTATGATTTTTGCCAAGAGATCATTGCTCAGGATGTCTAAACATCAACTATGGCTATTTGAATTGAATACAAAAGAAAAATACCAATGGACGTAAGATGAAGTTGAAAAACCGTGTCGCCGTGCACGGCCTCATCGTTGACTTCGTTTAGCTAGGTAAGAATTCTTGGTTGCTGAATAATAAAACAATTATTGAATTCGGTTTTCGCATGATACTGAGATTTGTCAACGCCTCGAGTTAGTGTTATCCGCCTCAGCTTCGCTTCGGTAGATAACACAAACCTCGGCGTTGCCAAATCTCACTATCATGCTCAACCTCATCCAATAAGTGTTAAATATTTGAATCGCAGTTCTAACCATTCATTACATCATCATATACCCATCGGGGCTTCAGTCACCAGTTAAGGTTTCTATAGCTCATTTAGTAGAGCGTTCTTTTTGGCACTTTTTTCTTGATGAGGAACATTAACTTACTATCGAAACAACTATCATGCACCGCATTTCTAACTAGAGCAGATTTCGTATGACGGTGAAAAGTACCGTGACAAAGTTGTTCCGCGCCGCGACCGTGACCGTACCGCGACTACGCGATTTCATTGGCGATTTCATTCCATTTACAGCAGGCCAGGTTCCGTACCGCCACCGCGACGGCCCTTTTTACAGTCATACGAAATCTGCTCTATATACCGCCAATATAGGCTTCTATAGTTCAGTAGAGCGTTCTTTTTGGCACTTTTTTCTTGATGAGGAACGTAGCTTACTTTCGAAACAGCTATCATGCACCGCAGTTCTAAGCATTCATTACATCATCATATACCCCTCGGGGCTTTAAGAACCCCTCATGTGACCTAAGCCGCCAGTTTAGGCTTCTATAGCTAAGTTTGTAGAGCATTACACCGGTATCGTGGATGTCATGGGTTCGATTCCCGTTGGAAGTTTTTCCAGGTCTTCTAATTTTTAGCGATCGCTTATAGATTGCTTCTTAACTGCGATGATCATCTACTTTCCAGGGTGCTATATATGGAATGGCTGCTAATATCCCAGATCGCTCCATTGTCTCCGAGCTCGCCTGCGGATTTATAGATTGCATGTACAGTACCGAAAACAAAGCACCTCAAGCGAACGGAAGGAATTAAGTACACCGGTTCTTCGTACTTTGTGTACAAGCGATAACTACGCAATGCGGCGAATAACAAACTTGTTGGTGAAGAGGAAATTGTGGCGTTACTAGCTTAACGCTTCGCTGTTTGCCGACACTGAAAGCACACATCCTTGATGGACACCTGTATTTGGTTTCAGACAAATGATGAGATCATCTCGCTGCACGAGTGTGTGATGATGAAGACGATTTTTAGTCTGCGTAGCAAGCGTTTCCGTGGTGATTTAGGCCTTGTCCACACTAACGCGTTTTCAAAAGTATTCGTTTTCAAACTTATACGGATTCGATGCGTGTTCGTGTTGACGGGAGATTTAGCTCCAAACAAACGATCAGTTTTTATTTGATGTTGGCGTGTGCAAGGATAGTATCAAATTAAGTGGCGCAGTTGACGTCATCGTTTTCATTTCTATCCAAATTCGACCGTCCACACTAAAACGATCTGTATACGGATTCGATAAAAAACGATCAGCGTGTTAGTGTGGACGGAAAGCCTAAACGTGTCAAAAAGTATACGGATTCAAACGAAACCGCGTTAGTGAGATTGACGTGAGATTGACTTTCGATGACTTGGCCGAGCAAAAACAAATGGGCTATTTCTTTGACCTCTGAAGTCACGAGAAACGCTCGCTACACAGGCTAGATTATTATAGAGACTTCTTATTTGTTCTAGGTAATTTTCTGTTCCAGTGCACAAAACAAAAAAGGTTTTCATACAAAATTATTATTTGAAAAAAAATACTATTTACTACGAATTTTAAATATAGCGTATTACAATTGGTTTTAAGATCATTGATATTTGTGTTCACTTCTAACAAATTTACTCAAGTTGGTTTCGCTTCGCGTTTGGGTAGTCTAAAGTATCTGGCATCATAATATTTTCGACTGAATATAAACGCAGTTTCAAAACACGGACGACAATCGCTTAGGGTTGATTTACGCGCAAGCGCAGAACGCAAGCGCAAGGCGAGTGTAAATCACAGCGACACAAGCTCAATCCTTAAATCAACATGAGTTAGCTTGCGCTTGCGTTCGCTTGATTTACACTAGACACAAGCGAAAGCGCAAGGGAACGCATCGTCTCGATTTCCTTGCGTCTGCGCATGCGTTCTAGTGTAAACCAAGGAAAATACATGAGTTTGATATCCTTGCGCTTCCGCTTGCGTTCTAGTGAAAACAAGCCCTTAGTTCTCCCTAACAGCCACTGCCAGTGGTGTTTTTTCTGATTTAGTATTTTTTATCGTTAACAAAATGGCGGCCGAGTGTTTTAGCGATGTTTAGAGGTAGTACCTTTGGTAAAGCTCATATGGATGCTAAGCGTATTGCTTCGCGCCTTCCACACTGGTCTTTTCACCTGTTTAATGTCTTCGCACTAGAATGTGCTGGCACATTTATTGCGTGGAGCAAACGGGATCTCTATTGTTGGGCCTTCACGTTGCAATAATGCTTAGGGTCCAAATGCTTTGTGAACACGGGGCACTTTGAAATAGCCTACGTAGCATGCGTTTCCGTGTGGTTTTAGGTTGAAAAAAACCCGAAAGTGAAAGTGGCCCTAAAAATAAGAGAGATTTGTGATTGTTTGGCCGTGCGAAATATAGGGCGGCCAACCGTTTTTCACCAAAACGCAATATGAAAATGGCCGCTACCAACTTCCAGGGCAGTGTTATGCGTAATCTAGCACCTTCAAGCAAGAGCTGGTAGCTCTATTTTTATCCTTCGGGTAGCGGGCAGCTAACCAAGCAAACAAACCCACGGGAAGCAATGAAAATATGTTACTAAAAATTGATTCTTACTCTTGATACTTATTGGGCCGGCTATGGGGTGTATTGGGCTATTCAAAAAAATAAAAATAGCCATACCTACCCTATCGAGGAACTCCAAATTTCAAAAATTGCTCTACCCTTGTGGAAACTCCAGTACCGTGAACACCCCCTGTGGAAATTCCTAATTCTCTTGTGGGCCTGTGGAAATTCCACAGCTGCAAATGATTACCCTGTGGAAATTCTGGGGTAAAATGAAATGACCCTGTGGAAATTCCTGGTTCAAAATCAACAAATCCTGATGAAAATTCCAGGATTAAACACGACCCCCTGTGGAAATTCCAGGTTCCTCGATAGGGCAGTAATGGATAAAATATGGATTAACAGCTCATTTTTGTTGTTGTTGTTCTGATGATGCATATGAATGCGATTTGCTTAATAAAATAAATAGCTTTTTACTTGTTATCCAGTTAGTGATTGTCTATGAGGGAATGATTCAACAGCTGTTCATGGCTGGAGATCTCCCGTGGTCCTTGATAACTTTTTTGTTACCGCGTGATTATGTTCACCGTAGTGGCCATCTGGGGTTGTAACACATAAACCGGCCCTTAGCTTTTAATTCCTCGCCTATTTCTAGCCCTGATTGTGACTGAGTGAATTTTAACCACAAACAAACCACATGGAACTTGAAAGAAATAAAGCAATTTTATTACCACTTCTAGTTCCACTACAAATCGATCTATTGTAGGTCAGGAGTTGATGGACTCCTTCCCTTCTTGTCCCTTGCTAGCAAAACAATGTGCTCCTGTCTATGTCTACTAGAACTCAGAGAAGATATATCTATTTCGAAAAACCTTGACCTAAATTAGCCATACGCTCCTAGATCGCAAAGTTGTCTAAAGCCATACGCGCTTATGAAAAATCATACATACGCTTCGTACTATAAAATCATCTAATTTCGCCTATAAAAAATACTTTATTTCTTATTTCCTAAAACAACTATATTTTTCTCTCGAAACTCCTATATATATTATTAATGGCTAGGATGTACGGGCTTAAAATATTTGTTCTACATATACACGTAAAATATTTGAAAATGTCCTGAGGGGCTGGGGATGTGGGAAGGGCTAACATAAAATTGCTTAAGAGAAGTTACCCTTATATTAAGGGCCCTTTCCCTCTATCCCCAGCCCCATGGGGGGGGGGGGGGGGGCTCCCATATGTTTTAGTCGGGGATGATTGTCGGAAATTTTCAGTTGCACTCCTAAAAGATACCAAACATGGCGTGTAAATTTCTTACCCTAAAAGATGAGGCCGTGTGTGCCAAGTAGGCACGAAGGAGACTGGTAGCAGGTAAAAGATACTCATCAAGAAATTTCCGTGTTTGACTAAAATGCTGTGTTGTCTAATTTATCGTCATCTCACCGTCTTAACACGGTTTTTAGAAGCACCGTCATGAGAAACAACAATTAAGATACATTGTCACCAAGAGCTTATTTTGTCACATATTTCGGGCCTAAAAGATACCAATCTCCCTTAAACTTTTATTGAAGATCAAGATCACCCCTAAAAGAGACCAAACCCTGTGATTTTAACCCCTAAAAGATAAGACGATCATCCCCGACCAAAAATTATGGGAGCCCCCCACTCCCCCCCCCCCCCCCCCCCCTTCCCCGGCCATTTCCAGCAGGGCCTACTGTCTCTCGGGTTTCTCGAGACTCTAGTGCCTCTAGTTGGGCCTTAGCCAGAGCCATAAACTTGCCCAAACATATGCAGACTAGGTTGAATCACATGGCATTTTACAGCGAACATTCGGTTTCTCAACCGATCAAATTTCTACTACTACAGTTGCTTTGTTTCTCTAAAGCATTTCTTTTTTATTGTTATTGTGTTTTCTTTTTAATTTTTCCCCGTGTGCGGCCAGTCATACTAACCTTCACTGAGAGCTCTCGAGCCCACGACACCGTCTCAAATGCTGTCTTTTTTTTTTCTTATTATATTTTTGTTTTTTCTTTTGTTTCTTTTTTTTGCCCAAGGGCTTTCTTTGAATTTCTTTCGATTCTATCTCTTTATTTTTTTTTTTTTTGCTTTTTTACCTATGGGCTTTGTTTGAATTTCTTTTGTTTCTTTCTTTTTTGCCGATGGGCTTTGTTTGAATTTCTGACATTATCGGAAAATAAGGTCAATTTCCCTTTGTTTTATTTTTTTTTGCATTTTTTTTTGCCATTTTTTACTTTTTCGTTTTTTAAAACGTGTTGATTTGTATTTATCAATGTGGTAAATGAATAAATGATCATCGCAGTATCAATGTAGCGAGGTTTTTTGTTTTCTTCACGCATTTGCTGTAGAAAGTCCGTTTCCGTTTCCGGCGTACAACGACCCCAAAAAAACATCTAGAAGTCGATTGAAGCTGATTCGATTCGATTCTACTCACTAGGGTCACCTACGGTACTATCTGCTCAATTTATAGCGTCTTGACCTTCACACCGGCCTTCAGGCTTTGTGAAAGTGCGATTTTTTATTCAAGTGCGGGCTCTACTTGTCTGCGTACTACGAGACTATCATTAAACAGAAAGAACCTCGGCTGGGTCTTTCGTGAAAGAGGATCTCATGTCGGCCACAGCGATTTGAGAAAATCTCTTACATGTAAGTAATAAGAAATTCAGGGTAGGTTTGAGCATTTTCGAACACCACAAATATTCCGGGGTTTGACATGTTATCCACGCAGCTGTCGTACAAATCGCCATGAGGTTTGCTGGAATCTTTAGGGGGAGGTCTCACCAACGATGAACTACCTGTGGTGTATGCGCCCACGAGCACTCTGGCCAGAAACATGTGGTTCTCCGTGCCACGCCCCGTTAAGAAGGAAAACAAGGAGGACCCCGCGCCTGACGATCTGCTATTGGTGTAGCAGTGTGAATAAGAGGAGGTAGACGCGAAGTAGCTGCCTTTTCCATATGCGGTTCCATGCTTGCCGCACATGCGCCAGTCGAAGCCTTGTTGACAGATAGCGGGTAAGATGTCGTCTGATGTGCCATGAAATAGCTTGCGTTCCTCAACGGGTTTCTTGGCTTTTTTGTCCATACGTTCCTTCTTACTGAAAATTAAAATATGAGAGAAATTATATAAACATCCAGTTACAGCTGTTTCAGGTAAAACGCGACCCAGCGCGTTCAAAACATCGAGAGAGCTTTTGGCAGTTTTCCTGTGTAGTCAATCAAAACATGTGAGCCAATCAGATCCTTGCCTAGTTTCGCCTAGTGGCTTCTGTCGCGACATGTCTCGCAAGGGAAGCCAATCGAATACACTGAGTAAGGATATGATTGGCTCACACGGACACGGATTGCATTAATGGACAGCACAGAAAACCCAACTGCCAAACTCTGGCGGCAACGGCGAAGTCGCGTGTTACCTGAAACAGCTGTAAAAGTGTACGTGTGTGTCTACGTGCCAGTGGCGTACCTGCGCATTTCAAGAAAAGGCGGCTTATCATCATTTTATTGTTAAAAACTAAAAAAACATCATACAGCGTCCTTTGCCGCTTAAAGGATTTCCGCAAGTCACTGACTCTTCTACTCTTCTCAGCTGTCCATCAGTCAAACGTGATCTGAAATGGGACAACATTAAGCCCAAGCCGAGGAGGTCTATTAACCACTTCCAGTTAACAAAGTTCATGGATTTCTATGAAATTTCAAATAAGTCAAGCCTCGTGTTTTTCTTTTATTCATACCCAAATTCATCCAGTCTCAATATTTCCTACTTACTGAGCAAACTGCTTCCACAAATCCAGGTTTTGAATCCTCTCGATCTTGACAATCCTTTTGCCTTCGGAAGCAAGGCCGGTCTGGAACGTCTTCTCGACCTCCTTGTACTCCTGAGAGATGGTGGGTAGTGGGACCCGGATGTATTCCTTGTCCGCAGGGATATCATCCCAATGGGAGGGTATTTTATCTGCTTCACTACCATTAGCAGCAGCAGCTGAAGCGCGGGAAGCTGCTCGTCTGGCAAAGGAATAATTATAATTGTATGTTTGACATGTTTACTGCGTGGGGGAGGGTCCCATTTTTAAAAAGTCTGCTTGCTCGACAGGAAGAATAAATACTCACTCCTAAGAGATAGCAATATCAGGGACGTCAACCCCAGACTGCAAAAATCTTAAGACCGCCTTGAAATGGCGAAATTTCATTAAATTCTCCTGGGAGAAATACAGTAAATTTATGGCAGTCGCCTGAATTTTTCCCGGGAGATGAAGCGAAAAATCTTGATGTCCCTGCAATATGGGCATGGCAGTTTATAAATTTTTACCAAAGCAAGAGCAAGAATAGTGAGCAAGAATGAATGAATTTGGGGGGAATTAAGCAAATACTAGAAAATGAATGAATAAAATGGCAATAGAGTTAATTGCTCACCTTTTTGCTATTTCTTTCATGTCATTTTTGCCAACAAATTCTGGACGCCTTCTGACAGCCCTTTTGGTCTTGATTAGGTCATTTTGCTGCTTCATGGTCTTGTAATCGAGTGTATATTTATGAGGCCCAGCACTAAAGGGGTGACTCTTTTCTCCTGATAATAAAACAACATCCTTGAGTCAGAGTAATGCATAGTTTGTTATGGTTTTATTTTTTTAGGGGGGGGGGGGAAGAATGGTATTTTTGGAAGTATGTAATTGTTTTCCCTACCCCAACTATCTAGTCATAGTATCTAGGGAATTAATACCTAATTTATCCCCAACCCTTGGAATTTCCAGTGAAAAATACAGTGATTGTATGGCAAATAAAAGATTATCAAAAAAGGGTGAACATAGACAGAGGGGAGGAAGAGCAGAGGCTAATAAAGGAGAGCTTTGCTTTGATTTAAGCTTTGGGTTCCCGGGGGGGGGGGGGGGGACTCCCTATATTCGGATGGTGGGTGCTATCAGATTTGTAAAGAAGCATACCAGCTAAAAAGTCTTTCTCTAGAGACTGGCTACAGGTAGTGTTTGGTACCCCCTGTCCAGGGCTGTCATATGACTGCCAGGTCTTGGTGTCATCCAGCCAATACCAGCACCAACGAGTGCTGAAGACATGACCAATATGTGCCTCAACTGAGGACTGTGTTGACAGGCGGCGGAGTGGAAGCTTTATTGCTACATCTGGAGTAGGAATATAATACATAAATAAATATAAATAAGATCAATAAATATGTTCATTATATTAATTAAATTATTAAATTGATGATAGATATCATTGTTTTTTGTCAAGGATATTTTTGTAGAATCGTAAGTACAAGGTTATCAAGGTGAAAACTTCAGGGGGAGGGGAAAAACATGGCAAATGGCACCCTTTAGGGGGAGGGTAATAAATGTGTTATCATCTTACAAAGACAGGTTTATAATGTGAGTGTCATCAGCAGAATAGGGGTAGGTGTGTGGGGAGAAAGGTGGCTGTCTCTAGAGGGTCCAGTACTTTCTGAATGGATTGAGCAATTCCATATTTAGTGGGGGCTAGAGGGGCTTTAACCCCCCCCCCCCCCAATATTTCATCAAGCTTTCACACATATCCACTAAATTTAGCTCCCTAGTCTTGTCATACAATCTAACAAACTAGCCCCCCCTCCCCCCCCCCCCCCCCCCCCCCCATTTTAAAAACTATTCAGCCATCCCTGAAATCTTGCATGGATGGCAAGATGGACCCTTGAAATGAGTTATCCTAGGGGTGTGTGCAGCAGGGTCCAGTGCTGGACAGTAGGGAAGCTGGTAGTTCTGTTGCTTCCTTTCCCACTCAACACTGACTAAGGCATGCACTTTTGTTCTAAAGAATAATCCATAATAATATTGATTGACATACTTGGCTTTGGAGATTCTGCAGTAGCTACCATCTTGTCAAAATTGATGCTATAACATTCCCCATTCATGATTAAGGAGAACATTTTTTTGTTTGCATCACAGAAGGCCTGTTCCACCATTATGTTTAGATCACAACTCAGACTCTCCCACAAGCCACTACTAGGAGATTTCCACTGCCATAAGTATGGGAGATCTGTGTGGTGCCGAATACATCGTTGACCATAGCTGCACAAGCCGCGGAGGTGGAATCCACAAATGTCAATACCACTGTCTTCCTTGATTAAAGGGGCAGATACTGGAGTTACAGGAAATGAGGGGCTGGTTACTTTAGGCAGGGGACTTGTTGGTGTACTCGGTCTCCGTGGAGATGGTAAATTTGGAACTGAGCCGTCAGCAGATTGATCAGAACTTGAGCTAGTTGTGCGTTTCCTCTCGCGGCCACCAAGAATGTGTAGCACCATGGCTTCACCAAAATGGTCCAAGCCATGATTCTTCAATACATTGATATTATGTTGGTCAGCAAAGTGATGCATCCTTCTACACTTGTTACCAAACTTGCATTGGCCATCTACAAAATGTAGGCAGACATGTAGAAAGGGACACTTCTCACCATTAGTACACCCTCCTTTGTTATTGTAAAACTTGCACACATCTGGAATTGGGTTATTGTCAGCAGCCCTTTGACTCTCAGTGTCAGCAACCACCTTTTGCATCAGCTGCCACAAGGTCCGGTCATCAAGGAAATCAAGGTCAAATTTCCTTAGGATTGATAAATTGTGCTGATCTCTGATTTGGTGTGAGAGCCGACATTTTTCCTTGAAGCTGCAGGTCCCCTTGATAAAGTAAGGGCACAAATGAAGCATTGCACATCTGTCTGCAGCACGGCAACCTTGTTTTTCTTTTATCTTGGGGCAAAACTTCAAAGGCAATATAATCTCTACATTGACTTTGCTGCCATCTTGGGCCACCTTAAATCTGCTGCAAGAGCTAACGAATCTTTGAGCCCCCCCAAATAGCTTCACATATTCTCTTGAAGGTTTCTGTAGCTTAGCTATCGCAGATCTCAGTTCCATCACACCACCATTTGTACAAATGACATGAAATAATTCTTGATCGATTCCCAGAGTCGCAGGCACGTCTACCTGTCTGTTTTTGTAAGCCATCTTTGCAGATTTTCGCACTTCCGCCTTCAAGTTTCGCTTTCAGTCCTGACAGGTCCCACCGCGGAACTGACACCAGCTCTGAAAATAATGGAATCCCTGGAATATCTGGGATCCCTTACTAAACCAATTCAGACATAAGTTCGTCGTTCTACCTTTAAATTTCTCGAAACGATCCCACCTTTCCCGTCAAGTTCTTAGAAAGGGTCCAAGTATTTTTCCGCAAATTTTATACATGCCCCATATAATATCCGCTGTACAAATCTACCGAGGATTCAAATTGTTTTGAGCCCCCTCCCCAGGGGAAACCCGGGGGGGGGACTCCTATATTTTTGGGGAGGGGGTGCTCGTCGTACCTTTTAGGGTTTAAAATTAGGCCTCTGGTACCTTTTAGGGGTCCGTTCTAGCAAATCAAGCTTGTTTGAAGCCTGAAAATTACGAGGGAAAATACGTCTTGTTGGTACCTTTTAGGGTCAAAATCAACTAAGCGACGCCATTTTAGGTACCTTTTAGGGGTAAAATCGAAAGTTCCCGACGAGCACCCCCGTCCCCGAGAAGATAGTGAAACTGAAAATGCGCGAAAGCAAAAGTATAAATAAATTTATTTGTCCGGCACGATTCGGGGACTCGTTCCTGATTGGCTCACGAATTTGATTGGCTGAAAAATATCTTCCTCACACTCATGTGTCATGACTCAGTCGACGTACCCAAGCTAGTCGGAAGCTAGTCACATTTCGGGCTTAGTATTAACGTGATTTCACGATAGTAACGTGATTCCAAAGACGCTCCTAATCCTCTGGAGGTTCCTAGAAAAACGATATGAAAAACTACTTTGTGTTTCTCTGAACTTTTGGCGGCCAAAATCTCCCCGCCCGCCCTCCCCCCAGGGCGCACTTTTTAACCAAGCGCACCTGGTTAAGTGCCCCAGCGGACAAGCTAGCGAAGCGTGACCTTCAGTTGGTTTTGCATATGGACCCCCGAGTAGTGAACAATTTTAATTGTTAAAACATACTCCCCTTTGTTTCTTATAGTAGAACTCTAAAGTTTGTTGATCGGGTTGTCACGTAACATGTATAGAAGTGCCAGTGCCAGCATAGAAGTGGTTCCAGCGTCAGTCAAGTGACTTGTGAACAACAAATTTCCTCAGAAAACTAACCCACGATAAATGCCTTCGGCGGTAGAAGCCCTTGAGCCATTTTTTGCAAGCATTTAAATTAGTAAATTATTATAAGAAACATTCACACTTTTCAGCGGGCACTGGAACCACCCCTTCAGCTACAGTCATGGATGTTCTGAGTAAAGCATTCAGAAGCCATTGCAATTGATCACATATTTTATTTTGACAGTTAACTTTTCATAAAACAAAGACTACATTTTTACACAAAGCATGTGCCTTTTCCCTTGCCTGCTTTTCACCATTGGCAAAAAATGTTTTTTGGGACTCCTGTCTTCCCCTCCCCACGCTCTCCTCGAACGGGCCACAGGAATCCCGAAAACAATTTTAAAATAACTTCAGCAGAGCTGCCAGCAACAAGTAGGCCACCTTTTCCTTTTATCTACAATGAATCATCCAATTAATAAGTCAGCCTGTTTTGTCTAATTTGTAGGTTGTTATTCACAAAATGTCTCATGGCTGGTTCACATGCTACAATTTGTGGGGCTGATTTCTTCTAAGCTTCATTTGGTGTCAGTGTGACCATGTAAACTGGCTGGCATGTGTCACTTTGGACTGGCATCATATGAACATCGTATGAAATTGATTAAAACACATTGTCCTATGTGAAACAACACATACTGGGCAGTCACAAAAAAAAAAATCCAGATTCCCTTGTAGAGGACCTCTGGAATTCCAGGGTGGGTGGTCCTAGAGCAACCAGGAATTTTAGGGTGGGTACTGTAATATAGAGTTAGATTCCAGGGTGGATGTCCCCAAAATATGTGGGTAAAGCATAAACTCAATGAAGAAATTTGCTGGAAATACTGGGTACGTGCAACCCAAAATTTCTAGGGTGGGCTCGATGTAGCTGAAACCAGGATCCTCAATTTTTCTGTGACTGCCCAATAAGGTTGCATGGAGGGGATCTGGAATGTTCACAAAATTCAGCCTCCACTTTGTCAAACAATGTCACTAATGAATCCCAATGCCAAGATCTATTGACATCATCTATAAAAACAATTACTTCTATAATTGTACTATTTTTTTCATAATTCTGTGAACTCTGAAGGAACCATCAAACCATGTTAAAGCGGCTTTCTTTGATCTCAAAATAAACAAACATCACAAACATCACTCAGAGGTGTTTACCAGATTGCTTAGATGTTCATGAAAGGTCCATGAGCACCCAAGTCACATTGCAGGCACACAAGAATAAAACGCAGTTGAAAATTTGATGCAAATGTTCAGTTTGAACATAGTTAATAGGGTGGGATGGTTAGGAATCCCGGCAAACTTCAAAGGACCATCACAATAGCGTGGGCTGGATGTTGAAAGGGGCTATCATGTGATATTGACCCTGCACAATCTTTTGTTTCACCCTAATCTAATATGCATGTCTGGTTGTACACTGAATGTTACTGGCTGGATTTTGGTACTTATGTACCGTGACCCTGTACAGACAAAAGGATTCCTCTGGAAAAGTGAACAAAGACATAATACAATAACAGGGTGTCAGGTTTCCTAACCATTCTCAGGGGCGTAGCCAGGGGGGGTTCCAGGGGTTCCGGAACCCCCCCTCTCCTGCAGCGGAACCCCCCCTCGCCTCTGTTCTGGACCGACCTATTACTACAATTCGGTAAATATATAATAAACAACAAATAAAAGCTCCAATAAAATGTAGCAAATTTCTTCAAACGCTAGTTTTTTCCCGAGATCAATATTTTTGGCTGGGTTTCCTGTGGCGAGAACGCAAAAAAACGTCCGATTTATGTGGAGTTTTTTATTTTTGAATTTTGGAACCCCCCCTCTCATAAGTGCTGGCTACGCCCTGATTCTCCTCTATAAACTAGGTTTGAACTATTGTGAAATGTGAAGAACAATAGAAACCCCTTTGGGACCTACAGTATCAGCCAATCACAGCTGTTGAATAACAATAGATCCAATTGAAAACAAAGCGCAAAGGTTTCCGGTTGACTATGGGCCTTTAAGGGAACACTCTGTAAACACAAATAACTAGTTGACTAGTTGGTGCAGAGTTTGAAGAATTATGAAAAACGCTGTACAAGTAGTTAGCAAGTTTATACACTGGTAGAGTACGCATCTTGCTCTGTGGCTTGGCAGCATCAGCTTATGCCTTAGTGAAAAGGTACATGGGCCTTTGAAAGCCTGCAAAAAAGCATAGAAAATCATTTTACTCATTTTATTTCCTCAATCATGTCAAAATACCATTGCCATCTCAAAATAATATCTCTTCATTTAGTTTGTGACTGTCCCTTACTGGCACAACAGAAACTACACTGCATATGCACCTCTGTTGATAAATGAAACGGGGTTCACACAAGGAAGCACCAATGAAATGCCATGACTTTTCAAGGACTTTTTCAGGACTAAAATAAAAAATCAAGCACTCGCAAAATGAGAAACATATTAACTGGAAGTAGGATTTCTTACTGAAAATCTGGCAAAAATGATGACAAGTGTTGAATCAACAGAACATACTGAAATATCTAGACATTTGAAATTTAATCTACAGTGCTGTGCGTGTAACCGTGAACACCCAACAAAGTTTCTTTCAAGTTTTCCACTAACCCTATTTTCTGATGATTTTTCATTTTTTTCCGACAAAAATTACAAGAGAGGGAAGTAGGACAAACAAAACCTTTCCTTATTGGCCAGACAGGAAAACCCATGGAGCTAAGCTTGTCAGAAACTTGCAAGAAACTTTATTGGGTGTTCACTGTTAGACGCTTAGCACTGTAAGTCAAGAATCTGATCATCCTAAAAGTCAATAAAATAACTTTTCAATGACCTTTTCAAGGTCTTGAATGGCTTTTTCAGAACTCCAGGGCCTGGGGTTGACGTTCCCTGATACTGCTTTTGGTTGATTGAGCTTACTTTTAAAATGACTGGTCAAAATGTCACCAGACAAAAAGATTTGACTTTCAATTTTGGACGGAAATTGTCGGATAACCGGATAACTGTTATTATTAGTCCTGCATTTGAAATCTTACATTTTGTAAAAGCATGGAAGCAACCAGTTCATGTTCGTAGGACTCGTGTGGATAATAATAATGGTTACTAGAAGCACTAGCAGCCAGAGATACACATCACTGAGAAGTACCAGCAGTACCAGCAACAACAATGCTCAAATTTGAAGAAGAAATTGACTGGTCAAAATGTCACCAGACAAAAAGATTTGACTTTCAATTTTGGACGGAAATTGTTGGATAACCGGATAATTAACCATTATCCTGCGAGATTGCGCAGAATATCGTCTGATACTTAGCCGACGAGGGACGAAGTCCCGAGTTGGCTAAAATCAGACGATATTCTGCAAAATCGAGCAGGATAATGGTTTTATTATTCAGCACATCGATAGCACAAAAACCCCCGAAAAAAGTGACTTTTGTGTATTATTTACAAGCTCAAAACATCACATTTTCCTCAGAGACGGATATCGCAGGATAGCTGTCATGTACAGAAGACAGCTATTGGCGTTCCAATGACCATATTTGGGCAGTGCATCGATGTGCTGAATAATAACTGTTATTATTAGTCCTGCATTTGAAATCTTACATTTTGTAAAAGCATGGAAGCAACCAGTTCATGTTCGTAGGACTCGTGTGGATAATAATAATGGTTACTAGAAGCACTAGCAGCCAGAGATCCACATCACTGAGAAGTACCAGCAGTACCAGCAACAACAATGCTCAAATTTGAAGAAGAAATTGACTGGTCAAAATGTCACCAGACAAAAAGATTTGACTTTCAATTTTGGACGGAAATTGTTGGATAACCGGATAACTGTTATTATTAGTCCTGCATTTGAAATCTTACATTTTGTAAAAGCATGGAAGCAACCAGTTCATGTTCGTAGGACTCGTGTGGATAATAATAATGGTTACTAGAAGCACTAGCAGCCAGAGATCCACATCACTGAGAAGTACCAGCAGTACCAGCAACAACAATGCTCAAATTTGAAGAAGAAATTGACTGGTCAAAATGTCACCAGACAAAAAGATTTGACTTTCAATTTTGGACGGAAATTGTCAGATAACCGGATAACTGTTATTATTAGTCCTGCATTTGAAATCTTACATTTTGTAAAAGCATGGAAGCAACCAGTTCATGTTCGTAGGACTCGTGTGGATAATAATAATGGTTACTAGAAGCACTAGCAGCCAGAGATCCACATCACTGAGAAGTACCAGCAGCACCAGCAACAACAATGCTCAAATTTGAAGAAGAAAACTAAGAAGGATAAACATTTTCTGAATATTGTTACTTATAGTGTTAATCAGTTACCTGAATGCTTGTGATCTGGTAGATCAAGGACCTCAAACGCTGCAAACCCAACCTCTTCCGACAGCAAGTAGTCAATAAACTGCTCTGGCATGAACTTTATCTTATCATAATTGGCCCGGATTTTTTCCTACAAGAGAATTGAATGTTAAAAAATATGAGTCAGCTCTTTTTGTGGCTACAGAGACACAATTATCAAGTATTCACTTGTCCTGATTGTACAGATGCATTAAATATCCACACTCGCCCTGTTGTGGTCAGCAAAAAGCACAGGTACCCTGATACTGGAGCAAAATTCCAGGGAGGGTATCCCAAAAATATAGATTTCCAGGGCAGTCATGAGAAAATTCACTAGAATTCCAGGGTGGGTAGGGACAACCTAAAATTTACAGGGTGGGTAACTGAACCTGGGGTCCTCAACAGATTAGATTGGGGTGCAGATTATTTTGCGACTGCCCAATTCCAGAGGCAACTTTATCAATCCAAGATGGCAGCCATTTTGCTCCACGTTTTGTTGTAATGGAGCAGGAATGTCAATCTGATCAAAATTTGTATTCTGACTAAAATCTGAATATCCACCGACCTGTCAAATCAGCCAACGACTGTTTGTCAATCTCTTGAATGAACAACGACTTGCTACCGTATTTGGTGTGAAATGCTGGCTTACGTTTCTGTGTTTGAGGGTAATGTATAGCTGTGGCACAACAAAGGTGGGGCCAACAGCAGGAATGTCAACCTCAGGACTTAAAAAAAAATCTGCAGTCTGCCTTAAAATGGTGAAATTTCCTGAAATTCTCCTGGGAGAAATACAGTAAATGTATGGCAGTCATCTTGACTTTCTCCTGAGAGACAAAGCTAAAAATCTTGAGACTCCAGGCAAAACAGGGAGAGTTGACATCCCTGGGAGTGGGGCTCTTTAGCTGTTTCCAAAAACCAATAAGGTTGATACTTACAGTTAAGTTCTTTTTTCTCCGATAAGATGAGAGTGGTTGAGGCTCTAGGATAAGCCTTCCCCCTGGCCTCAGATTTCTAAACATTCTCTTGAACATCAGTTTCAGCCCCTCATCACCGTTATTCAGATGAACCCATTTGGTCACACTCAGACAGAGGATGGTATCATACATGGGTTTTTGATATGACAAGGCACGTTCATCATGAGGCACATAATTCTCCTGCAATGAAAAAACATCAGGCCTTAATACTTGTACCTATGTCTAATAGAATGTGACATGTAGGTGCATTTTTTTGCATAGACATGATAATGAGGTTAAGGTAAAAGTAGTGAACTCAATCCATTTAAATCTCATATAATTTTTACCCATCCTTAGGTCTAAAACTGGCTTAAGCCATATGCAGTCGAGAATAGCAAACTAATGGTGTTATTTTAAAAGTTTGTTATTGTACTAGATCAACAGAAAAAACATCCATAATTTTGAGCCTTGAGATAATGTACTGGTAAGGCGTTTTCTTAATTTTTTGTTGTGGAAATCCTGGAGTAATTTGCAACTTGGTTGCCATCTCAGATAATCAGGATAATATGTGAAGCTGGAATTAAAGTAAAAACATTAAGTCGAAATTTGTGATTAGTTTCAAAATTTTAGTCACAATTTTTTCAACACTAAACTTAGGAATAATTTAGCAAAGTTCCGCCAATTTTTCCAGGACTTTCCAGGAGTTCAATAAAGATAATTCCAGGACTTTCCAGGCCTGGAATTCAAAGGGTTTAAAAACAATGGGCAATTCCAGAAAATAAAGGTACCCCCAAGCAAGGGGGGGTTTTCGAAGCTGGATTTCTTTAACCTGGGGGGGGGGGGGGGGGGGGGGGGGGGTTTGGGGTAAACCATTTTGGAAATTTTGGATGCATGGGGGGGTCAAAAACTAGTGCCGCCCGTGGGGAGGGTACCTTTATTTTCTGGAATTGCCCATTCCAGGGCAGTAATAGATATAATGGAACTATGGATTAATGCTTGTTTTGGTGACAATCTCACCTGCTTGAAGACAACATTTTGAGGGAATCTGCTGGACCCAAACCCTTTCTCTGGAAGTATAGGGGCAGCTATGGGTCCACTGGTAAGTCCAAAAGAGATTGGAAAATCACTTCCACTTGGAGCAGTAGCTGTAACAGGTTTGTTCAGAAATTTCCTTATATTGTTTTTAGCGAGCCGGATAAGACTATTGTCAATATCATTCCCAACTATTACACGTGGCTGAAATTTCTGAGCTACAGCTATTGTAATGTCACCAATGTTACAACCGATATCCAAAATATCCTTCCCATGAAACCACTCCTTTCTAAAACTCTTTAAGCGTGTGTCCTCTGATATGGTAGAATTTCTGTAACCATAGTAACGATTGTAATTCCCATGAATGAATATTTTGCCCTTTGGTACAAGTTTCTCTCTTATTCCATCTGTGTCAATTTTTTTATTGCCAGTTCCAAGAGCAGCTGGTGTTTTAGTTTCAATATTTGGCTCAATTTGATAACTTCAGAAGATGTAGCAATTTCAGAATTTTGTGTATCAAAACCTTCCAACTGGTGCATATCTTTTTCACATTTTAGGTCCTCTGATTTCTTTTTCTTTTGAGGGGGTTCAGATTCAGAGCTTGCGTCAGTCCTAGCAGTTTTCTTTAGAATTTCTGTTCCAGTCGGTTGCTTAGAATCTATGGCCTGAGTAGCACCATCTTCAGTCTTTTTCTCTTTATTATCCTCCTTTTTCTTTTTCTTCTTTGGGGGTTCATCTCTAAGAGTTTCTTCAATTTCTGACCTCTCTACTACTTTGTCTTCTTCAGGTTTTTCTGAAATATTGCCATTTTCAGAAGTTTCTTCTGTTTTACTCTTGTTGTGTGTTTCTGCTTGTAACTTGGTTTTCTCACCTTTTTCTTTTTGGCCTTCTCTTTCTATTTTTTGCAATTTCCTCCACCTCAATTTCATTCTGATTTTCTCCTTTCTCCTCCTTATTTTCTATATCATTTTGACCCAATTTGTTCTTTTTCTTCTTCTTCTTCTTTTTGGGTGTAGTAATCGCTTCTTTGCCATCTTGAGATGGAAAGCATTTTAAGTTAAGGGGGTCTGTACAGTCTTTAGGCAAACATAAAGGGACTGGAGAATCACCATGGATACTAGCCAAAGGTGATGCCTGAGGAGTACAAACTGCAGGGTCACGGTCAATTAAACTATTCAAATTCAGTGGATCATGGCTGTTTCCACCCAAGTGAAAGCTGATTGGTTTGCCTTTTTGATGTTTCTTTTTTGGACCCAGATCTCCTTTCTTTGCTTGCTGAGAAAATTTGTGGAAATCCCTCAAATTCGCCCGAACTTTTGGCGAGATTCCACTAGTTTTAGATGCTCTGCGCTGACTGACTGGGCTAACAAACTTCTTTTTGACAGGACTTAGCTGTTCTCTTCCTTCCTTTGTGGCCATTTTCAAGCCTAAAATAAACGAGCTCATTAAAAATTAATGAGCCCCGAGCCGCTCTCCAAGATGTCGGTAGATGAATCACATTTCAACCTCCAAGAAATCCTTTACGTTATGCGATCTCGGTAGAAATAGGAGAGATCCCTCTGCATTGAAGGCCCTGATCTCTCGTCTGATAGCGTCTCTTGTCACTCTTGGATTCTGTGGGTTTGACACGCATGTATTACGCCGAATATCCAAGAGTTTGGCGTTGACTTCGTAAACTAAACAATGTACAGAGTGGCAAATAGGGACCTCTTGCCTTCGTCGTTTAAACTCAAAATATCCAATCTGATCAAAGACAAAGTCAGCCAAATAACCACAAGACAGTAGGTAGATAACTTGCAAATGTCCCTATGTGGTAATCAGTAAACCTGGGCTTATTTTGAACCTTTGCGGGGAAGATTTCTGGGAGACTGCTTTCACCCCTCAGCACGCCTGGCTTTATCAAGACACCACTTTCATCGTTGCGTTCGAGCAACGTGTTTTGACATTCTCGTACCCAGAAGTCCCCTCGGTCGTAACAGGAGAGCACGTAACAGGAGAGCACTGGGCACGAGTTTCGCGCGCTGTGTTTTTTCGCGGCGCAGCGGCGGTTGGTTTCGAAGTTTTATACCTGCAACAGGCAATTCCTTCCGGTTAACGCACAAATTCAGAGAGCGCTTGCTAGGATTCCGATTGTTAAGAGTTTTTGCGTAGTATCAGCAAAAGCTGACTTTCATTAATGACGTTTTTGGACTATTTTAATGAAATTATTGCCAAACTCAAGATTTTGTGCCGCACAAAAAGCTTCTATAAAGGCTCGTTCACACAGCGCGATCTTAGCTGCGATCGTCGGCGTCATATCGCCCCCCCCCCCCCCCCCCCGCTCTAATTCATGACCAGTCCTAAGGGGGCGCGACACTAAAGTCTGCCTAACTCTTCCAAAACCGGAATCGGCTAGGAAAGTGTTTATCTTTCGATGTGCTCTCGGGAATGGAACAATCTACCAAACAGCTTGAGGGCAGCAAGGAAATTAAAACTCATTCAAGAAGGATTTGCGCTCTCTCCCCGCCCCTGCCTCTTTGTAACACTATTTTTAAATACCTTATGCTGAATTGTAAACATTGATTGAACATTATTTTTAATTTAAAAAAAAAACAGTGTACACTGATGAAATAGTCAGAATAATCCGTGCTCAAATAAAGATATGTATCAAGAGTGGATTAACAAGAGTTAGAATCTTTTCCTACTGTATTTGTCCACATCACAGTCAGAAAAGTGTCTATTTTTAGATTTGAGTTTCGCGCGCGAAAGTATTCGAATGCTCAGGCTCGAATGCTCGTATACCCAATACACAACAAAATAGAGAATATCCTACCTTATCTTTGCGATTTTAACGGTTTTTCCATTGATCTGCGATTTAATTTTAGGCTGGATCTCACAACTGTCGCGTGGCGAGGAAGTGGGAACCCTGTGGATGACGAATTTTCGCGGGCATCCTAGTTCTAAAAATAGACACTTTTCTGACTGTGATTCGGGCGTACATTCTAAATATGGAAACTCTTGGTAATCCACTCTTGTGTATGTATGTAAAAAAATGTAGCGAATATGTTGCTGCTCCTAAATGACTTTTTTCATGAGACATATGTTCATTCGATAGAGTCCTACCTGAGTCATCCACAGGGTTCCACATTTGTGAGATCCAGCCTAAAATTAAATCGCAGATCAATGGAAAAAACCGTTAAAATCGCAAAGATAAGGTAGGATATTCTCTATTTTGTTGTGTATTGGGTATACGAGCATTCGAGCCTGAGCATTCGAATACTTTCGCGCGCGAAACTCAAATCTAAAAATAGACACTTTTCTGACTGTGATGTGGACAAATACAGTAGGGAAATATTCTAACTCTTGTTAATCCACTCTTGCTAATATATATTTCTAAAAATTTAGGTCAAATTTTCACGCTCGCTAAGCACCTGACCTCGCACGCGTCAAATGTTCTATGTCGCTTTTATTTTTTAGGCACCGTCCACATACACTTAGCCTGCGTAAGCAGCCGTCCACTTAGTCCTTTTCCGGGCGAGCGCCTAAGTGGCGGCTGCTTACGCAGGCTATCGTACACTACGCCCGTTAAATTTGAAAACGGCTATTTTGCCTCGGAAACGGAACAAACGTTTTACGTCCACAAGGCCGTGTCACAGGCGAGGCAATTTTGTTGCGGCTTTGTTGCGTCGCGAATTGCAGTAAATATTGCGCGTCTGACATACCGCGGCAACGCAACAAAATGTGCGTTGCTAGTTGCAGAAAAGTAGATATGATTTCTACTTTTCGCAACATTGCGAGCAAATTGCTGCGTGTGACATGCCTCTGCAACTCGCGAGGCAATGCTTACTTCTTATTAGCCAATCAACGCACGCCATTCATGTTTTTACTTGGATAAGCCGCTGTAATTTATAATTTTATTGCGGGCGTATTGCATGTTGTGTGTGACATCCAACGGCAACTCTCAATGTTTTTTAATTCGTCATCGCTGCGTTGCGAGTTGCAAGAAAAATTGCCTCGTGTCACATGGCCTTTAAGCCGGCTAAATTTGAAAACACCCAAAACTCGTCAGCTTAGCACATGCGCCAAAGAAAAGAGCCCGCGCAGTCATAAATTCATCGCAGCCGTGTGACATGACGTTAGTCGTTTTCGAAAAGCTCCGTTTTCGCCGTCCACACAAAAAACGCGTAGTTGCACCACTTTCGGCAGCGTTTTCGAAAAGTTCCGTTTTCGGTTGAAATTTAGCCGGTGCAGGTGGTCTAGTGTGGAGGGAAGGCACAAACGGATGAATAATTTTAACCGGCGTATAGCGTGGACGGTGCCTTACTTCAGAAAGATTTTATGATAACTTTTGTGGCCACAAATTGTAAAAAAAAGCGTCTTTCAACTTCGAGGCCTGATATTTTCGTAAATATAAAATTAAATTATCAAAAATCTTTATCATAAATTTCACAAAAAGTGAACGAAATTGTGCACGCGTGCTCTATTGCGCCAATAAAGTCATAGAATGTTGTGCTCTTAAATGCTTATAGTTGATTTGATATAGCATAAATGATATAGCATAATGCAACGTGATGCGTATTTTTTCCCATAAGCACGTCGAATATCTTTACAGAGACCTTAAATAAGTCGCCAGAGTAATGAAATGGCCCAGTGACATTGCTAGTTTTTTTTATGAAATATAAAACAAACAGCGCCTCGGTTTTCAAAACTCTATGAAGGCACAGAAAAAAATGTTTTGTTTCTTTTATAAAATAATTTCAAAGCGAGAACAATAATCATACGCGGGAGGAGAAGTTTCAATAGCGCATCGCGTTATGGCATTTCTATGACCTTCATAGAGTTTTGAAACACAGCTCTCGGCCAATCACCAGAGCGCGCGAACTATCTCAATTATTTTATAACAAAAAATATCAGTCTGAAATGTGGTCTGTGTAGCAAGGCTTTCCGTGGAGTTTAAAAGTCAGAGAAAAGTCCGAATCTTGATGATTTGGCTGCGCGAAATATGGGGCGAGGGCTAAAGGAGAGAGGGGGAGTGTCAGGGAGGCCTCCCCCCGCAGCCAAAAATCGTTCGTACTTTTCTCTAACCTCTGAAACCCACGGAAATCGCTTGCTACGCAGGCTAATGCATCCCACATTGACAAAAGAGCGCGCCAAGGACTCTTTTTATAGATTTCACCTCCCCTATTTTTGGGGCGGGGTTGCTCGTCGGGAAATTTCGATTTTACCCCTAAAAGTGTTAAAATGTACCAAAAGGACGTGGGACGCGGCTACGCCCCTGACTTACGTTACAGAGGTGAGCAAACAAGACTTGCAAGAAAGAAGAAGCTTTCCAGGATAAGTAGGTGCAACTATTTGCAGGGGTCGAGGGAAGACTTTTTAATCTGCTAAACGCTTGAGGTTCTTAATAGTGATAAGAAGCGTTAATTATTGTACTCTCTTTTGAATTTTTTTATTGACATCTACTCTACTCTCATTGGTGTAGCTATAGCTACTGTATAATTTAATATCTAATGAATGTTACTGAGCACAGGTCCGCAACCAGCATAAGGCGAGAAAGTCAATGCCTCGGTAAAAATTTTGTGCACTTCTAGCAGTTAATGTTTCAGAATTCCTAGTTATTGAAAAAAAGAGTGTATATTGTTTGGTAATTTACCATTCAAGTATGCCTCGGTAATGGTTTTTCTGCTTACGACCGTCCTGTACATTATTATACCATAGACTTTGGATCACACAGATTATACGCAAGTATATGGGATGTACGTCAAAGGTAAAATCTCAGTGGCGGAGCAGAACGTCGCAGAAAGGTTGGTCTTTTTGACCTTGCACCACTGTCTGCAAAACAAACAAGGCCAGGGTATACAACTTTCAAAGCTTTGAAGTCTGAAGTCTAATCTGTCATCATGTTTTATAGCATGCATGGATGACATGTTTCATCTTAATATAACTTCTTTCCTATTATTCTAAGACTCAGTGATCTCACTGAAACGTTTGACAAGGTGGACACCTTTTTCAATTACAGATGAAATTTGTGCCAGGGAACTTTTTCTGTGAATGACCAAGATTCGGTCTCCTAGGCCTGATTCATTCTCTGTTCTCCTTACAACTCGAAGAAGTTTGTAAAACGTGTCTTTGAATTTCCTCGGGCAGTGCTCAGTAGCAAGTTTAATGGCTGCCCCCTCTAGGACAATGTGGGCATGAAGAAGAAAGTGATAAGTTGCCTTTAATTGTTCCTCATCAGCATATTCTACCTGTTGCTTTCTTTTGCTAGTACCTACTTCTTTGCCAGGTCTACTTTGAGCCAAGAAATCAAACACATTTAAACTTGCATCAGTAACATTACCAAAAATTCGAAGTGACTGTTTCATGGCCATGACAACATCATATGATCTTGAATAGTGGCTTGCACAGGCAACTTCCACTGCTTCATAACTTACAACTTTTTTCTGCAAGTATACTTTCTCTTCTCGCTTTGAATGATGTCTGCATGACTCTGCAGTGTGGGTCCCCCAAGACTTCAGACATAGCCAGCAAAATGGTGCATTACAAAAGATACAGTACATGTTACTACACCCCCCATTTTTCTCAATTGGATAACGACAGAAAGGACAGCGTTTCACATAGACCTTTAAATACAACTCTTTATCAAAGGATTGTACTTTGTCACTGTGTCTGAGCCAGAAACACCTTGTCTGGTTGCAATCAGCTGGCCAGTGACCTTCTTCATTGCAGCCCAGACAAAACATGTTTCCACAGTTACAACTACATGGACTGGTTTGTTCCTGTCAGAGCTACTTCCTACTGAGGCAACCTTGATGTATAAGTTACATCTATACTCGCGGCACCTTGTCCACTGGATGCTGGCATTCAATCTCTTGTTGGTTTTACCAGCCAGGTATTGGTCATAAAGGTGTGGGACCAGTCCTATAATGGTCACATCATTCACCTTAATATCACACTGGTACCCAGGGCACCTGATACTGAATTGGCCATCAGAGATCTGGGACTGCAAGTACTGCTCCCAGCATACATTGCAAAACTTGTCTCCGCATTCCAAAAGCCTAGTAGTATTGACATTATCTGAAAAGAAACAAAAAATAAAATATGAATACATTGACCTGCAATATTTGATTGGAAGGTTAAACTTATTATTAACTTTTAAAACCTTTATAAATTAACTGAAATATCTCCAGGATTTATAAAATAGTCTGGCGGATTAGAGCAAATTTTCAAGAAAGTTGTGCATTTAAGGCTAAAACCCCAATTTTTTTGCCAGGGGATAGTTTTCAATGTATCTTTACATCGTAGTTATGGAGGCAGGCAATAATTCTTTCGTAGCGAAAGCTAGAGAAGTTTTAGAGTGTACAATTGTTTTGCTCAATAGCAGCCATTTTGAATGCTTTGTTATTAATGAGGTTTAGAGCTCTTAGCTTTGCGAAATTTCAAGTTGTTCTCTAGACTGCACAGCAATAGCAGCTCAACATTTGCTAATTCTGAACTATAGATTGAGCTGACCGACTTCGGCTGGGCGATAGTTGGAGTTTTTGGTGATGTATTAAATGTCACGACCAGTTTATTGGGAATATTTATAATTTATATTGTAAAACAATAGCCTAAATGAGATTTAGTGAAATGTTTCAAGAATGATTTCAACAAATTTAAAAAAGATCGACTGAGATAATTGGTACCTCGTGTAAAAAGAAGCTTGTCTCTGAAATTTTGGCATGATATTTCTTCCAGTTCTGTGCTATACTCCATAAACACGGACGATGGAAGATTTCACTAAGTGCCGCAGAGCTCATAAATAACAAAGGATTCAAAGATGGCTGCCAATGGCAAAATGATGACTCACATTAAAACTGTTCTAGCTTTCGCTAGAAATAAAATTTAGCATGCCTCCATATCTTATTTTCAATAAACTACTGAAAACCATTGACATGCAAAGGTTGGTGTCTTTAGCCAAAAGTGCGCAGTTTTAACGCTAATGTGTGGTTCCAGAAATTATCCATACCCCCCCCCCCCCCCCCCTACGGAAGGGATTGGAAATTCCAGAGGGGTGGGGGGGTCAATTTACCTGATCTTTCCATACAAATACTGTATTTTTCTTTGGAAATTCCAGAGGGGGGGGGGGGGGGGTCACTTTTCAACACCCTTCCATGGAGGGGTATGGAAATTTTTTGGAACCACACAATCCGCCGGACTAAAACAGTGAGCTTCTGTCAGATGTTCAGTACAGGGTGTCTAAGTGTCAAGAAAAAGATCATCAGGACTTGAAACTTTTTCGCAGTTCTGCAAACTCTGTGGCAACAGTCAAACTTTTGTTAGCAGCTTCCTTTGATTGCACAAATAGCAAATTAATACACAAGGTTGCTTAGATGTTTCTTTCAGGAAAAGTGTTTGTTTAGAAATCTTGATGGCAACCTAGGAAGATTTCACATTTTATTATGATTTTTATAGAATTGCAAAGTTGGCTTTTAATTTTCCTTTTAGTACTCTGGGTGGTGAACTTTGAAATTCAGCTTCTCCGCTTTCCTTGAGTTTGTCATGGAAAATGTGTGGCTCCAGAAAATATCCATCCCCCTTCCCCCAAAGGAAGGGATTGGAAATTCCAGAGGGGTGGGGGAGTCAATTTACCTGATTTCTACCATACAAATACAACTGTATTTCCTTTGGAAACTCCAGAGGGGTGGGGATCACTTTTCAACACCCTTCGGGGGAGGGGGGAATGGATATTTGCTGGAACTCCAATGTTAAACATCTTCTTTGGCACAATCTATTGCAGAAAAGCCTAAAGCTTATTTAAAGCATTATAACTTCTTACCAGTATCAAATTCAGTGTAACAAATCCCACATGACAATGGAATCTTCTTCTGCTCGTCTAACATGTGATGTAATTGGAGGTCAATCTTTTCCTTCTCAAGATCCTTCCTTGCCTCAATCATAGCAATTTTCTCTGGAAAGCTGAAGCACTTCCACCCAAACAGCTGATGAACCATCTCATTGTATTGCTTGTCATAATGAGTGATGTGCCTAATGCCATGCACCTCAAACTCTTTTTGGAAAAATGGACAGCACTGAATACAATGTCTGCTATTGTACCGGTACTCTCTGAGCTGGGATCAACTGGTGAATTGTTCATGTGCAAGAGAAATCCCTCCTTCATTTGCTGGGTGATTTTAGATGGGGTGGAGGGTGTTGTCAAGTCACATGCTAGCACAGGCTTAATAGTAGCATTATAAAAACTGGTATTATTTGAAAGGTCAAAGAGAATAAAGGCAAATGGAACCACTTCAAATGGAAGACAGCCAGCAACCATGTTTGAGATGTTAATAGAAAAGAACCTTGGCTCAGAGTTACTTTCTGTGTAGAGTTTGCCCCAGTCATTTTGAAGTTTCTCTCTCTCAAATTCTTTATTATCCAAGAGAACACTGAGTTTAGTGTGGTTTAAATGAGCTTCTGTCTCCATTATGGGTATATACCCTTGCTTTCTGTCCTGTTTTTGCGTCCAGTATCGTCACCTTGTTGGAAGTTTCTCTCTTGAATACAAGGAACAGACCTGAACAATGATGCCTCTCTTGCTTGTTTCTTTAGCTTTTCATATTCCAGCACCTCTGATTCTGACTGACATACACAATGTGAGCACCATACTCTTTTTGCTTCTTTAAGCAAGTACCAATTTCTTCTGGGGAATGGTCAAGCTTACAAGGGGATTGGACTGCAACGGTCACGCTTCTGGTATTCATAAAATCACCCAGTTGTAATCCTGATTTGTGGAATGGCAGTTAGTGCTCTTGTAGTCGTTGTCATCACACTGACTCGTCCAGTAATCATCATCATCATCATCTTCATCATTATCATCACAGCTTATCCAGTAGTCATTGGCATCATCTACGTAGCAAGAAAGCTGATTTTTACCATACTTCCCTCTCCTATTTTTGGAGCTTCGATTTCTTTTAACCCCACGAGCCTGTTCTTTGGTTTTGTTCTGATGTGTCCATGAACCTGCTGGTCTTGTGGTAGAAACTTCGATGAATACAGCAGATTCCTCTTCAAAATCTCTAAGAAGCGTTGTTGTTTGTGCATATGCCTTCTTCGGCTTCTTTTCTTGCATGCTGTATCCGCTAAAAACTGAAGTGCAGTTTCCTCTGTGCATCTCTTTTACAGAGTGACAAATTCTAGTCTCAACAAGAACCAAGGGAGTGTCATCTCCGTCCTCTTGTAGCCTGCCAAGTCCATAGTTTGCCTTGAGACTTCCTGACTGCTTGATATCTTGTGGAATACACCATCTCTTTTTCTTGCCCAGCGAATACGAAACACTGCTCTCTATCTGATCAAACGATCCTTTCAAAGCTTTGATGCACACAACTTCTTCACTGCCACCATCAGTTTTCTTGTTCGAATACTTCGAACGAAACGTTCGGCCAGTATGACCACTACACTTGCCTTCTTTTCGACCCATGGGAGTTAGAGCCTTAACCTTTGTCTATTAACTCCTTCCAAATTCCCGTTGGTTTCACCACTAAATGTGAATTATGTACTACTATTTCGCCAGATTTATACATCTTCAGGGCATCCATGTTGTCAAGTTGTGGTGCAACACAGCTGAAGATATTACGCTTCCTCTGATTGGCTGAAATTTCATTGACCAATCACGGGAGATTTTCTAGCTCGAGCGTTCCAAAAATAGATCTCGACGAAATCCCTTTTTGAATTTCCCCGACTTTGTATTGACTGCTGTAGCGAGATCCACGAGCTGATATCGACTGACACGAGGACGACCAAAGTTTGAGTTGAGAATGAGACAACAACAGGGTGTTTGAACTTCAAAATATTATTATATTTACACGAAATGAAGGTATATGATTGCGTTTTGGATTACCAATTCCCTAGAAAGTGACTAGCACGGCTTAGAAAATCAGGTAAGTAAGAAAAGTTATAGAACACTTGATCAATACGAACCACATGACTGGTTGCAAAGACCCGTATAGTCGTACTACCGGCAGTATTCGACGTGGCCACCTAAATTGTTTAGACGAGCATTTATGATAATTTAAAATAACCATATGATGCTGGATAAGAGCGTATTATCACTGTTTTTGTTGTTAAGAAAGTTCACGCAATGAGACAGGATGAAAGGGTGATTTCAGTTCATGTGACTAGTATACTAACTTTTCTCCCATGCCCGAACTTTTTCTTCGTGCCTCAATCAATCAGATATCGTGGAAAATGTTTGATATGATTTAATAAATATGTCTATTATATTTGATCAAAGAGTTAAAGACGCCAATAAACATTTCGTCAGTTTCCATTAAGTAAAAAAATATTAAGAAACACTTCATCAATATAACTAACTGCTATTTGTCTAGAATCGATGGCATACACCGTACATTATCAAGACCGTCTATTATAAAACTACAGCTCGTTTTATGTTAGGCTTTTAACAAATTTAGCAATTTACACTGGTATGTTCTCTTGCAATCATGTCATCAAATAGTACATGTATGTTGTATGTGATATATGTGTTCCAGTGTAGTACATATATACTAAAACAATAATTTTCCTCATACTCAATGAATAGTGGAGAATAGTACCCTCAATCTCCGGTCTCAGGAACTATTCGTCACTATTCACTTCGCCTTCAGCGAATAATTGTTAAATATGTCAAGGCTAGTGAATAGATCAAATTGGTTTACAGTGTTTACATCTTGTGGTCACCCAATTCAGATCATGTGATGATTCCTTTGGGTGGTTACAATTGTCAAATTTACTCACTCGACTGAGTGCATGAGTGTATGTGCAGAACTAACAAAAGTATCCACCCAAAGGAATCATCACACAATCTGAATTGGGTGGCAACAAGATGTAAACACCGTTAGCCGATTTGATCTATCCTGACCAGTTATTAAGATCAAGCCTTGCTGGGGGGTTGAAGATGGACAGTACTCATCATGATTTTGTTCTTTCATTTCAGTTCCAGGTTAAAACAAGGCATGGCTTTGCAAGGTGCAGATATGATAACCACAAGAATGAAATTATGGACATAACCTCTCTTTGCTAAAGATTTCTAGAGCTTTGACTCTGGTTCAGTTCCTTGTTGTTTTAAAACCAAAAGCATTGACTTTATTTCATTATTCCATTTTAGGACGGAACAGCAAGAAACATCAGATAATCTACATACACTAGATGTCCATACTTTTCTAAGATTATAAAATATTTTATTGATAATCTAGTCTAGTCTAAAATATTGAAATCAAGTTGATCAATACTGACAATATCCAAATGACGATGGCACCATTGAACCCACCAGGAAGGCAAAAATCATTGGACATCGAAGCTACACCTTCACATCATAAACATTCAGAAATAGAAACAACAGATAGATACATCCGCAAAGTGATAATGATGTTGTTATGGTATGTGTTCAGCTTTGGGACTCTGATGTCAAATAAGTACATATTGTCAAACATGAATGGTGATGCAGGAATTCTAGGGGAGGCCCAGATGCTGTGTTCAGCAATATTTGGTGCATTCAAGATGTATTTACCATGTTGCTTGTTCAAGAACCATACACACCATCCTGATGCACCTCGGCTTCACTTCTTCAGAAACATGGCAATCCTTGGTTGGATGCGGTGAGTCTTGTTCTTTAAATGGTGACTAGATCTAGATATTGTAACATTTGGTGAGCAAACATTTGAATCTAGTTGCCAAATCATGACTTACAGGGGCAGATTTAGAGGGCCGAGGTGGCCACTGCCCCTCTTTCTAGGGATATTTTCTCATACATTTACTGTATTTACTTATGGAAATTGCAATTTGGTCCCTATATTACCACTACCACCTCCCCCCTCCCCCTTTCTGAAATTTCTAGATGTGCCACTGACTTACCTTTCCAGTCTGTAGGTTTAAAAAAAATGCCCTTCACAAAATTAGCTGTCAACAGCAGAGATGGTCACCAGATTTCTAATATGGGACCAACCACACTTCCAGTATTTGATGACAAGAATTTTTATATTTGCAAATTGCATTTTAAAATTTAATGTCAGACACTGGGGTACTTCCATTTAGCAAAAATTTCCTGTTTGAGTTTCTGGGAATTCCTGTGGTCAAATGGAATGGTCCAAACCGAAATGTTGCATGAACATCTCCATTGGAACCCCAAAAGGCTGGGTTGGTAATAGAAGTTGGAAAGCATCCTTCCTGTGAAAAAAATCTCAAGTGATGTTAAATGGAAAGCATTTTCCTGATGTTTTTTTAAATTACTGGTTCCTTGCATGGGCAAGCTCCAAATTTCTAAATAACTTTTGTGTGACTGATGCTTTCCATTGGTGTGTGCACATGGTAATACGGTAAATTTGTGGTAAATGGAAAACACCCCTGGTATGGGCCGCTAGAGGAGAGATCCAATCCCTCAAAAATGTGTTCTTCTTGACATTATTAATGATATATACACTGTATCATTTTATTACAGGTTTGCTACAGTTGTATGCTCCTTGATTAGCCTGAAGTATGTTGCCGTATCTTTCACAGAGACTGTCAAATCATCAGCACCACTCTTCACAGCTATTTTTGCTTGGATAATGTTAGGTAAATTTGATATCTCCAGTATTTCTTACATTCCATTCCATAGGCCGTTATCACACAAAATTGATTAATAATATTTAATAGTTATCAGAAAATGAAATCCACTATTCAATTCTGGTACACGTCCATATTAGTAAAATTGCAAAGTTGGTGAAGATTGCTTGAATACTGATCGGCAAGTATAAAATGCAGACCAGCAAATGCAGACTGCAGACTAGTGCAGACTGGAAAATGCAGACTAAAAAATGCAGACTAGAAATAAATACACTCATTTAAAAATCATGTGAATAGGCTAGTTTTTGTCCATTGATACAAGGAACAACAGTCTTGGATGTTGTCGTTCGATTTTCGTGGCGAAGGAGGCTTGATTGAATGAAAACGTGGAATGGGAGATTTCCTCAAATTATTTCCCATCGTTGCCAGTGTATTACTATAACTATGAAAGAAACAACAAGGTAAATGTAGCAACCAAGCTAGCTTGGTAGTTCAGAAAAAACACACTTTTTATGGTTCTCAGTAATAAGGAGTGTTCAATCACTCAGTCGGCCAAATCAAATCGTGCATCGTTTTCAAACTCATTCGTGCTGCACTTTCTTATGACACAGTCCAGGCTCACAGACTCCTCACACTCGATCTTCACGATCTCACTACTCACATGAACTCATTGTTCTTCTAATAGTAATATACATTTTCCAGCTGCACTTTCTAGTCTGCATTTTTTTAGTCTGCATTTTTCAGTCTGCATTTTCTAGTCTGCATTTTCTGGTCTGCATTTTATACTTGCCGGAATACTGATAGAGATATGAATTTTCAAAACTTCTATTCTGGCTTATTTTTTTTGCAAGAAATGTATGGGAAAATACATCGAAACAAGACTGGACAGGCATAAGACTGGACGGGCATGGATGCCGGTCCAGCCTCGACTTGATGTATTTACCCATACATTTCTTTGTAAAAAGTAAGCCAGAATATGAAGTTTTGAAAATTCATATCTCAGCCAGTTTTCAAGTAATTCTTTTGAACTTTGTAGTTTTACTAATATGGATGTGTAGAAATGAAAACTGGATTTCATTTTCTGATAACTATTAAATATTATTAATCAATTTTGCGTGATAACGACCTGTAGTCACAGGAACATAGCCAAGTATTAGGGCTGAATTCAAGTTGCTGGGCTATGGCTACCAGGTCTATTGCAATGTTGCATTCTGATGGTTGTGCTACTAGTAGGCTAGTAGTGAATTTGGTGTCAGGTTTAAATCCTTAAAAACCAAATGTCCAGCTGTAAAACTTGGTTTCGGATTTGACCATAACAATTACTGTATGGCCTCTGAGTCAGCCTTGACCTCATGGACTATTGGCTCAGAGGCCAGTTGGATCTTGAGGAATTATTGTTAAATATATATTCTAGAACTGGATAATATATTTTAGTTTTCACACTTTGGGGATAATAGAACTATCAAGAAAAAAATATAGTGTTAAACATGCTTGATTTCTAGAGCTTTTCAAGGATAATTGGGTGGGGAACATGCCACCATAACCTAACAATCCTAATATCCCATAAAGTATAACAACCTTGAATGCTTTGTGTTTATTTCCATTGTTTTCAATATTTATTAACATTCTCGCAGCTTACAGGCAGACGTTGATATGCTAGTTATTATTCAAAGCTATTTTTTTTCAAATTTACAATGTGTGATTTCAGAAATTTTAAATAACTAACCAAGCCATCCATATGAAGGTCTAATCATCTTTTGTTTTGCCAACACAATGGTAATGTCAGTGTCTGGCTGCAACTGGATTTTTTCAATGGGCCATGCCCAATTGTGGAAAATGAAGTGGTTAGAGGAATACTACCATTTGCGTCCGTCCATAAAGTGTGACGATTTTTTCATGTTAGTTTATGTTTCAAATGTGCACTTTGTGGAGAAGTTGTCACGTTTCTCACTCGCTGATTGGTTGCAGTTTTGACTGTTTTTTTTTTAGCCAATCAGAGAGTGAGAAACGTGACTACTTTTCGAGAAAACGTGCACATTTGAAAAATAAACTTCACGAAAAAATTGTCACTTCATGGATGGACGCAAATGGTAGTATTCAGTTCATACTGGAAAGGAATCCCCCAAAAAACGTTTTTGAACAACCCCGAAAGAACCTGCCATAATCTGTATAGAAAATAGAGTATTTGTCCTTGAAGGTGAGGCAAATTGAGCCCCACTCTTTTCAAATTCCTCCTTAGTGGTGGGTCCAGGGGTTGTGTTGAATGTGATGCAACCCCTTGGTCAGGGGTAGAAGCGGAATATTGAATATGGACTTAAAAAAGCTAAGTAATACGGAATATTTCAATGGAAAAGCAGGGAATGTATGGTTCCAGAAATTATCCATACCCCCCTATCGAAGGGCATTGGAAATTCTGGAGGGGTAGGGGGGTCAATTTACCTGATCATTTCCATACAAATACTGTATTTTTCCTCGGAAATTCCAGAGGGTGGGGGGGTCACTTTTCAACACCCTTCCGTGGGGGGGGGGGGGGGGGGGGGGTATGGATATTTTCTGGAACCACACAATACGGAATATTTCATATTTCCTAAGAGAATAAAGAATATCAAATTTTGATTGTCAAATATTCGAATATTCAATCCAAAAAGCTAACGGAATACGGAATTTTTAAAGTTAAAATATTCCGCTTCTACCCCCGACGCTTGGCAATACAAAAGTGGTTTAAAAGGGCAAAATGTAGTCCTAAAGACTAAGTTCTATCAACCCTATTGACAAATCAGGCTCTTCAAACCAGAAACTCATCCCCCTTTCCACAAACAGGGCCCGACACGAACGTTTTTCAAGAGGTGCCCACTGGCGCAATCTTGTGGCCATTGGCGACCAGGGGTGCTTTCCATTTGCCAAAAATTTTCGGTTTGAGTTTCCGGTAATTCCTGTGTTCAAATGGAACGGTTCAATATTCCGCTTTCCCGGGAATGACGCTTTCCATTTGATTTCCTACCGGTATTGCCGAAAATCTGTGGTAAATTGAAAGCACCCCTGAGAAACCTGAATCCACCCCTGCTCCTCACAATCCTCTTTGTGTCTTCAGGTGAACGTTCAAGTCTGGGAGTTTGTCTATCACTCATTCCTGTCATGGGTGGCCTCGCACTGTGTACGACCAATGAACTTAGTTTTAACGTTATTGGATTTGTGGCAGCACTTATGAATAACGTCATGGATTGGTATGTAGATGTGGATATACACCTATTTCAGGAAGTTGTTGCGCCCGTCACAACTGTCTACTGTAGCCCGCAATGCGTCATGTGTGAATAGATCGTTTTCATATGACCTCATACAGTTTCTAACTTTGAAACTATGATCGCTACCACTTTGTGCTTTTTGTGTTATTTCTAGCTACCTCTAGCGAGTTTCCACGCCAGATTTTAGGAACATCTGTTATTTTGCCTCGAAGATACGAATAAAAAAAGTTTTGTCACGCAATACTAGTCACGATTTTTGGGAGGCCATAATGTTTTCAAATTCATCGGTATGACAATCTAAACTATTCCAGACTGTTATATAAGTGAATATCTATGTATTAAGCTGAATTTGGGTGAATATTTGTCGTTTTTGTACACTTTTGCGACATTCGATCATTTGGCGGCCATCTTGGTGCACCATTTAGGTGCACCAAGATGGCGGCGCCATACATTTCACTGTAAATAAATTTGATATTTAAATGCGTATTATCTCGGACACCAAATATTCTATGCGGATAAAACTTGGCAGAATTACATAGTTTTTAGTCCTCTTTCAGGTTCATTTAATGAAATTTGTTTTAATCTAGCGAGCAATGAGCTGATTTAACGCTGAAAACGATCTATAGATATACCAGAACAGAATCATGGACACTGGCTTTTAGGATAAATAGCCGTACTTATCGCTCTGCTTGTGCCAAATGGTTCTACAATACATCGCTTGCAAGACAGTTCTTCTTAGTTTCTCCCATGATGCATCTCGGGCTACAACAGAGAGCTGTGACGTGCCAACCTTATGTGAAATAGGTGTATTATTAAAAACATGTTTCCCCGAGCTTGATTCGCAGGCGATTTTATTAAGGCTTGGCTTGCAAAGTCAAATTAACATCTTCCCCTTTATACCAAACTTGATCGCTTACGAGAGCTTTTCAATACATAGTTTGACAATATTAAACGAGAAATCAAAATCGTGGTCGTTATCGGAGCTGATGGCTTACGAGAGCGGTCCCTCATAGAGTTTCGACTCTAGACGAGTCTCTGAATTTATTCCTGGAGGAAGAAATTTCTACTATCATCTAGCCTGAGTATCAGAGGCGTTCTGCCCCCTTTCACATAGAGGGCTTCAGGCTAAGCTTAGCCCTCTATCCATCCCTCCACCCCGAAAAACAAGATAAAAAACCCACAGAATAAGCAACTAGAAGAAATGTTGTGAAGCAATAATAGTAAGGGCCTGAAATAGCAATGCGACTAGATTTTTTTCCTCTGGCGACTAACTTATCATCTCCAATTGCATCTGCCGACTTAATTTGATAGACAACTTGGCTTCGCCTACGTCTCCATATTTTAATTCTCGATAATCTAAATGCACTCCCTTAGCCCCATGCTAGCTCTCCGCATCTCCACCCCATTTCGCATGTCAGGAAGAATATCATATCTTAGTGTTTTCCGCGCCAGTAGATAACTCAGTCTGCATTGTGCGCAGTGATATCGTCTTCGAGAGTGGAATCCCTGTAAGTTTAGTACAGGCACATCTCAACTCCTTGCTTCGCCATGCGTACAACACCGGCGTCAAAAAAGAGTTCATAAACAACAATGTCGTGGTGAGTTCCCGCGCCGCGTTCAACTGTCTTGTGCGACCATGCACCGCAATCGCCAACACAGACCCGACAAATGGAATGTAACACACAAAAAGCGCACCCGTGACTATAGCTAGCGTGACCAGCGCCCTTTTATATTGCGTGACATTGAACTTGCTTCCAAGCTGCGCAGATTTCAGAGCGTGAACTGCCTTGATGAAGCAGAACACTATGACTGCAAGACAGATGAACATCATCACGGCTGCTATCACCATGTATTTCTCGCGGTTTGCTATGACTCGAATTGTAAGCACCGTGCCCCCGAACGCTAACGATGCCAAGCCGACGAACAGCATTCGGGGGTTCGTTACAATGCTCCGATAGCGGGTTCCGGTTGTGACGGCGAGATATCGATCGACGCTCGTGGCGGTGATAATGAAGAAGGAAGGCACACACACCACGTGTGATAGCACGTCCCCAGCCTGCAAAACCGCGCAGAACTCCGCGTAATCTCCCTTCATCGCGAGCACTTTTCTAGCTATATACAAAGGCTGCACGATGATGCCAACGCCGAGATCGGTAAACGCAAGCAAACACATGAGAATGTAGGACGGTTTCCTCAGGCTAGGGTCCGAGTGATGGTGAGGATGATGAACAGGTTAAATACAATAGTGGGAAGCAATAGTAGTCCATTGATGACACAAAACGATTATATCGCTCGTGGAGTCCCATTCGCTTGGATCTGTATTCTGAGACTGGGATAACAAATATTGCTTACATAGCCGCGTGGAATTCATATTAGATGCTCTAAGTAGGCGCGTGTTCATCCGACAGTGCGCCTCCGTGTCCAGATGGCTCAACTTGCACTAGCATATTTTTTGGCTCAGTCCTGCGGCGGTATAGATTAAAGGCAATGATACACTCTTCGTTTTAGAATCCGTTGCCAGTTTACTGTCCTGTCTTAAATATCAGCTCCTCTCTCGTCCAAAAGAGAGCACCCTAAGTTTCCCCTCTTGACCAGTGACCAAACCTAGAACTTAAGCCCAGCCCAGCAGGACCCGCGTAGTAGCTCCTTGCAAAGTTGGCTTGATCGTAGAGGACTACCGTCCCGGTCTGTGATCTGACACACAACTGGTTTGCCAAATTCTTGGAGTTTGCCGGAGATTTAGCGAAGCTGCGGGAGCATAATAATCTGATGCAGACCCTTCCTGAGTATATTGATTAATCCGCACTTCTGTCCTATCACTCGACGCATCTCCGCATCTTGCAGTTTCTATAGGTCTTATAGATAGCCTCTTTGGCTTTCTACTGCTTTCAACGTCAGGAAATAGCAGATAAAAGTGGTCCTCTCCCTTGGTGTACTATTTCTGTTTGTTTGAAGATCTCACCTTATTTTTATTGCAAAAAGGTTCATTAACCTTGCAGATTATTCAGTGTTTGCCGTGAGCTTAGAGGTCCTATTGTCGCACTTTTGCGTGGGGATTTAGCGAATATAGATCTCTGGAACAGAACACTAATCACCGCACCTGTTTAATCCGTCTGGTTCTTGCATTAAGCCCGAGTAGCGACCCACCATATCTTTTTTTCTTTTAAAGTGAAGGCGATATACAACCGACTATACCGTTTTTCTCTGTGTATAAATATCTTTAAGTGCCTCTCGATTATAACTAGAAGTATTGCCAACCAGAGTAAAGTTGATTAGGGCTTGTTTTTCGTGTGATATTGCACCGCTATAGCTAGCTGTTGACGAAATCCAAATTGGCTCTGCAAGATTCGGTCATTATGTCCAAATAAGATCGCCGTCTTTTGACACAATGCTTTGTTATATTTATATTTGAGTTACAAATGCTAATGAGTCATTGTTATATCTGGGAACTCTACCATGCAATTTATAAGTGTTATCGTGTTAGTTTTGCGCGGTCACAATATTGTATTTTTATTTGTCACCAGGTAACTGTCTTGTTGTCTGTGAGAAGAGGTGTATCTACACACTGACAATTTCAAATCGCCAAGCGCGATCTTTCTTTCTTCGTAGTGAAATTCAATTCGTGCATTTTCAGCGTGCTATTTTAGGTCGGTATTTGCTACTATAATAAAGCGGTTTAATCTCACTGTGTACAATTTGACTTTTAAATTTGTATACATCCGGACAATCTACTACAGTCTCCTCTAGGTGTTTTCTCTTTTGTTGTCTATTAACTTTGCACGACGCGTCAAACGTCGAAAATCACTTTCTATTTAATCAAATATCGATTTCACATAGTCAGCGTTGTAACGCACGATCGGGCGGGCGTGAGCGTCCAAAAAGGAGTCCAAAACAGACTTACTCGGAAAACGGACCGGAATGTTCATTACCACTTCAAGTTATACAATTTCTTTTCGTGTTCGCTAACGTTGAGATCTGGCGGAGCCCAAAAGGTTGTTTGCCCGGTACCACACTATCGTTTTAAAACCCCATCTTGATATCTTTTTGTTTTGTTTATTAGGCATCGGTTCATTGTACTTGCGAGCAGAGTTTTGTTTATGCCAGTCTTTTATCAGCTAGTAAAGTTGTTCGCGTGTCTGGCATTTGGCGTGGTTGTTCTCGGGCGCAAATCAAAACATACCAGATACGCGCACAACTTTGCAGCTAATAAAAGACTGACAGAAACAAACCTCTTCTTGCAGGTAATTCTTTTCTGTGTTCTGATATATTTTTCTCTGATGCGGAAAAAATAGTATTACATTAGCCGTATTCACATTAGATCCTGCTTTATGTCAATTCTGCTCAGAAACACTTGCTTGTTATCTGTCTAAACTTTCTCCTTCAACAAAATTGTTTTCACGTGATCACAGAAGAACAGGGAACCATATTCAAGGCGAGAAACTCGTCTCAACCGGGAAACTCGTCTCTAGTGTGAATACAGCTATTCCATTTGCGTCGAGGTCGTCCTAAGGGATTTGCAAGTTTGAGCCTGAAGTTTTTCGCGGTCGCCGGTACGTGGTTCAAAAAACTTTAGTTTCCTGTTTTCCTCGTAAGGCTCAGCTGGGTGCAAGAAAAACGGGCTTTTATCACATCTGAAGATCTCTAAATAGAGTAATGAGAAATCGAAGGCTTTTTTCTTGCGATAGACCGAATTGGCAACTAATTTCATAGCGCGACTATAGCACCAAACGTACTTTGCAGCTCGATTATTATGTCCGGAATAAAATTACTGTTTTCTTTCGACACACATTTCCTTTCAATTGCTAAATAATGAGCTTATTATCTGTGAAATCTGCCCAGGCCGCCACTAAGTGTTATCGTCGTGTTTTTTGTTGTTGAACTGCGTTAATAATATTGTCGATCATTAGATGCAATTAGAGCAGCTATCTTGCCCTCCAAAAGAGGTGCCAAAACTCTTTTATCTTTTGCTAAATATGCTTTTCTTTTCTTTTTGAGTCTTTAGCAGTCATATAGTTTTAGTTCTCTTTTGTAGCTTTGTTTATAGGTTTCGCTGACCCCGCTTCCTTTATATAGTTTGACTTTCAAATTTGATTATGCTACAGTTTGTGTCCATCTGGAAATGTCTCCATGCCACCTCAAGGTGTTTTCTATATTGCTGTCCTCTTTGATTCGCTTAACCCGTCAAGCTGACGCTATTTTGTTAGCTATAGCCTGTGCAACCCAGGGGACATTGCCGCGGTCTGTTTTTACGAGTGGTATTTGTGTTTTTGCGTATGTTGTCGTGCACTTTTTGACGATAGACTCGAGATTCTGGGCTTTTTAGCGTCGATGCTTTGCTCTATCTCGGAAATCAGCCTTCCCATCCGCCAAAGAAATAAAAAAGATGGAAAGTCTTTCTTTCTAGCCTGCGTAGAAAATGTTTCCGTCGAGTTTCAGAACAGAGGAAATGGCCGGTATGGAGGAGAAAAGGACGAGCAAGTTTTTGGCCGCGTTGTCTTGCCGTTTTTCGAATTCGACACTTTTCCGTTATAGCGTACTGCGTAGGAGGCTAGTTCCGTTATCGTTTGAAAAAATGAATGTGTTCGTACGTACCGGGACACTGAGTTCTCACACAAGTTTCGTTTACCTGGTACAGCTATTTTCTCTTTGATATACTTATTTTCAAATTAGGGAATTTTAATTTCCCGTTACGGTATTCTTTACTGGGCACCAGAGGCCAGAATTTCGGCGTGGGCACTCGGAAAAACTGGAGTGTGCACATTAAAGGCTGCTAGACCATGACTCCCAAGTAACATATTGTTTTAATCCTTAAAGGTGTTTCTCAAAACCATGTCTGCGTTTTTAGAAATTTTGTTTAATTCAAAGGTTATGAAACTTTTAAATTTTTAGAGCTTGAAAATTCTATAAAATTTGACCTTCGAAATTTAAAAGTTCCATAACTTTTGAACAAAGCAAAATTTTAAAAAACGCAGACACGGTTTTTGAGAAACACCTTTAAGGATTAAAACAATGTGTTACTTGGGAGTCAAGGTCCAGCAGTTCGACAGCGTTATCTCTTGAAAATGTCACACCCGAATTTTTAGTAAAACCTCTAGAAAAATTCTGTTTATGAAAAAGTTATTTCCTCTGACATAGCCCGCTAGTCCATTCTATAAGCTTTCCAACGATATATAGGTTGAGATGTTTTGGTTAAACTAAGGACGTGTAGGATTTTTTTTTCGAGGACGTGCCGCGAGGGTTCTCAGTAACTTTAAGGCACCAAGTGTGGACGCAGCCTTAGTCTCCAAAGTCTTGCCGTGCTTAATCCTTGCCTAAGGTCCCGTCCACATTACGATAGAGGTTTTCGAAAACGGAAAATATTTTATCCCGTTCACATTACAGCGCATCGGAACCGGAGTTTTTCTGAAACGCTTTCAGCATAAACAAAGGAAATCGCTCGAAAACTTCCTAGTGTGAACAGTTCACGCTCCACAAAAAAAAAAAAAGAAAACACTTAATTTACGCTCCGCAACACTCTGCCTCTGGTTCTCCGGGACAGCTATTATGCTGCTATATTTGTGAAAACACATTATAATTCACTGCTTGATTTAATTCTAATTTGTTTAATTTTCTCAACACAGCATACAAAATGTATTTTCCAAGAAATTGCTTACGAATGACAAGTCCTCTTACAGGTATAGTATTATGTTTATTAATTTAAGAAACATCGCTGTACTGGTGCTTCATGTTTCTTACATGTTGCTGTATCCTCTTGCAGTCCTCCTGAACTACAGTTTTATACCAGCGCGGCATCGATTATTGTTCAACTACCATTTTGGTTTTTCTTTATGGTAAGTTTTGTTGGCTGATCTTACTTTGGGAGGGCAGTTTTCAGTGCGCTGTAGAGAGCCATTTAGCTCTCGGGCGGGTACCCAGAGCCCCCCCACTTGCCCCCTCGCAGGGTGACAGCCAGTGGGTGGGGGGGGGGGGGGACTTTGGTACAAGCACTGCACTACATTCATGAGCTTTCAAATTCCTATAGCGTTGTTCACGCTGACGTCATCCATTGTTATTAATGTGCCAACCAGAGATAGATTGGTTCATAGAACAAAGGGCGCTTTTCAAGCTACGGTTGGCACATTAGCATTACAATGGCTATGTTGATAAACAGTGAATGGCGCTATTGCTACTATTACGGCTTCTGAATTTCCATTGTTTGTTTGTCGTTCTGTTTATTGTTTGTCCAACTGTGTGTATATTTGTTTGGTTGTTCAGTGTCTAATGTCGTTGCTAACATTTCCCTTTTTCCATCTGTCCACAGGATATCCATGTAAAAATGCAAGCCCTGGAACAAAAAATGATTGTAGTTCTTCTAGTCAATGGCTTTTTGTTTTACATGCAAAGCCTGACAGCGTACGGATTAATGTCGCTTATATCTCCAGTTACATTCAGGTAATTAAGTTAAAGTTATTTGTATAGCCGGGCCTGACCTCGGTTGATTATTTATTGGTAACAGGTTTTCTTCTTCGCCGTCGTCTTCTTTTTTTGCGGGCAAAGCGCGGGAAAGTTATAGCCGGGAGCGTGACTTACCTTCCAAGAGCCAATGAAGGTCCATAAGAACTCGAATAATAGAGCTACACCGGCTACTGGAGTAGTGTTTATTTTTGTTATGGAACAAACGACTAGCATTGATAGTAGAAAGTAGAGGTCCAAGATGCGATCTTGAGGGACACCAAATTAATCTCCTGAGGCTCTGAATCTAAACACTTACTCGACTTTGTCAAATCCCGATTCGATAAGATATTAGCACTTTGTATGCCTCTTTGTTTGTTTGTTTGCCCTTTCTTGTTTACCCTTCCTTGAAACAGATCGGCACGATTTTAACTCGACATTTGGCCTAGGGGAGTCGGCTTCTCCTTGTTAGTGTTTACATTCGATCATACATATAGGATAAACATCTACAACCAAAGTTTGATCCTTGACTTTATGGGAGTTAGGGCTGGTTTACACATGAACACAAGCGCAAGGATATCAAACTAATAAAGTTCTCTTATATGGTTCACACTAGAACACAAGCGCAGACACAAGCGCAAGAAAATCGAGACGTTGCGTTCCCTTGTTCTTGTGCTTGCGTCTAGTTAGCTATCGCAGCCGCCATCTTGGATTTTGAAGCGCGCGCGGTCTTGAAACGAGGAGAAAACATCGAGGGGGGACGGGGATGGGGGAGAGGTGGAAAAAACGATAACTCGGTATTTTTCTGGCCGACAAAATTGCGGCTGGGCGATGCTCTTGAACATGGTCTCTGTATTTGTAGCGTGTCCAATACTGTCAAGCGTGCCCTTCTCATTTGGGTGTCCATCCTCCTGTTTGGTAACCAGGTAACGCCGCTGAGCGCCCTCGGTACGCTCATCGTCACGTGTGGAGTGTTCCTGTACCAGCGAGCCAAGAGACAAGAAAACCAAGAAGCAGAACAGAAGGACACAGCTCGGGCTACACAAGATGTATAACAAAAGGAATAAATTAGCAACAATAGTAATAAAGGGATCTTGATTCCGAGGTAAGAGCAACAACACGGCAAAACGCATTTGCCATGCGCTAGAGATTCACTTCCTGTGAAATGAAAACAAAAAAATAGCATAACAAAAATATCTCGTGCTGTCTTGGAAATTTGGAAAACGTAAGCTCCAGACAGAAAACGTAAGTCCAAAAATTGCAGAGCAGCTAGAATATGATCATATCTTTCTCTTAGCTTTCGCACCTCGCAAAGGCTTTCACCCTAGGCAAAAATTATGGTTTAAAGTCAAAATTTATCGTTCGCGGTTATGTAGATTTTTTTCAATTGTCTTCATTTCACAGGCCAGTGAATCTTTAGTGAATGTGAGCTGCGTTTTGCCGCGGTGTCGGTTAGAGCAGGGACGTCCCTGGTTAGAGTCACAGATTTTGGAATCAGGGGCCTGTTTCTCAAAACGTGAACGGGCGTGGCATTAACGGAACGGCCATCGCAACATGCTAGCAACAGTCAACCTAAATGACTTGGTAGAGTCTAGCTGAGAAGCTAAGCTTCACTTGGTGGTCCAGATTTTGAGAAAATCAGGCAAGTTTATATAAAATATTAAAGTAGGCAGTGAATGGCAAACACTGTTTGGACGGCAAGAGACATTTTAAATCCCAAGCCCTGTTCATTTCTAAAAATTTGACACTAATATAAAGAAGGGCTGACCTGTTCTAAGATTGCCATCATTCAAATCTTTCCTTTGTATTCGCCGGGCTGACGAGGACGAGGATAAGAGACCTCTGCTCTGGGTTGAAAGTCCCTTTATTTTGCCACCGTTCGATACCTTGGACGGTTTGCTGAGCCCACTATACGCGCACGCATATCTACGAACGTTTTCCGCTGAAGTTATTTGAGCCCACACTTCATTTTGTGTGACATTTCAATTACTTGGAAACCACAGAGGTTATTTCGACACAGAGCAGATTTCTTTTTTCCTCCTGCTCCAGCGAATACAAAGTACAAGATGCTCCTGCTCGCAGAGGCGGCTCATGAATTTGTCATGAATTGTACCCTCAATTGCTCACTTCCCTTTATTGTGTTTGGACTGCCCGGGATGTCTCCGACATCGAATCGAGTGTTGAACAGTCCATTTGCGAAATACGCGCGCACAGAACAAAAACCTAAAAGTGCCGCTAGCACCTAATTTGTACTTACCTGAAATTCCACAAAATTCGGCACTCAAGTACTAGACATAATGCCGTTTACTCCATTTAGTTTGCCAGAGGTTGAAAGGAAAATAGGGTATTTTCACCCCAAACTTCGATTCTAATGAGATCGATGAGGTCCACAAATTCAGTCCCCCAAGACACACTGCGCGTGTGACACGTGATCTCAGCCAGGCACAGGAGCCCGAACTGCGTTTGTAAAGCCAAACACGTTTTCTGGTCTGGTCATTTGCCATTTTCTGGCTTTCAAATCAGACACACATTTTGCTACTAGTATGCTATAACTTATAGCCTACTAAGAGCTCAACCAATCAGAATGCAGCATTGGCAATAGACTACTAGTGTGATTTGTCTTGAGCCCGAAAGGGCTACGGACCAATAGCCTATGGGCTATTGCCCCGTGGCCCTTGAGGGCGAGAGGTCTAATTGTTTTAGTATCACCCAACGTACTAGTTGGACAAAAAAAAGTGAAAAATTGTCTAAAAATTCACGAGAATCCTCGACAAAACGAGAAGCGGCCGCCATTGTTTTCATGTTCAAAATCGGCGCCTTTCGCTACTAGAGGTCTATTGACAATAGTCCCCTAGTAGCATAGCCAATGAGAATGCAGCATTGACAATAGTCCACTAGTAGGGTGATACTAATACGTGATAGTAGGGGAGCCAATCAGTGTACGAGAGGTTTCTACTTATGCTTTATTTACTTATGCTTTATTTTTGTCTGGGACCTATAATGATTAACGATCGTTCCCAACGATTGCCGTTTTATGAAAAAAACGGTGTCAAAAGAACATTGGAGCAAACGCAAATGAAGTACCTAATTTTCTATCGCTTGGAATGGTGACCGTTTGCCCACTAAAACTGTATGCTACCAAGCCCAGCATAGAGTGATTTTCATTAACGAGGATTTAATTTAAGCGTAGGAGTACTAAACAGGGTTCTAAAACTCATGAATAGTCAATCAGGCAAACACAATGGAAATCAGGACCATGAAGGCCGTTTGTATACCCCGATAGAAATTAGCATTTTGGGGAGTCCATGAATATTTTCAGGGAACAGCTGTTCTGATTGGTTGCCATATCATAATGGTGCTCAATCAGCCAGAAACGATATAGAACTGCTGCGCACTGAACTGAATCTGATATAGAACTCCGGTGACGTCAGAGTTCTATATCAGATCCAGTTCAGTGAGCACAGTTCTCTATCAAGTTTGGCTCACTGAGCATCAGTAATGATAGGACAACTCACCAGAACAGCATGTTTCCCCGATAATATTCATGGAGACCCCATCTCTTACAAACGCTCTGTGGTCATGATTTCCACCTTTTCCCGTAACCTACGAAAAAGAACGCATGTTAGAAATGAATACGGGCATTTTGTAAAACGATAGTTCATTTATCACATTTAATAATTTTCGGTGGCCATGATTTAAACATCCAACAACGACTCGCGGGCAGTGCCGACCACCCTTCTGTGAACATTTCGTGAAACGAGCCAAAACGGACATCTTTGACAATTATTTGGCAATACTTGAGTTGAATTGGGCTCAAAATCATGCACAGATAAACGAATTTAACTCACCCGTCCAAGTTACTCTACTTGGCGAGTCCGTACGAACCGCACTGCTTTGTTAACCGAGAATGAATGGGCAAATTGCATATGATGCATTACGCGCATGACAAAGAAAATTTCGTCAAAGAAATTTGAATCATAAAAAGAATAAGAACAATAGGAAACACTGCCCCAAAAACTAATGACATAGCACTTTCTTTACAAAAGCCAATCAGAAAGCCCTAGCATTATTATAGGTATCGCTGGTATCGCTAATGCATTCATTTCTTTTCTATGACATTTGAATGGCATTTCTTTGCTCATCATAATTATAGGTAAAAAAGTGACAGCTATTCCAAAGGGAGTTCTTCTCTTTTTGAAAGTCATGTAATTATGAACAGACCTTTTGTCCCAACACAGAAGATATGTCAACTATTCGGAACGCCTCTCTAAATACACTATTCGTAATGAAAAGCTCTCGTTGTCGATCTTTTGTTTGCCATTTCAAAATAGCTAAACAATGCATCTTGAAGCCAGTCTATATCAGATTTCTTATTCTCGATTTCAAAGAAGTAGTTCTCACAAATTTATTTCCTTTTTTTTAACTAGCTTGGAATTATGAATTATTACTGGCAACCGTTTTAGAAGTAGTTTACAAAACTCGCTGTCGTGTTTTATCAGCAGATAGAATCACTCGGCTTCGCCTCGTGTTTCTATCTGCTGATAAAACACTCCAGCTCGTTTTGTAAACATTACTTATAGAAGGTTTAACAATGAGTTACTAAATGAAAATCACTCTACGAAAGTGCATCTTTGTAACCAGAGGTACGGCCAGTTGTAGACCCCCTTCGCCTGGTCCTGAAATGTTACCTTCGGCTTATAACTTTACTCAGTAAGCCCTAAAGCGCAGAAGAGGAAAGAAGAGGCACCGCCAACCCCATCCCCTAAGCCGACCCTCAACCCACCGTGTGTTTCTTACGCAGGTTACACAGGGAGCTCACCTTTACAGTTATTATAAACATTGTACTCACTATCTCGATTCTGATTGGCTAAAAGCGCGCGCTTTACTTTGGGAATCACACACTTTGAGGGTCTCGAAGAATCAGCATGCTGATTCTTGATCCTACGCGCGCCATGCATAACGGGACTAGAGCACTTGAATGCTTTCCTATCTAACAATGCGCTTGTGTAAAAGAAATTACTTGACAGAAAAACAAGTGTTTTTACTGAATCAATGTATAATAAAACAATTATTGAGTTCGTTTTTTGTGATTTCCAGAATAAACAATGTCTCGCCAAGTGGAATCAGTCTCGGCCTCACGGCCTCGCCTGATTCCACCTGTCTCGACATTGTTTATTCTGAAATCACAAAAACTTCATCCAATAATTGCTTAAAATCAAGAAAAATAATAAAAAGCTTTCCATTTTTCGCTGAATAAAGCGAAAGGAAACTATCTTCTTTGCCCTGCGATCTGTTCTGATTGGCTAGTTATGCTTTGTCCAGACTCGCCCACTAGGGCATCGTTACCACGAAATGGCTTCCGTCTGACGCTAGCCAATCAGAACAGAACAGATCGCAGGGCAAAGAAAATAGATTTCCTTTCGCTTTATTGAGCGAAAAATGGAAATATTTTTATTATTTTTCTTGATTTAAACTGTAAAGTGAGCTCACTGTGCAGGGTCAAGTTCTTCGCCTGCATTCTATAGGGCGGCCCGGGCCAAGAGGTTCTGCACACTAGCCGCAACTTGCCAACGGGCCTGTCTCCTGTAATGTATCTAAATTATTCAAAGAATTTAAATTTATCAAGGAATCAATAAATAATGTAATTCTTTTATTTGGTCTAGTTTTGATTGTTGTTATTGAAGTGGTACTCGTTGGCGTTTTGTTTTTTTGAATGTGTGACTCAACACGAACATTTATTGGCATTTGCACGTCTCCCTGCTTTCACTTGCTTCCTGTCGAAAATGACAGTTTCGTTTTTGCCTCGTTGTTCCTCCTTCCTCTTGAGATATTTTGTAAAATGGAAGACGTACAAGTCCTTGGAGAGTTTCGTGAAGAGGAGCTTGACGTTGTAGCCAGTCTTAGCGCTTGTTTCCACGTATGAGAGACCTAGCTGCTCGGCAACCGACTCGGCGACTCCATAACTGACCTAAAAAAAGTGTGTTCAAAATATGTCTTCATGTAATGAACAAAATTTGATGTTGAACACCGTGTTGAATCAATTCAATATGTTGAACCGTTCAACTTTCGTGAAAAAGATCCGTAAAAATCAAGCCGTTTCGGTCCATTACTAAGATGACTCAAATCGTCACTCGTGTCATCTTCTAGCCATTTAAAGAATCGGCCATTCCACAGAAATGACATTTCTCAGTCACGTGAGTCACTCAATTATTGCTAAATTGAGAACAAAAAATCACTTTTGAAGAAACAGCAATACCAAATTGAACAGGCTGCTGTGGGATATCAAAAGAAAACCTCGCAAACAAGCCCTCGGGAAGCTAGAATTTCGTTACTCAGTCACGTGCGTCCATGGAATGGTTGAAATCTCAGCATCTGCTGATCATTTGGCGCTTATAAGAACAGAACAGTTGAATGCACTTGTTTGACCCCAACCTGAAGCTGCAAAAGCTAATCCTCTTTTTTTTGTTGTTGTTGTTTCTTTTGGCCCGGGATGAATACGAAGCTCGCTAGAAGCCAATATCCTGACCTTTCGTCGCTCTGTGTCGTCCATTTGTTTCCCACTATCACAATGATAGCCTGGTCTCCTCTCTCATCGCGCACCATCTTGATCCAGTCCTGAATACTCTCGAATGACGTGTAGTTAGTCACATCAAACACTATCAACTCTGCCTCGCAGTCCCGGATGTAGCTATGGATGAGACAACGAAATCGCTCCTGTCCAGCGGTATCCCATATCTGTAGTCGCACTTCAAAATCATCTGATGGAAAAATGTTGAAGGAAAGATCATCCGCAGTTAATATTAGCGGGTGGAGTATCATGAATGGAAGCGTTTAACTTTTGAAAAGATTTAGTCATTGCCAGTGAAAGAGACTTAGTTATAGTGTGCTTGGGGTTGTAAGTCTGCCCTTAAGAACCAAAGCATCACGATTGCTTTTTCAGGTCCGCCAACGGTCTTGTCGAACCAAATTATTTTCAATAAGGCCCAGACGTTAGGGTAGCTTGGCTTTCGGCTCGTGGAAATACTTGCCCTGCAGCCGTGCTGTCGTCAAGCAACATTTGCCACGACAATGTGGTATTCGGCTCATACTTCAAGCGAGTCGAATAGTAAGTACGACTTGAGTGAAAACAAGAGACACAAATCGCGACCCATAGGAACTCGCAGGAATGCAAAAAAGTCTGATTTTCGACAGTCATCTGTAATCTCCTTATTTTCTTTTGCGTATCTTAGCATAACAGCCCAAATCTTCGCTGTGCGTGGCTAACATTAGGTTGGAACCTATAATCGTTGCACAAACGGCACGTTTCGTTGTTTTAAGACCTACTACAACGAGACGATGACGTAGCAACTTGCACATACAGCGAACATTTAGGATGCACAGTTACACGCGGCTAGTTTACAAGCGTTCCCGCTTCGATCTTAATTCATTCGGGCCTCACTTCTGCTGTCCAAGACCTAAATACCGCTTATAATTCACACGCCGAGCTTCTGATTGGCTAAGGGAGTTAACTTGGATAGCCTTCGACACTCATCTGAAATCCGATGTATCAACGACAACATATACTACTCACCTAATAAAACAGTCTTCGTCATAAAATCTATCCCAATTGTAGGCTGATACTTTTCCTCGTAGAGGTCATAAATGAATCTGTTAGCTAAAGACGATTTCCCGACACCTTGGTCACCAAAAACACGAGCTTATGTTTCGGGAGACTTTTCCGTTTAGATTCCGTCTCCATTCCTGATGGTTGCTATTGATAGGTTCGAATATGACGTCACAGTAGCATGCACATGCGCAACAGACGATTCTAGCTATAATGAATGCGCGCGCTGCGTGTCGGTAGTTTTGTTACATTTAACGAACCGAAGGCCATGTATGTGCGCGTTGCATCCTGGTAGCTGTGTTACATTCCCAAGATTCTATAGAAAAGAAAGCGCTAATATATAGATTTAGGCAATGCCTAAAAGCGGAGCTCTAATCATTACTGACATTCCAGCATTATAGTCTTATCTGTCTCATCCGTCAACCGTGAAACAAAAGAATAATTCCTTTAGAGTCGTCCATAAAACACGTTCGTCTCAAGACGTCTGCGCGAGCATAAAAATAGGGCGAAGCTAAAGGCAAAGCATTCTGGTAATACCAAAACCGTAGACTTCGTGAAAAAGCACTCATTTCCAGACAAAACATTCACCATGTAGTTTGAATTCCTTTCCTGAGGTCAGCGATGCGTGCAACTCAAATATTTTATTCACAAAATTTCAAACTAAGGGACCGATCGTTTATTACGTCTACGGGGGAGGGGGGGGGGGCCGTGGAATTTGGGTGGGGGTAAAAATTTAGAAGATATTTTAGGGGAGTAATTTTTTGGCACCCTCTCTCAAAACAGGGGGTAATTTTTTCAGAGACACTGTGGTTCAAACTAAATTAGAAAATAACACCTATGTTGTATTGTGAATGTGCGCACTCTGATTGGTTAAAAAGCGTGTTTGTAAGAGACCTGAGAAACACGATTGTCACGCAACGCTGTCGCGCGTGTGTATGTTATTTTCTAAAAGCAATAAAATACTTTCTGCGTGCTCTCTGGTTTCTTACAAACACTCGGGGAATGTTGGTCGAACTGATAAAACTTGAAAGACACTCGCCTTCGGCTCGTGTCTTTCAAGTTTTGATCAGTTCTCCCAACATCCCCCTCGTGTTTGTAAGAAAGCAGAGAGCACGCGGAAAGTACTTTTATTGCTTAATAATAAAATTCGCGCGCATCGGAATGTACAATATAGTTTTTGAGGACGTGCGCAATGGAAAGGCTACGAATGTCATTAAAAGAATATGTATCTTAGCCAGGAGAAAAAACTCTCCCCCAAAAGACGGTCTGCAGTAATAAGCATCGGAGTTGTCTCAGTTCGAAAAGAGTAGGCCTAATTAAGGCAAGCGTGAGTTCGAAGTTACGAGGACAGAGATTCGTCACTTGGACCCTGCTTCACACACGTCATTTGGGATCTTTGACAGCAAATGGAATGTTCATCTACCTTTTCTTTGAAGTTGGGTGAAATTAGGGCGCGCTTCGCGCGCAACCAAAGAAACATTTCTGGAAATTGTCTTCCATTAGTTCAAACAAGAAGATCTAGTTACAGGGTGGGGGGTAAGCTTTTTAGAACATCGATGTTATGTGGGGGTTATTTTTGTGTCGCCTTTTTAATGAGGGGGGTGCGAATTTTAACATTCAATAAATTTTGAACCCCCCCCCCCCCCCCCCCCCCCCCCCCCCCGGGAACGCAATAAACGGTCCCTAAAAACATAAGAAAAGTCATGTGCTTGTGTTTTCTAATAATTTTATGAGGTAAAGAATACAAATCAGTCTAGTATTTCCCGGTTCCATGCATGGAACCCCCCTTGAGCACCAAAACAATCAGGAGTTAATTGTGATACTAAGACCACGCATGGTCGAGCTCTGCATATTATATTGCCCGTATCAGTCTACGAAGGAAACGGAAACGGAACCCTCCTCTGTAAAATCCTGGATCCGCCACTGCAGACAGTTTTATCTGGACTGACTAGCTTCGTACGAAATTATACTTGTCCGAAATTGTTTGCAAGTATAATGTAAAAGTCCATGATTATGACTATGACTTCCAAATCCTCGGATACTAGAATCAAGCAATCCAGGTCGTCAGGCCGGCGAGGAAGATCAGGAAGACAATCCCCATACGCGTAAGAGCAACCCCTTGCCGTGCACCACTCATCAGAGTCAGTTTCTTCCAACCTTTCTTGGTATGCTTGATGTTCAAGCTGTCCGCGTTAGAGAATGCCCACACCACATTCATCGGCCCAGACTAAACAGAACAACAAATCCCGTTAGTATCCGATCCCACACCACATTCATCGGCCCAGACTATACAGAACAACAAATCCCGTTAGTATCCGATCCCACACCACATTCATCGGCCCAGACTAAACAGAACAACAAATCCCGTTAGTATCCGATAGTTCTTTTGTCCTGTCTGCCTCTTTCTGAGTGCTATTTTTCTTCAGCCTGGCCATTCAGTCAGTCTGTCTGTCTGTTACGTGTTTGCCAGTCTATATGTGTGTCTGTCAGTCTAGCTCAGTCTGGTTGTCTGTCAGTATGTTTGTCTGTCTGTCAGTCTGTTTGTCTGTCTTTCTGTATTTTGTCTTTCGGATGAGAATAAACCGAGGTCCCGTCTCGCCTTACTACTCTATCCAGCTGCCTGACTGATTTAACAATTATTCCTTGAGCCCGAATGGACTCTGAGTCAATAGCCCATGAGGTCGAAGGGCGAAATGGACTATTGACTCAGAAGCCATGAGGGCGAGAGGAATAATTGTTTTAGTCAAACCACACAGTAAGTCAATTTGTATTGCCAAAAATATTTTCTGGCTGGTCTGATATTTGCCATTTTCTGGCTTTCAAATCCGACACTTTTCGCTACTAGTAGGCTATAACATATAGCCTACTAGTAGCTCAACCAATCAGAATGCAGCGTTGACAATAGTCCACTAGTGTGATTTGACTAAGTCTGCATATCCTTGCTTTCGACAACCTTATTTTCTCTGGACTGTCTCTACTCGAACTGTTTGTTGGTGCGATTCTTCGAAAGAGAAGGTTTAAACTGCTCTAATTGACGACAAATTTCGATCTTCTGACCGCAACGCTCCCCCTTCCCAAAAACCTGGATTCCTTCGTGCAAACGAGCGACGCGTTCATTTGTTTCCATGTATTCAGCCTTGGACTAATACAGTTTGTGTTTTTCTCTCAGTCCTATCTCTCTGAGTCTCTCTTTTCGTAGTGTTCACTCACCTTAACGGTGACATCATCGCTACCATCACCAGTGAGTGACCTGTGATACTGTAATGTCGTGACACCGCCCACTTGGGAATATGCCGTCAGTTTGAGGTCTTGGATCTGGTCTACTGGAGGGGTTTTGTGCCCATCAGTGTGGCAATCCTAAATAAAATAACACGTGAAAAACGTTAGCACAGCTTGTATACCGCAAATTAATATACTCATATGATGCGGTTTTACAGTTGTGAGATGTCTGATCTCTAGTGACTGCAATTTCATACTGCATTTTGCAATCCCGAGTGGGATTATAATAAATCGTGGGTAAGAGTTCTGTTGTAACTAGTTGCCAAACAATTCTAGGGAGAAGGGACTAGGCGTACAGTTGGTAAAAATAGTATATTGGACCATAGACTTCATAGGCAGAATATTCTTAAAGTAGCGGATTTAGTAGACCAATATGGCTCTCTACTCTCTTACGAGAAGATGAAGCAGAAGGCTCCTGAACTTACTGATTTAGATTATTTTAACTGCATACGAATTTACGATGCAGTGCCGGAAACATGGAGAAAAGCTATGAAAGTCGAAAGTGTCTACCCTCTTTGTAGATATGTGGTTACGCCCGATCAGTTTCAAGTTGATGATATTTGTTTGAAGTTTAGCAATTTAGATAAAATTAGTGCGAAAGTAATCACTACCATATTCATTAATAGGATTTCTAAACCCCAGTATCAATTCAAAAATTTGAACGTGACTTGTCGCACAATGGACGCAGCTGGGAAAACATTTTTTTGCTTCCTCGCATAATCACGATGAGCACTAAAATGAGAGAGTTTCAGTACAAAATATTGACGCGCATTTTATTTACAAATGATCGTTTATTTAAAATGAAATTAGTTTCCAGCAATTGTTGTACGTTTTGTGAGGAACAACCTGAAACAGTTAGACACCTCTTTTTTGATTGTCCATATGTTCAGGCCTTCTGGTCAGAGTTAACGGTTTGGTTTAATTGTGATGATTTTGTGTTTAATAATTTATCCTATGAAAAAATTATTTTCGGGATCATTGAACAACAAGGTGTTTTTTTAACTCTGAATTTCCTGATATTGCTTGCAAAAAAAGTAATTTATTTTTGTAGGTACAAAAGAATGAAACCGGACTTGAAAGTTTTCAAGAAGGAATTAAAATGGGTGCATAGCATGGAGCTCTTAATTGCGAGAGAAAATAATAATATCGACATATATTTAAAGAAATGGGAAAAAATAAGTCTATTATTAGATTAAATTTAGACTTTCATTATTTTTTTGTAGCTGTTTCTCTGTTTTCGCTTTTTTTTTTTTTTTCTACTAAGAGTAGACTGTATTTTGACCGTTAGTATAGTATTATGTGATAGGGTTGTAGCTTGTATTAGTATTTTTTTTTTGTCCTTTTATCATGTATTAGTATATATATGTTGTGTATCGATAAACGAAATAAACATTGTGAATAATAATAAAAAAAACGTCAAAAAAAAAAAAAAAAAAAAAAAAAGACTAGGCGTACAAAATGGTAATTTTGTGAAGACGGGAGAAACTTCAACATGGAGGACCAGACGCCGACCCCTTCAAGATTGTAGTCCATATCTTAGAGATAAACGTCATTCCCCCAGGCCACCATCTTTGTTTCGGCTCCCACGCCCCTGGTCAGGTATACCCGCCAACACAGACAACCCGCGTTAGCACGAGTAGGCATTTATTGACAACATTTTCTCTGCAGCTCCCCCTAGTGTGGTTTGCTATCCTAGGAACTCAATAATATTTCACCCTGGCACTCCCACATTATAAAAAGGCGTTGTCACCTATCAAAGCTTGTCGATCATAGCTGGAGATGGGCTACGACACAGCGAGGTCACCAGGCTAAAAGGAGTGCCCTTGTTTATATTTCACGCACGAGTAAGTTATGAGTTGATTGCGTGACATGGCTTTTCAGATTCTAAACAATGGCCAAAACAGGACATAAAAGTCCAATATAATCCATACAAAATTTAAATACCGTATTGCCCTACCATTAGAGTGGACCCCTCAGTCAGAACCAAGTATGTTTGCAAAAACGAAGTGTTAAATATGAACATGCGAATGAAATTAGTCAGGTATGTAGTTAAGATCACGATCAGTATTGATCCTCGGGGCGAGAAGACTCTATAGACAATAAAAATATTTCATAGAAAAAAAACATAATCTTATGAACAAAACAGCACACTACATACCAGAACCCCGCGGAATAATTTGGACAACAATAGCAACTCTCCACGAGATACGGACGTATTATAGCTTAGCGAAGCTTTAAATAGATAAACATTAAAAAGATAACATTTTGACTGGGACAAACCTTGAGTTCTACATCATTTGGCGTCCGATCTGTTAGTATATACCCCATACCAACATCATAGTCCTTCATGTTTCCGATCTTTTCAGCAAATCCTAGCGCAACCCAACCGGTTGCGTTAACCTCCACAGCAATGAAGATGCGGCTATCGCTAATGTTCCAGTAAAACTTGTATTCTGGGCTCAACTGCTCCATATTCACGTATTCATTAGAGAGGTCCGCCTGAGCCATCCCGAATAGTGCTATCAGCACGGCCACGGTTCCAACAAAAGCAGTCATGTTCTATACAGATTCGAATCAACGCTAAACTGACTAAACCTAGGGCTCTCTCTGAGGACTGAACGAAGGCTACAGATATTGAACACCCGACCTTTCCACGACCATTGCGTGACATTAACATTTATCGCGTTCGAAGAACGCATCTAATCTCGTAAAATCTCGGCAAGCCAAGAAGATTTGAGCGATTTTCTTGACACAAGGCCTCGACATCAGACCGAGGCCACTAATCAGGTTAGAAACCGGTTTTACAAGACGCATTCGAAATCTATCAAGTTCTCAGACAACTTATTCTAAAATAGGATTCCCAGGATCATTGAGCGAACTTTAGAGTTGATAGTTTGCAGTTTTGTAGTGTCGCTGTGTGAAGCTTGACTGAGTTCGATAAGCGCTAAAATATGAGTATCTACAAAAAAAAAAAGTTTGGAAAATACCTAGCCTCCTCCGCAGGCATCTCCGTCTGATTTCCGTGTGCTTTGCATCGTTTTGCATCGATTTGCATCGCTTCGTTGGCGGTTTTGGCAGAGCGGAACCTGAGAACGAGTTCAAACCGGAAGCGGAAGAGAAAAGAGGGGGGAGGACCACGGCCCTTTCACGATCACACCACCGGAAGTCCAACCAAGCGCGTCGAAGAAGGCTCGAAATAGGTGTTTCAAAACACAACGAGACGCCTGCGGAGGAGGCTAGAAAATACCCTTTAGTACTTCAATAAATCACTACTTGCATTTACTCGGTCAGAAATACACTTTTAAGCGAGTTTTAGCCATTTTATTGTCACCTCTCACACTACTAAGTATATGTTCTGAAAGGCTACAAACTGCAAAATTCCGAACGCTCAGCGATCCCAAAATTTCCCTCGATTTTTCCCAAAAATCATAGTCGCTTGCTCAAACAAACCTCGCATAATAAAAGTACAACTATTCAGCTTTGTTGTTTACCTTTCTCGTGGAAATCAAACCCTCTCTGGCTGATATAAATGGCGAATCTTTTCAGCCTCGTCCATTCGTCCTGAGAGCAATGGCGGCCCCACCAGTAAAGTCCGTGACAAAACACAAACCGTTGAGACATTTTTTCTCCCGTCGAGGGGTGGGCAAGACATTGTGTCAGGCTCTAGTCACTTCCCGTCCTAGACCCCGGTAAAACTTTTTTGCGCGCGAATGCGTGACCGGCGAGATAGACTTGATTGATTCAAATCCAACGATCACGCGCAAAACGTTTTACCGGGTCTAGGACGGGAAGTGACTAGAGCCTGAGACAATGTCTTGCCCACCCCTCGACGGGAGAAAAAAATGTCTCAACGGTTTGTGTTTTGTCACGGACTTTACTGGCGGGGCCGCCATTGCTCTCAGGGGGTGTTGAGGACTCCCTTAAAAAGACCCCCTCCCTGGAATCTCCACTCGTGAAACAGTCCCCCTCCCCTGGAATTTCCAACTTCATAAAGGACCCCCTCCCCTGGAATTTCCTTTTTTTCTGTCAAAATGCCCCTGGAAAATCCATTTTTGGGTAAAATGTCCCTGGAAAGTCACCTTTTTTAACCCTCCTCTTTGTAATTTCCAGTCTCAAGACACCCCCCTCTCTTGGAATTTCCAAAGTCCAATACAACCGTAAAGGAAAATTTTCCGTAGTAGTAGGTCCTCAACCTCCCCCCGGTGCGGTTTAAAAATGCAATCAGCCTTTTTTTATCTGGTTCTCACAATTTCATAGTTTTCAAGGGAAACATTCTGGAGGTTTCCCGTGACAATTCAGTGAGGCCAGTCCTATCTCAGTGCAGATCTGACCCCCCTTTCCGTTACGTCACCTTTGTTATAATACAGTATAAAAAATCCGCATATAATAAGAACAATTTTCGGGGTCAGGACATAAACTATAGTCAGGCTGAACAGTTTCGAATAGTACTTGTATTTTCATCAATAGAAATGCTTGCCTTGTTTGTCAAAAAATAACAGAATTTTGAAGCAACCCTATTTGACAAATAAGGTCCGGGTGGTTCTTTTATGTCCTCGGGTTCAGATGTACTGGTACAATAGTCTAAACCATTTGCAATTCAGGGACGGTCCAGGACTTTCTAAAAGGGCGGGGCCGGATAGTGAAAACATGGGACGAAAATTTTCAAATTTCCTCCATTCGAAAATCTCCCAAGAAAGGGGGCTCGCGGCCCCCTCGGCCCACCCCTAACTCCGCCCCTACAATTAGAAGATGACCCCGAGTGTTGGTCCGGCCGCTGCCTTGTAACCAGTTGCGTTCTAGTGATTTTCGAGGCGAGAGCGACTGGGAGAGAAATAGCGCGAAAGGGCTCATGGGAAGATTGAGCCTTCCCGTGGCCCTTTGCTATAGCGCCGAGCCTTCCCATGATGCATTGTGCGCGCTTTTCCCCTTTTCGACACACCTGAGACGCATGGGTACGAGGCAGGGTCCGGCCGGGACTTGAATCCCCAACCACCGCAACAACAGCCCGGCGCTCTACCATCTGACCATGCAGTTCTCCTAAATCGATTTGAACAACGTTATGGTGTAACTGGAAAAGCTAAGGCGTGGCTACAATCGTATCTCTCCAACCGCACCCAAATTGTTAAAGTTGGTGATGAGTTCTCTTCTAGTCAAACTATGCTTTGTGGTGTTCCGCAAGGATCCGTACTAGGTCCAATCCTATACTCACTTTATACTGCACCACTGGCAAAGATTATTAAACAGCATGGGGTTAACTTTCATTTCTATGCGGATGATACTCAACTCTACCTTTCATTCGACCCAAAAAAAGTGAGCGAACCACTGCACTCAAAGAACCGCATTGAATCTTGTCTTAAAGAAATAACAGCTTGGATGACCGCTAACAGACTGCAGTTAAACAGTGATAAGACAGAATTACTAGTCCTTAATGCACGCCATCGCTCACCTCCCAATTTAAACTCGATTATGGTAAACGATGAATATATAACATCATCTAGCAGTGCCAAGAACATTGGTGTATGGTTCGACGATAAGTTGACAATGGAGAAACAAGTAAACGCCATATGCCAATCGTCTTTCTTTCACCTTAGGAATATTTCTAAAATCAGAAACTTCATTTCTTCTGCTCACTGTGAGATTCTTATTCATGCTTTTATTTCCTCGAAACTTGATCACTGTAACTCTCTTCTCGCTGGCCTTGAACAGAAGTTACCTGACTGGAACCCGCAAACACGACCATATCACCCCTGTACTACGTACACTACATTGGCTACCAATCAAAGAGAGAATAGATTTTAAACTTCTTCTTCTAACTTTTAAATCACTCCAGGGGTTGGCTCCACCCTATCTCAAGGACCTTTTGTTATTTCATAAACCCACAAGGACCCTTCGTTCCGCTAATAAGGCTCTATTGGTCCAACCTTCATTTAAACTTAAGACGTATGGCGCCCGGGCTTTTTCCGTGAATGCTCCGGCAATGTGGAACTCGCTCCCATTAAAATATCGATTCTGCAGCGAGATAAGTGAGTTTAAATCTGGAGCTAAGACCTTTCTGTTTAAACGAGTTTTTGATGTTTAGTTTAATTTAAAGAGTTTTTAATGTTTAGTTTGCATTTAATTTCCCCATCTCATCTCATTTTCATTACGTCTCATTCTTATTCTATTTCTTATTATATATCCATTTTTACCTAGATTAGTACATTATTATATATATATAATATTTTTTATATGACTAGTGTACTACTGCGTTTTAAAGTAAGTTTTTATTAGTAAGATAATTTCTATATGCTCTCAGTTTTTAATAAATTGTCATTGTTATATGCCATTATTTTTATGATTATATAAACTATATTATTGTAAAGCGCCTTGGATCTTTAGGAGAAAGGCGCTATATAAGTCTATATTATTATTATTATTATTATTATCTGAGCTCTACCGGCCAGCAGTTATCGCCTCGACGAAAAAAAAAACTAGTTAATATGCTAATTATTTTTTATTCACTGATTGAAGATCCTTTACTAGCCTGCGTAGCCAGAGTTCCCGTGGAGATTTAGGTAGATCCTTCATATATGGTACACTATAGTGTCCTCCGTATAAATATCTCCCATGTCTTATAGAACGAGGGTATACCGTTTCTGGGATAGATAGATAGATAGATAGATAGATAGATAGATAGATAGATAGATAGGTAGACTACTGTGCACATCGATGCCAAAATCGTGCACATGAATACCAAATTGTGCACATGAATACACAATGTGCACATGAATGCCTTGAAGTGCACATGGATACCTTGAAGTGCACATGGATACCGTAATGTGCACATCGTTGCCAAAATGTGCACATGACTACGTTTGGCTATATATTTTCTGGAATTTCATAGGCCTGTAGCGTTTTTGTTTGTGGATGGATTTATTTGCAACATAAGAGAAAGTTGTAGAGTATTAACTGCAGTTTTTGCTCATGGGCAGTATGACTGCTCATGGCTATTTCTAAGAAATTTACAGGGCAATAAACACGGTACCAGGGTGCACTTTGGAGTGGTGCACATTATGTGTATTTAGTCATACACCTGTTATGGTCTCCGAAGTGGTTATGCACTGCTTGTAATGCAGCAATGAAACGATATTGATAATTTCTTATTGAAATCGAGCTTATAGTAGTGTACTTTTGTGTGTTGTACAGGTAATTTGCCAGGCAATGATAACAGACGTTCTAACTGTGTCGGGCGGAGGGCAACCTATCTTAATACCCCGGTTTCAGGGCGAGGAGCGTAAACAAGTCAACATGGCGTAAAGAACAGAAACCAAAAACCTCCACACTCTCTCGTCTTAAGCAACCGCTCTTCAGTTATTAATTTGATTATCGAGAAATGGCAGCTTCAGTGGTCTGGTCATAACAGCCCCAAACTTGCACGAAAGCCAGCCGTACGTTTTAGTTTTACATGGGCGTGTAAACAAGTGAGCCCTAGCCTAGTGCACTCTCTCCCCGGGAGCACTCTATCGCGCACGCGCAACAAACTACATCAAAAACCCGCTTCCTACAGAGACATATAGACATGCCCCTAGAAATGGAAATAAGCACTTATATATTGCACGGGGACAATGTGAGAAAATGGCGCAAACAATTTGCTGCTAGAGTGTACATCATTTTACTACCATTTCATTCAACCCTGAAGCTTGATGATTTTTTGTTTCGTGTCGGTTTACGTTTCAAACCTACGCGAGAAAATAGCCAAGCTTATATTCTTCATCATGCGCGCACTGCGCGCCTCAAATGACGAAAAATTGCGACTGCAGTGAACTGCGTGGCAGGCCACCAGTGCAAGGTATTTTTGGGTTCATGTTTAACTCGTCAAGATACACTTGTTCTTATAAACGGCGCGAGGGTTGTGTCTTCGTTGCGCGAGTCCTGAAAGATTATATATGATGTCATTCTTAGAGTAGAAAAATGCAAATGATAGAGAAGTTACTGGACCCTCCTCCCGCTAAATATGACACGTCGCAAACGCATTCGGTGGATGCCGCTTGAAGCTGGACGCCGGATGCCGCTTGGTGGCTGGATGCTGGATGCCATATCGTTGGATGCAGGATGCCTAGTCGATGGATGCTGGATGCCAAGCCAAAAAAATCGCGGATGCCGGATGCCCTTCCACGGGGCGAGTTGAACGAAAATGGTAGTAACTCTTACACAGCTCTTAAATGTGATAACAACATGTTACCTGCTCAAAAAAGACTAAAAACTACGTATCATCAAAACTAGAGTAAATCGATCGATGGGTGACCAAACTCTTCTTAATTGACAAGAAGGATCCAGCACCAATGTCACATGACATGACGTCATCATAAAAACTTAGTAAAAAATTAATATTTCGAGAAGAGAAGTTCACTAGGTGACCAAACTTGGATAAAGTTATCATCGTGGCAAAGAGGGGGGGGGAGGCAATCATCGTGGCAGGGGTGGGGAGGGGGGTGTCATCGTGGCAGGAGGGGGAAAGGTCCAGAACCAAAGTCACGTGGCATGAGGTCATCGATGACGTCATCAAAATTTCAAAAAACTGACGCCCTGAGAACGGGGCATCGCTAGGTGATCAAACTTGGATAAAAGTATCTACCAGCATAGGAGGTGCAACACCAAAGTCACGTGGTATAACGTCATCAAAGACGTCACAACTAGAAAATTGATGTCTCGGGAAGGGAACAGGACCAAACGACCAAAACTTGGATACTACGAGTAAACGGTATCTTCGATTTCACCGAGGTTCTCTGTGCCTTTGATTGGTTGTTTGATCATCGAAAAAATACAGTTTTAGTGGTCTGATCATCACAACCCTCTAACCTTCCATGAGGAAGCCCCACATTTTTTTCCATGATTTGTCAGCAAGGTAACCAAAGTCTAGGCTACTCTTTTCCTAGTGGCACCCTATCTCGCACACATGAAGAGCTTCATAAAACTACGATACCCCGTCCTCCCTGAGACACAAAAATAAGAAAATAAGCACTTATAGATCGCATGGGATCAATGTTAGAAAATACCTGCCATGTAACTCTTATACAGCTTTGAGACTTTCGAAATAATTTAAGATGGCTGTCATTACATTGGTTCAAGAATATTTGTTGCAGTTAACGTACGAAAGCGTACAAATGTTCTCTCAGAAAAATAACTAGCAATATAAGCTTAATTAATACGGTCAAAAGCTTCTAGGACACGTTTATCTATGATCCAAACTTGTTCTGTTAAGGTTACGAAACACGTTCGAAGTAATGTTTCGTTAAAAATTGCCTAATTTGGACATATCATAGGACTCCTTGTGTCCCATTAAGAAAACATTGGATGAGAAAATTCAGAAGAACACCAACATTGGACGAGGCCGATCTCAATTTGGGGTTCCGAGAGGAATTTTCACATTTACTTTTGTCTTAATTGGACTAACACATAGTCCTGTTATTTATCAATTATGTAGTATCCATGTTCAAACCCAAACTGTCTAATTAATTTAAAGATAATTGGACGATTCAAGAAAAATCGATCTGTCATTACAATGGCATTTCGAACTGGCTATATAATTAGACACAAATATACATATCTTGACAAGTGATTTGTAAGGCATTCTATTTCCATTGCTTCAGTTCAACGTTTAAGACCTCAAAACTCGCTTAAAAAAGTCCTAGGATACACATAACTGACTAGAAAATCGGCTTTTCATAAAAATAAAAAAACCCGACATGGTTTTTAAAACACTTCTAATTAAGCCCATTTAAATTGTTGCCAACGAACGACAGCAGTGTATATTCGCGTGCGTCGAACTCTCGAAAACTTCAACTAACGCGTCGGAAAGGCAACTCGCAATATGTTTTATTACATTCTAGAAATGCATAGGTGAGGTAAAGAAATCAATTTTCAAGTGAGGTATCTCTTGTCTCGATGCGACCTTTTGTCGCGAAATTATGGCATTTTAACGAAAAATACCACGAACGTGTTCCGTAACCTTAACAAATGTCATAAAGAGCTGGACTTAAGTTTGCTAGTGAGCAAATCTGGCCAAATGGTATAAACCTAAAGTAAACTCGAGTGAATACTATATTTACATGACCATAAGTGCAACGTATGGTAAATTCACCACCTGCTTCGAGTTTACTTGGGTGAATTTGGTTAAGTGACAGGGGGGTGTGATCACATAGTCACGTGCTATGACGTCATATCGATGACATCAAACGAGAAAAGGTTTATATCTTTTGAACGGATGAACCTCAGACAACCAAATTTGGGTGAAGTTGTTTAAGTGAGACGGGGGTGTGATGGCCTAGTCACGTGGTATGGCGTCATCCATGACGCCATCAAACCAGAAAAGGTATAGATCTTGGGAAGGGATGAACTTCAGCGAACACCAAACTTGGGTGAAATTATCTAAGTGGCAAGGGGGGAGGTAGTGTTTGGTCACGTGGCATGATAGTTGACAGGCTATGCACAATGGCTGCCTATTTTAGCTCATTAAAAGACCGAAGGTCACAAAAGGGATGCATTTAGATCGTACAGTTCAACTCATCAGACAGGATACAGGGGCGTAGCCAGGCCTTCCAAAAGGGGGAGTATTGTTTGTCCCCAAAGGGGGGTCACAACCGATTTTTTCCTTGTTTACTGTATTTTTTGTCCCTAAAGGAGGGGTAGGGTTACCCCTGGACCCCTGGTACCCCTGGACCCCCCCCCCCCCCCCCTAGCTACTCCCTGGGATAGGACGCATTGCCATTGCCATAGCATCGTCTTGTCTATCAATTACAAGAAAAGGAGGTCCAATAACAGCAAAGGACGTCTACGCAAATGTATATCAAGACTAAGTAAACAGTCATTATAAATACAACAAAATGGTTGCTAAGCAACAATCTGTCATGGAAACAGCGTCGGCGAAATAATGGGAAAAATCATCAAAATGTGTGATTCAACTCATCATATCTTCTAGGGGTTTGATTTTAGAGGCCATAAATATAGAGCAACATTGTTCAGCTCAACGAGCTCTTTCCAATTATGTATATGGTTTCCATGGTTTCGGATGTTACCATGGCAACCACAGTTTTTATTGAAATACAAAAGACTGATATCCGGCAGATCAAGCTCACTCACATATCTTGTACAACTCACCCAGCCCTATCAGCTGATGCTTGTACTTTTTGGCAACGCCCTACTGTTACCATGGTAACGCCCCTTAAACTTTTGAAAACGAAAAATATAATTATTTTATATAATGAGGCTTACAAATGCCAGGTGGTCACATAAGAGAGTCCTTCCTAAGAACTAGTTACTTGCCAAGTGGCAAAGCTGCAGCGCAAAGTCGCATTCCACAACAGCCACCTTAAATTCCAAAATACGTGCGATTATAATTCGAAGACCAAGGCGGAAAAAGATTAACTCCATATACCGAATTGCGTACGACGTCGAGCTCTATCGAAAGGCGTGGTTAATTTCTCAATAAGTTGAGACAGTGATTTTTAAATTACCATATTAGATGGTATTCATGTGCACAAAACCGACTATCTGGAAATCGTATCTCAGCTTATGAAAACAGTAGAGTAAAAATTAAAGTATTTGTAGAAAGTGGGCAAGTAACGTAACAACGTCCAAGAACTGGACCGAGTTTGCGCAAGACCTTACGGTCAAAGTTGTAGCCGTTTACATGAATACCTAGGCGCCAATATCCAGAATTCGCGCATGCGCAGTTACGCGGAAAAAAAAATTATGGAACACGATGTACTTGGTGAGTTACGAAGTGTGTCCAAGTTTCATGAAAATTGGTCCACGGGAACCCTTTCAAACTGATTTGTGAACTTTGCACCATCAAAACTGAATATCGCTATATCGTCCTGTTGATGTACAAAACATGTTCTAGACCTTGTGGCACTATCCGGAAAACTATCCAAAGGGGTCCAGATAGCGAGCTAACTTGTAGATCAGACAACGGGCTTCATGAATCTGTGATCAGATTTTTAATTAAACGTCGGGGGGGTGAGTTACGATTTTTTAAAAACTGGGCATTTTTTGCACATTATCGCCAATAATTTTTCGAATTTTGGGCGAAACTCGGAAAACCCTAATAAATAATTGTTACGAAGACGGCATTCGATATTCTATGCTATTTAGAACGCTCTAAACCTTAAAATAAGAACGTGGAATCCATGTGCACGGAGGTCTAATAGATAGATAGATAGATAGATAGATAGATAGATAGATAGATAGATAGATAGATAGATATATTTATCAACGGTAGGTTACTTCAGCATACGCTGATTCACAAGTAAGCCGTGCGATATAATATCTATGATGTATACTAATAAAATATAACATTAAAATACAAATTGACAAATGACACTATATTGTTAAAAACGTCATAACGTTGTCACTGGAAAAAGCAACAAAGTTTGGTGCGCTAGGGAGTAAGAAATGTGCTGAAATTTAATGATTTTACCTGTGGTTGCGAAAGCTGTCTGAATGGGGAGTTTGCAGGTGTTGCGTGACATTTTTAATCTTGATCCTAATAAAATGAAAATACCATATTTGAAAAGAGCTTGCCGGAATTAGAAAAAGCCGAAAATTTGAGTTGATTTGGGTAGATATTAGCAAAGTTATTGGCGCCCGAAGAAGGCTGTTTCTCTATACGTTTAATGTTGTGGTGGGCAACTCTTGCCCACCACAACATTAAACTTATAGGAAAACGACCAACTTCTGACGCTCATAACTTCTTTGTTATTTCTCGAAACCACCTCAAATTGTAGGATTTCACATATTTCGGTGAGCTCTTTTCAAATATGGTATTTTTATTTTGCTAGGATCAAAATTCAAAATGTCACGCAACACCTGCAAACTCCCCATTCAGATCAAACAGTAGCAGTTTAGATGCCCCATTATCCTTTGCGCTTCAAGCTTAATAGGCTTTGTGGGTTACAACGTTTCCCGACGGTATTTACAGAAGGACACATAATAACATATATGAAGGATCTAGGGAGATTTAGGACAGAGAAACATAGGACGGAGCGACGCAACCACTGCAGACTGCGAGCCAGCTCTCCAGTAGGTTTTTTCGGATATTTGATATTTTTTTTTTGGCGCGTGGGATTCGGCTAGAACCACTGAGGACGTAATAAACCCTCTGGCAGTGACCTCCCTCAGTGTCTGCCAATGACGCCGTTGAGACCCTTCGTAATTCAGCTTTCGAGCGCAAGTATGGACGCCTGCCTTCGCTATTTGCATTTGTTCAGGTGGCCAAAAACTCGCACGCGTTCCTCTACCCGAAAACTCAACGGGCACGCTTGCAACGCTGGCTACTCCTCTGTGAATTTTGACAACACATCTACTTCCGCTTCTTCAGTTAACATTGCACAATGGCCTCGACATCAAGTTCTAGTGCTGCGCATGGCAAGTTCAGGTCGAATCTGCTGACCACCTCAGGATGGAGGACGCCTACGATGCCGACAACTCGTCCATTCACTACTACCTCGCCGCACCGACCGGGAAAGAAGGTGGGATCTGGGGAGAGAAACGAGGCGGTTTTCAATGGGCTGTTCCATTTTAGATCCGTCATCCCCTATCGAGGTACCTAGAATTTCCACAGGGGTTGTAGTGTTTGACCCTGGAATTTCCACAGGGGTTATAATTTTGGACCCTGGAATTTGCACAGGGCATTCATTGTACACTTGAATTTCCGTGGGCATTCATATGCAGCTTTGGAATTTCCACAGGTTTCTCACAAGAGAATGTTGATTTTCCACAGGGGTTGCTTCAAATTTCCACAGGGGGTGTACAGGGGTCTGGAATTTCCACAGGGCAGAGCAATTTTTGAAAATTTGGAGTTCCCAATGTACGTCAGAAAATTCCTAGGGTAATAGAAAACACAAACTCGTTTTGGTTGTACTATCTCTGGGTTGATTGAGAAACAATGTGTGTTCACTACCATTATTGTACTCACTATCAAGATTCTGATTGGCTAAGAGCGCGCGCTTTACTTTGGGAATCACGCACATTGAAGAATCAGCATGCTGATTCTTGATTCTACGCGCGCAATGCACCATGGGACTAGAATGGGAATGTTTTCCCTATCTTAACAAGGCGCTTGTGTAAAAGAAATTGCTTGACAGAAAAGAAAGTATTTTTACTAAATCAATGTAATAAAACAATTATTGAATTCGTTTTTGTGATCTCCAGAATAAACAATGTCTCGCCAAGGGGAATCAGGCTCGGCATCACGGCCTCGCCTGATTCCACCTGTCTCGACATTATTACGTTTATTCTGGAGATCACAAAAACCTCATCCAATAATTGCTTAGAAGCAGAGGTTGAAATTTGATAAGCGAGGTACATTATTCGAGTCCTTTATGGGCTTGAAAACGACTGCATCTAGACTATTTGCAGACGATATTCTGCGCAATATCGCAAGGTAATGGTTAAATATCCCCCATCCAAAGTGAAATCCGTCAAATGCGACATTTTATGTTGTCAGTAGGAATTACAGTGGTACCTCTATTAAGGAGCCACCCTCGGGGCCGTGCCAAGTGGCCGCTAAATAGAGGTTGGCCGCTGAATGGAGGTATGTAAATACAGTACTTCAGTGACAATACATTATTTTGGGACTTTGAAAAGTGGCCGCTTAATAGAGGGTGGTCCCTTAATAGGCGGCCGCAGCGCTCAATAGAGGAACCACTGTATTTGCAGACGATATTCTGCGCAATCTCGCAAGGTAATGGTTAAATATCCCCTATCCGAAGTGAAATCCGTCCGATGCGACATATTATGTTGTCGGTAGGAATTACAGTGGTACCTCTATTAAGGAGCCATCCTCGGGGCCGAGCCAAGTGGCCGCTTAACAGAGGTTGGCCGCTGAATGGAGGTATGTAAATACAGTACTTCAGTGACAATACATTATTTTGGGACTTTGAAAAGTGGCCGCTTAATAGAGGGTGTCCAGATAGTAGTCGCTTTGTTTGATCTTTTTTTTTAGGGAAATCACTTCACAAAACACAGAACCCCCGCAACAATAGCGTGAAGGCGCCTCCAGGCTGGACTATCAGTACATACCATGATGCTGCCGAAGATGATAGCCCTGTTTAGGGTTACTAGTCTTGTCAGTCGTAGGTCTGATCTCTAGTAACTGCATGGTGCGATCCAGAAGCCCGTGGATTACCTATGGGAACACGTCACAACGAATATCAGAAACTCAAAACTCAAAACACACTTTCGTCTAGAAGCTTCCCTTTCTGTTTCCAATTCCCATTCTCTTTCCTATTCAAATTCCCATTCCCATTCCAATTCCCATTCCTTTTTACGCAGACTACTGGCCAGAAATCTGTCCACTCGTAAAGATGATCAACATTGTCTCGTTCATACCTCGCTCGCTGTCAATTTGACAGCATTCTTGATCAAGGTCGATGGTTTCGACCGAAAGGTCGAAGGTACGTTCTTTAATACGATCAAATGTCCAATTATAGAATTTATTTTGCTTAATTACACGACTGGATTAGTAATATACACAATTTCATCGTCTCCTTAAGTTTGCATGAAACGATTCTCTAGAATCCTAAGCTGGTTGCGTGACTCGAAAGACATGCCGTCCTTCCTACACATAAAAAGCTCCCAAAACCCATACAAATACCATTCACGGGAAAAGGGAGATTTCCCATATTAGAGATTTGTGATTGCAACATTTCCCAACCATGTTTAAATTGACCAGTTTCCATACGTGAACCCCAAGTCTCTAACGAGGCCGGAAAGCTGGCTTTACGAAGGCATGATTCTGTGATTTAGTTTTTGAAAGTTTTACCTGTGCTAGCGATGAAGGTTTCGAGATATTGGTTATTACAGTTTTCCATTTAGCGATAGAGAGATTTATATCTCGCAATAAGTGTGTGAGGCCCCTTACCCCGAAACTCAGGAATAACAAAGGCAAGAAGGTGAAATATATACATCAACATGTTAGTCACCTCAAATCCGGGCGTCTTGTTGTAGTTCACAGCACAGAAGCGTCTTCCGTTACGAGCTCCAACATCTGACGATAAGAACGCACACACATTAGAAATCACTTCCGGCCGAACCAGTTACGCAAACACAAGCGCTCTAAAATGATGCAATATCATGGTTATATATTATGTACACGCTGCGATTTTTCGGACCGACATTCGGTGTCGTCTCGACTCTGAAAAATCTGTGAGAACGCAACTTCGTTTTCTTCGTGTCTGGCCGATTATTCTTCGAACAAATGAAATACTGTACGTCACGGGTCAAAAAAACAGTCGGCCCGAAAAATGATAGGGTAAATCAGCCACGAGGCAGAAAGTAAGTTATTGTACCCCATGTAGTTTGTCACTTAGTGATCATTTATCTAGGAAGAGTTTATTACAGTAAGAAACTTTCACATGTTGCAAGGCAAAAGAAAGACCTTGTTCAACTACGGTTTTGATGTGAATGGGTTATCAGTTTTATATATCACCCGGTTACTAGATATAACTGTTAACGTCAGGGGTGTAGCAAGCATTTGAGAAGGGGGGGGGGGGGGGGGGGGGAGTCCCAACTGCTGAAAATATATGTCACTTACAAGTAACTTGGTGCTGGTGGCTCAAAACAAATCGACACGACTTCTTTTCACCAATAGACCAAATCGGCTAACGGTGTTTACATCTTGTTGCCATCCAATTCAGATCATGAGACGATTCCTTTGGCCGAGTGCACGAGTGTATGTCTAGAACTAACAAAAGTATCCAACCAAAGGAATCATCACATGATGTGAATTGGGTGGCAATAAGGTGTAAACAGCGTTAGCCAGTAGTGGTTACCTTTGATGTCATCCTTATGAACGACGTCTGACATCTCGAAAAGCTTGATGGGTAACGGCATTTTCTTGTTACAGCTGACAGTCTTCAGTATCCCTGGCAACAAGGTTGTCCTGGCAACCTAGAATACATAAGAATGTAACGAGGTTAAAGGACCGGTATCACGATTTTAGCCTAATTTTGGTGATGTAAAAAAAACATCCAAATACTACAACCAATCAGAACGCGGCATTGACACTAGACCACAAGTATGATTTGACTAATTAACAATTAGACCCCGTCCACACTGAGGGTTGTCCAATACACTGACAAATTTATGCAAGGCATTGTCTAAAACAATGGAGTGCAATGGAGTGTATTATAGAACGAGGCAATACAATGGAGGAGAATACCATGCATAAATTTGTTAGAGTATTGGACTAGTATGTCCACACTACATCGTTTTCAAACGAAAACGAATACTTTTTGCTCTTTTTGACATAATTCTTTTTTTCAAAAAGATATGCGTCCACACTTATCGTATTCGTATCGTTTTCGCCCGTCAACTCTTCTCTACAACGCATATCCGTAAGAAAACGCTCTTATGCATTCAGTGCGCATGCTCAAACAAGCTCAACGCATGCTCATTTCGATCTGTCGGCCCGCGAAATTGGCCGGGTTTGCTGCGGTGGCGTCATCGTTTTCAGATACCATCGTTTTCACCCGTCCACACTAGAAAACAGCGTTTTCAAACAGCTCCGTTTTCAAATCGCTCCACTCTGAGAGCGTTTCGAATTGATCCGTTTTCGGTATCGTTTTCGGCGTCGTAGTGTGGACGATAGCCGTATCCGGAGCAAAAAGTATCCGTTTTCGTTTGAAAACGGAGTAGTATGGACGGCGTCTACGAGTTCGAAGGTACGCCGCTGGCTACTTTTTTTGAGCAGCCGCCTACTTCAAAACATTCTGACCGCTCTGTATAGACATTATCCCAAATGTATGCAAATGTAATAAATAGTTGGAGCTTCGACGTGTAACATTTTTGATTCAGATTACTAACTCCTTTTCAAAACTGCATTAAACAGTCGAGTATGAAACCGGATATATGGATAATAACTCATACAAAGAACCTTGGCAATAAGACATGTAAAATAAATATTTCTTTCGCAAATGTTTTATGTGGTTGTACTTTTAAATGGAGAGGCAAAATGTCTACCTGTTCTACGGAAAGTGGCACGAATCTCGACCAGTAATACATTCGCAGAAAATCCCATTTACAGCCATTCTCAGTTACACGCGGTCGCCGGGAAAAAAGCTTGACAGCGAAAACTCGTTTTCCTGTCTTGTCTGAGCGGGACAAGCGGCGAAAGCACGTGCGTTGCCATGGAAACTTTGACAAGTAACTGAGAATGGCTGTAAAAGGACTCACCTGAAATTCGAGTGTCTTTGGATTGCCAATGTGCACTGCACGTGATTCACTTAGAGACTTTTTTAATTTAGTAGATACATCATCCCGTGAACACTGTGGAGGAAAAATATTACAATATCAAAATAGACCAAGGAAGGGTTCGGTATGGTCAGCGAGAGTGGGGAAATTCTGTACTGATTCGACATAGATCAAAGTAGTATACAGAAAAGTATACTACACAGGCTTACATATACAGAAAAGTGAATGTGGACGGGTGGATCCGCCTCAAATGGACCAAAAGAAGTCACGTGGTTATGCGTAAGTGACAGGCTTCAATAATTGTATATAAAGCGATTCAAGAAAACAAAGTTCAACAAAGTGGGATTGGTACAACTACCAAAGGTGGCGATGCGTATCAATGGTGGACTTCTTATCTCTTTCTACCAATTCTAACTTTGTTGAGCTTTGTTTTCTTGAATACATAGAGAATAATACATGGGAGCGCGGGGATATGGAATTTATCTTTGAGTGTTCAAATTTTGATATTAAATTTCAACACGAGAAGATACATTTAATATCTCCAAGCGCTCATGTATTATGCTGTTTATTTCGCGATATTTCTCAGTGGCCGAAATCCGTCCTAAACAAGCAAGCAGGTAAAGAACGTGTATTGTTCTAGTCACGCTATATATGTAAGTCACGTTCATTGTAAGTCAGTCAGATAATGGTTTGAAATTAAACCGAAATATAAACTTCTAACAAGATCTTAGTTATTTTCTTGAATCTCAAGTAAGAAACTCATAATGTTTATCGGAGTTATTTTCCTATTATATTATCTGAACTTGCCGGCAGGAAATAGTAATGTATTGTCTGTAGTTTGTAGTAGTATGATGTGAATTTCTTTGAAATAAACCACTGAAAATTGCTGCAATTTTTGTCGCACGTACGCGTCAACTCAAAATCACTAAATGTAAACTAGGAACAACTCGCCGCGATTTTTGTCACGAGATGTCGCGGAGATTTCAAACATGTTCGAAACTCTGCAACTTGATGCGATTTGAAGAAAAGAGAGCACAGAAATCGCACCGGATTTGCATCTCGTTTACAGAAGAGAGTTGGAGTTACAACTTGCGCGAGAAAAAAAAATCGCCTCGACAAATGCAAAACGGCCTTACAAAACAACGACCTTAACAAGGAACAGCTTTGCTGTCGTTTACTGCGATTTTCATAATTCTGCGAACTCTTGCTATCGATTTCCAACCGTAAAACCGCCTTCTGGCTTCCGTCAATCAAACTCCCGAGTCTTTTCGTCGTTACTCTTTGTGCTTTGTGATTGGCCAGCGCCTAAGCAGTGCTAAAATGGCTTCCTGTCACGCCAGCAACGGTTACGTGCTGGCCAATCAAAAAGCACAAAGAGTAACGACGAAAAGACTCCGGAGTTTGATTGACGGAAGCCAGAAGGCGGTTTGACGGTTGGAAATCGTTAGCGAGAGTTCGCAGAATTATGAAAATCGCAGTAAAACTTTGACGGACGGCAGAACACAGTTTGGCGACTGGAAAATTACAGTTGGAGTTCTCAGAAGTATGAAAACGACAAGTAACAATGAAGCTCATAAACTCCCTCCTTCTCCGCTGTTGTTGATCCTTGTGCATTTAAATTTTGCACTTACTAAAGCAAACGTGAGAACCTCCGTGAAGCCAGCTTGAGCTATTTCCTGTCTAAGGAGGTCGCAAACCTTATTCAGCTGGAACTATAAAGCAAAGGTATGGTTACATGAAGACCAATGGTAAAATAAATGGACATCACATGCTATGTGGTTACTATACAACAACTTTCAGGAGACTCAGAATGGTACAATAAATGGACATCACATGCTATGTGGCTACCATACAACAGCTTTCAGGAGACTCAGAATGGCACAATAAATGGACATCGCATGCTATGTGGCTACCATACAACAGCTTTCAGGAGACTCAGAATGGCACAATAAATGGACATCACATGCTATGTGGCTACCATACAACAGCTTTCAGGAGACTCAGAATGGCACAATAAATGGACATCACATGCTATGTGGCTACCATACAACAGCTTTCAGGAGACTCAGAATGGTACAATAAATGGACATCATCACATGCTATGTGGCTACCATACAACTGCTTTCAGGAGACTCAGAATGGTACAATAAATGGACATCACATGCTATATGGCTACCATACAACAGCTTTCAGGAGACTCAGAATGGTACAATAAATGGACATCACATGCTATATGGCTACCATACAACTGCTTTCAGGAGACTCAGAATGGCACAATAAATGGACATCACATGCTATGTGGCTACCATACAACTGCTTTCAGGAGACTCAGAATACCTGGTTAGCGATGGTGTTGGTTTTGGGGATGGTCTTGACGATATTGTTAAAACCATAAGCAATGGCCACGTCTTCCACGATATCACATGGATGGATGACATGTAGAGAGGCGTCAAGGAATCACGTCTTTCCAATTTCCAAAACAAAACATTTAAAATGCAGACATAAGTACAAAGCACAGCTCTTCGGAAACATATATTTAGGCAAGAGAACATGATTCCAGAGAACGCAACCCCATGACCCATCTGAGTGGCAGTAAATTTAAAAATAGATTTCTGGACTATTTTTAGCAGGCTCGACTAATAGCACTGCTATAACTTTCTTCTTGTTCGCCGTTTGATTCGCTTGAACATTTACTCTCAGGCTGTTGGTCGGAGTCTTGTTCGTGGTCACTGCTTTGTTCGATTTGTCTTGTCTTTTTAGCGAGCTCTAACTCTGACTCTGACTCTGATTCCTCGGCCCCCGGTCGCTCTTCGCCGTCCTCAAAGTGATGTCTGTTGCTAGGACACATCCAATCAGAAGGCGCCACTAAAATAGTGTCACGATCTTCTGCCACTGTCATGAATACAGATCCGTGTGTTGGGGTTGCGTTCTCTGGGGATCATGTTCTCTTGATTTAGGTTGTTACAAGAGAGCCTCCTCTGAAGTCGCTAGACACCTCCACAAGGACTACAAGGGTCATGAGTTACATGGGTTCTATGTCCTCGAAACCGAAACGAGATGGCTCGAGGAGGGCAGGGAGGGGGCAGAGTGCTTCTGCTCCATGTTTGGGTCAATCTACTATACGGTCACGTGGTCCTAAGGCCCGTGACTTGCTGTAGATTCACACTAAACTGTGATCAAGGCTCAAGTTGAGCCGAACGCTATACACGGTGAGTCAAAAGCTTAAAGGCTCATCGCCAACCACGATCCTTTGCGCCCCGAGGTATATTTTCTCAATAACAGAAAATGTTCCTTATAGCAATGGGCCATTCCATTTTTTAGCCGCACGCCTCCTACAGAAGAAGTTTTCCTAGGGGGTATAGCAAAATGGCAATTTCCGAGGGGGTCAAACCGAAAGAAAGCCTCTTCCGTGGGTTCTTCCGAGGGGGTGCAATAAAAAAATAGCCTCTTCCGTGGGTTTTTCCGAGGGGGTGCAATCCAAAAAGGGCTCTTTTTTCCGAGGGGGTTACTAAAGAAAATGAGCTCTTCCGTAGGGGGGGTTCGGTTTAAAAATGGAATGGCCCAATACTAGAAACAATCTTTACAGGTATTTAAGTTTTTTTTTCGAGTCTTCTTATTTTCCATCCAATTTCCTGCGATATTTCTTTAAAAAGTGCAAAACAAAAAAGTGCAAAACAAACACAGGCCCTTTAACCTTACACTTAAATTAAGCTGTCTAATTTAGCCACTGAAAAGAAAAAATGTGTAAAGTTTTGACCTTCTTCCTTACTGATACAATAAAACCGAGAGACATTTGTAAAAGGATATCAGCTCGTGTTGGAGGGATCTCCACCTTGACAGATTTCCCATCATCGACGACTTCACTCTCCAGACACATTTTCGTCAGCAACTTGGCGATATTTTCGGCTGTCTCACTGATAAATAGAGCAATTTCCAAACGACTGCAGTAAGACCAACGAAAAAAATACAAGTTGCTGGTAAATGGCTTGCTTGTCAGCAAATCACAAGCCAAATAAAACCACTATCACGTTCTGAGCAAGTGACAAGTTTCTTTATAAGCCAAGCCAAGTGAAAAAAAAAAACAATCACGCGGTGAACACGTGATTACACGTGAGGGACCAATGAGTATGCCTCCGACACTCGTCTTAAAAACGCTGTATTCATGGGAATCTGAAAGTCAGAATCAGTAAGTCGTTGATCTACTATAGCCAGGAAAGGGTTCGTACGCTTTTGTAAACGAAAAATCCAGGAATTTCAAGGACTTTTTCGAACATTTTCCAGGAAGTTTTTCTTTCACGTGAACCATTGAAATAATGAACAAACATGTCCATGGCGTGAGTAGCGGCCATGTTGATGTAAGAAAACAAAACTAGAACGCTCATTGGCTGCCAACAACACAGATGCGCCGATTTTATACCCACGTTTTTGTGTGATCCATTTACAGGACTTTTCAGGAGTTCAATATTCAAAATTTTCAAATTGCAGCATTTCCCAGGTTTTCCAGGACCCGTACGAATCCTGCAGGACCTTTATAAACTAACTTACTTTCCGGAGGATCGGGAAGGTTGATATTCAAGATATACATTAAAAAAATACAAGAAAAGATCACGTACCTTATTCCAATATTTTTGTTGATTTGCGCAACGGGAACAACTTCGTGTCGGTACCGCAGTTCCTGAAAACCACAGACATAGTCATGAAGTTCCTTCGCTATCTCAAGCATTATGTTAGGGTAGTCAAGTTTTATAGGCACACTATCTAAAGCCGTTACATCTCGACGCACGTTTTCAAAATCATCAAATTATGTTTTGATTTTTGACTTTGTTGTTCCGCCAATCAAACTATCTGGGCCAATGGAAATCTTGCCTTGTTTCGCCTAGTGCAGTCAACTGGCTTCCCTCTGAATTAACAACTAAACAACGTCGCAACGGAAAGCCAGGCGACTGCACTAGGCGAATCGACAAGAATCTGGTCCTGGCTGACCGCACTTAAAGTGTGTCAGCCAGTAGCACATGTATCACCCGGAATGTGGTATATCTGACCGATTGAGAAAGAGAGTATCTGGTCATAGGAACAAGGCAGACTCTGCCCTATTCTAACAAACATATGATCACACTAGACTTCTCTTTTCCGTTTATCTGAACCTTCTAAGCTTTTAGATCGAGAACTTTTCTGGATTAACAAACTCCGTTTCAGAGAACCATACCGGCCTAAACAGAGTGGATCCCTGTGCTCTGCGCATACAATCCTAGGGACCACAGGTTTCCCATGTTTAGTATAAATATACCACATGTAAGCATTTACCATGTCACTGATGAGGGCTTTATAGAGTAAAGCCGAACGGCATTTGACCAAACGTAGCCTGTAAGCAGCGTTTCTATTTTCACGAATCTGATTGGCTCATAAGATTTGATTGGCGGAACAGCAAACCCCAAAACAAATCGATGTTTTGAAACGCTGTTCGCGATGCAACGATTTTAGCTGTAATGGAAGAGAGCTGCATGGAAAGGGAAGACCCGAGGAAGCCTAAAATGCTACTTACCGGATATACATTTACTGTACCGTCTGGCTGTTCTACCTCGACTGCTTCAACTCTGAAATTAACGACAGGAATCTACATGGGTAAAACAGCGGAGGCTCCTACCACTAAGCTCCTGGCTAGAGTTGGGTACAGAAAATGCACATAGGACCTAATAGGTGAACGGTATACTGCGAACTCAAGAAACGCGAGGTCATATTTGACTCGCGATCCCCAAGATGTACAGCGATCGATAGACTGTTGGGGATTGAAAGCGATGATGGACAAACAGACTTTACACTACATGAACCAACAGAGGCACTTTGGAAGTATTCTCCTCAGGGGGATCATGATAATGATGATAACGATGATGACGAATATTCATAACTTACATGAAGGGTTCTTTACAATAGACACTGAACATGGTGACCAGCGTGTCAAGAACAATTTTTGCCTGCGGAAAACAAGAAAATACGAAAAGTAATAAACAGAAAATACGGACGTATGACCTGAAATGTGCTGTCCATGGTGCATGGGAAGAACAAACAAGGTTTCGTAACAGAAAAACTTTAAAAAAACCTAGGCGAGGAGTAACCTAGGCGAGGAGTAAGACAAGGCATTTCCTTTTCTGCTCCCCGTGTTTGTGACATATAGCCCATAAAAGTCTATGATAATGAGGTAACAGTAAAAGTAGTGAACTTAATCCGTTTAAATCTCATGGAATTTCATCCCGTTTGGTTTAAAACTGGTTAAAGTGATATGTAGTAGAACGGCAAACTAATGGTGTTATTTTGATACTTTCTTACCCCACTAGTCAACACAACAAACAAATTGTCAAACCAATCGGACACCTTTGAACGACCGCTTCATGATTTATTCAAGCCCTGGCTAAACTAGGACACATGTAGCGCGTAACATTGTAGCCGGACACACGTTTCTTCATGCTTCCTATTTTAGCCACGCGAGAATTTTTGAGAAAGTTATGTATCATCGTCTTAAGTCATTTTTAAACAAACACGAAATATTTTATGAGTCCCAGTACGGTTTTCGTGAGCAACGCTCGACCGAACATGCTATTTTGGACATAGTTAATAAAATCCAGGACTATATGGAAAAAGGAATGTTTTCTTGTGGGGTTTTTATAGATTTACAGAAAGCCTTCGATACCGTGGACCATACCATTCTCCTGAGAAAACTAGAACATTACGGAATTAGAGGTATTGTAAATGATTGGTTCTCTTCTTATCTAAGCAATAGAATGCAAACAGCTCAAATTGGTAATCACATATCTAGAAAGGAAAAAATGCTCTGTGGCGTCCCTCAAGGATCAATCCTAGGCCCTCTATTGTTCCTTATCTATATAAATGATATTTCCAATGCTTCCCACAAATTTGACTTCTACCTTTTTGCTGATGATACTAATTTATTATGTGCTGACAAATCCCTTAAGTCACTTGAAATTACTGTTAACACTGAACTTAACAATGTATACAAATAGCTCACTGCAAATAAACTCTCTCTTAATATAAGAAAAACTAATTACGTTATATTTCATTCTTATCAAAAGCAAATCAATCATGAGGTAAACATTAAAATTTACGATAATAATCAAAGTAAATATGCTAAATTACAGCGTAAGGACTATGTAAAGTATCTGGGAGTCTTAATTGATAGTAATCTGAGCTGGAAACACCATATAAGTCACGTCGGAGCAAAAATTAGTAAAAATATTGGTATCATTGCAAGAATCCGTCATTTCGTCCCATTCTCAACTCTCTTAAATATATACAATTCTCTTATTCAGCCGTACCTGACTTATGGCCTTGTAGCCTGGGGACAGGCTGCTCAGACACACCTTGAAAAGCTATTAAAGCTTCAAAACGTGCTGTTCGTTTAATGAACTTTGCACATTTTCATTCCCATGCCATTCCCTTTTTCATTTCTTCGCATATATTGCCTATTAATACACTTTACTTTAAGCTTTTGTCAACTCTTATGTTGGATGTCCATAATAACAGGACACCTCACAACTTAACAAGCTGCTTCATCCCTGCAAGCGAGACACATCAGTACAATACGCGTTCCTCGTCTGCCGGAAACTTTTTCATCAAACGTTCAAGACTAAATCAACATTTAAACTCGTTCTCTGGAAAAGGTGCTAGAGTATGGAATTCTATCCCTGAGAGCCTGCGAGTGCTACCTAAACACCTTTTCAAAAAAAGATACAATGTCTTCTATTCGAAACACTTGAAAGCCAAGACAGCTATGCTGATTTAAATTCTTTAACCAACGAATAAAGAAATGTTCTTGATATATTACTGTATACAATAAGTTCACAGCAATTGTAGTTTAGTTTCTTAGTTCTCATTTTCTCTTTTTACCCGCAAATATGATAGTTACAACTAAACATGTATATAAAAAAAGCAATTGTACGTAAAATACCTTTTTATTCTTTTCACGTCAACCACACTGCCTGCCTCGACTAGCTTTCAGCTACATAGCAGGTTGTGTGTAACACTATTTTGTTCTATTTTGTAAATAAATTGATTGATTGATTGATTGATAGTTGCGTACGACAAATGTTTAGACTTTTTTGGGCCAGACAAGATTGTCTTGCGAAGAAACATTTGTTTATTTTCCGGCTACAAAATAAGTTGCGCGCGACAATGTTCCTCGCGTAGCTAAATTGGGAAGCATGAAGGAAACGTGTCTGGCTACAATGTTGCGCGCTACACGTTGATACATTGTTCATTGTTGATCCAAAAAGGAAACCCGCTCTAAACATCTCAATTTTGAATTAAACATACGAAATTTTTCAGTCTCCTACCTTATGTAAATCTGTAGCTGTGCTCTCGATGAAGACATTTGTCGTATTTAACGTGATCTTGGAATGCTCTCCTACAAGTTACAAAGTACTGATGAGAACTAACAATATGCACATAATTACTGGAAGCCTCGTTCTCAACTCGATAATAATTCATCCAGCTTAAACAGAAGGTTCCGGAAGGAGCGGGCCCGCGGGCCTTTGATTCTCAGTTGTCACTCAGCTGTCGTAGAGTTAACATCTGTGTGGCGCGAAATTCAAAATCTGTATTCAAAACGCGACTTTTTGAAGAAATAAATATAGTTTTTTTGCTTTCTAAACTGTTACCTTTTTAGTTGCTGCAGAATAATTGTTATTACAACCAGCAAAACTAATTATTATTCATAAGAATCGAAATATTCTGAACCGCGAAATTCAAAATACGAACTGAAAACGTCAGTTAACATCAAATAACCAATTATTCAGTATTCCTTGTAGTCACCTTGCAGTCTATTCAAAAAAACAATTGTTGGGGGCCCTATAAAGGCCCGTTTACACTAGCGAATTTTGCTGCAATTTTTGTCGCGCGGATCAAATCACGACAAAATTTGGCTACCAAAAGTATTCTAAAGCCTTCCGTCCGAACTCCCATCTGCCTTCCCTTCTAACCCTATACAAAGTGGACGCTAAAGAAATAAAGAACCCATTACACTCTTTGTAAGAGTAGGGAATTGTCTCCCGGTGCAACAGAATAGCCTTCGGAGGCACTACATGTGCTATTAAAGAGTCCTCATGATTGGAAGCTGCTTTAGTAAAAGAAGGCGGTGAGTTCGAATACCATCTATAACTTTTTTTTCTGACTCAATAGTGAATGGGGAAACAGAAGCGTGATATCTCGATACTTGTGTTGTACTTACCATTGATAATAGGCGGCATGGAAAGAACAACATTATTGCTATCGTAAATTACAGGGTAAACTGGTTTGTCCCGTATGATGGGTAAGTACTGCTTCAGGTGGCTCTCGCCCTGTAACAAAATAGATGGCAACACTTTTAAAACCCTTCTCCAAGTCGGACAAACATGTAATGAAAATGTACTATGATGTTTTCGATTGAGTACGTCTCCCCTGGCAAAGTGAGGTACGCAAATTCAGGTAAATGATCGTTACTGCGATTTTCATAATTCTACGGTTTATAATAATGTTGCAAAGTCCACACCATCTTCTCAGTGATATTTTTTACCGATTATTAAAGTTTCATTCATAGCTGGGAATCTTGGCGCGGACTAAAGTGTCCTTGAGAGATTTCCCTTTACTGAACGAAACAAACGGCTCATCTTTAAAGATGTTGGCGAGTCTAGGTTGCCCTTTTATAATATGCCAGTGTTTCATAAGGACTCTTTTAAGATTTGGTACTGTCGGGTTGTACTTAGTGACAAACGGCAGTATTTCCTTTGATATCTGTTGTTTTGGTTCAAGCGTTTTGAGTCTCTGCGAGAATTTTACTTCTGACAAGATAGGGGTTACAAAATGTTCGGGATAGCCCCTAGCAGCGAGGCGTGTTTTGAAATGATGTAACTTATCTTTGAAGTTTTTCTCGTCTGAGTTCGTTCGCAGTAGTCGTAAGGCCTCTCCTTTGACAAAACCTTTCTTACAATTGAAAGGATGACAAGATGAGAAATGAGTGTACTGGAACTTTTCAGTGGGCTTGAAATGAGTGGTGATATCAAGTATATTGGAAGCGTTAAATCTAGAACCTTTGTAAATTTCAGTGTCGAGAAAACGACCCGCTCTGATGATAATTCACAAGTGAATTTGATTGTGTTGTGGAATGAATTTGAGAATTTCACAAAGTCACTAACTTCGCTTTCGCTAATTAGCCACAACGAAAAGACATCATCAATAAAGCGTTTCCAGACATGTGGTTTATAAGGGCTAGATGCGAGGAGCTGTGTTTCGATATGCGACATAAAAATGTTCGCAAAGGCCACAGCCATTTTTGTTCCCATTGCTACACCGTGTATTTGTAAGTAATGTTTGCCATTAAAAGAAAAAGAGTTCTCGCCTAGGATAAGATCCATAAGTTCCCTAAGATCCTCAGTGGGAATAGGTATGCTTGTTGCGTAAAACTCTTCGTAGTTTTGGCAAACTATGTTAATACCCTCTATCTGGGGTATATGGTGTAAAGAGAACTAACATCAAGACTAGCCAATAGGGCGGTGTCCGGAATGTGCGTTTTCTCTATGAAGTTTATAAAATCAGTGGTGTCCTTTATGTAAGACTCTTTCGATTTTGCTATAGGTTGCAAGAGAGAGTCAACAAAGCTAGAGATTCGTTCGGTTGGTCCTCCGCTGCCAGATATAATTGGTCTGCCCACTGGTATTTTTTTGTGTATTTTAGTGAGCGTGTAGAATTCTGGTATGCGGAGATTGGTAAATCCTTCGTTTAACCACTTAAAAGTCATTTTGTCAATGTGTTTGTTTTGGAATAGTTTGTTAACCATTCTTCTCACTTTGACAGACGTTTCAGATACCATAGGGATCTCGAGAGGTCGATAGAATTGCTCATCTAGGAGCTGTGATTCTGCCTCTTCGATTTTAGAGTTGGTATCCATGATGACTGTAGTAGTTCCTTTGTCTGCTTTCTTTAAGACGATACCTTTATCGTGTTTTAGCGTTAGAAGTGCTTGTCGTTCTTGTGGGACTAAATTATCCTCGAAGCGACAGACGGTTAAGTTTGCTAAATCCGTGCGCGTGTCGTCAAGATACTGCTCGAGTGCTACAGAAGGCTGAGCTGGCGGTTTCCAGTCAGATTTCACGTAGAATTTATGTAGCGGTTTCTTCGGAGTATCTGCGAACATATAGCGCAGGCGCATACGACGTGCGAAGGCATCAAAGTCCTTTAATAAAGAACGTATGAGAGCAGTCACGTTTCCCGCTTTAGGAGTTGGAATAAATTTCAACCCTTTTGCTAATAAGCTGACTTCGCTGTTCGAGAGCGTACGTTTAGAGGCATTGTATATAAATTCCTCGTTTGTGGCTCTATCGTTCAGGAGTAGTTTTTGGCGGCGGGCGGATCGTTTGCAGTTTCTATGAGGGGTGCGCGCTTGATAGGAGCGTGCATGAGAAGTGAAACTGATACGGTTGTAAGATGAATCTCTTTGTTTATTAAGGACAGTCAGTGATTTTACAAGATTCTGTAATTCAGAGAATTGCTTCTTCATAGTCCTTAACTCGGCCTCTGTATCGGCCAGTTTCTTGTGCGCTGCCTTTGTGCGGACCTTCTTTGGCGCTTTGTACGGGCGGTGGTCAGCTTTGGTGGGAATCTGGGACTCAAGGACAGCAATGGCCTTTTCATCCGCTTTTAGATTGCTCTCTTGCTGCTGGACCATAAGGTTTAGAAGGTCAGATTGGGCTTTGGCGCGTATCTCACGAACTTTGGCCAGGAAGTCTTCGCGTAGCCATTGCTGGTGTGACAGGAAGCCATTTTAGCACTGCTTCGGGTCTGGCCAATCACAAAGCACAAAGAGTAACGACGAAAAGACTCAGGGCTTTGATTGACGGAAGCCAGAAGGCGGTTTTACGGTTGGAAATCGATAGCGAGAGTTCGCAGAATTACGAAAACCGCAGTAAATAAAGAATAAAAACTTTGTTTGTAGATGGTTATTTTGAGATCACTACACGTTTTGTGTGTGTGTTCTAGTGGGAAAGGACGGAACGTGAAAAAAGCAGGAAGCTTAGTTGGCTCAGTGTTAAGGCGCTGGGTCTCTAGGATCGATTCCCGGCTGGGACAGAGGAACTTTTCTTTCATATTGTGGGTTGAACTTAGTTCTACTGTGTTTCCTTAGTCTTTCGGATGGGACAATAAAGCGATCGATTCCCGCGGCTGGGGCTGTTCGAGTTTTGCTCAAAGGCAGAGCTTGCTGATCAGGTACTAGATCGAGGGCGGATGGTGCGGACTGGATCAGGGATCAGGGGTACTAGATCAGGGGTTACTGAATCAGGGGTACTGGATCATACTGGATCAGGGGTACTGGATCAGGGGTACTAGATCAGGGGGTACTAGATCAGGGGTACTGGATCATACTGGATCAGGGGGTGCTGGATCAGGGGTACTGGATCAGGGGGTACTGGATCAGGGGGTACTGGATCAGGGGGTACTGGATCAGGGGTACTGGATCAGGGGGTACTGGATCAGGGGTACTGGATCAGGGGGTACTGGATCAGGGGGTACTGGGTCAGGGGGTACTGGATCAGGGGGTACTGGATCAGGGGGTACTGGATCATGGGGTACTGGATCAGGGGTACTGGATCAGGGGGTACTGGATCAGGGGTACTGGATCAGGGGGGTACTAGATCAGGGGTACTGGATCAGGGGTACTGGATCAGGGGTACTGGATCAGGGGGTACTGGATCAGGGGGTACTGGATCGAGGGCGGATGTAGGAAAAAATCTGACAGTAGCGTACTAACATTTATGACAATAAACGCCAAAAAAATGAACAAAATTCCCTGAAATCTGACTGTAGCATTTGCTACGAACATGCAAACTTCACCTCTACGATCTAACAATGTGATTATTATTTACAATAATTTTTAAAATACCTTGTAAAGCTCCATTAATTCCACAGCTGTATATTCTTTCGCCTGGAAAATATGGAATTCTTGTTAATAAATACTACTGTCGCTTCATTCAACTATACAAATCCTTGGCTTTGGCAAGCTGCCGCAGAGGCGCTGCATCATCAAGCATGGAATGTACCATACAGGAGAAGAAGAGCCTAATTTTAGACCCCGTCCACACTACACCGTTTTCAAACGAAAACGGATACTTTTTGCTCAGGATACGGCTATCGTCCACACTACAACGCCGAAAACGCTCACCGAAACGGATCAATCCGATTTGAAAACGGAGCTGTTTGAAAACGGAGCTGTTTGAAAACGCTGTTTTCTAGTGTGGACGGGTGAAAACGATGCTATCTGAAAACGATGACGTCACCACAGCAAACCCGACCAATTACGCGGGCCGACAGATCGAAATGCGCATGCGTTGAGCTTATTTGCGCATGCGCACTGAATGCATAAGAGCGTTTTCGTACGGATACGCGTTGTAGTGTGGACGGGCGAAAACGATAAGTGTGGACGCAAATCTTTTTGAAAACGGAGCAAAAAGTATGGACGGGGTCTCATTAGGACCAACATCCCAAGACCCATACCCACTCGCTTTAGTAGAAAAATAGACTAAAGCAAGCAGGGGGTTGTGGACAAGAATATCGTGACGCGCAATGGATTTTGGGGCGAGTGAAGGAAGTTTCACCCGGCCCACAATTCATTGCGCGCCACGGTAATCCTTCCCCTGGACACCTCCTGAAACGACGTGGTGAAACAGCTTCTCACCTGGCCTAAAGGTTTGAATTTGATATCCGCAGGTGCTCTTGCATCATAGAGGAATGGGCCTTTAAGACTGTCGTAGTCGTGCGTTCCTATGGCAACCAAGCTCCGCCGTCTACAAAGATTGTGGTGTAGCTTGTCTTGGAGTTCTATGAAGCTGTCATAACTGGTTTTCGTGAAAGACATATTCCTGAGAAGGGCGGCAACGCAGTGGGGCCTTACTTGAGCAGTCTACAAAAGATTAACCATAAAAGTATCGTCATGATTACCACTGTATGCATTGCGATGGGCGATTTTAAGCTGTCAATCAAACCAAAACGCTCGATTCGGCCTCTTCAGTGGGTTCGTAATTGATTGCCAAATCAACCAAAATGGTTCTGAGCTATCCGTTGGCTTCCTTGCCCCGAATGTTTAATAATAATAATAATAATTTCTTGCGTAAAATCGGCAATCGCAACAGTGAATTCTGAGGTCGCGTAGCAATGCATACGGTGGTAAAAGAAATGCACCTTCGGTTCCCTTGAAATCTAGAGCTGATGTTGGGAGAGACCTCGGACCGTTATGAAAACAAAACCACGGTTCGTTATTTTACAACACGTTCTCGTGCCTCCCAACATCACGCGTGCTCTATTTTGTCTATAAAGTCAGCGAAAGTTCTGTTATAATGCTTAAATAATGTATCAGTACCAAACACACATTCCATATATAAATATTGAGCTATACAAAAGACTCGCGTCAACTTTGTAAATACTTTTGCCACTGTTTTCTTTTTCGACAACTGGGGTATACCAGAATTAAAAAAAAAACTTGCACGTTTTCGAAACCTGCTGGCGTAGGGTGAACAAATCAATGTTCAGTATTTTCCAAATTGCTCATCCCAAGATGAACGCGTAGACGGTCTTTCAGACTCTGTTTTCTGAAGTTTTATTTTACGTATGGAATAAATCTGCATCTGTTGTTTTGGTAAGACAAGCTGCGCGTTCATGTACAAGCATCAACTCTTTTTATATTCAACTCTTTTGTGAAACTTGAAAAGAACAGCAGGGAGTAAACTTTAGCGGTAGATTTGACTTTTCTACTTGACTGGTTCCCTATATCACATTAGATCTTCCGTAGTTAAGTCTGGCCGCTTTTTTCGTGAACTCATAAGGATTATCGAAACAAAGATTTGCCTCTATCAAACTACGAATGAAAAGATCACTATAGAAAAAATAATATTGATCACCCACAACTTAGACGTACTCCAAGATGCGCGTAACCAAGTCATAAACAGACCTTACCTACAATATGTATTCAGGTACGTAAAAGCCTTCTAGTGACATAAATAACGAAGGGAAAAAGGTGGCAAGGATTTGGAGAAGAACTTTTTCCATTTCGCCTATGCGAATATTGAAAACTATTTGTAGCTTTTCCAAATTTATAACTGAGAAATAACACCTAAAAATGAGCAATATACAGTATCAGTCAGAAATGACAGGTATCCTGATGTTGTGGACTCCGTTCTGGTATGGAGTATTTTCGTGTCAAGTTGTTTATCATTCTAACATTGCAGATTTCTATAATTCCTACAAATAAAAAGCGCGCGCTTAATAACGACAAACGTTAACACCAGCCGAACCTCCCGTTTTTGTCAACTAATAAGATCGGCAGCTCAGGACAGGAGCCATCAACAGAACGTCATTGTTTGCTCGGCAATCATCCGATAATTGAAAGCCCCGGGTGGGATTCCGACCGAAACTCTGTCGCATCATCAATTATGACGCAACACAGATCTCAGAACTTTGCCATCTTGTTTTGATTGAAATTTGCAGATCTCTTTGTGAAAGAAGCTCTAACTTCAGGCTAAGGGCATGTCTTTCTGCATCTTACTTGTATAGACCTTTATAACATAAACATGACTCAATAGACGAAGCAGAGCCCAGTGCTACATTCAACACATCGGTATTACTAAAATTTGAAAGTTTGCTCGAACTTTTGCAAATGTGAAAAATGTATATTGGACATCAATGCCCGTCAAGCATTGTTTTGATAGTTCACTTAGTTTTGAAAACTCATATCTCAGCCAGTATTCGCGTACATGAAATTTTCCAAACTTTGCAGTGTTTCCTGAAATTTTAATTTTCGTATGGAATAAGTCTGCGTCTTCTTTTTTGTGCAATACAATTCATAAACAAGTGTCATCTCTTTTCATATTCAACTCTTTTGTGAAACTTGAAAAGAACTGAAAACGAAAAATGACACTGAAACTGACACCAGATATCCAGTAGTTAAGTCTGGTCGCTTATTTGTAAACTCATGAGGATTATCGAAACAACGAATTCCCTCCATAAAGTTACAAAATAAAAAGTACTATTCAGGTACGTAGCCCGCGTACATATAGTGACATATAAAATAACGAAAAGAAAAGGTGGGGACGATTTTGAGAACAACTTTTCTATCACCTATGGGAAGATTTTTTAAACGTTTCTTTGGAAATTTGTCGTTGATCACTTTGTCGTTTCGTGGTCACTGAAGCAAAGAATCGCATTGTACTCAGGCTTCAGGACCAAATCGCAACGTTTATTAAATAAGGTATCAAATCAAAGCAGCTCTAACTAGCTAAGGGAACCCAAGATACCTTGTTCTCACTTGACATTATTTTGCAACATCCAAGTTTTGCAATGTTTGCATTTTCAGTAACAGAAAATATTAGCTTTTTTACAAAATGTATTGTGCTAAAATAAAACAGCCAAATTAAATTTCCAGCAACGCTTGCAATCAGTCTGCGTTTTCAAAAGACTCGCGTCAACTCTTGCGAGTTCATAACTATTTCCTTTTCGACAACCACTACCCACTAAACTACCCGGCGTAACTAATTGATAAAATTGATAATTGGTACCAATTGATAATCAATTGATATCAGTTAGCAAATTGATTATCAATTGGTATCAGCAATTGATAGCCAATTCATAACCAAAATCTCAGTGAGTGGAATTGATAAAAATTGATAATAATTGATAACAATTGATAAAATTGATTTCTTTTTTTCTTCGAGGTAGTTTTTTTAAGTTAACCTAGTGCATGATCAGAGCTTTAAAATAATTTCCTTTGAATCGATCAATGAGCCGTGGATATAAATCCTGTGTAAATAATAGTCATTGGCCAATATCCCGGCCCACTGCTCGTGATAAATTTCACTCAAGAATTAAGGGGATATTTGGCCAATAATCGGCGGACATTGTTCAATTTTAACTGACTAACAGTGAATATAAGCTCTGCAAGTTCTTCTTCTTTTTTTTTTCTCAATAGCCTGGGTGGAAAGTGCCACAAAATGGGCGTATTAAAAAAAGACCGCCCTGGTATGCCTGGTACAAATTGATCCAAATTGATCAATCTGATAATTGGTGCAAATTGTTGATATCAATTACTAAATTGATTATCAATTGGTATCGGCAATTGATAACAATTGATGATGTTCAAATATGAGTGAGTATCAATTGGCCATCAATTGCTGATAACAATTGATAATCAATTTACTAATTGATTTCAATTGCCTATCAATTGTATCAATTGGAAATTGATTATCAATTAGTTACGCCAGCTCACATGTAGCGCGCAACAATTGTGTCCTGCATGTTTCCCCGAGTGGCAAAACTAGCAAACATCACACTAATAAAATGTCTCTTGTCTTGCGAAGAAACATTTCTTTGTGTCCCGGCTACAAAATTTGTTGCGCGCGGCTTAATCGGGAAACAATCATGATTGAAACATTTACCTAGTTTTGCCAGGGATTTTAAGCAATTATTGGATGAGGTTTTTGTGATTTCCAGAATACACAATGTCGAGACAAGTGGAATCAGGCGAGGCCGTAAGGCCGAGCCTGATTCCACTTGGCGAGATATTGTTTATTCTGGAAATCACAAAAACCGAATTCAATAATTGTTTTATTATACATTGATTCAGTGAAAATACTTTTTTCTGTCAAGCAATTTCTTTTACATAAGCGCCTTGTTAAATAGGGGAAACATTCAAGGGCTGTAGTCCCATGAAACATTGCGCGCGTAGGATCAAGAATCAGCTAGCTGATTCTTCAAGAATCAGCATGCTGATTCTTGGAGACCCTTAAAGTGCGTGATTCCCAAAGTAAAGCGCGCGCTTTTAGCCAATCAGAATCGAAATAATGAGAACAATGTATAATAAAGCGTATTATCAGCGTGGATGGGGTGCGCCAGAACGAAAACGCTTTCGAAACCTGCCGGCATAGCTTGGACACTCAAATCAATGTTCACTAATGTCCGAATGACACATTCCAAGATGCGTGCCTAGACGGTCTTTCAAACTCTCTTTTCTGAAATATTAAGAGCCGCTGCCTGTAAATATCAAACATCGTCCGACAGATAAAAAAAATCGACCTCCAGTTTATTTCATAAAATGAGCCCCCATATGAAACTATTTTCGAAAATGGAGTTTAAAATTTTCAGCAAGTTTAATTTTTCGAGAAATCTAGTCAAGTCTGATTTCACCCAAATAGGGCTTGCCGCGACACCGAAAATCGCAAAATTTTGCCTACGTTGAGAAGCCTCGCTAAGCCTGAAAGGGAAAGATATTGAGAATTTGTCTTCGATCTCATAAAAGTGTGCCATCTAGATGGCTGGAAAACGGTAAGATTATTTTTGCTTTAGATTTTCCAAAAAATTTACAGAACCCTACATGAGCCGCGTCAAAAGCAAAAATCGTTCTGCTTAAATTTGACTAAAGTTCAGGGCCAAGAATCTCATAAAAATGTTTTTAAATTAGTTCCAACCTTTAATTTCGATCACATAAAAAAATAATCGCGGCCCGCAAATATTTACCTTCTACGAGAGCGAAACGTCGAAGTCACTTTTGCATTTTTCACATAACACGCGATTCAAATTGACTTCATGCCAGGAAGGGAAATATTCACATTTACTTGTTTGAATTGTTCTAAAAAGGCATTTATTATTATAGAAATAGTCATTAGAAGTCAGGTTAGCTTTTAGGTTTTAGTTTATATACAGATTTAGAAACTTCCAATCTGTAAACATTTAGCATAGAGCGAGACAGTACTTGCGTGAGAAGTTGATTCACTACGAATTTTCACATATTTTCTTAAGAGGAATTTTTCCTAAAATTTAAATTTTTCCTAAAATGTTTTATATCCTTTTATATCGCCAAGTAGGAGATAATACGTTTGTATTTATATTCTTCGAAGTGCAAAAATCCTCATTCTTTTGCTGTTCGAATTGTTTTCCCAGCCGATGCTAATTGATTTTAACTTTCACAGCCGAGTTATTTTTAGCGCATGGAAATGAATATGAATTTAGAGACTTTCATAGATGGGGATATGAAATGAATTACTAGCAAATGTACTATTTCGCGTAGGTGATCATTTGAGTCTTTGGTTTTTCAATTTGCTAATTTTGTGTCTTACGAGGTTTTCTGATAAGGCGTTATATACGCGCTTTTGTAGCTCTGGACAAATCAACTGAATTGTGAAATTAATCAAAAGAAATAAACCCGGCGCGTGAACACAGTTTCCACCCAAAAGATGACTAATTTTCATTGCTCCATTTATTTCGTAAAGAGGAAAGTAAGATAGTTTGATAGTTTTTATTTCTGTGGAAACTGAATATTATAGCATTAATTTTCAATCTTGCGGTGTGAGTTGTTTTCTAGTCCGATACACTGTAATCTCTTTCGTAACCCAGTTATTTTTAGCACACGAAAATCAATAAGAATGAAGTGCTTTCATAAATCGGAAAAGGTATTGATGGCAACTGTAATGAATTCTTATAACCAAGACGTTTATACTTTTTGGTGGATGTTTTTTACACTCTCTGATTTTCTGTCATAGCAATTATTTATTGCTAGTTCTATGCGTTGAATTGCTTTTTTACGCCAGGAGTTTCACCGCAGCTGGAAGTGAAAAGGCATCTGGGTACGTTACTACGCTTCTCAGTCGAGCGTCAGCGCCGATATCTTGTGATAAAGTTTTGGTGTCAAAACGTTGACGTTTCCCGGAATCCGTCATGCCGACTAGCGGACGGGTAATTACAGAATTATAGAGCAACATTCTCACACCAAAAGAAAAATGGTTTGCCTGTGCGCTATTCAAAATACCCGCAGGTTCGCTTGTTTTTCGTAACTTCGCGCGGCATAGTTGCTATTGAATAACAGAACGTCCCCTATTTTTTCCCGTACAAAAATTTTGGCGGGGATGCTCGTCGGGAACTTTCGATTCACCCCTAAAAGGTACCAAACATGGCGTATTTTCCCTCGTAATTTTCTCGTTTTCTTTTTACGAGGGAAATACGTCTGAAAATTAAATCAGGCTACCAACAAGTTTTACCCCCTAAAGGGTACCAGAGGTCTGATTTTAAACCCTAAAACGTACGACGAGCGCCCCCGCCCTAAAAATAGGGGAGTCCCCCCCCCCCCCCCCCCCGGCTTCACAATCACTGGTCAAAACTACACGAGCACAGGGAAACAGCTTCTTGGATGGCCTGTTCATATGGCGCCCTGAAGCGCACAGGAGGAATGGGCGTGGCCAGTCCTAGTTCCTCGCAAACATCCTTCATCAGCTTTTTGAGCCCATTACTTTGGACCAGCTGGCAAATATTGAACTGGTCAAAAACGATCGGATGCGTTAGGTTAACATTTTGGTTGATATTTTCTCGCATATCGTCGAAATTTCTCTCTTTCACAGCAGAAAATACATCCTCTTCCTGGATCTGCTGTGGCGTGAGGAACTCTTCTATTCCAAAAGGCGCTCCCCACTTTCATCTCTTGCTCTTCGCATCTCTTTAGCGACCTTTTCTGGGTCTTGTTTGTTTCCTGTAAAACAGGTAATATAACACAATTATGACAAGATAGACATGTTTGCTTTCCACCATTTTCCCCTTTGCCATGTTATTACTAGTAGTACCTCTTGAAAATTATCATGTAGCAGGCTAACCATGTTGTTTGCAAGCGATCCTTTATAGTTCCTTCTTTATTGTGAATTCATAACAAAATTGATTAAAATAACAACAGGGAATCTCGCGTGCTGATTGATGGTAAGCCGTGTCTGTAGGAGAGTAAATAAGTTTTAGTTAGACCAACATTCCCCAAGTGTGCAAAGAGTAAAACCTACTTGATAAAAATAAACCAATGCCTGAGGTAATGCCAATGTTGAATTTGGCGGTCAAATAAGCCTTTTGTTTCTCACTGAACCTCCCTCCTCTCTTTGTTTCCTTTAGCGCCCATCCTTTGGCTTTTGGTGGGGTATCAAGAGAAGACAACTGATTATCACCACATGGCAGGTTTGGAATGGCCCCAATCCCTTCATCTAAGCGCCTCGCGTACTCCTCCTTGCTCATGTCTAGGAGGGTCTTACGCTCAGTCGCATGAGAGCAAGCCTCCAAGGAGAGGTGACGTTCTAATGCTGAGACGCGCTGGAACACTCTTACGCACCCGTCTACAGGGCATGTGAATATCTTACTGCTGTCGTCCGAAGACTGTTCTCCTTCGCTTTTTCCGTCGACTCTGCTATCAGGCTGTTTGGCCGGCTGATCGCCCACACGCCTGAAGCCAACACCTGTTGAGAAAGATTCAGTGAACCATTTGTAGCTCTCATCTACAGTGGTACAAGCAAACAAAATCACAAAATTCTCAAAGGAAAGAAAACAAAAACAAATTGTGTTTGATTTCGGAGGCATTGGCAGGTAACGTACCTTTACAAGAACTCTTGGTCTTGATAATCTTGCCTTTCCCGACATCATAAGCTCTCCAGGCAACTAAACTCCGTCTTCATAACGGATGTTGTTGAGCTTGTTAATAGATGTAACTTTGGACTGCTCTTGCTGATTGGATGCCAGATTAGGATTAACAACTGCGACTCGAACGCCTTGAAGTCCTCCATTAGATAAAAGCGCCGCCTTCATCTCGTCTACTGTAGTTACATCGTGGCCTTCATTAATATGCACACGCAAGTGTGACTTTTACAGCGCGCTGCTAGACGATCCGCCGCTCCTTATCTTGGCGCAAGGACACTTGAGAAACGGGCATCTACATCTTCAGAATGAAGATGAATCTTCGAGAGTCTTCAGAATGTGTTGCCAGATGTGAATTACTGTTTCACTGTCCTGTGCAGAGGACTGCATTGAATGAACAAAGGACTGGGACTGAAGGACACTCTCTATCTGACGAAATACAACCGCTATGTGCCATGACATGCCCCTCTTGCCGAACCAGTCTTGCTGGGACTCTCGGTATCTCTGGGGAAAAAATTTCATTGCCCAATCACTAACAATCAGCGCAGAGTGATCGTCTAATTCCTTTATTGCATCCAATCGAGCCTGGTCTTGATGAACAGATCTTAGTTGGTGCGCCTTCCAGGCACGTATGGCATTGACAGATATCTTACAAAGATACAACGCCTCGTCTTTGTCGTCATCGCGGTAGAACTCTGCGGTATTCACCAAGTTCTCAATACGGACGAGCACGCTATCCAGGGCCTCACACTGACTACATCTCTCATTATGTAGGTGATTGCACTCTTCACTCAGAGCATAAACACTGCAATGGTCTGCCACCTCACTACTTCTGCTGACATGTACCTGTGGTGACAAAAGCATTTAAACTGATATATAATATTAATGTGCGATGTGTCTGCATTTGCGGCATGCGTATCTGATTCGTTGATATTTTCTTAGATTTGCGCCATTTTTTGTGGGCGTGCGGCTTTAGCTCGCAACATAGGTTGAGCCGCTTCTTCCACGCTGATGTTCAAATATATACAAGGATGACGATCAGGGTCAGATCCAGGAACTCCCGAAAGGGGGAGCCGGACATAAAGTTAACAGTTTCCTTCGCAAATGCAGTAAATGAATAGGGAATCTCTTGTAATAAGGGGACCGAGGTAACTCGCGGCCCCCTTAAGCTGCGCATGACTACAATACTGGAGAGGAAACTAGTTTCAGCAGTCTCCTACGCAGCTCGCTCATTGCGTCGTTCACGCAAGGCTTCCCAACTTATCCCTTATAGTTCTGCTTCCATACCTCGTACTCTCCTTTCAGATAGAGTTTTCCAACTTTAAGAGCATCGAGTACTTTCTCTTTGCTGGCGCCAAGCCAGCAAAGCACTATATGTGCTTATGGTTTCCAGGACACTGCCCAGATCATCAAACGCGCGCGAATCTTCAGCAGCATAATTATCAAGCCCTTGCAGGGACTTTCGAACGGACGCACTGCACTCAGATAGTATCTTCAGCATCGTCCGTTTACTAAAGCGCACAAATCCTGTTTCTTGACAAAAGGCTGTGTATTGCTCAGTTACCCGCTGCGGTACGGATGATATTGGGTACCCTGATCTCTTTTCCGCTTGTCAGCTTAAGGCGCTTCTCCCCAAATGGCAGGTCTTGAATCAGATGACCACTTGTTATAAAGTCCATAAAGTGGTCTAGCTGTCTTCTTTCCACGCGCATACGGGGAGTGGAGCTCTTGGGAATAGCAACGCCACGGCCGTATTGTAGGGAATGAGTAGTAGCCATAGTGTATCTGTACCTACTCAATTCAGGGAGAAATTTCTTGATCGCGGCGAATGAGGCAACCCCCGCAATAACCGATAGGACCCGTCGTTTAGTATCCCAGCTCGACATGTTTCTGTAGGCCTCCGACAATGCTTCCAAGTAGGGATCTTCCGAGGGTTGGGAGATTGCATAGAGCCCTAAAGCCGCGTTCATTGACAGGGAACTTTGTAAAGCACTCTACAAATATGGGGCGCTCTCTTCGGACAAAGTATTCAGAACTGCAGCTATTACATCCGGAGCATGTTGGACATAACGCTCTCTGGACCTCTGACTTGACTCGTTCCAGGCAATCATTGGCTTATGGCTAAGGGGCTTCACGTGACATTCAGTTAGAAAAGCATTCAACTTGCGGCGCCGCATCGCGTGTGAATCACAGACAACCTCTCCGGATGATGACGCTGTGTCGGCGGTAATCTGAACAGAATCCATGGTGCTGTCAGCTATTGTGAGCGCACAGAGTGAACTCGTTAGGCTTTCCTCGGCCTCGTAAGCTGCAACGCTGCTCTCTTCTTCGACCTGCGCAACGAAGAAAATGTCACAGCTATCATTTAGTATTTACAATTATTTCAGTATATAGCGATACATCATGTGACTTCACCATAGCTATTAATGTACATAACAAGTGTGCTGTTCAACATTTGGTTTGCACCATTAGCATTTGAATGACAATGTTGTAAACATGAAGCAGCACCATAGTTTTAAAATGCCCTCATAAAGAAATTACGCGTGACATTAACGCCTTTAGGCTCAGACCCTCATGCGCGGAAGCTGCGTATAATAGAAACATCTTACCTCTTTCTGACAAACTCCTTGGTCGTCATCTTCATCGTCATCATCGTCGTCCCCTTCATTTCCATCATCAGAGTCTTCTACACCACCATCAAGATTTTCCACTGCTCCTTTGCAGAGGGCAGCCAAATGTTCCTTGCACCTCTTGCAAACAGCTACAACCAAAAGGCAGTAGCATCATTAAAGATCACTGTGTTTTTCTACCACAGATTAAGGTATGAGTATACCTTTGCGCGAGGGATGTCACTTTTTTCGCGAAAAAAAATCACTGTCGGTCATTATTTACACTATACAAGGGCCAATTATATATCGTTTTAAAGCTTATGGAACGGCCTTACTTACTAAGTGGTATATTTCTATGCAACGGTAATTTGATGGATCATTTCGTCGTTTTGTGCTTCAAAGGAAAAGTACCAATTTTGCTTTTTAAGAGTTCCTGCCACTTCCAGTTAATGTTAAAAGCTCCAGATTTCCGCAAAATGTATTCCTTAGAGTGCGATCTGAAAAAAGGTGTGCGGGATTATTGATATTTTATGTATTTGCGCAAATATCACGTAAAAAAGGTTGAAAACAGATATTTTTGGCAATGCTAACACAAAAATTAGCATAAAATATGTTTTAAAAGGAAAATCAAAAATCCCGCACACCCTTTTTTAGATCGCCTTCTAAAGAATAGATTTTGCTTATATTTGGAGCTGTGCAATTTAATTGGAAGAAGATGGAACTTTTTAAAGAAAGTCCGTCCTTTTTTCTTTAGAGCTAAAAACATATATGTTCATGTACAATATAATGAAAACAAAAGTATTCATCAGATAGGCCAATCCTTTAGCTTTAAAATGATATACAAACGACGTTTGTGGTGTAAATTGTGGCGTGATACGAATTTTTTCCCCCGCGAGACCCCTCAAAGGTATACTCATACCTTAATGTAAGCCTTGCTTAGTTCCTTTTATCACCAAACATTGACATGTTATGCGGGAAGGGACTGAAGGGTGTATAACTAGTGATCCTGGGTAATGGTATTTATAGTAGTGACTTACCCGATCCGACGGGTAGCAATCTATTCTGCGTCAGTTTCACAAACTTGGACAACGCAAAAGTAAGCCCGCATGCCCCAGCGTGGAGGATGACTTATGTACGGCAAGAGAAGTAGGGACAGCGCATACCACTCTACCACGGCTTCCCTTGGAGCGCCGCCAGCGAGTCCCGAACAGGTCACGGTGACGTGGAGGATGACTTGTGTACGGCAAGAGAAGTAGGGACAACGCATACCACTCTACCACGGCTTCACTTGGAGCGCCGCCAGCGAGTCCCGAACAGGTCACGGTGACGTGGGCATACAGTCATGCCTAAATCCTTCTCGTCAGGTGCAAAAATGCCTGGAATAGGCATCGTTAGAGTTGTTTCACATGAGCGGGAGAAAACAACAAAACAAAAATAATCGAAATACTCAGTATTCTTATTGCAAATCGCAATTCTTTCCTGGTGCAGCGTTATGTCGTTAGTTGCTGTTTTCCTTTTAAAATTAAAATCGCGAACGGTTCGAGGTACTGTATATTAGTGACGGAAATAGAGCGTGAAGCACTGGGCGCGGTCACACCGTTTAAACGATGCAAACAGTTAAGGGATAGCTAAGGGGTGGGAAGAACTGGTCAGTACAAGAATCTTTTTTCATTCTCCTCGACGGTGTATGATATTTATTTCATAAAATTACAGAGAATTATACAACGAATTAGCTCTGCGGGAATTTTTTTTTTCAAAGTCTCCCAAGCCCTAACTCCCCCCCCCCCCCCCCCCCCCCCCCCCCCCCCCCCCCCCCCCTCAAAGATCAAATGGTAAATGGTCCGCCCCTAATAATAATAATAATAGATCATCATGTTATCGCTCATCAAGTCTTATACTTTGTCATGATCTTGAAAGGTGACTTAAGGCATACCTGCTCGAGCATAAAGAAGCCTTGATTCGCTCTGTACGTCACTATCGTTCCCGATTTTTAAGAACTTCAGATGTCCTGTGATGTCTCTTGTACATTCGCGCACAGAGACGCACGCCACGTTCGACGGATAATCTCTGCTTGGGCCGCACGGACCGCCAACAAGTTTAGAAAACTCACAAGAGGCCATAACGTAAAACTGAACTCATGCTCACCTCGACTGCCAAACAACATCTGGTCACGTGATCCGAATGTCGTGAGAAAAGTTCGCTTGGCGATTTTTGCCTTTTAAAGGCAAGCCGGGTTGATTCCTTTTGATTGGATTTCACAATTCAGTTTATTTGTCCAGAGCTACAAAACCGCTCAACGCGTAAATCCCAGAAAACCTCGTAAGACACAAAATTAGCAAATTGAAAAAACAGACTCAAATTGTGACCCAAACGAAAGAGTACATTTGCTAGTAATTCATTTTATTTCACCCAATTTATAAAAGCTTTCAATTCATATTAACAAGAAAACAGCCCGTAACTTCGTGACGCTAGAACATGAGTTCTCCCATAAACTGCTGCTTTACATTACTAATGACCTCCCCTCAATAAAGACCCCCTGCCGCATGCCGAAATAAATGAAGTGAGCCCCCAGAGCCTTTTTTGTATGTTTTGCACTGGTCTCCCTAATTTTGTTGGAGAAAATGACGCAAATCTGTCTAAGTCCGAAGAACCCGCTAAAATTGAAAACGCAAGCCTATTACACAGAAAAACCATTTAACTTCTGAATTGCTTGTATGCTTATTATATCTCAGTAAGGGAAGAGAAGAAACAGGTAAAGTAAAATTGTTCTAAGAATTTTTTTGGTTAATCATAGAATTTCATTCATGGCTTTGCGTGCGCTCTGTAGCCAATGGCAGTGGTGTAAGTTTGTTCAAACTTGAATGAAAATTTTTCTCAGCTCAAATCTTTCGAATTAGAATTATCCCTGCACATAATAGTAAGAAATCTGTAATAGAACCATTTAGTTTTGAATGTCTATGGTGCTTTCGGCTGTGGGAAATGAGTTCTTTTTAGTTTATGTGGGAGATTTCAACATGGCCGCGATGGCGGCTTTGTCCCTCGCTGAAAAAATCGCTTGAATTAAAACTTAGCCAAAGGTGAATCTTTTCCACTTGAGAGATTTCCTTCTTCTCTTCGGGTGTGTGGCCTTCGTTTTGCGATACAGCGTAAGGATTTACACTTTGAGAAAATTATTCATGGCTTTGCTTTGTGTAAATTTGTCACTCATTTCGCCTTAGCGCGCGAACAGGAAAGCAAGGCACTGGTGTACGTTTGTTGAAGCTGAATGAAATTGTTTCTCAACTTAAAGCTTTCGAATAACAATTATCCCTGCACATTCCTGACAGTAATCTGTGACAGAACCATTTAGGTCTGAATGACTATGGTGCTTTCGGCTGTGCGAACTGAGTTCTTTTTTAACTCGTGGCTAGTTGCGTAGCAACAGCCAAAGAGTTATCGTGGTGACTCGATGTCACTCACTCACTCCTACGTTAGCACGATATTAGCATAATTTATGCTGAAGTCATCCATCCAACGGGACTCTCGAGTTGCGGGACCATGGCGTGACTAAAACTCAACCGAACTCCTTTTTGTTACCTTTATACCTTCGCCAACGTATATATAGGTCTCATGGCCACTAAATTTCTCCATGTGGGGTGTTACCTATCTTTGCAGAAAACTGATTTGTTTCAAATCGACACTTTTTTAGTCATCTTAAAACCTTCACTGTGTGAGGATTTTGATCCGCGCAAACCCAGGTGCAAGGGGTTACAAAACATGGGAAAATGAAAAATACACTACCAATGACGTCATTAGCGCATGCGCAAAGATCTAATTGTTTTAAAACGCTATTGTCTAGTTATTTTAAAATCTTCATTTAACGAGGACCTTCCAGTGAAGCAAAGCCAACGTACCTAGTGCAGGGTTATGAATTCAGGGGGTGTCTAATTCCCATTTCCCAGAAATCCCAGTCCCATTTCAGTGCATAATCTGCACACAAAAATAGAAACACCATTCCCCTGCGGCAACTCAACAGCAAGAATACAATACAACGCGTGGGTCTCCTGCTTGGGCACCAATTCGTGGTAAAAACAAGGACTAACGACCGACCTGCTCCCCCCTAAACCCTTCTGCTGTACCACAGGGAACCCAAATCTAGCAATATATAGCGGGGGAGATCTGGGTTCTAGAATGGTACATTACAGTGGTACCTCTATTAAGCAGCCACCTTCGGGACTGAACCAAGTGGCCACTAAATGGAGGTACTTTCGGACTTTGAAAAGTGGCTGCTTAGGGACTGGTCATAAATTAGAGGGGGGAGGGCTGGTGCAAATATGGGAAGTGCCTCTAATTTTCATGCAGGTGAAAAAGGGAGGGTAAAAAATTTGGTGCAAATGATAAAGGGAGGGTCATTATTTTTTATGCAAACATTGTTAGGGTAATATAGGGCCGTAGGCTTACAGGGTCAGGGGGGCCATGCCCCCACATATTTTCCCCAATCAATCCTTAAAAACTCCCAAATTTGCACCAGTCATATCAAAGTTAAATTTAGTTTACTTATATTTAATTGTAAAGCGCTGCTGGATTTTAAGCAATTATTGGATGAGGTTTTTGTGATTTCCAGAATAAACAATGTCGAGACAGGTGGAATCAGGCGAGGCTGTGAGTCCGAGCCTGATTCCACTTGGCGAGATATTGTTTATTCTGGAGATCACAAAAACCGAATTCAATAATTGTTTTATTATACATTGATTCAGTAGAAATACTTTTATTTCTGTCAAGCAATTTATTTTGCACAAGCGCCTTGTTAAAATAGGGAAGGCGCTCTAGTCCCATGATGCATTGCGCGCGTATCAAGAATCAGCTAGCTGATTCTTGAAGAATCAGCATGCTGATTCTTGGAGACCCTCAAAGTGCATGATTCCCAAAGTAAAGCGCGCGCTCTTAGCCAATCAGAATCGATAAAGTGAGTACAATGTATAATAAACAGTAGAAGCAGCACTATAAAAATAACATATTATTATTATTATTATTATTAAGCTCCCCCAAACGTGTGGTAACTTCACATGCTGGTCTCTAAATTTTCGGCTAATTTTTGTTGCCACTTAATAGAGGTACCACTGTATGTGCACACATACTTACAACCCAAGAATTCTGAAGCCCTCTGTTAGCTGGGTAAATTGTGATATTCTCATAAAAAATATACTACCTATATCCCAAGAGCAGCATTTTTGGGGGCTCCCATAAATCAGACACAAATACTTTGAGGTAATGGGCACAGGCAGATAGCAGAATTAGCATAAAAATTAGCCTAAAAAATTATGCCCAAAGCAACAAAGCAGAAGGCAATATTGATGTATATTATCCAGGATTATAACAACAGCAAAATGCTACAAAAAGCCAAACCAAATTCAAGTCTGATTCACTAACACTGTACTTTGCTGCTCTGCTTTAAATAACACTGTTTATGAGAACTAAACTGTATAATTGCAAATGTCTGTATGGCTGTTGTTGCAAAACTAAGCAATGATGTACAGTGTTATTGTAATCACAATATGCTTTAAGGTATACAGTGTGCTTCTGACCCATTTTGAAATACTTGACAATAAATTATATGCTACTTTGTTGATCATTCTAATTGAAACAGAAAAAACATTCACTAGGTAGTTGTAACTCAAGCTAATACATGTGTCAAATATGCAATGCATAGACCAAATCGGCTAACAGTGTTTACATCTTGTTGCCACCCAATTCAGATCATGTGATGATTCCCTTGGGTAGTTACAATTGTCCATTTTTCTCACTAGACCGAGTGCACGAGTGTATGTGCAGAACTAACAAAAGTATCCACCCAAAGGAATCACCACATGATCTGAATTGGGTGGCAACAACATGTAAACAGCGTTAGCCGATTTCATCTATTTGTTGACTAAAAAGAAGAGATATGTTTGTATGTCACAAATCCAGGTGACAAAGAACTACAAAAACAGTGTAACATGTTCCCCCCAAAAATACTTAATGGTATTTTTAGGAATACTTAATGGTATTTTTAGGGGCTACATCATTTTGGTGTCAGTTAGTAGGGGTCAAATTTGTTTTCTCGTTAAGCACTCTGTCCCAAAATATGGGAGCCTTCCAACTTTCCCCCTTTAAGGTGGTTCTGGGGGGTATGTCAAAGTCTTTTTAAACGACTAATTTCCAAAAGTTTTTTAAAGGTAAACAGTTGGCGAGTTGGCCTATGGCATGCCTTTGATTAGTTTCTGTGGGAAATTTCAAAATGGCGGCGATGGCAGCTTTGTCCCTCACTTAAGAAATCGCTTGAATTAGAACTTAGCCCAGGGTGAATCTTTTCCAACCAAAACACGCTCACTGTCGAGATTTCCACCTTCTCTGCAGGTTTGTGAACTTCATTTGGCGACACAGCTTCAGGCCTAAGCGGAGTCATGACTGCGGACGATTTAGCCAATCAGAAACATTTGCGCAGACAACCCGATTATAATAGTATAGATTTACATGCGCTAAAAATAACTCGGCTGTGATCAAAGTAATTCAAATAGCTACAACTACAAAAGTTTTCTTATCTTCCACTTGGTGAAATAAAAGAAGCGATAACTTTCCTCCTCTAAGAAAATATGTGAACATTCGTAGTGAATCAATCAACTTCTCACGCAAGTACTGTCTCGCTGTATGCTAATTATGTTCACAGATTGGAAGTTTCTAAATCTGTATATTTACTAAAATCTAAAGCTACGACAGCTAACCTGACTTCTAATGACTATTTCTTTTAATAATAAATGCCTTTTTAGAACAATTCAAACAAGTAAATGTGAATATTTCCCTTCCTGGCATGAAGTCAATTTGAATCGCGTGTTATGTGATAAATGCAAAAGTGACTTCGACGTTTCGCTCTAGTAGAAGGTAAATATTTGCGGGCCGTGATTATTTTTTTATATGATAGAAATGAAAGGTTGGAAATAATGTAAAAACATTTTTATTAAAAATTCGATGCGCACCACCTGAGATTCTTGCCCCTCAATTTTAGTCAGATTTAAGCAGAACGATTTTTGCTTTTGACGGGGCTCATGTAGGGTTCTGTACTTTTTTTGGAAAATCTAAAGCAAAAATAATCTTACCGTTTTCCAGCCATCTAGACAACATACTTTAATGATATCGAAAACAAAATCTCAATATCTTTCGCTTTCAGGCTTTGCGAGCCTTCTCAACCTAGGCAAAATTTTGCGATATTCGGTGTCGCGGCGAGCGCTATTTTGGTGAAATCAGACTCGACTAGATTTCTCGAAAAATTGAACTCGCTGGAAATTTTAAATTTTATTTTCGAAAATAGTTTCATATGGGGGCTCATTTTATGAAATAAACTGGAGGTCGATTTTTTTTATCTGTCGGACGATGTTTGATATTTACAGGCAGCGGCTCTTAATTTATGTACGGAATAAATCTACATCTGTTGTTTTGTGTAATACAGCCTGCGCATTCATGCACTACAAGCATCAACTCTTTTGTGAAACTTGAAAAGAACAACAGGGAGGAAACTGTGTATGTACTGTATACATGCCCATTGGATACTGCTTTGTGAAAGGTACCACAGTTTTGCCATTGTATAAACCAAACACTTTTTTTTCTGGGTCCACGTCTGAAGTCCTTTGAATGAATTATTGTTTTACTTCTTCACTCCAGATTGCCTGACTTAACTTACATGTTTCGATATGACCAGCCTTTCCATTGGCCCTTCTGGTTTAACTGCTTTATAACGTGGAGCCTTCTGTCTGAAAACAACAAGTAAACAACAGTTGTGCTCATCACCCAGGGCAGGTTTAAGACAATTTTCAGGGCATTTGTAACAATCTTTGATAATGTGTGGTTCCAGAAAATATCCCCCCCCCCCCACGGAGGGTGTTGAAAAGTGACCCCCCACCCTCTGGAATTTCCAATCGTGGGGGTGGGGGAGGGGGAAATGGATATTTTCTGGAACCCCAACTTGAATCTTTTACAACTTCGCACCCCAAGTACTCTCTGGCTGTTTGTTTTATAAGTGGATTCCATTATTCAAGGTCATTGCATTTGAAGTCAAGTGAAAAGTTTGCCTAATGGTACTGTGCTATTCAGTTGAGCGTAGAATGCCTTAAGTTTTGTCGTTAAGTTTTCACGTTTGTTTTAGTGTCTAGAAAGTACGTTATTTAGTGGAGTTCGCAATGTTGTCAAGGAAAAGCTAGTGATTTTGAAACTTTGTCGCGACATTCCTTGATAACATTATGAACAGGCCTTGACAACTTGCTTTTTGAGACACAAAACTATCCAAACGAAACGATTAAACTTATCGACCAAACTATAGGCGTTCCACGCTTAACCAGGGGCAAATTAGATGGGGCGTGATACTAAATAATGGTAACGTGTCACATCGAATTGGTTTATCAGGTTATTTTTAGAAACTGTATCCCGCGAGATCCGGGAACAACTAGCCAATGAGAATGCAGCACTTTCTCTGCCCTTCCCGCTTTTTCAAAGTTTGTAAAGGAAGATGAAAAGCGAGTGGGATGGATGAAATGGAATCTTGCAGCGAGGAAGACTGTAGTGTTTGAAACGAAAAACAGTACGAGCAGGCGGCAAATCTTACAACCACAACAAAAGCAGCGGCGCCGCGTGGTCATTTTGTCAAGTACGCACAAATGCATATATCCGGTCAAAAACGTTATGTGAATACAAGCAACGAAAGCGTCTTGCCCTTGCTTTGAGCAAACGTTGCGCAAACAAAACGTTTCCAGATCACTTCAAGTACGTACGGTGGCCCATAAGTGCACGGCAAAACTGTTACTTCTCACGGCAAAACTCTTACTTCTCACGGCAAAACTCTTATTCCTCACGGCAAAACTTTAATGTTCACGGCAAAACTCTTATTTTTCACGGCAAAACTCTTGTATTTCTCACGGCAAAACTCTCATTTCTCTCTCGCGGCAAAACTCTTATTTGTCACGGCAAAAACTCTTAAGCCACGGCAAAACTATGTATCTTCCACGGCGGAAGTGAGCTTCACGGCGGAAGTGAATGCAGAATGGCGGATATGTCGGCGAATGCACGATTTTCCAATCATTTAGTTCAGATATTTTATCAAATTAGTCCATTTCCATTAACCTAGAATCTGGCAAAAAAACATCCTGTGTAAAGATAGGCACTTGACGTCGCGTACTACTGGGACCGGTTGCTTTCACTTCCGCCGTGAAGCTCACTTCCGCCGTGGAAGATATAAAGTTTTGCCGTGGCTATAAGAGTTTTGCCGTGACTAATAAGAGCTTTGCCGTGAGGAATAAGAGTTTTGCCGTGAGAAGTAAGAGTTTTGCCGTGAGAAGTAAGAGTTTTGCCGTGAGAAGTAAGAGTTTTGCCGTGAGAAGTAAGAGTTTGCCGTGAGAAGTAAGAGTTTTGCCGTGAAAAGTAAGAGTTTTGCCGTGCACTTATGGGCCACCGTAGAAAACACCTCTGCAATCTTCTTTTGAGCTCAATAAGAGTCAAAGACAAAGGTGAAAGAGATGCGTCATTCATTGTCAAACATGTTCATGTTGAACCCTCATGAAAGCTGTTTCATCAGAGCCGGCCCTGAATCATGAGGCTACTACTACTTCTAATGCATTAAGACATCTGAAGCTTTATTGGAAAGGATCCATCAGATGTTTTTATGTCGCGAACTTCTCGCTTCTCTTTTCCTCCTTTGATTCTACGTGCTGAAAGGAAGATCGAGGAGATACTTTACATGCTCATATGTCCGAACTAAGGTACTGTAACATTGGCTTTGATGGTACGATGTTTTCTTCTTCATTCACGTTTGTTGCGAGATCCAAGATTTTCCTTTTCTTGTTGTAAAAAGATTTGCAGATTTTGGCAGGTCTCGGGATGTTCACCCTCTTTACTTGTGTTGCTTTTCTCCTGGCTGTTGCCGTTGGATTTATCGGCTAAAATCATTTGATTCAGATGACTCACTTTATTGAAACTAAAGAAGAGTTTTCTAGTTTTTAGACTCTCACGCTTCCATTGGAATTTCCATTGGAATTAAAATAAGATCTCATTTAATCATCCAGTTTATTAGAGTACTCACAAGCAAATCAATTTTTTTTCTGACAGCCTTCACGTGAGCCTTTCTTTTACAATTTGGGACAGCCTTTTCTTATTTCAAAAAAGAATGATCAGTTTTGCATGGAATTCACAAGGAGTTTCTCTCTGCATCTGCTCGGCTGAGCATTGAGTTTTTCTCCTGTGGAGCAGTTTCCCATTTCTTCGTTCGTGTTTGCTTTCGGAGTGTTTTATTTATATGTCATAATCCGCAAAGCGTTAGCATCTGTAGCGGATATGTAAGAAATTAAAACAAAAATAAACAAAAATAATATAAGTAATGTTAATGAGCACTAGACAGCTCGCTTCTTATCATTTCTTTAATTTGTGAAGAGTTGGTGCCTCAATGATGTAATTGGGCAGCATGTTCCATTCTTTAAGTGTGCGAGTTAGAAAGCTGAATTTCCGGGTGTTGGGGAGGAGTATAGGTTAGTAAATCTCTTTGGGTGTGAGGAACGTGTTCTGCGTGTGGATTGCCCGAGACGATTGACAGGGAGATCTATATTGAAGGTCAGCGGTCAGCCAACATGGCGGCTGTTTTTTTTTCTGTCTCCCGTTGGCTTGCTTTTCTTCGCTTGCTTTATCAACTTGGAGGTATGCAGACTTGAAATAACCCTGGGAAATCTTGACAGTGATGGAAAGGAGTTATTTTTTGCTCCTCGCCTCCCACAGACAACCGGTTTTGAAGCTCTGCTACGTGTTTTACGACATCCACGAGCACACTCTTCCATATTGGACGTGAAGCCGACAAAGTTCTTCATGCTCTCACTTCTCCTAGTTAGTGGTTCTGTGGAAAGCAACCCTGGACCTGTTTATAAATATCCATGTGGCGAATGTTGCAAGCCCGTCAAATCAAACCAACGAGGAGTCCAGTGTGATTCGTGTGATATTTGGTTCCACACAAAATGCATGTCAATTTCCTCAATTGCTTACGAACATCTTGCGAACTCTTCCACGGTCTGGATATGTCCAACATGTGGACTACCCAATTTTGCAAGTTCGTTATTTGAGTCTGGCTCTTCTTTGGAGTTGTATAATTCATTTTCAAGCCTATCTTCTGGCCAGCCCAACTATTGTTCTACTCCTATGAAAAGTCTATACCTTCACCTGTTAGGAGAAGTCAATCACTGTCCATTTTGACAGTTAACTGCCGTAGTCTTAGAAGTGATTTAGAAGAGGTGTGAATTCCAGGCCCTTGTGGATACCTACAAGCCTGATATCATTAATGCCACCGAAACTCACATTGATGAAAACGTCCTTACTGCCGAACTGGGACTTGAGGGTTATGAGTTTTTTTCGCCAGGACAGGAAATGTGGTGGTGGAGGTGTCTTGATTGCAACAAGGCAGGATTCTATCATATCTTCTAGAATGCATTCACTAGAGGATGATCAAACTGAGTCTGTTTGGTGCAAAATCGAAATTGCTGGCACCAAGCCATTTTATAATGGATGTTTGTATAGAACCCCGGATCACCAGCCAGAGTCAATGTACTCTCTTGACTCAACACTGAATAAATTTTCATCAAACCCTTGTTTACCTAACATCCTTATTTCTGGGGATTTCAATTTACCTGATATATCCTGGGACTGCATGGACAGTGAGAACAAATACGCTGTTAAGGTCAACCCCAAATATGGAGTTCTAGTCAATCAAGCTTTTATTGATACCATCCATGAACACTCTCTGTCCCAATGTGTAACAAACAGAACAAAGCCAACAAGAGAAAATAACATTCTTGACCTGGTACTGACAACAAACCCAGATCTTATTTCCAGTGTTGAGGTGCTTGATGGTATGAGTGATCACAGCATAGTCCTCTCGACTGTCGATCTAAGAACTAAAATGCCCAAGAAAAAAACACGTAAGGTTTTCTTCTATAAGAAGGCTGACGTTGAAGGGTTAAGGGCGGCCATTTCAAATGAGCTCCCATTAAAAGTCAGGAATGGGACCAACCAATTTATACCTACTGGAATATTTTCAAGGACAGGATCTTTAACATCATGATCACTTATATCCCGCATAAGCATTTATCAGGTCGCTGGAATGTACCCTGGATGACCAGCGATATCAGAAGAGCCATTCGGAAGAAACAAAGGCTTTACAATAGGGCTAAAACCACACAAAACCATACTGATTGGAAGAAATTCAAAAAGTTCAGAGTCAAAGTCAAAGAAAAACTAAGATAATCATATCACTCTTATATTGCTAACCTGCTCGATCCCCCAGAACAAGACAAACAGCCATCTATGGGTAAACGCTTTTGGTCTTTTGTCAAGTCAAGGCGCAAAGATAAAGTGGGAGTTGCTGGTCTGCGAGAGACACCTGACGGTAATGTTGTTACAGACAGTAAGACTAAAGCCGAGATCTTGAGCAACCAGTTCAAGTCTGTTTTTACAGCTGAGGACACATCGAGTCGCCCAGTACTACCCCCATCATCTTCCCCTGACATTGCTGACCTGCAGTTTGAAACTCATGGCATAATCAAACTACTCCAGAGTATTGATGTACATAAAGCTAGCGGCCCTGACGAACTACCTTGTTGGATTCTGAAAACGGCCGCTGAGGACCTGGGCCCTTTTTTGCAAAAGTTGTTCACATATTCACTCCACTCTGGGCAAATCCCCAAGGATTGGTGCAATGCAAACATCCATGCCATTTTCAAAAAAGGGAACAAGTCCCTGGCATCAAACTATCGCCCAATATCCCTTACGTCAATAACTTGTAAGATCATGGAGCACATTTTGTTTCGCCACATTATGTGTCACCTTGACAGCAATAATATCCTTACAATCTTGCAACATGGTTTCAGGAAATTTTTGTTCTTGCGAGACACAGCTCATCACCGTGCTTCAGGAACTTTCAAGCAATCTTGACCATGGAAAGCAAACCGACTGTATCCTGCTTGACTTTTCAAAAGCTTTTGATAGGGTCACACATGAACGATTACTCCAAAAACTAACACATTATGGCATTAGAGGAAAATGTCATGCATGGATTAGGATCATGGTTAACCTACAGGAGCCAAACTGTGGTAGTTGAGGGCGAGAGGTCAAACCCGGTCAAAGTTACATCTGGGGTCCCTCAAGGGACTGTTCTGGGTCCTCTTATGTTTCTCCTATTTATTAACGATATCAACACAGGAATCTCCTCACGCATAAGGCTTTTTGCCGATGACACGATTTTGTACGGTTTGGTCCAAGGTCCCCAGAATGCTGCAGTGGTACAGAAAGACCTTGACCTGCTTTTTGAGTGGTCAAAAACATGGCAAATGTCATTCAACTCAGACAAATGTAACATCATTAGAATTTATAGATCTAAGAATCCCATCATCCATAATTACACGTTAGGGACCGCACTAAAAGCTGTCCCAAGTCACCCATACTTGGGAGTCGAACTATCCTCAAATCTTGATTGGAACGATCATGTTACCAACATTGTCAGCAAGGCCAATAAATCGCTTGATTTCATAAGGCGAAATCTCGGGAGTTGCCCGGAGTTTTAGAGTTATAGGCGGACTTCGGAGAAAACAGATCCCCTTCCCCACGGGAGTTTGAATCCCGCGGGATCTAATCTAAAAATAGATTAATAAACCAATTTGTTGTGACACATTACAGTATTGAAGAGTCACACCCATCTAATTTGCCCCCGATGCTTAACTGAATAGCAAGGTAAATAACACAAGTGTAACCATATTTCATTATAGCATTGTGCAATGCCACCCATACCACCATCAGGCAGAGGTGAACACAGGAATTTGCAAACCTGCAGGCCAAGCTCATAAAATGCAGTGCAGCATTTGTAAAATACAATTCAAATACTCATTAATTATTCATGACCTAATCAGCCAACCAGAGCTCTCATTTTGTACCACGTGCAGTACCTTGAAATCCCAGGAAGATACTGCAAAATATACTGAAAACTATTCAAGGTCCAAGGACCTTTGAACTATGAATATTCATAGTTCAAAGGTCCTTGGATCTAGAATTTTTTTCTAGATCCAAGGACTTTGAACCATGAATATTCATAATTTTTACAAAGGATGTTGTTCCAGACTATATGAATGTGTGCCGCCAACCTCCATGTGGGACAGGCTTTTTGGAAACACTCTTAATCTTTTCACTTCTGCGCATGACTAGTGACGCAATCCAAGTTCATAATTTCAAGGTCCTCTCCCCGTAGAACTTTTTGTACTGTCTACACCGTACAAAGGCAGACTAGGAACTTTCTGTGAGAAGACACAGGTCTCCACTCTCGGAAATCTATAGAATAGAAATGATCTTGTTCCAGACTATATGCATGTGCGCCGCCAACTTTCATGTGGGACAGGCTTTGTGGAAACAATCTTGACCTTTTCATTTGTGCGCATGACTAGTGACGTAATTCAAGTTTCACATGAAAATTAATATGATTATATTGATAAATCCTGTTTGGGTAGGGTACAGAGGGGTTGGTGATCGAAGATTATGTCACAGGCTGAGTATTTCAAATCACCAAGGAATTAAAAAATAAATAAATGGAGATGTTTCAACATTGATCGTTTTCCCTCTGTGTTGGCTAATTAGGTGATGAATAATTATTGAGTATTTGAAGTAATTCAAAAGCCTCCTATTCGGACTTGACGGGATTTCAAAGCCCCCGTAACTCCTCGGATTGGAACTAATTGCGCGGACTTTGAAATCCCGTCAAGTCCTCATAGTTGGCTTTTAAATATTACATCAAAATGATAAAAAGTATTTGCAGGCTGTACAGTCTGGGGAGGGTTTCAATACAGAACTTTTTCCCATACATCCACTGACTGTACTGGCATTGTTTACTGGAGTTTCCAGGTGGTTGGGTCCAGGCATTTGGTTATTTATTTATGGTTTGGGATGGGGGGGGGGGGGGGGGGGGTTAAAGAACCACTGGGGATGTAACAAACCCTCTGGCAGTGACCACCCTCAGCGCAATTCAGCTTGCGAACTGCAAGTCTGGGGAGTCAGTTTCCAATATTTATTTCTTTGTTTATTTTATTCATTTATCCCTCCATGGGGCTATGGATCTTTTGATGTGATTACACACTCCAAAACAAGGCAGCACTCTCACACTTGTTTATACTCACTTTTCTAAAAACACCAAGAGCCCTCGTACCAGGCCTTCCAGGCACAAAAGATCATATCTAAAAATGAAAACTTGAATGATCACACATTTAAAATTATGCCCCGCCCACTTTTTTATACACAAATCACACTTTGTTAAGAGATTACAAAACAGTATGTTTGAATTGTTATGTGTTGTGGATGGAATGCCCCCACAGAATTAGAATTAGCATACATGTACTCCCTCACGATGGTTATAACGTAGCTATTTTCCTCCAGTTGGACAGCTTTCATACGAATTACGCTCATAACGTTTTAACACGTAGCGCAAATGAGCTAGAACTTGGCAAGTGAGCAGCCCAGGAATGCCAATCAAAAATATGATGACACGGTTTGATTGTTTGACAATGTGACGTCATAATCACCGTGGGAACATAGCCCAAAAAGTTTTAGTTAGGAAATCGGCTATGCAATCAGTTTCTATTTAATCGTCGCAGTAAATGAAAGACTGTATCGAAAACCGGACTGAATTCTGATAAAACCGAGAGAAGTTATGACTAATTAAAAAAGTTCAAATTTCCTGCTTTGATGGTCAAATTGACCATATATGGTAAAAATTCGGCGATTTAGAGAGGGCGCTGCATAAATCTGTTGGAGACATACGTTTCAAATATAGGAATGTCTCAAAACTTGTAGTTACTTTGACTTAGTCATCTGATACTTTAGACGTCATATTACGTCAGTATGACGTCTTCTAACATGCAATTTTTACGTCAAAGTGACGTAAACAAGGTATCGAGTTTCATGTCAAAGTCAAAGTAACTACAAATTTTAAAATATTGCTATAACTGCTTGAAACAACATCATAGGAGTTAACGCGTTGACGTTTAAAATCGCCGAAATTTTACCTTATATGGTCAAGGAACAATTAAATTCCAGAGATTCCGGCGGGAGCTTCGAAATCACGATTTCTTAATAACTTTTGATCTATATGTTCGATTTTAATGAAGTTTTCGGTTTTGGAGTCGGCTTAATGGTTAGAACATTTACCAACGTTTAAAATGGTTGATATACAAATTCCTAACTTTGGCGCCATTTTCAACGGCCTGTAGTGACGTCACGTTGTCAGTCATCATCTTCAAATTTCCATCAATCGAAACATCTTTCCAGATGCTAATACCTTGCCAAATTTGACATAAATCGGATAAATTCCCAGCTCTCTGCATAGCGAGATGGAGGAAAATGATCTCGTTTAGGCCATCGTGCCTGGATTAATATAATTGTTTTTAGCGGTCCCTTCCATTTGGTTATAAAAAGCGACTACAGACTAAAAATCAAACTATTATAGATATGGATAAAAGCAGTTTGATGTCGCAAAAGATTGAAGTTTTCAATAAAGACAATGTGACCAAAATATTCAAATGTACCTGTTTGCAGGAATTTCAATTTTATAAATAACAACTTCTTTTGCTTGCTCTGATGGATCTTCTGGTTCAGTCACCTTGAAGAAACAATAAAATTCTTCAGCAGCAATTCAGCAGGGTACCACTATAGTCATCCTCAATAACAAATGTTTATCTGGTATGAGTCATATTTCCTAATGTACATACCACTTCATCCAGTTCAAGTCCAAAGTCAAAGCAGAGCTCGTCAAACTCTTCATCAGCTGTAATGAATATTATACATTTCAGGATTGCCAAAAAGAAGTAAGGATAATGAACTCTGAATCAGCAATTGCAGAAATACTATGTACCCCCTCCCATATGGGTGGCATATATTTTGCAGGGGGGTCTCCCCTATTTTGGGGGTGGGGTACTCATCGGGGACATTCAATTTACCCCTAAAAGGTACCAAAAAAGGGTGTGGCTTAGTTGACTTTGACCCATAAAAGGTACCAACAAGTGTGATATTGATAAAACCATTGTTGCTTGGTTTGCTAATATATAGATTTAGCCACTGGCTAAAAGCGGAGCTCCTGGTTATAAAATTTTCTATGTGAATGAAAGGGATTCCCATGTGTACATGGTTTATATGGTTGCTTTAGAGTCTTCACGAGATATTAATTTTTCAAGCATAGATGACGTCATCGATGACGTCATATCACGTGACCACTTCATTTCGATCATATGGTGGCCTAGACTACACTACCCAAGTTTGGTTCTTTTAGAGTTTTCCCTTCACGAGATATTATTTTTTCAAGCATAGATGACGTCATCGATGACGTCATATCACGTGACCACTTCATTTCGATCATATGGTGGCCTAGACCACACTACCCAAGTTTGGTTGTTCTAGAGTCTTCTCTTGACGAGATATTCATTTTTCAAGCATAGATGACGTCATCGGTGACGTCACATCACGTGACCACTTCATTTCGGTCATCTGGTGACCAAGACCACACTGCCCAAGTTTGGTTGTTTTAGAGTCTTCTCTTCAAGAGATATTCATTTTTCAAGCATAGATGACGTCATCGATGACGTCATATCACGTGACCACTTCATTTCGATCATATGGTGGCCTAGACCACACTACCCAAGTTTGGTTCTTTTAGAGTTTTCCCTTCACGAGATATTATTTTTTCAAGCATAGATGACGTCATCGATGACGTCACATCTTGTGACCACTTCATTTTGCTCATCTGGTGACCTAAACCACACTACCCAAGTTTGGTTGTTCTAGAGTCTTCTCTTGACGAGATATTCATTTTTCAAGGATAGATGACGTCATCGATGACGTCACATCACGTGACCACTTCATTTCGCTCATCTGGTGACCTAGACCACACTACCCAAGTTTGGTTGTTTTAGAGTCTTCTCTTCACGAGATATTCATTTTTCAAGCATAGATGACGTCATCGATGACGTCACATCACGTGACCACTTCATTTCGCTCATCTGGTGACCAAGACCACACTACCCAAGTTTGGTTGTTTTAGAGTCTTCTCTTCACGATATATTCATTTTTTAAGCATAGATGACGTCATCGATGACGTCACATCACGTGACCGTGCTACAGCACCCCCTTGTGGCATAGACAAAATATCCCAAGTATGGCTGTCTTAGCATGTTCCCTTGAGGAGATATAATTTTTTCTTTGCATACCACAGGGTTCCCATGTGTACACGGACGGCGGACGGCAGACAGACGGACGGACGGACGGCGGACACTATAGGTTTAATACCAGAAAAATAAAGAAAAAATCATATCTCCCGAAGGGAAGCTTCTCTAGAAGCCAAACTTGGACAAACTTTCAAAGACCATCAGAGGAACTCTACACCAAAGTCACGTTCCCTCACGCCTTCAATGACGTCATCAAAATGATCCAAAATGCCCGTGACGTTCAAAAATCAACTCGATGGTATACGTTTTTCCCTTAGGTATGGTGCTCCGCTTGCGCGGGCCTTTGGCCCGCGCTGGAGCTCCGCTATAACAGACCCAAGAGGTACCTATCTGGAAAAAAAAATTCAAGTTTTTTACCCACTAGGTACCAGAGGCCTGATTTGAACCCATAAAAGATACAACAAGCACCCCGCCCCAAAAATATGATCAACATTTGTGTTGTTTGAAGGTAACTTTCACAGTTGTAGGATAGTACAAATTTTCTTTCAACGCCATCAATATTTTGTTGCATTGCCATATCAAAATCATAATTAGTTTTGTATCACAATTCTTTAAGAAGAAAAATTAGGAAACATCACACATTTTCCAACCAAAAACTTACTCTCATTACGCATGCGCAATATAACATGATTCATAACACCATTTTTTTCACATGCTACTGCACTTTTATTGTGATTTTCTGTGGTTTTGCACTTTTTTTACCAAAAATCTCTCAATTCAAAAAAATATTGTGGGTCAAGTCAAAACAAAGTGATCGAGTGAATCAGGCGCAGATTTAGGGGGGGCAAGGTGGCTGTGCCCCCCCCCCTTTCTCTGGAGATTTTCCCATACATTTACTGTATTTGATGAAGGAAATTTGCAATCCCATGTTTTCACAATGGCAATCAATGCATACGGCAGTGAAGTTTGAAGACAAACTTCAAAATGCTCACAAAGTGGCTCCAAAGTATTTTTGTATCATAAGAAAATTGATACCATGGCTGTGTTGCATGACAGTCGACAGGCATTCTTTAAGTTCTGCATACATAAAGAACACCACCATTCTAGGTTGACAGTTACCATAGTCATCAGTGGTCAGGTAGTATTTCTATTAAGGTGACTCATTCGAAATTCAAAATGCACCCAACTGTGTCTAGAGCGCAAATCTGAGTCGCCAAACTCAAGGCTATAACTTTTGTGTCTTTTCCTCTATTGTTATAATTCTTTTTTCAAATCCTACCTTAATGACGTATAAATTAGTTCTTAATAACCGATCTTCTTGGAAACATTTTTAGAAGTCACAATCTAAATTTTTGCGAGGCCCTAATTTCATATTCAGGTCGTACTAGAAAAAAAAAATTGCCGTTTTTTTTGGCTCAAACTCCAGGAATCGATTCCAGTTGAAGTAATCTCAAATCGAGCTAAGTTACAGAAAATTCGTCAGAACAGAAACACGGTAATAAAAATGCCATCAACTTTGGCCAAATTAGAAGGCTGATTCTGCTCGGCTTCAATTGAATTTTAATAGTGCTCCGAAAACTCATTATTTGGGGCTCTTCCTTCGGCACTATATTGTATAGTAATGTATTAAACTTTGCGGAAGGTCAGATTGTAAACACCATGAACTACTAAAATGTTGGAAAATTATCTACCGAGGAAAGAAATCGTGAAAGCGCAATGAATTTATTACAAGAATGTCGCGTTAAAATGTGTCGTTATTACGTATAATTTCTTGCTAAGATTTATATAGACGAAAAGCTTGTGGCATTGGTAAAACTTAGTAACCAAATCGGTTATTAATAACTGATTTATACATCATTAAAGTAGGATTTGAAAAAAGAATTATAACAATAGGGGAAAAGGCACAAAAGTTATAGCCTTGAGTTTGGCGACGCAGATTTGCGCTCTAGACACAGTTGGGTGCATTTTGAATTTCGAATGAGTCACCTTAATACGGGGACGTCAACTCTCCCAGTTATGCCAGGAGTCTCCAGATTTTTCACTCCTGAATTTTCACATATCAACTTTGTATTTCTTCTGAAACCCCAAAGTTTCTGCCAACTTCTGAAGTCCTAGGGTTGACATCCCTGTTCATAAATTCTGGAGGGGGTAGGGGGGTCAGACATCGGGTAGAGTGAAAAAAGGGGCACAGTTTATGTAATTCTATAGAGTCCATTCAATTCTTTGTTGCCTCGTTGTTCTATTTTCCTCTTTGCGTGGCTCTTGAAATCGGAATTCTGCGTCCTCTACACGAAGTGTGTGTGTGTGTGGGGGGGGGGGGGGGGGGGGGGGGGGCGGTGGAAGTGTTCAAGGGAAATAAACATAGAATCCATAGAAAAGATTTAAGATTAGAAACGGTTGTCACAAGGTCACATAATTTAAAGTGATCATAACCTACGTATGCACATCACCAACCAAATACTATCTCTTCGGGTAGAACTTTTCCCCATGTGCTACAACTTGCATAGAAGAATAACCTTTATATGCCGGCTGCCGGTCACAGATCGCCGTTCAGCCATGCGTGTATTACTTACTGTATTTCAGCCCCAGCTCTTGAAAAAGTAGATCTCTCTGCACATCTATCGTCGGCATGATTGATGCTTTTCAAATATCCAAATGAATGAGTTGATCAGTCGAAATATCGATTATTTTTCAGGTTATTCTGCTCGCAGCAGAAGCATTTCATCAGAAAGTTTTTCCTTTTCACCCACGGAGACCGGCACTAGTAGGCCCAGGTCCTCGCGAGCAATCCACAGGAATCCCATAGTTTCCTCAAGTTTGTGGTTCCAAGGAACCTTGTGTAGCCTGAAATATTTTCCCTTTGCGAAATGGCAGAGGTACGATCGAGAGCGAAAGGACAGCTGAAATTAAGGCTAAACTTGATGGAGCGAGGAAGACTTTCTGATCTCGTGCAACAAGAGAATAGGAAAGCGGTTGCGGGAGATGAGGCTTGAACTGCGCTCCCTTTTCTTCGCACCGCAGGCACTGAACGGCATTCTACTTTTTCACTTCGAATTGTGAAAAACTATACATAAAACTATAAATAAACCGCGGCTGATGTTCGAATGGGCACAACAGAGCAAATAAATTGTGAACTTGTTTGATGCAAAGGTTAGGAAAACAAACAATTTTAAAAAAGGCAAGCGAGACAGAGCCATTACCATGATAACGCGGATACTATTTGTGGTTTGTTTGTGGTGTTTTTGGTAGTAATGCTGGCGTATCGCGAGTTTAAATGGCAACCGCATTCAAATAACAGGGTTTGTTAAAACATCTGTTGTCTCGGCCAGAAAACAATCCGTACTAGAGGCGCTAGCCTGGAAATTCGGTTAAGATATTATTTGGATACGGACTTGTCATCGCGCGAAGAAAATTTCATAGATGCTATAGATGGTCGTACAGTTTGTAACAAAACAAAGGTGTGGTCAGGGTATATTACTCCCGATGGTAAGTTTGCAATGGAGTTTTCATAACGTATATATCTACTCCGGTTTTCGAGACTCGGGGTTACTAGCTTTCTACTGCCGTAAAACGGCAGCTCGACACCTATGCGCCGATGACATACATATTTTTTGGCGTAGATTCGTTAGGACTCGGGAAGTAAGAAAAAGATGTGAACCTCATGAAAGTTTGAGGGCAGTTTGTAATCACGGGTCCGCTGTGCAAACTCAAAGCAATGAAACTTCTGCTTTTTAGGCATAAAACGAAGGTAAAGTGCTTAAAAAAATTAACGGGGTTTCTTTGCAAAATTATCAATGGGGCCTTATGAGTGGAAATTGTTCTTCGCCATGTTAAGAATTTTCAATACCTTTCTAAAGCAATTTATTATCCATATCTTGGACGAATTTGCGCGCAATATTGTTTTAGCATGTTTTAGCGCGTTTTCACTAGGCGACCATAACATTATTGTCGACTAATACCCGTATAAAAATGAAAGTTTAGTTAATTTTACCGAAACATTTAGCCAGGCACGTCACTTACTGCGATTTTCATAATTCTGCGAACTCCCACTTAACATTTCCGAACGCCAAACTACGTTTTGGCTTCCGTCAATCAAACACTTTAAATCAAGTCCACGCGTGTTTTCTGAGTTTGAATTGCATTTTACTGTGAAAACGTGTGTTGCCACTATCAGTTCACAAGATCTATCAGCCATAGGCGGCGGAGGCATACATTAAGTGGGTGCTCGAGCACCCCGACTTTTCGTCAAATTTTCATACATTTACTGTATTTTGTGTTTTCACTCTTGCCATACATCCTTACTAATGAAGCTTAATGAGCACCCCCACTTTCTATGGTCCCGCGCCCCCTATGAAAGCCCCCTATGAAAAACGAAAGCCAAACCTTCGAAACCTTGGTTTGTTGGTCGGTGTTACTGAAAATCGCAGTAAATGTGACTTGCGTATTTTCTAATTGATTATTATAAGATCGATATAAGAAAACCCCAAAGCAGGAGAAAAGGAGTCAAAACTCAATCTCCTTGAGGTCGAAAACGAGGCCATGAGTCCCAGACCCTTTATACTCTCGGCCGTACGTAGCCCCAGAGCCTGACGTGATCAGCTAGAGAGACCGCCGAGTAATTAGCAATTTCGGTGAACACAAGAATCGGACTAAAATGTTGTGTGTCATTTTATATGAACAGCCCCAATGATTGATTAAGTGGGAGAAGGCCGGCGTCGGCACTCGTAATTTTGATATGGGATTAGTTATGGAAAATGGGAGAAATGGAAAGCTCGAGAAAACCCAGTCAGGTGAGTTCGAAGAACAAAAAGACACGTACCTCTAGACGCGAAGACCGATGGAAACTAAAGCAAGAAAACAGGGCGTGGTGCCTTGTTTAATTTCCTCAATTGGGACTCAAACATATACCGAGATAAAACTCTTGTAGAATTGTTACACGAAGAGTTTCGAATTCTATTCAAAAGGATTTTAATTTTGAATGGAATTCGAATAGTTTATATTTAACAAGATACTACCTTCACGTTTAAAAATATTTACAAAGTAATTTTCCCAAACAACGGATTTTTTTCATTGTCTTCTACTTCATCCAGAGTTCATCTCTAACTAAATTTTCCCTCTCGAAAAGATGTCTACAATTTTTTATATCTGTTTTTGATAGTTACGGAGAATGAACTGCTTTCGCGACGCGCAGTTTCGGTTAATATAATTCTAATACCGCCAAAGTTTCAAAACATCTAAACAGGTCAACTGGTGTTGTTTTAAAATGACCCCATTGATAATCATCGCGGGAGATTAAGAACTACGCTTTATTGAAAAGGCTACTAGACGGCAACTATAAGAACAAACTTTTATAAAGATTTTGTGTGCTGTTACAGCGATTTTCATAATTCTGCGAACTCCCAGTTTACATTTCAGAACGTCAAACTGCGTTTTGGCTTCGTCCTTCTAACCTTTTAAGATAGACGCACATGGATTTTCCTAAATTTCGTTTGCATTTTATGGTGGAAACTTTGGTTTTGAAGCCTAGCAATTCCTTATTTAACTCTCAAACCTGCGTGAAATCAATCGGCAGAGCTGTTTTCACTCGTACGATTACGGAAGCCCAACCGCGGTTTGTTAGTTGGCCTAGAGTTCACAGAATTATGAAAGTTGTTGAAGTAACTTTTTCAATAGTGCCAGACATAGGTTTTAAATCAAGAACATGGTTTTTGGTCAGTTACTAAATAAAAAGAATTCCGTATATAGTTTCGTAAAATTGTTATGGGATAAATGTGTTTGAGGCGTCAGAGCTAACTGCTAACGCCATTTTTATGAAGATATAAAAATAGCTTTGAAATTTAGCAGATTAAAAAGTCAATTCTAAATAACGACAATAAGCAAAAATTGGTATAATTAATAGACTGTAAAAATGTAGGTATTAAAATGAACAACGACTGAAAATTCCCCAAGGGGTCCCCCGTTTGTCTTTTGATTTCTAAAGCCACTTCATTCGGATGTCAAGCAAATGAGACATTTCAACAGAATTTCAATATCTCAGAAACTATTTCTAAATGCTTTGCTAAAATTACAGAAATAGCTAAATCCGAGAAAAAAGATAAACATTTATCTGTAATACCAGTCTTCATACATAAAAATAGGTTAACTCGGTCGTGGAAAACGATTTGGGCACGAAATTATAAAGAAGACATCAAACAATTTGTCTTTATAAAATCAGGTCACCGAAGGAACGTATGGGTAGCTTTGGTATTTCAACATGATATTACCCGTTTGCTCGGATAATTTAATCGAAATGCTAAATCTAATTGTTTTATACCTTCTACAATGAAAAGGTAGCAGGGTTTTGCAGTCACGCGCCACTAACGCATCAAGTGGCAGATTTGGTGTTAATACTCTCTTGATCCCAATATCAAAAGTTCTTTGTACTTTTTTGTTTTTCCACAGGTTCCGTGTAACTAGTCTGCCCTTGGTCCAACGATAAACAGCCTTGTAAATACAACTTCTGGCGCATCAAGTTAATATGGGAAATGCGCAATATACGAAGCTTGAAAATGAGGACGAAAAAGAAAAAATTAACCCCAAACTTCGGGCGAACATTTTCTCCAAAATCACATTTTGGTGGATGAATAAGATATTCGTAATAGGGAACAAGCGGCCACTTGAAGAAACGGACCTTTATCCTTTAATAGAAGACGATAAATCGGAGTATTTAACAGAGAAACTGGAGCAAGAATGGAGCAAAGAACTGGAGAAAACAAAACAGGGAAAAAGACCAAGATTTTGGAAAGCACTTATGAGGGTGTCTCCTATATCAGAATATTTCTATATCGTAGCGCTTGTTCTAACTGACATGGCAAATAGAATGACACTGCCTGTTCTACTAGGCTTTTTAATTTCTTATTTAATGGGTGTAAGGCACCTTGGAGCAGCATTTAAATATATCCTACCGACTGGGATATGTATAACTTCTTTAGGGAGGAACCTGGCGCAGCATCATTATCAGAATAGATCGGCGTTATTGGGAATGAGGTTTCGCGCGGCGGCAACTGGCATTCTATATAACAAGGTATGGATGATTTATCTATAATTATTTGAGCTGTTTTTATTTGTAACAGTGTTATCTAAGTTCCATACTTCTCATAAATCTACAGGTTAACAAGGCTTTTGAGAAGCAGCGCCAAGTTGATTGTTCACTTAGAAAAACAAAGCCCTTTTCGCCGTTATGCATGCCGCTAAAAATACCTTTCCGTTACATGTAAGGTCTCCGAATTTTTTTAAGCTGCAATTGACAAACTGTCTTCAGCGAAATAATCTTAAAACTTGTGGTACGTACTTTTCAATTGAAAATGTGCAACTCACTCAATTTCGCAAGCAAAGAAATCAAGAAAAATGAAACTAACTAATTTTAAATGCATAAAACATAAGCGTAACGCGGAAAAAACTCAAAATCTTAATACATTTTAAAAGACAGGACGTGGAGCGGAAAATTTTAAAAGTACATCATGAAATGAAAAAGGCAAAACCTTTTAGAGTTTATTCTTCATAAGGTAGAGATCCAAACCGACTAGCAACCAAACTAAAGTATACTAAATTATACTAAGTCATAGTTTTAAAGTTTGTTAGGGATGTTTAGTTGTGACGCTGTCGTAGAACGAACGAAGTGGAAAAATAAACGCTACTTAACATAGCACGCACGCATATTGCTTTTGGGAAAAACACGTTTAATTATCATTTTAAAGCTGTTTTCAGCTTCCACTTTTGGGATGAATCGTCTCCTTGGTATTGGCTATTTTCTATTTATTTAGCTGTTTTTCGAGCGATTCATTGTGCAATATTTGTTTCGAAAGTCGATATTTATATGGCACTTCACGCTAATTGCTTCGATGAGCATGACTTCTACGACGGAGTGTATTTTCACTTAAGTTCTGCATAACTCAAAAATCAAACAACACCACTGTTCTTGTTTTCTTTCATTTCGTGTTTTCATACCCAAAAGATATATCAAAGCATGTGAAGATATGACTTGGTAATTCATGGGGGGGTATATCTTGGCAATACATACCTAACACAAAAATGCGGACAGTTCATATTCATGTTCTTTGGAAAAGAATCAATCTCTTGTTGGGAATGCGAATGGTAGTTCGGAAAATGCAGAATATCGCGAAATCGTTTTATAGAGATTTTATAGAGAACTTTCGCATGATCTCGTATTCTGAGAAATTAACGCAAAGTACAAGGAATATAGAGGAGCATTGCTTGATCGTCTTGATCTCGAATTTTTAAAGTGCCATGAACGTGGATTTTGTATCCATATCTTTTTTCCTGATGGCGTGGCGAGAGGTAGAAAATATGCATGCTAATATCAGCCAGTGCGATTATAATCCTGCAGTGAAGTTTTTGCATGAATAACGTGTATTTGGCTTCTACATCATTGTGTATGAAAACCGCTGGTACAGGAAGATCTATTGATAAGTTAGAGAGTTCTATCTTAAACAATATCTCTCGCCACGTCATCAAAACCTAATTTAATAAAAAAAATTAAATCGTTGATCTCACATATCTCGTGAATCAAACAAGGTATCGAACATTCTTATTTGTTCAATGTTCTCTCCTCTCAGGGGTGATATGCACTTCAAGCCTATTTCGCTGTCTCTCCACTCATGTACCATTCGCTGCACATAGATTAGAAGGATTTCGGCTAGGTACGGCTTGGTGGCGCAGTGTGTTTGTGCACGGCACACTGTGCATACGGTCCAGAGTTCGAATCCCGGATCGACCAACCGTATCGACTTTTCTCTGTTCCGAGTAGCTTGCTTATAGCTTTGAATTCCTTTAACCTGGAGCTTTGATAGAGAAAGGGGGTAAGGTGTGCACCGTCTCCCCAATTAGTAGTGCACACGTGCACGGCTAGAAGATTTGAGACGTTAATAAAGTTTGCTTACTTACTTACTTTACTTTTAAGATTACCAAAAACATCAGTCACGGGTGCGAAGACCTTTTTGTTGAGGGTAGTGTGTTTTAAGAAATACTTGATACGCGAGTGAAGTGAGATGAACCTCCCCTCCACTTTACTTCAAAATCTCATCCATTTTCACTTAGTTCACCCCTTCAAATTTGCCTTCAATATTGTTGAGCCACAGCCTCCTAAATTCAAATGTTCTATGATAAAATCAGAAGCAATGACGACACAGGCTGGCTACCAAAGAATAAGCTAGTAGACGTGTTGTCTGCCATTCCAATTCCAACATAATTCATACCCACGTTCATACCCACAATGAAAGTATTCTGTTGGTTTCTATGAGGGGCAGATTTTATAGGGGAAATCTGACTGTAGCGCAGAAGTGATTTATGACAATAAATGACAAAACAAATATAAAATCTCCCTGAAATCTGACTGTAGCATTTGCTACAGCGGCAATAGTCTAAATCCGCCCCTGTGTAGAGCTCAGTGTGACTACAGATACGGGTGGCGAATGGTAAGGGACCGATCGTTTATTACGTCCACGGGGGCGGCGGTGGTTTTCTAAATTTATTGAATGTTAAAATTCGCACCCCCCTCATTAAAAAGGCGATACAAAAATAACCCCCACATAACATCGATGTTCTAAAAAGCTTACCCCCCACCCTGTAACCAGATCCCCGTTTGAACTAATGGAAGACAATTTACAGAAATTTCTCTTTTTGTTGGGCGCGAAGCGCGCCCTAATTTTTATGCATGATATGAACGCATTTCACCAAACCTCAAAGAAAATGTAGATGAACATTCCATTTGCTGTGTGTAGTAAACAAAGATCGCAAATGACGTGCGCGAAGCAGGGTCAAAATGACGAATCTCTATCCTCGTAAAGTGGACCTCACGCTTGCCTAATAATTAGGTCTTCCCTTCTTTTTTCGAACTGAGACAGCTCCGATGCTTATTACTGCAGAGCGTCTTTTTGGGGAGAGTTAGTTTTTTTCTCCTGGCTAAGATATATTATCTTGTAATGACATTCGTAGCCATTCCATTGCGCACGTACTCAAAAACTATATTGTACATTCCGTTGCGCGCAAAGCGCGCCGAAATGGGCGTACTTGCTATATGGCGTAGCGCTGTATGCCACGACGCGATAGCTTGTACAAATTATTATTTAGTTCGAACCACAGTGTCCCTGAAAAAATTACCCCCTCTTTTGAGAGAGGGTGCCAAAAAATTACCCCCCTAAAATCTATGTCTTCTAAATTTTTACCCCCACCCAAATTCCACCGGCCCCCGTAGACGTTATAAACGATCGGTCCCTAAAAGCGAGAAATTCCAAGACAGGAAGATCTAGGCTGAAAATTTCGAGATCGAGACGATTGCTTTCTAAAAATCCGACAATGTGCGTTAACTTATTAGAAATCGAGATCGCGAGACAGCTCTCTAAAAATCCGACAATCGATCGAGAATCCCTAAGAATTTTGCGAGAAGATTCTGCATTTTCCGAACGAGCATTCGACACCCCTAGTGATGGAAGAAAAATTCGATCCAAGATATGGCGGACGATAGGCGTGATTTCTGGAAGAACAACGGGAATTTGGATTTCTGGAACTTCGAAGCTAAGAACCTGTCGTTTTTAGATTATTATAATATAGATTGTAAACTCGTCCCATAATTTTCGAAAGAAAATTTTGTAATTCTATCATTTGCAGTATTCTTACAATACTTTGACACACTTGCGGAATGAACGGGCGGAACAGAAAATACAAACGAACAGCTAAGCGCTATTCTGGTTTGCACTCATTCCCATGGAAATAAAATCACAAAAGCGCGGCGGCCATGTTGGCGGCCAGAACAAAGAGCAACAAATGAACTTTCTTTTGTTCCTGTACACCAACATGGCTGCCAATGACGTCACGTGCAAGCCAAGAGGCACTGTTTATCAAAATTGTCATTCTAATGCTGATGTACTACTGTAGATTAAATTGTGCCCTTAGTTTGGTAAACCAATCGATTGATGAAGTCTGCGTAAACAGCGTTCTAGCGAATGCCAAGCGAAACTACGCATGTCGTCTAAGGCATCTGAGAGGGGTCTATGCAGCAACTCACTTAAATGTAACACCAATTTAATTTTCTTTTGCACACAGGTCCTACGCATGAGTCAAACTAAACTGGCCAAGATCAGCTCAGGTCACGTCATCAACCTCGTTTCCAACGACATTCAGCGCCTTGACCTGGCGACACAGAATCTCTTCGCCTCGCTACGGTCCCCGTTCGACCTGGTGGTGCTGGGTATCCTACTCTGGACGCTGATTGGCTGGCAAGCGGTCACGGGACTCGCCTTTGCGCTCATCCTCATTCCCTACGAGGCCGAGATGACAGGCTGGGTGGCTAAGTTGCGCATGCAGGCTGCGCGAGTGACGGACCGCCGGTTGGAAGTGATGAACGAGGTTATTTCCGGCATCAGGGCCGTTAAGATGTATGGATGGGAGTGGCCTTACAGGGATGCTGTCAGGCAAATCAGGAGGTAACACCAATTACTTAGTCAATTACTTAGGAGTGTCCATCTAGGGGTAGGAAGGTGTAACAGCGAATTGGAAAATGAAGCAGGTCTGAAGTTATGTTTACAACAATAGATTTGCCGCGTGAATAAACTTCTCTGAACAAAGCGTACGCTACCTGCATTCTAATTGGCTGAGCGAATGTGTGAAGCGCTTTGCGTGATAATTTGAAACTCAAAATAACTCCATACGGGTGATTCGGGTTGCTTCCGTTATAGCCCTTCTTAGAGACACTTACAGGTAGACGTCTCTTACAACCTTGTGTTGTTGTTTGTTCTAAATTGAAAAAAAGCAGAATGTGAACAAATTTCTCTGGATACGTTTGACTAACATGTGCTAACGCTTTCCAGGGCTGAAATCTTGATAATGCGCAAGATCTATGGCATCTTAGCAAGCTTCGCCTCCTTACAGCACACCTACGACAGCGTCATCTGCCTGATCGCCTTCATCACCCTCGTATTCACCGGCACCCGACTGACACCCTATAACATCTTCACCATGGTGGGCCTCCTCAGCGAAAACCGCCGCTCTCTAGTGTACGGCCTCACGGACGGGATGCAGCTGATCGCAGACTGCTTCGCGTCGTTAGACCGCATCGAGCAGTTCCTTCTAATAGAGGAGCTGAGTGAGAGCGGGTCTAAGATAAGCAGTCGGAAGGGTAGCAGCGAGGGGAAGGAGGAGAAAGAAGAGGGGGAGAAGGAGCAGAAGGCAGATGGGGGAGACGCATTCATTCGCGTCGACGATGTAACGTGCCATTGGAATGGTAAAAAGGAGACTGCAGTATTGTCGAACATCAGTATGAACATTGACGAGAATATTTTGGCCCTGGTAACAGGGCCGGTCGGTAGCGGCAAGTCGTCTCTACTGCTGACTCTCCTAGGGGAGCTGCTGCCTTCTACAGGGGAGGTCAAGACGGGAGGAAGTGTGGTGTACGTCCCTCAGACGGCGTGGGTTTTTAGCGGCACGGTGCGGGAGAATATTCTTTTCAGCAAGCCCTATGATGAAGAGCGTTACCAGAGAACTTTAGAATCATGTGATTTGCTCAGGGATTTAGAGTGTCTACCACAGGGTGACAATACCATTCTTGGGGAGAGAGGTGCAAGCCTAAGTGGCGGTCAACGTGCGCGCGTCAATCTCGCACGCGCAGTGTACGCGGATGGGAACATCTATTTGCTGGATGATCCTCTCAGCGCGGTGGACGCCAAAGTCGGCAAACACATCTTTGAGAACTGTATCGCCGGAGTGCTAAGCAACAAGATTCGTATCCTTGTAACCCATCAACTTCAGCATCTCAAGAATGCAGATTATATCATGTTTCTTGACAAGGGGAACGTGTCTCACGAAGGGAACTATGAACAGGTTAAGGTAGGTAGAAACTCTACGCCTCTTTTCCTGAGTTGTAGTGTACAAAGACAAGAGTCGTAAAGGCAGTCAAAGCCTTGTCGCAATAGCGTTACCACAAGTATGAATCATTACGACTTGACACCAACTCAAGCGTCTCTGACGTAGTCGAAATCGTAGGTCTATGACTCTTATGACTACGATTACGTCTACGAATTCACACCTGATTTCAATGGCACTTACGTATGTTTAAAAAGCTTAAAGCGAAAGGAAACGATGCAAAGGGTTATTCATTCATTCCAAAGTTTTTTCACATTAAAAGCGCAATTCAACGAAATCGCTCACTGGTTGAAATGCACTGAGACAAAGTGATGAAGGATTTGAATGCAAAAATGTAACACGTCGGTTGGATATATGCTCGGGTACCCAACGTACTTGGCGCACGTTCGAAATAGACGGAGTTAGCACATTCGCACTATAGTCTACTGTTTTTGGCAACAAGCAGACGTTATTTCCGCTCCTCGCGCAACAATTATTTATGAACAATCTACCCTTTCTAGGAGTCAGGGCTGGACCTTGAATCCTTAGATGAAGAGTTCCGTAAAGGTTACGAGAAGTACCATCAGATGCACGAGCCGGAGAAGCCACTCGTTACAGACACAAAGACAACGAAAACTCCTGAGAAAGGCGTTGCTGATAACGAAGCCATTGAATCCACGACGGGGATGGCAAGGACCGCTGAGGACAGAAACGTGGGAACGATCTCAGCGGGTCTGTACTGGAGATACTTCCGATCCGGCATGCACGCTGTACTGCTTATTCTACTAGCATTACTGTTCTTGATAGCGCAAGGTAAGAGGAGCCTCGTGTAAAGCCCGACTTGTAGCAGGTCACTGAAAGGCGCCCACCACATTTGCTATTTCATCCAAAAAAGGCAGCTTGTCAAAGCAGGCACCCATTCCTTTTTGGGTTCTGTTGGACTACTTTCCGCACTTGGCCCTCTGCATTCAATAGGAACACTGAACTTGTTTTCAGTGCGAGTATGTACTACATATTAATCCACAACCTCTAGTCTTTTTTTCTGGCGCTTGACAAGAGGGAATAAATCCTGACTTCAAGAACCACAATTAAAACGCTGATCTTTGTTTTCTATTTCAGCATCTATAATCTCGCCCAATTTATGGCTGGTGCACATATCACGAATGAAATGGTTTGAACAGAAACACAAGATTAACTTGATAATTTATGGTAGCCTGGTTGGAGGGGCTTTGTTCCTCGCTATATTACGAGGGCTGTTATATTATATAACAACACTGCGATGTTCAGAAAACCTGCATGACAAGATGGTGCTTTCTATTCTCAAGGTATGGGGAAATCTTAGTAAATTTGTTATCTGCTAGTGATCAGACTTCGTCTCATTCTTTTCAAAGGCACTTTGAAAACACTCAACTGTTGCAGTAGTCACGCTGGGCGGCATGAAACATGAAGCTTCAGACGCGCGCAGACTCACAAAAAACACCCCGTTGTTGTCAAACTCACTCACGCTAAGCTTGAAAAGGCCTACTATGGGACCTTATCCCGCCTTATCTCGCAGCTCCAAATTGGCACAATTTTCCCTGATCTCGCCTGACCGAACAAAAACAACCTTTAGGAACGTATACAAGTCGTCTGCTGGAATCCGCTCTGTAACTATTCCTAACATAAGCTGCTCTAAACGAATCTTTTGCACAGAGTCCTGTATATTTCTACGATACCAATCCATCTGGTCGAATACTCAATCGGTTCTCCAAAGACATCGGGATCGTCGACGAATTCCTGCCCCCAACGTCTCTCCTCGCTCTCCAGTACATCCTACAGACCATGGCATCGGTCTGCGTCACATGTAGTACCAACTATTGGGCGATACTGGGTGTAATTCCTATGGTTATTGGTTTTATCTTGATAAACAGGTACGAGATAGCAACCGAGGTTACAATAGAGACACAACAAACTGTTAGGACAGGTCAACAAACATTCTCGTACCCAGAGCTCGACGGGTTGTCATATCGCGTTGGAGGCGCTGGTGACAGCAAGATGGGGCATGCGCAGAAAGCTCTTTTCCTCAACGGCTTTGTATCAAATCTCGTCCATGCATTAATGGCTGTCACCAGAGCCGCCCCCGCGAGGTGACGAGACAATCTGGTAGGAGAATGGTCAACAAGGAACTAACCAATCATTATTCAAAATGGTGGTTCAATGAGATTACAAAGCCACAACAAAGGCTGATTCCCTTGTTGAACTCCCTTGAAGCCGTGCACGCACACTTCAGTGGTCTAGAATAGCTTGTAACTGGTCTCCTGGAAACGTGAAAAATGTAACGCTTTTCCTAAAATACACAACGGTGATGGCTTGCAACATGGTTTTGGACATTTTTGACAAATCACAGCCAGCTGGTCTCAGCTCACGGCTCGAAACGACTCACTTCCGTCGGTTACCAAAGCAAACCAGAGAGCGTCTGACAATAGAACCACCATTACCGCTTTTCGAGACTGAAATTATCTGTGCGTTTTGTTGTTATGACTCCAGGTATTACCTAAAGACATCCCGCGAGATCAAGAGAATGGAGGCCATCAGCCAGAGTCCGGTACTCGCTCACCTAGCGGACACGTTAGAGGGGATCGTCCTTATACGTACCTACCACATGGAGGACAGATTCATGAAAAGATTCAACGAGTAAGATTCAATAACACAAGGATTGCCTGACTATCGCTTCAAACCTCACTTTCAGTGACAGCTCAATTGGGCTCAAGCATAAATGGAATCAACGTTCTTGAAGTGCCGTCTCATTCGCTTTTCGCTCTTTGGCAGAGGTGAAAGCGAGCAATACAGATGCCAAAACCAATGGAAATTTCAGTGTTCTATTGTGGATCTTTTCTAATCAAATGGAAACAACAAACCACCATTCTGCGATCAATAGTCTAACCCAGCTTTCATCCAATGTTTCAGGGTACAAGACCATCGCAGCCAAATCTGGTTCCTAGTCCCTCACAGCGCACGATGGATGGGGATCAGACTAGACTTTGTCTGCACTGCCTTCGTTGCCATAGCAACCTTCACTGGAGTCACATCAACGTCAGATGCTGGTACGTTTTCCATTTGACTTTTCATTATGTTTTTGTTTTAGGGTCTCTGGGGTTTTGACTAATTTAGCATTCGAAATATTTACGCAAATTGCTCAATGTTTTGAGTTCCACCTTCGATCCTAAAAGATTCTTATTTGCCATTTCATTGGTATACTTCCTGTAGGATTTGACCATTGACCAGATGGTAAGTTATATCAGCATTGTTATCAACAAAAGCTTGACCCCATAAAAAAGGAGATGGTCGGTATCAATATTGTGCCACACTAACAAAGTATACCCCAATTTACATAAAGAAGGAACTACTTTCGACCAAATTTGGATGCACCTACGTCATGGAAGCCAAAACGATGGTCTTTCACAGTTAATTCAACAGTGAAATTTTAAACATGTACAAATCCTTAAAAAGGAAACACCATTTTGTAACCTCTTCATCATCGTTTCACCAGGCACTCTTGGGCTCTCCCTCGTCTACGCCATCAGCACAGTTGGTCAGCTGCAGTTCGCCATGAGACAGACCTCTGACGTAGAAAACATGATGACGTCAGTAGAGCGAGTGATGACGTATACCAAACTAGACGAGGAACCTGGGTACGAGATCAAGAAGACGGCTCCCGACGACTGGCCTCAACACGGGCATGTCAAATTCGAGAACGTGTCGCTCAGATACTACGAGGGTGGACCAGTGGTGCTAAAGGTAGCTTTGCTTTTCTCTGTTTTATTGTCAAACTGAAAGCAATCGGCTAATAGCTCACAGTGGCGTGTTCCACTTCTATCAACTGTGAATAGTTTACAGCGTGACAAATTTTCGTGGTTGCACATACGTCTTAAAGGATCGTTTGGACAACTAGTGCCTAGTAGGCATCCACAAAGTGAATCAGTATCCTAACAAATATAAACGGGTTTCATCAACTTCTGTTCACGAAAAACATCAGTATGTAGTCCACTGCGTTGCCTAAATTCCAGGTGCTCTTATTCTATGTAAGACTTCACAAACGCGGTGAATCCTCTGCTGCTCTTCCAAATATTAATCCTCTGAAAATATTCTACAAATCAACCTCACATCGTTCTTTGTCTAGTTATACATTTTCCAGTTGTCATAACAATTGGCTTTTTCTTTCTTAGGACCTGAATCTCGAGTTCCCAGCCGGGGAGAGAGTAGGCGTGGCAGGTCGAACGGGCGCAGGGAAATCCTCCCTCGTCTCTGCACTATTTCGCATGCCTGATCCAACTGGAAACATCATAATTGATGATCAAGACATCGGTACTCTCAACATCCAGAACTCTCGGCGCGTCATATCAGTCATCACACAGTGTCCGACTCTATTTAGCGGATCGCTACGCTCCAACCTTGATCCATTCTCGCGTTACGACGACTCCGATCTCTGGAACGTCTTGGAGCAAGTTCAGATGAAACACAAGGTGAATGACCTACCGGGAGAGCTGTACTTCGAACTGTCTGAATCTGGTAACAACTTCGGTGTTGGCGAAAGGCAGTTGCTATGCTTAGCACGCGCGTTGCTGAACAAGAACAAGATCATCGTGATGGACGAGGCGACAGCAAATGTGGATTTCAATACAGACAAGAAGATTCAGGAGACGATAAGAAATAAATTCAGCGATTGTACGGTCATCACAATAGCGCACAGGCTCAATACGATTATTGATTATGACAAGGTGTTAGTTATGGACAAAGGACAGGCCAGAGAGTTTGGTAGTCCTGACGAACTACTAAAGGACAAAAATGGATTATTAACAGAACTTTTAAGAAACCAGTCAGCAGCATTATCATGAAAATTATTTCAATTTAGGTAATAATGATTTATCCATAGGTCAACCAAGGTCAACCATAGGGTATTTCAATGGTAGATAAGAAAAGCAGAACAAATATCCCGAAGAACACCGTCAGTCCAAAGTATGAAATAGAAAGATAATAATTTAAAGAAAACAAGTAAGGGGCCTATAGAGCTAAATAGTTTAATGACAATCAATTAGTACCTAGGCAATGTTACATAATAATAATATTTAAATGAAAATAGAATGATGGAATAGGGAAGGAGAATTTTCCCTTACGTGAAGTTTTCCATGTCATGTGCGTTATTTTGTTTTCAACAAAAGCCCATTGAGTACTTTGCTGGGATCTCGTGAAAATTTCACCCGTCATATAGCACACTTGGTAGACTATTCACTGGTGTATTCCTATTAGACTATTCACTAGTGTATTTCTAGGAGACTATTCACTAGTGTATTTCTAGTAGACTATTCACTAGTGTATTCCTAGTAGACTATTCACTAGTGGATTCCTAGTAGACTATTTACTAGTGGATTCCTAGTAGACTATTCACTAGTGGATTCCTAGTAGACTATTCACTAGTGCATTCCTAGTAGGCTATTCACTAGTGGATTCCTAGTAGACTATTCGCTAATGTATTCCTAGTAGACTATTCACTAGTGTATTCCTAGTAGACTATTCACTAGTGTATTCAGGTAGACCACTCACTAGTCTATTCCTAGCAGACTATTCACATGGTCACCCACGGTTGTGCGCCTACGAGTGGGCTGTAACACTTAAATTTATCCCGCATTTACCAAATGTTACCCGGACAATTAATCCGAGAAAGAATCATTGGACATTTCAATTTCTCCTCTTTTTTTCTCTTTGTAAAATACATATTTTTCTTAGCAACATTATTGCTGAAACAGTAGTCAGGTTATGTTTTCTACGAATATGGAAACATGCATAAATTATATAATCGATGGGAATTAAGACTTTGATCAATGCAAGCGGTCGTGCTTCCAACTTCCAATAAGGGTTTCAAAATGTGTTGTTTGTTCGTGCCAGGTTCAGTTGTGACGCTGACAGAATCCACATCTAAACTACTTGTTGTTAATACGTCCTAAAGTACGGGTACGGTACGCGTATCATGGTTTCCAAATTTACACAACAGGTACCGAAGAAAAAGGGTAAAAGAATAAAAAATTCAAACTGGGAAAAGTGGTTTAGTTTTAGTTCTAAATTATGGCAAAGACAGCCTGTGTATGACTGTTCTCCTCCCCTCAAATAATCGCGAATATGCCTGTGCTTTGCTTCCGGAAATTTTGTTTAAAACATTTGCACACTTTAAGCGTTAACTGTCAGAGCCAATACGATTTTTGTCTTGTATCACACAGTGCAATTGCTTGGCTTCTGTCAACATCCGCCCTTGGGTTTTTCGACCTATTATTTCCCAACGCCTGTGAGAGCGAGTGGTCATTTTGAGATTGAGTAGCTGAGAGGTCAGAGCGTTGTCCTAGTAACCTGATGACCCGAGTTCGAGTCCCCGCTCCTCGACTCTTATTTGTACATAGCCTCCCGGCCAGAACTTTGGGGTACTTAAATGTGTTGTATATGTATTATACTAGAAAAAAAAGCTTTTAAGGCTGTATATGAGCGGTTACAAGCTACTATAATTCCAGTTAAAACAAAGCACATTTTTTTGTTCCGTTCCAAGGATGACTTCTACAGCCATGACTACCAAAGGACGTCAAATATGGCTAGCAAGCGTATAAGGAGTTAAACATTTCAATAATCATTTTATTAATATTACAATATTATTATTATGATATTAATTTCTAACAAAGTTCAAGTTTTTTCTCTACAAATTGAAACCGATTTAAAAAGACGAATGTTATATATTATTATTGCTGTGCGAATACAAATATGAAATATCTCAGCATCGCAGCGAGACTATAAAGCACGGATGCTGCAGTCGAAAGACCGCAGAAACGTCTACTGCGAAATTAATTGCTAATTCTCCTTTCCTATCATTTCCAAGTTCTATACAGCAGTCAGATTGATGACGGTCAAATTAATCAACCACATGGCTTCAGAGAATTTCGACACAGACAAAACGAGTTCGACTCCCTCCCGAGAAGCTCTAGCCTGATTTTCATCCGCTACGGTAGAGTCCGTTGTCACTTCCTACCATTGGCCTGCTCGACGTCACGAGATCAAGTGTCCTGTCTGGTGAGCCGTCGAAGAATCTTGTCTTTCATCTGTTTAAATCGCTGAAAATTTACCTTTTCTTTGCCCTGACGACAAGGGGATTCTAAACAGTCTGCTGAATGGTTTCTTTTATTTCGAAAAACACTTAAAATAGAGGGGAAAATTCCCTCTGTCAAGCTAAATCGACGAAACGCTTGTACCTAGAGAGACATTAACTTTGATTGACCGATAGCAGTTGGAGGTAAATTAAAACTTCATTGTGATTGGTCCATATTCACGACGTGATTCTCACCAGAACTTTTCACCCCGTGGCTTTGATCAGACACGGAGGTAGGAAGTGACAACGAACTCTACCGTAGCGGATGGGAATCAGGTTGGAGAAGCCCATACACCTTGGGCACTGAGTTAAATATGAATAATACCCCCCAAACATAATTTAATAACGTGTAAGTTAAGCAAATAGTTCGCCACGACTACCGGTAGTTCGCCAAGACTACCGGTATTCCGTAAAACTAGAATTTCACAGGCGTTGCCTAGCAAACTTCCCATGACACTGAGGTACCTTTAAGAAAACCCACAACTATTTCCATTCGGCGTTGTTACGAAATGCTTCCTAAAAAACGCTTTGACGATTTCAATTGTGAGTAGGCATACTTTTGGTTTCTTTTTTAAAATACGAGGTTTTAACAGATGCAAAAGATGAATTCGCGCTATCGGTTGAATCATGGATAATCAAGGCAAGATGGCGGTAATAATAGATTCGTAGCGAAAAGGCAAGACTGGAATCCTCACTAGAATTCACAAATCCTAATCTTTTCTCTCTCCAAAGTTATCATACAATTGACACGATCAATTTCAAGTCCATACTTGCTTCTTAAGAATTGTTTCAAAGAAGCACTTTTTCATACAATTCTTGTTTAGCGGGTCTAAAAATACAGAAAATGCGTGAAAAATATGTTTATAGAAAAACAAAACTCACAGGAATGGCTATTAACTTGAAACCATTCCCTTTGGAGGGAACGTCTTACACTTGCAACACATGTCCGGATTGGAGAAAGTCTAAGTTTTAGACTTTTGAGTGGTTATTTTCAGCTTCCAATTTAGCTAAGGTCTGAACTACTTCCGCAATCTTGCCTTGATTTTCGTGGTGCACCTGAAAGTGTGAACTCGTCTACGGTATAAGTGGATGCCATTTAGCTTATGTGTTCCCTCATCGCATCTCGTTTCATAGCGTTCACTTTAGCTACAATCTTCAAGGCAGGCCCAAGCTTCATTTTCATAGCGACCACCATGTGTTCCTCTTTGAGTAGCATCAAGGCTTGACCGTCAATCTCCTCGGAGACGAAACTATCGGCATGTTCTGAGCAACCTTGGAGCGACCTAGGGAAACAATGGCAAATCAGTGTTGACATACAATTTGTGTATGCGTGTATGGGGTCCGCCATAATCTTGTTATCATCACCGCTTTGGAGGAAAAGGCGAAATTTTGACACAATTTCTATTCTCACCTAGTCTTACTTTTTATTCCCCTTTCTTGTTGGCCAAAATATTCTATTCTCGCCTTCCTCGTCAGAATTTGTTCCATTCAAATTTTATTGTCGCTTTTTCTAGCAGCAGGAATAGTGTTACATTCTCACTGGTCCCATTGTGCTATATAAGATATGGGGAGAGGAGACCTGGCGGAGCCGATGATGGCAATGGCAGATAAAGGGAGGGAGGGTGGGGGAAAAATGTCCGAAGGCACCGCCAGGTCCAAGGGTAAGCACAATGAGACCCACCACACCCGCCACTAATACATGGCATCTTACATAGACGCCATCCAGGCTCTCGTTCTAAAACCAACTGATTATGCTAATCAGTTGATATCTTATATACGCACTGCTGGGGGCCCAGTGAGAATAGGTGAGTTTTTGTCCAATGACAGTCCTCGCTCGGAAAGCAAAGACATCACAGATTTTGCAACCTTATCGCATCTTTGATAAATGAACACAATACATTTTAGCGTCCCATAGCAGATTTGCGGGCCCTACTACACTCCATCTGAAGAGTCATGATACAGCTCTCGTAAGATTTAAGCCTATTGGATTGATACCCTCAGTGCAAAACAATAGGAGTCATGCAGTAGAACGAGGAAACAATGGGATGCTTTGTTCTGCCTATCCAATCACGCATCTGAAGAAGGCAAACTCGTACTCCAATGCAGCCCTTCGTGGTCTCGTGTACTTGTATTATATCAGCGGATTTACAATATATATGAACAATCCAATCCTGGACTTGGAAACTCTTCCAGTTCCTTCTCAAATTTATTGACATGATATATTTACTGTGGGGTTCCCTCTCTACCATGAAAACAAAATTCACTGACATTTTCCCGACCTTTCCATGACCAAACTCAGTTTTCCCTGAAAAATTGGTTGTGCTTTATTAATGAGAGGCAAGGGTTTAATGTGAAATCTGTTTAATAACGAACACTTTCTGCATTGTTGTGCACTCCAAAATATAAATACTCCCTGAACAGTGTTTAATAAACATGATAAAATTCTTGAATAATTAAAAAACTAATCTTAATGACATTTAAACAAATAAACAATATATCAAATCTGTATTCGGTGAAAGATAAAAGAAATACAAATTTCCCTGACTTTTGAGTTCTTTTCATTATTCCCTGACCGTTTTGAGATTCCGTGACAATTCCCTTACGTTGAAAAATTTTCAGATTTCCCGAACTTTTCAAGGAGGGTGGGAACCCTGTACTTTATTTGCTGACCTGACGAAATCACCAACTTGATCAATACTCCACTTTGCCGCCTCCACGTGTTCGTATAACCACAGGGGTTCCACGTCATTTCGAGTCCAGTCGTAGCACGTGGGTTGCATGTGATCTATATTATAAGACAAGAAACTGTTAGGCCGCAAAGGAAGGACACATTTATTGAGCACACTATTTTGCAGAAATATTTTACAACATTATATATAATATAGGGAAAAAAATATCGCAGTTGTATTACAACTGTGCGTGATATCTTTTTTCTTTTCCTATCAGTTAAACTGATAGTTAGAACTAGATATCTAAATCATCTGCATTGGAAATATTCTGTTCAATGGCGGCATTGGACACACAAGGCCCCTGTAGATAGCAGCCGAACGGGTATCTGATTAAATTGAGCCCATTTCATTCAAAATCAACAGAATTAATTCCAAAGGCAATATTGACAACACGAAAGTTTCAAATGGTATAAGGAATCCCCATAAGCCGCTTTGAACAAAATTTTAAATGATGAGTTATGGTGATGTTGAAACAAATCCTGGCCCAAGAGACCTTTATATTCATTTGCCAAACGTTAGGAACATGCGGGAACGGGATCCTATTCTTGGATTGCAATCATTCCTTTGGGAATTAAACAACAAACGCGCAGCGACCACGTTGGTGCGCTGAGAAAAGGGAGCAAATGAACTTTCTTTTGTTCTATAGCACCAGCATGGCCGCCAGTGACGTGACATGCAATCCAAGAATAGGTCATTGCAAGATGAGAATTTTAAGCAATGAGTTAGCTCAATAAAAAGTACCGGAAAGAGCGCCGAAAAAGTAGGTGAATAAGTTTGAGAGCAAAAGATCAATCGGATCAGTGACAATAGTGAATACGTTTGAGAGCAAAATATCAATGATCGTTTACTTGATCCTCACATATTATACCGAGAGAGTTAGTTATTATTTTTTCCGTCTCCACACTGTCTGCCCTGATTAGCTTAAGCTATTTGCAGACTGTGTGTGTAAACCGTTTGTCCTGAAAATAACAATAATAAAGAGAAGAGAAAAGAAGAGAGCTATAACTCCTTTTGGGGTGCTATTTAAAAATGGTAGCGAGATTGTTGGAGTGCAAAATTAAACATTTCATGCCGGTAAAATGGACTGGTTCATAATGTCGTATAATCTTCATTCTGCCGTCTCAAAAACTTTATATCGTTATTCTATGCATAAGCTCTTTATCATAAATTGAAAATTGTTAAAGGAGGTCTCCACGAACTTCCCAATTTGGGTAATGGAAAGGTAATGTTGAGTCATCAGTTACTCAGTTTGAATAATAGGTGTCAGATTTGTGTGATATTTTTGTCCTGTATGTCTACTTAGACCAGGGGCACCCAACGATCATTTTCGGTAAACTATCTGTTCGTATGGCGCTACGAGTGCCGCTGAAATTTTCGCTTCAGAAATTGAAGCTTTAATTTCCGTATGTAGATTATAAAATCTCTGAATATCTCGAATTGCACAAAAAATGAAATTCTACTGACCATAAAAAGGTCACCTAGAATTTTCGGAAGACTTGATTTTAATCCCAAACATTTTCGCATCCCATAACTTTCAGCCGTACGAAATCCGAACAGATACAAATTTTTTAGGGATTAAACATTCCCAATTTACAATCATTTGTATACTTAGCAATGACTTACAATAGCTATTTTTCACCATTGTCTTGTTGGGTGCCCCTGTGAGATGACTAAATGTCGATAACGTTCTGGCATTTTATGAGAAAGAAGTTTAGAGAATATATCATTATCACATGAATAAAAAATAAAGCAGAAAAAATGAAAAAAGGAACCAAATACATTAAGAAAGGCTACTATAGGGATAAATATGGTCAACAACTCTACGACGTAAGACATATATTTATTTACCGGCTGGGAGGTCCGTATAGGGCCTCCGGCCTCGGTCAACATTTTCTAGCCCTCGGTCACAGTTTTTTTTCCCTATACGGACCGAGCTAAAGCCGGTAAATAACTTATTTTTTTTTTCCAACTCAAAAAATTTGATTTTTTCGATGAAAACAAGCGCGCGCAAATGAATACTGTGACCTAGGTCAGAGATAGGAAAATATTGCCCCCGCGTGCGCGCTCTATGAACCAATCAGAATGCAGAATTCGTTACCGTGCCCTCGAGGAAAAAAATAAATCTGAAGCTTGACTAATGGTGAAGTCTGTAGGAAGGAGAATTCGTAATTTAATATCCGTGAGGAGTTCTAAGCAAGGTTTTCCTTTTAGAATGTCATCCCAAATCAAATTAGAAGTTTATATGGTCAATATGAGATTAGAGGGATCTTCCACAAAGACGATCAAGAAGTGACTGATCTTCCTAATAAAATGATCGGTATTTAAAAGAAATTCATATTGCGTATCGACAACAGGAAAATAATATTTACACCATGCAAATAATAACCAGATGCGCTGGCCTTCGCCATTATCAAACACTTATTAACATTCGATAATATTTATTTCCACCTTGAGTACTGCCAAATAAATGGCCACCATAATTTGAAAAAGTTACTTTTAAAGTCACATATCAATTCGTGTTTCTCGAATGAGCAATTTCGGAAATAGGAATTATAGGATATCAGATCGACTGGGAAAACCCAATTCACACCTTGTAATGGCTGCAGATAGAATATCGAACTGACCAGGGAATGGGAAAGCAATTTAGAGTTGAAGCGTTGTTTAATACCAAAGTCAAGAGTTCATGTCAGTGGAAATGTACAAGTAGTTGGGTGGAAAAAATATGGAAAAATGAATAAAGTATAAACATATAAGTGTGCTGGTAAACAACTTAACTCACCTTTGCCATCAACAAGGGTTTGTTTTAAATTTCCAGGTTTCTGAAGTCCATTTTGAGCGGGCTTTTTGCCAGCTTCTTTACCCAATTCGTTACCCATCTTAAAGTTAAAGGGTAATTCTAGGAGAGTTTTTGGGTTACTGGGTCTTAAGTAAATGTATATCAGAGTAGACCATAAATACGCCTCCAACATGCAGAAGATAGTTTTGATTTCATTATTATTATTGAATACTGATCAGAAAATTCCATCTATAAACCTCTCACTCCCCTAGCAACCTGTGAAATACCATAATAAATACAAAACTATATTTTCTTGTAAGAGATACTCAGAAACATAAAGGAACCAATAAGATTTTACTTCTGTCAAAGTTTCCAAAATCTTTAGAATAACTGGAAAGAATTTTAATGAGATGTTTGTTAACATCTCGAAGATACGTAAGACCAGCTCATTTTGACTTTATTTAGCACTTGTAAAATACAATTGCAATCATCAGAATGGTAAATGGTATCTTAAGCAGGCCTCCTAGGTTAAAATACATCATGTTAAAGAAGATTAGTCGACTTATGAATTTTAAAAAATGTTCAAAAGAGTGACTAAAATGTCTAGAAATAAATTGGCTCTAAATGTTGGCATACAATAAAATAAAAACAAATTGACATGCAAAACAATCTGAGTATATGTACAACTTTCAAGGTCACAGAACCTGTATAACAACAGCATTTAGAAATGCTTGAACTATCTGATTTATAGGCAAAATTTAATAAATTTTCATATTAAACATCTATGTATAATAAGATACAAAAAGCTGTAAATCAAAATAAAAGGGAACTTTACAAAACGTTCAACTTAACAGAAGAGATCTTTTTAAGATCAAAGCCTAAACAATGAAATTGGGCTTCAAGAACATTTGAACAATAAAACAACAGGGTGCAGGGAGATCTCAAGGATGAAACCTAGAGAGATTTGCAAGGGTATCCTAGCAACAATGAAAAAGATAGATATAATGGAGGTATGATCATAAAATCAATTTTATCAGATATGTCAGCCTTCATCAAACACTGGCAAAAGCCTGCCATCAAATACATTATAATGGGCACCTCATAAATAAAGTGTTAATACAGAATAAGATTTCATACGTTTTATACGCAGTCATAGAGCAGATTTCGTGTGAATATTGTGAAAAGTGCCGCAACACGGCACAGCACTGTCACGGTCGCGACACAGAACTTGGCCTGCTGTAGATACGGAATGAAATCGCGTAGTCTGGCACGGTCATGGCGCGGCACAACTTTGTCGCATCATTTTTCACAGTCATATAAAGTCTGCTCTAATGCTCTACTTCCTTTTATAACTGATATTTTGGGCATCTATTTGAAATCCACTGTTAGTTTTGAGCCTTATGGCCATTTTTGTGTTGCCTATGAAAAAATCATGTATATTCTGTGCCATAATATAGCAATCTGAATAAAAACTGAATTGTCCTTTTGCAGAAAAATTCCAACAGTTCCCATTTCAGGAATACGGTAAGCACATTCTCTATACCAGAGTTCATCACAACATGTAAAACAGGGCTCATAATTGCAAAATATTCACTCCTTTAACAGGCCGTGTTAGGGGTAAATTGCGATAAGCAACACAGCCTAAAAAGCGTTTTAAACAGCGACTAGCAGGCTGCGAAAAAATGACAAAAATTTACTAACAAAATACTGACAACAAATTTTTTGATTGACTGTGACGTTATACAATAATATGAAATAAAAAGTGAAAAAAGTTGTCCATTTTTTTCATTGAAAATGTTTCTCAAATCAAAAGTCTAATCAGCGACCATATGCCCCTAAAATTCTTGCAAAATCAGCGGTTTTTTCTCAAGAATTTGAACTTAACAATCCAATGAAATCAGCAGTTTTTTCCCTGAATTTGGCCCCGCAAAAATTGGCTTTTTCCCCCCACGACCTGCCAGAAGCTTTGCAGAGAGACAGTTCCCATGTTGTGAATTAGGCACAATGCAACAGACATTGATAGCATGAATAACACAGTATGAACATACCAAATTCATTAACTTGAACAGAAGCATTCACCATGGATGCTGGGCCCACTGCTGCCTCATAAACCTGAACAAGAAACAATAAAATGTATACCTTTTATTTGTCATATTTTCAAGAGAAGGGATTTAGAAATACATAAACATGCAAACATGTGTAGAAAATATCAGACATTTTGGGGTCATGCTCGCTTCATTTTCAAGGACTGTACATAACAATTACTATAGATAATACAGATTAAGTTGACTTTTAAAGAGATAAAGGCAAAACTATTAAATGAAATGAGTCTTTGTGAGGATTAAGTCTGATTGGATATTGAGGCTGAGTCTCCGTCTCAGGTCTCTAATGAATAACATTAATTCTGTATGAAGCAATCAATTTATTTCTTAGTTTACACTTCTTTAGGATGGCAAACTTGCTAATGAAGTCACTTTAGTATTTTGCCCTTGTCCTTGCTAATGTACAGTATAGTACATGTATTTTGTATATCGGCTATGCCTTTTTTGCATAACTTACAGTTACCATGCAAATGGATTGGGCAATTCCAGAAAATATATGTACCCTGGGGATGGGTGGTAATTGGAAATTCTGAATTGGAGGGGGTTTTCAAGCTCGGAATTCTGCCTGCATGGGAGGGAGGGGGAGGGGGTTGAAGCTGGCATGGGGGATAAGCCATTTTGGAAATTCTGGATGCATGGGGGGGGGGGAGAGGGTCAAAAACTAGTGCTGTCCGTGGTGGGGATACAGATATTTTCTGGAATTGCCCATTTTAATCTCTGGCAACTACCAGTACCATACATATAACTTTTCACATTCACTTGGTAGTCTTGATATAGTGATTTCATTTGATCTACATGCAGGACAATATTTAATTACCATATAATTTAATTTTCAGTCCTGAAGGACCACCAAGGAAAGTGGCTAATACCATTTTCCAAAACTATAAGTATGCCATTTTTGGTACCATAGTTAGATGTAGAATGAAGCCAATTTTAGGCTTTTTAGACTGGCCTGCCTTCTCAGTACATGTACATGTACAAATGTATGTGTAAGAATCTCTTGAAGCTACAACTGCAGAAAGTTGACACAATAATACAATACTAGTAAATGCCAAGCTAAGAAGATGATTTGCTTACATGTGATCTTGAGGAGGAATGGATAACCTTCCTGTGTCCTGAAGATGAACTTGCTCCATGCTGAAGCCTGTGCCTGGCTGTTTTCATCTTGGCTCGATAAGCCAGCATTTTACGGGAACAGCTGACACTATAGCGCCGTGCACATGAGGTGGAGCAGAACCGCCTTGGTCCTCGCTGATGGTGTACCTCTGTTGCACATCCACACTGCTCACAGTGGCCAGGTATGGTTGCTGTCTCCTCGAAAACATTGTCTAGACTCTCATCATTACTAAGTGGGCTGTCTGTAGAAATGGAGTAAAATATTATCAAACTAAAATATCAGATTGAATTAGGTTCAACTTTGTCTGGACTCTTACAGGTACTATCAAAACAGGTAGAGTTTCAATCGAGCCATTTAAATTTCAAGCTTGTGGGTTGCAAATGTTGATCATGTGACATCTAAAAAGTTGCCACAAAACCTAGGCTTGATGGCACCGCGGAAATACGTTTTTGTGCGCCCGGTCACACTTTTTAGCTGGTCAGCAGCAACGCCCAAAAATTACAAAAGGCCGGCAACTTTGAATTGTTTTCCCCGATACGCCAGCCGGGTCAACAAAAGTCCAAAACTTAGTGTGGAAACATAAAACTTAGTTTTAATATTCTGGCGAAAGTTGTAGCACTAAATTTTACAACACATTTATTGTGCAGAGCTTAAACAAAGTTTGCACATGGGGCGAACTTTAGGAGACAAACTCGGAAGTCGGACTTTCCCGCACGGTATTCGTGATTTTGTTTAAGCTCATTACAGAAGATTTCATGCAGCAAGTTGGGAGGACGCAAAAGTACACAATTCGAGTAAAATATTTGATACAGTAATGTGATAATCAATTAGTAATGTGATAACCACTTAGTAATGTGATAATAACCACTTAGGTTTTTGTTTATTCCCCTTGCTCTCTCATTGCAACTCACATGTTCTTGCATTCCAATTTGCTCCCTGTATTTGGTATTTATTTGCTTTTGTTTTGGCTCACAAAACCCCAAGGGTCAGATACTCAGATTTAGTTCTTTAAGTAATGGTCCGTATAAGAACTACCCAAGCCAACGGCAGAGCATGCTGGAATGCAATTATTTTCTATTGAAAATATCGGCGATTTCATTGGCTTAGACACAAAAATTAGTCAAATTACAATGAAAGAAAGACTTTTCTCAGGATTTATGGTAAGATATAAGCACATGTGGTACTCATATACAGGATATACGATTTTTAAAGACTTCGTATATGGGGAATCTAGCGTAAAATAGTGATTCTCTTTCCTTTGTTTTTCTTTAATCTAATTGGTCTGGAGAGTTATTATCGCCATATTTTCTCAAGCAAGTCGAAATCAATAATTGTTTCACTTGTATTATGTTACTAGTCATGACAACTTTTTGTGGCAAACAAATGGGACACATCCTATGTGGGGAACCCTGAATGCCGTACAACAATGGAGTTTCGGTTCCTTCTTGCATGGATGATTACTTAATACGTTGTATTTGGTCACACAAAATGACTTGCTAGAAAACAAAAATAAGTATAAAAAATTGCACTGATTAGTATTCAAATCTGGTGAGCAATCATTGTCACAAATTTTGCTGTTTTTGTTTGCAAAACTTCAATAGTTATTCTTTTCTCAAAAAAGGATTAGAAAACTACTGCATCAACAAAATGAAGGCCATATGGATGTAGATTTCATTATCTAGCTTCACTTTGAAGCATTGGTTGAACAATCTTCAAATTATTAAATTATGCCATTTTCATGATCGCAAGATTTTCTCACTTGTGTGATGGATTGTTGGTGAGGAAAATGGTCAAAGGCACTGGGTGCCTTATCTCAAAATGTTTGCCGTTGCTGGGTTGGCCCTTTCTAGTCTCAGTGGACTTTAATGTTCTCATAAAATTCATGCAAGGAATTCCAGGGATAATTTCTGGTTTTCACAATTTGAGTCTGCACATTTTTTGTCTTCTGCTCCCTCTCCAAAGCAGTAGAGAACTAAAGATGATGATTTCAATAGGCATATGTCAAAAAGATTGATATCTATTGCCTTTACTTTGGTGTGATTTTGAATAGGTTCTCATGAAAGAAAGTGGTAGCGAAGAAGTTCGACCAAAAAAAGCAGTGGTAGTCATGTAAAAAATATCACTGAGACCAGAGATAATGAATGTCAAAGCTTTCTGAAATAATACAGGAAAGTATATAGGATTGCCATTGGACCATCACAGCTAATCACTTTTCTTATTCAGCACATTGATGCACAGCCCAAATATGGTCATTGGAACCCCAATAGCTGTCTTCTGTACATGACAGATATCCTGCGATATCCATCTCTGAGGGAAATGTGATGTGTTGAGCTCGTAAATAATACACAAAAGTAATGTTTTTCAGGGGGGGGGGGGGGTTGTGCTATCAATGTGCTGAATAATAAAACCATTATCCTGCTCGATTTTGCAGAATATCGTCTGATTTAGCCAACTGGGGACTGCGTCCCTCGTCGGCTAAGTATCAGACAATATTCTGCGCAATCTCGCAGGATAATGGTTAAATATTCATTATAGTCCATTATACGAATTACACCATCCCCTGGTGGGAATCAAAGCCAGTCTTTGCAATTCAATGATGCACAAGTCAATTGAAACTCCCACCTCCCCATGGTCACAGGGAAGAGATTATTTAGGAAGTAATGTTAGCACTTTTGAATGACATATGTCTGTATTTGAAAAGTACCTGTTTTAAAAACCCTCTAGAAAATCAGGCAAAATTACCCTGATCCAGGCCCAAAGTACATAATTTTAAAGAATGAAAATCCCCTTTTATACTGGCAAAGCAATTCACTCCCTTGTCAACATTGTTCTCTATTGTTTGCAATCTCAGAAATAATTTGCAACCTTGGCTGTTCTTCAATGGTTCAAGTCTGTAGCATGATTATTGCAAATCCCTTCTTGTAAATAACGACACTTGTCCTGTAAAGGAAACGAAAAATGGATCCATTGTATGACTTTTGTAATCCATGGGAAAAATTTAGCATTCATGCGCTAAAGTCACTATAAAATATGCGTGGGTTTGGGAGATTTTTTCTGTAAAAATGAGCTGCCAATTCTTCCAATAATGCATGACAATGTTTGATACAAGTCTCTTTATAAAAACAACAACAAACAGTATTCTAGATAGGAACTGTAAACTGGGACGAAAACTATTCTCCAAAAGGACAAAGGGAAAAACTCACCTTGGATCGCATGCTATGATTGATTACTAAAGTCGCCAAGTCAATCCTCTAATCAACAGAGCAATAGATAAGCCATGAAACTGTTGCCTTGCATGTTTTGGAGAAATATAAAGTGAAAAAAGTTGCTTCGAAGTCTTGAGATAGGTGGCCACACCTCGCCTATTGGGCGCCCGAAAATTCCACGAATTCAAACCACTCACTTACTAAACGTTCCTCTTTAGCATGATTTTCTGCTAAAGCAACTCCTTCAAGTGAAGAATAACCGTAAATAGAAACAAAATCCTTTATATTGGCGAAATATTCGAGCTACACATTCGTCTCCCTTCTGTTCATTCCTTTGCAACCTGAGAACGGAAAAAGCCTAATGGGTTTAGCCGCTGGCCACAGGATGTGACATCACAAATCGTATTTCCGCGGTGCCAGGCTTGATGTCTTTCAGCCAAATAAAGCGTCGTGACACAAAATTCTAAAAACATATCTTTTTCGATATAATGGAAGGCATAGGAGTATTGAAACCATCTACCAAATTTCACAGTATTCGGGTAAAATTTCAGCAAGATATAGCAATTCGAATTTTAGTACTTCCAATTTAAAAGTGTGAAATTTCCCACGCGTACCCAATTGCATGTACCCTGCGAGCAGTGATTTCCTCCTCTCTTAGGCCGGCGGCTAGCGAGGGAGAGAAACCACTGCGAGCGACCGTTTGGTTTTCCATCGAGTAAGCAAGTCACATCTGGCGTCATCTGGCGCTAATGGACTTAACACATGGGACTTGACCTTTCGCGTGACAACTTCCAGCTAGATTTTCAGCCAGTTTTCCGTAGTTTTCCATCTCCGAAGTGTTAGAATATCCTCTAAAACATACAGTTAAGCTTACTATTGCTTGTAGAAATTTATTATGCCGTGTTTGGAGCTTTATTTCTGTGCGAGTTTGCTTTTTCGTGGCTAATTTGGATTCATGGCGGTTTGAACTGTTGATTAAATATGTCAACACGTACCAGTGTCAAACGGGATTAAAACCGGTTTTACTGCTTCTGAGTTAATTTATTCATCCAAGTTTGAGGACGGCGCTAAACGGTCGCTCGCAGTGGTTTCTCTCCCTCGCTAGCCGCCGGCCTAAGAGAGGAGGAAATCACTGCTCGCAGGGTAAATTGCATGCAAACGAGGCTATGACGTATGCAGTGTGTCTTCGATTCTCCCTTAGCTTTTTCAAAAATGAAAAAAACATGGCGAACAAGGAGAGGAATCACAGAGAAATATGAAGTGTATGAGGTCGCCCGAATGGAATGTTTAGCAATAATACAAATAATACATCTGCACATTTCAGAAAGGAATGCTACACTCCTGTCCTTGTTTTGGAATTTCGCTTTCCTTGTTAACGGGAACAGGAAACTTAAAACCACCAACATGATATGGGAACAGGAAACTTAAAACCACCAACACGATACCTGCTGCCAGGATCAGTTCTCGCAGGATGAGCATTCCTCAATTTGTAAAGCACTTAGAAAAGTGGGAGATTTTAGCAGAAATACATGTACGGTACAACAACTGTACTGGATGAGAACAGCCCATGATCAAAATGCAGGAGAAATGCAGTAAATTGATGAGGCTAAAATGTGTGAGTCCTCTGCTAAATGGGGGAGAGCTGACATCTTGCTTAGGCTCAGAGCAGCTGGAGCTACATTGTATATAAGCCAAATCATAAATGGCTGCCAATTTGAATAGGTACTATTGTTTTCAACAAATTATTACTCAGTTAGTGCACCACCATTGGTGCCTATCATTATAGGCAATGATACACATCATTATTCAAATCGGCAGCCATTTATGACTTTGGTGTATACCGGTACATGTACATGAAAATTAAAACTTCACTTTACAATACAAAGAAGCATACCATCTGCCCCCATCTCCATGTCAATGTCACCATTGTGATCATGGCTTCTGTTGCGTAGAGGATCATAGTCATCATCATCATCATCTGCCTGTTTTGACACACAGATCAAATATTAGTGCTCTTTCTTGACGTTGCAAGGCACCAGAGGCATAAAGACAATAGAAGACAAAAGACCGTAGAACGAAACAATAAGATGGAATGTAATAGAGATTTTCCCATACATGTACTGTATTCACTGATGGAAATTTTTGGTCCAGTCTCCCCTTTCTGAAATTTCTGGATCCACCCCTGACTCTTTCATTTCAGAACTGCAATACAGTAAAGTAGAGTAGCAGGACCAAGTTATTTTTAGGACAGGCAAGAGATAAACATAATGTAACATAGAACTGAATTTGAATGACTGTCGTAAGCAATATTGTCTGCCATCTTTTGGCCAGCGGCAAGATTCAGGGCTCTGGGGGAATCGATTTTTTTTAAAACCCAGATTCTGGGTTTCCGGTTTGAAAGGTTGTATGGAAGTTTGTTATGTTCTTGATCTACAAGGAAATCTTGCCACTGGCCAAAAGATGACGGGCTCTGGGTACGAGATTGTGTCGTAAGTACTATGCATCCCAGTAAACTGCAGAACCTTCATTTTTTCAGCCAGCCAGCGGCTGCTTAAATTGAACGTGTGATCACTTTTTAGTACCATGTGATGATTGTTTATGTACCACATGATCAATACTTTTTGAGCATCCATTGTTTCGTTGCCCTCGAACGAAGTTCTTCATACCAAAAAGTATTGATCACATGGTACATAAACAACGCATCACGTGGTACATAAAAAGCAATTTTAAGCAGTCGCCGCTGGGTCGAAAAAACAAAGGTTGCCGCGGTTTACTGGGATTGGTAATCACTCCTATAGGTTTTATTCATAATTGGTGTAATCACTTTGCGTTTGGTGTTACTACAGTCATCTGAAATCCGCTCTATGCAAATCAGTGGCTTGTCAGTCTGTTAGTGTTGTCATCAGGGAATTCACTTGTGAAAGACATGTAGTAAGAGTGGCATCACTACATTTTCCCGCGCAATTAAACGTTTACTCAAGTACTTCTTGGCTTGATTAGAATCATGTGTCTTACCGTAAACGGGAAGTTGCTTTCTTGTATAATAAAACCCTCGACTACATGAGTCAATACACGATGTGCTGCAGCACTCGGCTTTTTGCCTCGACCGAGCTCGTCTTGAAACACATTCACGTCGGCGACCATTTCCATTCCTTGTTAACTCTTTCACATCTTTAAAACAACTAGAAGCCTTTAAATGGCTATTATCTGCTATCAAGTGGAAAAGAGGACGAATTTTCGTCAAAAATTATGCCATTTTTTTCGAGACAAACTGACACGGAATCGTTTTGAAAGCGGCTAGAGAACGTGCTACCGGCGAAACATCTGGTCAGCGGTAACGCATTGTCTGCATTTTGTTTTTAGGGAGTAGTCCCTTAGTAACAGGTTTTCCGTCCTTGCTTATTTTATAAGTTTGTATCACAAAAATATATGTTTCCTTTCTTTTTATAATGTATTAGCGAAATATAAAACATATCTGATCAGGATAGGGCTATTTGTTAATTACTTTTCATTCATTTTCTCAAAGAGTGTAAAGGACAATGTTTACTCTCCTACCCCTCCGTCGGCAGTCTATGTGTAACTACAACAACATGGAGGACAAGAACCTGAAACTGGTGCAAAAGGCACGAAAGGTTTTTGAAAGCAGCAGGATGTTATTCTGAAATCCTTCTCTATTAGTCATAATCTTCGTGATTCCCATTTATATCCTGCATTTGTCAAACTGTAGAAGATTAATAGTTTAAGTTTACAATTACAGCTGCAGTTTTTACCACGAGATGTCAGCGACAAATTTCAACGAAATTCTTCCCTCTGAACAACACTTTGATGTAGTCGTTGTGGGTTCGTGTTTTGTGGACATGTTGTGGTACGTTCCGAGGCTTCCCAAGAAAGGCGAGACAATCCATGCTAGCAAATTTAAACTAGATTTCGGCGGCAAAGCGTCGAACCAGTGCATCATGGCAGCTAAACTTGGTGCTAAGACTGCGATGATAACCATGGTAGGCAAGGACAAGTTCGGCAGTGATGCGATTGAGAACTTCAGAAAACTAGGTGTGAATACAGACTACATATTTAGACACGATCAAGCTACTACAGGAGTGACTAGTATCAGTAAGTTCAACATTTATTCTATTCTTGAGTATTTGGGGAGGGGATAGTTGACAGGGACATACAGGCGGGGGGAGGGGGACTTCCGCCCAAAGTTATGGACCATAGGCTCGGTTTCCAGCCATGGTGGGGACATTGGATTGCAGGCTCTGAAAACCACTATGGCTGGGAACCAAACCTACTGAACCCCTTATATTACCTCCCTGTTATCGGTTAGGGCCTGTTTACAATACACAGAGGGGTAAACATTTCCATGTTAACATGCTTTAGCAGTTGCCCTTCAATGAGGTGCAGTAAACCCCAGGTGTTATCATGTTGATTCTCCAGCCTGTCCTGGTAGCTGAAGTTTCAATTGACCAGTAGCCTGCAAAAGCTGACATCATTTAGCGCTCACTGAAAGATGCTCTTGCAAAGAGGCATCTGCATGCTCAACATGCCAGGCATTCCATACTGATGATGCATTTTGAGCCAAATCTAGTCAAAAGAATTGGTATATATAATAGGACTCCATGCTATCCAATTAAGAAAAAATTGGATGATTCAGAGGAACTCCAAAATTGGACGAGGCCGCAGGCCGAGTCCAATTTGGAGTTCCGAGGAATCATCCATTTTTTCTTAATTGGACAAGCATGGAGTCCTGTTATTTATTAATTATATAACATCCATGTTCAAACCCAAACTGTCCAATTTTAGCGCGAACTGTCCAATTAGAGCGCGCGCGATCCAATTAAAAAATAATTGGACGATTCAAGAAAAATCGATCTGCCGGCACAATGGGATTTCGAGCTGGCTATATAATTATGTGGCTAATTTGACTAGTATTTGATATTTAATTTTTATAGCACACAAAGTATTTTATAGTAAGAAATTCATATAAAGAATAAATGAAAGGCCGAGTATGTTCATATCTGTATATAACAGACAAAAAGGACAAGATGGTAAAATGTATCTAGTTATATTTCGGCAAAATTCTATGCCATCATCAGACTAATTAAAATACAGGGTACATGATATTTATACTAGTTACCATGCAAGAGGAAAGAATTTATGAAAACAAGGAGAGCTCGCGGCTAGCCTTCAGCCCGAGATTTAAATTAGGCTTGTAACGCTTAATATTATAGTAGTCCTCTTTGTAAAGTAAAACATTCCAATTAGAATCCTGATCGAGAACAATGATATTGTCTCGAACCGCATTAAGATAGAACACTCTATCATCTTTAAATTCATATAAGACGAAAGAAGATGTGACAAAGTTAAATTGGCCAGGTAATACTTTTGACCAGATCTAGGTCAAAATGAGTCATCAGTATGGAATGTTTGGCTTGAGCATGCAGACACCTCTTTGCGAGTCTCTTTGACGAGCACTAAGTGGTGTCAGCTTTCGCAGACTAATTGACCAATGCATTATCCATTTTCATGGCTCTCATTAACCCTCCACTTTGTTTCCCAAGCTGTTGATAGCTGTGATGGCCAGCCTGGTTTTATCAGTCTGGCAGGAAGCAACAAGCTTATCACCATTGATGACATCAAACCTGCTTTGCAGTCCATGAAAAATTTCCCAGTATTAGTGTGTGACAAGGGAATTCCACTGAAAACGTCTACCCAGGTGCTGAAAGTTGCAAATGAGATGGGCGTCCAAACAATATTCAATCCAGCTCCAAGGATTGAACAGCTAGATCCTGAGGCTTATTACAACATTTATTTAATGGTTATTAATGGTGATGAAGGAGAAGGGTTGACTGGTATACATGTTAGTGATATAGACAGTGCTAAAGATGTTATTAGAGAGATTCACAGAAGAGGAACCAAATCTGTTGTTCTGACTCTGGGACCACTTGGTGCCATCTGCTCACAAAATGTTAATGGTGAGTAAGTGTGATTGTTTGTGTAATATCTCAGATAGGGACACTCTGGAGAGCCATCTGATTGTGCTTGTGTTGAGTTCTGTCTGAAATGCCTTCATGACCATTGGGGGGCCACCACATTAGCACAGATTGAAATACATGGGTCCTACAGCAACCAGTTCATATAACTGTTGAGATGCACCAGGCCTTATAGTGAAAATGATATTTGATGATAATGCATTTGAAACACATCAACTACCTATCTATCACGGTCAGCAGGAAGATGCAAAGGATTATGGGCAGGCAGACGCGAGCTGCTCCTTTCTTTTACCCTTCCCAAGACCCGCAACTTGTGCCACAATTAGAAACGACTGGGGAAAAGTCAGCTACTAGTGGTGAATGAACCCTTCTGCAGTCAATATGCCCTTCAGTGGATGAGCCCCTCCCCCACATACACCATCACATGCAGGTCCAGGATTTGATTGCACAAAGATCTTGGACAGTTGTTGCCACCCCTCAGACCCCTTTTTCCTGAAATGTGTTGTGCCTTCCAAAATGCACCAGTTCTCCCCCTAATTTAAAATATTATACAATCTCCAGGGTCTCATAACATGGTGCATATCAAGGCCAGAAAAGTAACAGTTATAGACACTACAGGTGCTGGGGATGCCCTTCTTGGCTCTATTGCATATTACATGGCCTGTCATCCTTACCTCTCATTCCGTGACATGGTTACACGAGCTGTCGATATAGCAACAACAACGGTTACTCTTGGAGGAGTACAGTCAACCTACCCTTTCAAGAAAGATCTGCCTGCATCTTTGTTTGCAAAAGAATACGTTTTTTCTGATAATTAATTTTGATATATCATTCAAGCTTCAAAGTTATTGAAGTCTAAAGTGCAATACAATGAAGCAAATTCACTTGCATTCCTGCCAACCCCACACTTAAATTTGGAGACATTTTCTGAAGCCTAAAGTCTTACTTGAAATCTTTCTTGACAAGGGCTTTTTTTAGTGAAGGCCAATCATGATGACAATTCTGGAGATGTGAGGACTAGTTCGGTAGCCCGGGAAATTTGGTAAACATCTGGAATCATCCGTTAGTTGGCTTCAATGGACTTGGCTATGATCGATATAGGAATGAGTATTTTAGGCAACCCAAGGGAGCAGATGTGTTCAAAGTAATCAGTTCTTTTCTGAGAAACATTTTTACACAGTTGAGATATACTATACTTTTATTATCTAATGGCCTGAATAAAATTTCCTTACGCATCAGCAGTGCTACATGATTTTCTCAAGGCTGTTTTTTTGTTGCAAGGAGTCAAGTTTGTACCCTCAAGCCCCCCTTAGCATGATATAATTTTTTGTCCTCGTCTCGAATGGATAATACGGGAGCGGATCAAACGGGGTGCTCTTTTCTAGGATTTCACCAATGGAGTTGTGTAGTGGAAAACAGATAAAAGAGAATCGAGCAGACCTTAGAAATATTTCTAGCACACTCGATGAAAATTCTCTAAGGTTAGTGCGGGGTCTTCCAGTGAAGAACCAAAGGGATTTTTGAAAGTGAGCGTGACTTTGTTCTTGAGAATATTCAACCGTTTTTTGCTGTACTTCTATTCTGTTATTTGGAGCGTACGTGCTAAAGCTTGCTCTCAAGTGTTGGGCCTCAAAAGGTAGAACGCAACATGTAAAATGGTGCTAAACACAAACAATCTATGAAATCTGGAATGGAACGACTATGGTCCTTGCACCCGTCCCTGTGCCTGAGTAGAATCAATTCCTTTTTGTGCCTCGATACAGTTTGATACCCGTTGCAGGGACGTCAATCCCAGGACTTCACAAATCTGGAGAAAGCCTTGAAATAGCGAAATTTCCTGCAATTCACCCGGGAGAAATACAGAAAATGTATGGCAGTCGTCTTGAATTTTTCCCAGGAGACGAAGTGAAAAAAATCTTCAGACTCCTGACGAAACCAGAAGAGTTGACGTCCCTGCTTTTGTTCTGTGGAACTAGACTAGTCACCATGTAAAACATGTTCATTGGTTTCGTTCACATCCTACATCTACGATAGGAAGAAGGCTTACTACGCGTCTAAAACTACTCAGAGTTCTCCTGTACCCCATTAGAATCAGACACACTCTTGGTAAGCTCATCTATATCAGGAAAATACATCTCCATCATTCGCTTTGCGTGGTCAAGAAGATTCGTCAACTCCTCTTTTATAAGCTTCTCTTGTGGCGAGTCGGGTAGCCCCCAGATGAAGCACGCCGCAATGGCGAACAAAGCAGCATCTGTCAGGCATGGTTTATCGCCGAAAAGGAACTTCTTGTCGCCTAAAAAGTCTGAGATGGCGCGCAGATCTTTCTCGGCGATTCCGTATATCTCCATGTCAGTGTGGCGGCCAATCCCGTGCCCCAGTAGCTGGCCCTTGTGTATGCCACGCAGTGCGACAGGCACTGTTGGCATAATCGTTTTGCGGAATGTTTCACTGGAGGGGTCCAAAAAGCGATAGTAAACGATTGTCCTGAAATAAAATAGTAATTTTGTCAACGGCGAGCTTGAATAACCTTGCATACAGTGTATAATCAACAGATGAACAATATGGGCTAGCTAGCTGACGTGCACTATGAATTAAACCAGCATTCTCTCGACGCCGCGGCGCTGCGGTCGACTTTTGTTCGGATAACTTTCCACAACAAATTGTTTTTGAATGTGCGTGACAACACACGGGTGGCAGCTTGTAGTGTCTACGGATCAAGGAGGAATGTATGGAATTTACTCTCTACATAGACGGAGTTCACTATCAGGCTAATTAAGAACAATTCAGGCACAAGTTATATCAAATTATTTGTACAATTCACTCATTATAGAAAATCTAACAGATTGATCTCTAAGCTCTATTTGTCACTACAAAAATTTCAGACAACGCCCATGGTATTCGTCTCTAATTTTTCGCAAACACAGTTTTACAGTAAAGCCTATTTATACTAAATTTCACTCAATGGATTGAGACTAAAATGCAAATCTTTTTGCAACACAAGTTAAAGTTTATTGTGGACAAAATGCAAATGTTAAGCAAAATATTGGTGTGACTTTTTGTTTGATTGTCAAAGTAAACAGGATTAGTCTAACCTGTGGAAATAACTGATTTTTGTATTCAGTTTTAGCCAGTTTAGAATACAATTAAAACAATTCAGATATCTAAATTATATTACTCTCTCTTGTTTCTCTATCTGCAAAATATCAATAAATTCTCAACTAGTACCATGAAGTGACAAATACAACTTATTTACATCATGGAGGCGTTGCTCCGACGCACTATGTATCATAACAGACCATATAGACGGACAACGTTACAGCTAAAGTCGTCGTTTCGCCCTGCAAATTTGCTAAACGTCGTTTTAGGTTTGGGATTTTAGGTTTTTTTGTTCCGCCAGTCGAACGAATTTTTGCATTGCTTCGCTTAGTGCAGTTGACTGGCTTTCTGTCGCGACGAAAACCCAGTCAACGGCAGAAGGTCCTCATTGGCCTAGATTGTTTGACTGGCAGGACAGAAAACCTAAACCATGTTTTCTAAATTTACAGCGCGAATATTGGTTTTGGCAAACAATTTTAAAACAAGCGAAGACCTACTAAGGCCATCTTTCTCACCAATACGTATTTTCTTCCAACATCACTCTAAAGGCCCTCGCGATTGCTTTTCCTTCGGATGTCAGTTCACTGTCCACATCAACCCCTAGTTCCCTACACAAGTACTCAATACAGAATGCAGAATCCGCCACCGCTTTGCCTTTGTGTTCAATCCAAGGCATTTTGCCTTTACTCGAGAACTTCAACTGCGTGTTCACTGTATACTTAATCTTGGTCATGCGTAAAAATGTCTCCAGTTTCATGCACGGTGGAGAAGTGTTAGGAAGCTTAGGATACAATCTCGGGAATTGGTGAAGGATAATAACGTCATCGCCTGCAGATGACATTATCAATTACTTCCTTATCACAAGAATCGTCTGCACTATCGGACACGTCGTGTAATGTTAGCTCAAGCTCGCTATCTTTTCCGCGGTAATATAGTTCCAGTTTCAGAATATTTAAGTCACGCGCGCGAGGAGCTGATTTGAACTGTTTTATCAAGGTTTAACCTCTATAACTGCATACCCAATCGCATCAACGTGTCCATGGACTATATAGCGCTATTCAATGTTACATGTATTCTAATGCTAATGTGCCAACCAGGGGCAAAGGTAGAGCCTTTTTCGTAAGGTACGCAGGTACAATCTTCCAGGTTGGAGGTTGGGCGAATAATCCCTCCCCGTTAAAAAATGATACTACGGAAACCAGAGATACTTTTCATGGATTACAAGAAGATGACGAGGAGGCTAGCAGGGTACCCCGAGAGCAGAACGTTCATGGATTACCGGAGCCGAAGGAGGGCGAAAGCTTTTTAGAAACACCCCGACCGAGAGAGTCCGCTCTTCTGAAGCCTAAGAACTTAATTAACATTGGCAACTGGAGTGTTCGTTCAATGTATACACCTAATTCAGAAAAGGTTGCTTTGGTCATTGGTCTTTGGCCATTGAACGCCTTTGTTTCGTGGTCACTGAAGCAAATAATTCCCTTGTTTCGCGCTATAATTGAAAGACCAAAGCAACCTTTTTTGAATTAGGTGTATACATGGTAGGGAAGGCAGCGCACAGATCATAGCAAATGCCACCAGCAAATACAAAATCGATATCTTAGGAATAAGTGAATGCAGGTGGACGGAATCGGGTAAGTTGAAGCTAGCAAGTGGCGAGTAATTTATTCTGGAAGAGATGATGGATTGCACCGAAGTGGCGTGGCAATGATGATGTTCAAACGTGCTGAATCTGCTTTAATTGACTGGAAGCCAAGCAAGCTTTGCATGTTTATGCGCCAACGATGGATGCAGATGAGGAGAAAATGTGAGGAGATATGTTCTACGAGCAATTACAAAGTGTCATCGAGAAGGTGAACAAGTGACCGGAGACATTATGCAAAAGTTGGATCTTCCAACCAAAATAAGGAGAGCATTCTGGGTAAGCATAGATCAGGGGTGATGAACAGCAACGGAGAAGGCTCATCAATTTCTGCGAGATGAACAATATTATATTTCCCCATAAGGAGATTCATAGGACCACTTAATGGGCATCACCAGATGGTAAAACAAGGAACCAAATTGACCATGTTCTAATAAATCATAGGCGATCAGTACAATACACAAGAGTTATAAGGTGTGCGAATGTAGCCTCAGAACACCAGCTAGTACGAACACAGTTAGTGAACACAGTTGCCATGTTTGCGAAGCTGAAACATAAGAAGGTAAAAAGACCTGAAAATACACGTATAAAGTACGATGTTGATAAGCTACAACATGAGCCAACCAGGAAAGCGTTCTCACTAGTGCTCCACAATCGCTTTGCAGTTCTTGAGGATCTAGATGAAGATTACGATGTCAACAGAAAGTGGTCCCAATTTAGTAAAACCTATAATGACACAGCGTAAGAAGTATTGGAGAGAAAGAAGCAAGGTAGGCAACCGTGGATCAGCACAAATAGAACTAATGGAGAAAAGATCGAAGATAGAAAACAACTAATCGAAGATAGAAAACAACTAAAAGCCCGAGTGAAAAGTGCTAAATCAGAACCGATCCAACAACAGATGAGAACAAAGTACAAGGAAAAAAGACAAGGATGCCAAGAAAAGCTTTAGGGCTGATAAAAGGGAGTGGCTTGAAGGGAAGATGGAGGATGCACAAATAGCAGCAGATATGGGTAATACAAAGAGACTCTATGATATCACTAAGATCATCTGTAATGACAAATCACGTAATAACACCACAGTGGACGACAAGGGGGGAATGCACAATCACAAGATCAATCTATTCACAATCGCAAGATAGAAGGAGCACTTTGAAGAGATCCTGAATAGAGTAGAGCCAACAAATCCAATACAGGTAGATTGGAAAGGAGTGCCAGAGATCGATAGTATCACCACAGATCCTATGTGAAGATGAAGTCAGACAAGCGATCAAATACCAAATGTAGCGATCAAGCGACCTACAACTGGAGAGGTAACTTGAAATGTTTGCATGTGCAAAACAGATGGTCGCAATGTTGGGCACTGTGCGGATTTCGTATGACTTGTGCCGCGTCAAAGTTGTGCCGCGCCTTGACACCGTGAGCGTGCCGCGACTACGCGTTTCCACTCCGTATCTATAGCAGGCCAGGTTTCGTGCCGCGACCGCGACCTCACAGTGCCGCGACAGTCATACGAAATCGGTTCTAGACCGCCACTGTGTACATCGATTGTGTAAGGAGAAGGGGCATCGTCACATTACCAAATATCACAACAATGTTTCTAAGCTTTTTCTTTAAGACAAAGCACCATGGGAAATATCCACAAAAACAAAATGGCGGACGATGAGGGAATGAACTCCAATGTAAAACGACGATCGGGACTTTTCAAGCTTTTGGTCTCGTTAAGATCTTTTCACACAAAAGAAAGAGCAAAACGTTCAAAGAAGGAAACGAATTGGAGCATGTTATACTACATGTCTGGCATGAGAAATTTAAGGAAAAATTCGAGGTTTAGCCTCCTCGCTTGGTTGGACAAAGCAGTTTCAGGTTCGGTGCATGAAAGAAACCATGGCATGCAAGGGACACATAATGTACACCCATGGAGTTCAATTTTTAACGTCACGGGCAATCTTGCTCGTTTTGGTGATGTAATTGACGTCTTGGTACGTGACTAAAGGTTCGAGTGTCTCTGTAAAAGCTTCCTTTCAGTAAAAAGCTTTCTTTTTCAGCTGGAATCAGACTGTACAATATTTTGATAGTGTAAAAAGAACATTACAAGACCCGTCGATCACCTTGCAATGAACCAATAAGTAGCTGTTTTCTTGCCGACTTTAATCATATATATAGAGAGCCTAAAAGCGGAGCTCTCCGCAAGCTTTGCCTTTTATGTTTCCTATTACCTCATTCATGACGTAACACCACATAACCTCACACCCCTCGCTAATAAGTCCGCCTCGTGCAACGTTATTTTTTTATATTTTGGTGGTTTTGGTCGTAGAGGAGACATTTTTCTTTAAGGAGCACGAATCGACACGTGACTTGCAGCTTCCTCTGCATGATTTAGTCATGCTAATGTATTGATATCATTTGAATTAGTTTAGCAATTGTCGGGGTCTTTAGTGCTCTCTCACAGTGAGAGGGAGCTCTTTGTGTTGTTCGCTTGCACATAAACCATCTTTATTGCTCATTATCAAACAAGAGGGAGTTGTAACGAGTCTGATATGCTCGTGGATTTTATTTGAGGCACTGGCACGATTTTAAGGTTTAATTTAGCTAGCATATAAATGCAAACCAGTACAATAGAAATAAGGAAAATAATCCTCTAGATTTGTTAATTAGACTTTCAACTGAAAGATATTACACTGTAAAATACAAATTTGGAGTATTTTCAAATGTTATCGGGCTGATGGAATTGGATTGCGAATTGGGCTTTGTGAACTCCTATAAACTTCAGTCATTTGGTCTTACTTAGACGAAGTTGAAGTATAATATAGAATTCTGGATTGTTTATGTAGAGCGCTTGTTCGCCCTTTGTAAGGGGACTCGGGAACTAGCTAAATTTAAGGACCGGGATCCGGGATCCATGGGTCGGGATCCGCGGGATCCAAAACTTCTGTGGATCCATTTACATGGGGCGAGCTGGTCTTATTTTACAACATTTTGTTGAAAACATACCGTGGCACAACCCCTTTTACCTGGGTTACAAGCGCGCGCCGCTTGGGTAGACCAAAAGGAATGGAGGGCCCGAGGGGAAGGCGAAAGGAGGACCTTAGCGAGCGAGGATGACTTTAGACTAGACAAAGGACGTCGATCTACCTCACATCAATTGACGAAGAGCTCATTTGTCAGTGGAGTTTGATACCTTTGTCTACCACTGTCTATGGCTGAAAACCCATCTGCTGTAATTTAATTAAGACAGATTGTTTTAGTTATTCGAGCAACGTGTGGAGTTGTGTGGCTAAAAATCTGGTTACCAGAAAGTATGAAACCTATTGTTTTTTTTAGCATCTTTACGATATCTTGATGACAACCTAGGAAAACACATTTCAAAGTTTATATACAATGTATAGGGGCTTGTATAGAATTTCATTTGAAATGGAATTTTCATATTATATTACTCCAGGCGGCGAATTTTGAAATTTCATTTATCCACTTTCCATGAGAATTTCATGGCGAGACGAACTGAAGTTACACGAGGTTCTTCCAAAACAAAACAAAATCAATCCAAGGGGCTCTAAACTTTGAAATGAGTTTGTCAGTCCACAGTAAATGATAACTTTGCAACTACTTTTTTTCATTTTAGAAAAGGTTCAATTGTTGAATTGTAATCAACAAAAACTGATAAAGAAAATATCTACAATTGTACTACAAATCAACAAGCTATAACTATTAGTTGTGAACATTCATGGATGAAATGTAATTACTGACATACTTCAACTTCCTGGTTTGCTTTTTTTATAGAACAAATGTATACAATTATCAATAACTCCACATATAGTCTTCAAAATGAAATTCTTCATATGCTCATGTCATAGCTGCTCAATGAAGACTTGCGACAAAGAAACCACGTTATAAGACAAAAGAGCGCAGTGGCCCGCCTCGCTTCCTGCCAAAATTTCTAAACAAGTATGCTTGTTATAGGAATAACATCTTTCGATTTGGCGGAATACATAAATGACGCAAAGATAAAAACAAGAAGCCATATTTGAAGAAGCTGTACAATTATTTAACCGGTTAAAGCTCGCTTAATGTCAATATCAATTCCGTGTTCTAATATAGTTATAGTATAATATCATAGTCTGCAGCAATAAACTCTGCTTTTCTGACACCACGTTTTTTATTTAAGAGTTATTGTGCGCTCATCATATTTTTAAACTAATATTTTGTAATTAAGAATACGAGAATGGGCGAAAAAGGGTTATATAAAAAGGGTTATTGCAAAAGGCGGACGCTCATTGTTTCTCCTTGTTTTTTTCTCTATATCCTTTTCAGGAAACAATATCCCGGGTAGTGACTTAAAGATTCTTTGCGAAATAAGCGAGGGGATTATCATAGCAAACGACATTTTAGAAATAATTTCTTTTCTTTTTCCCACCTTTATGAACTTCATCACCATCGCTACATTCCTCATTTGTTCTTCGTGATTAAGGCAGTTTAAACATTTATGTATGACGTGTATAGGTCTCAAAACTGTAAATAGACCTTTTCTTTGACAACGCGAAAGCGGCGTTGCTCTGAGTGTAATAGTTTTAACATATGCACCTCTTATCCGGTTGACATTCAAAATATTTTCAATTTCACATAATTTGTAATTAATGCAAGTTTAAGAGTCAGTCGTGAACTTGTTTTCAAGTGACTTGTAAGTAGGTTGCGCTAAACATCCTTTGCGTCCCACTTCCAATTTCCTTTAGCGCGATTTCTTGACGCGGAAAATGGGTCGTCCACTGTGTCTTCCTCGCTAGCTACGAAAAGTGCTAAAAACCTTTATGTAATGACACTAAACCGACAGCTATCCTGAATACCACGTCACCTGCACTTTAATTTCTTCACAAAAGGGTAAATGGTCTGAGACAGAGGATAATTGTGCCCATTGCTGGACACCTCGATAATATACACCTGTTCCGTACTTCTCATTAATAAAACTAACTCTTGAACATTAAACCTTGGGGGTGTTCCAATGTGCACCAGGCATTATTAGACGCGTATTTATAAATGCCAAGTAAAATGATCATCACGTTAGAACCAATATTTAGAGCTAGAGGCAAAGAAGGCTTACTCCCTTGCCTACTCTATACACTTGAACGTCAACTCATATCAGAGACGAATTGGCAGTTATCTGCCTTGAGTAATGTCGCCGAAAATTGTATTTTGTATAGCTGTGCTTTTTCTAGTGATAATCCTCACAATTGTAGCAGATAACAGCGAAGAAACACAGAGAAAAAATGAAGATGAAGTATTGGGAGAAAACATAGATCGTTATTCGAAACGTCAACTGAGTAAGCGACCAATTTGTAGTCACATGAGATGCAGACGGAGAAGGCGGCGATTTGGCAAAAAAAATGGAAAAGGACGAAAAAGGGTAAGAATTTATGGCCGAAAAATGTCTTACAGAATACAACGTATAATTGTTTCTATAATAAGTTCCTCAAGCGATTATAACAAATTTTGTCTTCACTTTTATATTACTTTTCATGTGCGAGGGCATGTACCGATTTTCACTGTGCCTTACTCAGGACTTTTGTTTCAGGTGAGACTGTGGGCAATTTCTGTCTCTGATTAAAAAGTATTCTATTGAAATCTATATATTTTCTGTTGATAAAAATATTGAACTACAATTACCTTTTCGTTTGACTGAGTTCAATGTTTATTCCAATTCATTGGTAATTTTTTGGGTAATGAAAGGCTTAAGGCTTTGCCATTTAATGATGCGCCGTACCAAATCCTATTTGTACACTCGGCTGCAATTACTCACAGTTCAAAACCATAACTCATTACGATTTTTCCTATTGTATTCTCAATTCCCTATATAAATTCAGTTTGTGGTGCTTAAGTACATCGGAATACAACATTTGTTTCGCTTCCTTAGTTTAAAGTTACGCAAAGTTTCCGTGCGCCGGAAAAGCAAGCGAAAGGAAGTTGTAGATCTAAAAAGTAACATAAATGTAGCGGTGAACGCCCCTAGTAAAGTAAAGACAGAAAGCGAGAGCGCTAACTACTCCCTTGCCTCCCATTAAGAAAATAAGTGTTTTAATTACTTACAGGTCTCACTAGCATGGGAATAAACGAAATGGCAAAATTAACCTTGCCAAAAGTGTGCATCGACCAAAAATACACTTGAACCGCCGATAAATGGCAGATCAATATTTGTACCAATAAAACACTTAGTTTTCTCCTAGAACTAAAGTGTTGAGCAATACTGCCAACACATAAGGTCTGAGCTTTGGAATTGTTGTCCGAGTGACAATGACCACGTTTGGAGAAATAGCACTAACAACTAAATAAATGGATTTCTGGTAATCACAAGACTCTCAAATTGACTTTTTGCCATGATCAACTAGCTCACGTTCCTTTCTTAGAAACTGAACTGCCTTTGTGTCATCTCAAAACACATTACAAAAGGTATTCTTTATCTGTGATAATTTTGAATAAGCAGAGCTTCCTGAATGGGGAAAACACGATCATTTGCAATGTAGTTTTAATGGCATTTACTGAACAGCTGCGATAAACGTAATATTTTATTAATAGCCGAGAGCTCGAGATTAAAATGTTATTGAACATACACGATCAAGTGGCTTTTAATTATATAAGCGCCATTTGCTTTTTTTTTGCTTATTCTCACTCTTAATGGCATTTCTTGTTACTAAACAAGAATATAAGACTGTATAAATATATAGTATACGTGTAACAGACCACCGGCTTTGTAAAGGACAGAGTGGGTGTAATGGTAAAAGAGTAATCAACAGTTTGTTATATGCCATTTTATACCACGCATAAAGCCACATCTGTTCGCTTATATTCCATTCAACTTCTCAATACCATTTCAGCTGTTCATAGGCTTCCCATTTTTGTATCTTGCTTGAGTTCCGCAAATACTCATCCTTTCCTGCAACATCTCGTGTTTCACTTGTTTTCATTAAGCATGAAGGCTGGTTTTGCATATAGTTGTCAGGGGCGTAGCGAGAGCTTTTTTGTGAGGACGTACGCAAAAGACTAATCAGATGGACACTTCAACAGCAGAAAAACATCAGAAAAGTTCTAAGTGAAAATTTTAGTACGCAGTACTTTGCGTACTTTGCGGATTGGTAGCTATGCCCCTGGTTGTATCGGTCCTATCATGCTCAGTCGTATGAGTTTTTTCATACGACTCGGACGACCATATCATATGGAAACTCTCATGCGATACGACTGTTCACAAATGTCTGAGCTTTTTAAGGTGTTACTGGGAACCCTCGCGGCACGTCGGAAAACAATCATATACTCTTAGTTTAACCAAAACATCTCAACCTATATATCGTTGGAAAGCTTATAGAATGGACTAGCGGGCTATGGCAAAAAGAAATAACTTATTAATAAATATAATTTTTTTAGAGTGGTTTCCATAGTCCCGTGAAACAAAGTGTAATAGTCAATGAGTAATAGCCCATATAATACAAAAGAGAACGATGGAGTTAGAGCGTAATAAACTGATATGCTAAAAGCGTGTTTCACGCCGGATTTTAGAAACCACTCTAAGGCTTGATTAAATAATTTGGTGTGCCATTTAAACGAGCTAACGCCGTCGAATTGCTGGCTGGACCTTGACTCTCATTGACTCCCAATGCGTTTAAAAAAAAATTATTTAGTTCAAAGTTATGAAACTTTTAAATTTCGAAGGTTACATTATATAACATTTTCACGAGTCTAAAAATTTAAAAGGCTGTTTTCCATATAGTCATATCAGTACATGTACAGTACAGCTTTGTCAGTCTTTGGAACACTTTGATATAAGAGCTTTTCCCCTGGCATTTTCGGAAGACTTCATTTCCTAAAATTTTCGCAACCCAAAACTTTCAGCTACGAAATCCGAACAGATACAAAATTTGTAGGGATCGAAAATACCCAGTTAATTTTCGGTCAATTGTATGCTCCGCAATGATTTGGCATTATGAGCTGTTTTACGGCATGTCTCGTTTGGTGGCCGTGAATATTATTGATATTCGGTACGTTTTTAAACAGCGCACCACTCGAACGTTCTCCCACTTAGTGAAATTGTAATCGATGATATCGACCAATATTATGCCTGATATTGTGCAGCCTAACAATGGATTGTCTGTAGTCTTTACCTTTGGGTGAGAATCTCCAGGGGTGCGCTCGCCCGTCGAGAGTATTCTGACACCCAACACTAATTATCGCTCAAGTAGTTGAGTAGTGCGCGCTAAATACCCGAAAAAATTGCGCTGTTTTTTACGGATATGTAGCTCAAAGTAGACTGAGACTGGCTTGGAGTCTAGATGGTGTGCCATCAGGAGCTGATTCTGTTGTCATTCAGAGAATGCTGTCGAGCTAGTACCAAGGTTGAAGTCCCAAGATTCAGACAACAGAACATTTTATGTCTTTTCGATATATATAGCTTTTTTTTTTGGGGGGGGGGGGGGGGGGATTTGGAAATATGTTTCGTTATAACTGCTGTTCCCATCTAGATTAGCCTGCTTTCGCGGAAAACCCCGTGATGTGATCACGGTGATAGCCGTCGCTATCTTGGATTTCTGGGAACGGGCTATAGATGAATGGTAGTATTTTTTGTTGCACCTTCAACCCAATAGACAAAATCGGCTAACGGTGTACTTATTGTTGCTACCCAATTCAGATCACTTGACGATTCATTTGGGAGACAATTGTTCATTTTGTACATTTTACTTGCTGCACGCGGTCGTGTGTGAGAAATTGTACAACTGTAGCTCCCAAGTGAATCATCACAATATGGGAATGAGGAGTTTGCAGGTGTTGCGCCATGACATTTTTAATTTTGATCCCAAAAAATGAAAATACCATATTTGAAAAGTGCTTGCCAAAATTAGAAATTTATTGGCTGTGTCATGTATTCAGCACGGTGATGTTTTGTTTTGGAGTACTATTTTGGGAAATTCTCTAGAGAAAAAGGAAATACACTTTCAGAAATTTATGTGGCTTGTTTTCCAGAGCAGCTGATATTGTCCTTACCGTTTTTACCTTAAAACCTTTCTTTTCCCACTCCCATCTCCTGATGCGTGCAATATTCCCTGACATTACGTTTCTAGAAAGCATTGAATGTCTAGAACGTAGATCTTTGCTCTGCCAATGAAAATAGTCCAAATGTATTAAGCTATTGTTGCTATATGTTTTTTCTTTGTAGGAGACTTCATTTAAAGAGACGTTTGATGAATTTGAGCCTGTAATGGAACTATGACGAGAGGAATTCTATACAATATATTGTATTGTCAAATAAACATTAAGGATGTGATGTTTGCAACACAAGTCTACACGTACCATTCGATGACATTTAGCCAAAATGCTATCATCAACACCAACGGAAAACAGCTTTGCACAATGGAGTCAGGGGAATTGTACGATCATTCTTCTTTTATCAATTCATTATTGGTATTTATTATTGGTATTCAAATGAAAAACAAAATAGAAAAGGATGAATTTAAAAAAATGTTTTCAGGACACAGCTAAACACCTTTTCCTTGAGGGGTAACACACTTAAAATTATTTTTGTCAAACCTATTGATCAACTTTACTAATATCATTATTGTTTTAAATTATCGTTTTAATATATATATATATAATGATACATAATAAAGGTAAACTTTGTCATTGTTTTGCTTTCTGCCAAACTGGGTGGGTAGCTTTTTTTGGGAAACATAAAAAATAGAGTTGGGGGATCGAGGAGTTGGTACTCCCATGTTTTTGGGGCAAGTATTCTTGTGGTATAGGAGGATCCCTTGTTTACAATTTGAGCTCATTAGCACAAGCAATGTTCAGAATCAGACTGTTCGAGGGAGCTATAAAATGATGAGTTCTGAATATCAATTCTTGCAAGCTCCCCCCAAAAAATCAAGCAAGCCTCTGACCTAGAAAAAAATCGTGTAAGCAAGGTGGGTGCAGTGGTGAAAAAAGCACTAATTTCAAGATACAAGGCGAACCAATGCAAAGTTGCGTCGCAGATGCCAAAATATTGCAGCCTTTGATAGACTGAAGATATCACTGAGTATCCTGCTGCGGGAGGGTCACACCGGGGGGGGGGGGGGGGGGGGGGGGGGGGAATTTCCATATTTTTGGATCGGATTGTCGGAAATTTTCAGTTTCACCCCTTAAAGATACCAAACATGGCGTGGCTCAAATAATTTCTTACCCTAAAAGATACCCTAAAAGATGAGGCCGTGTGCAGGCGCGAAGGAGACAGGTAAAAGATACCCATCAAGAAATTTCCGTGTCTGACTAAAATCTGCCTTTGATGTTTCGTCTATTTTATCGTCTTCTCTTCTAATAATCTCTCTTTCTTACACGGCTTATATAAGCACCACCATCATGAGACAAAAACAATTTGGACACATATTTCGGCCCAAGTAAAAGATACCAATCTCCCTAATTTTATTGAAGATTAAGATCTAGGCCCACGCGACAAAAAGATCCACATTCAAGGGTTTAAAACACCCTAGTGACTAATGGACCAAACAGAAGACTGCAGGCACTTTGGCAATACAGGCTGTTTCGTATATTTGCTTTCTCTAGTGAAATACCACGTTGTCCGCTTTTTCTAGATTAGCACCCCCCCCAAAAATCCCTGGCTACGAGCCTGATTACCCCTAAAAGAGACAGGCCCCGTGATTTTAACTCCTAAAAGATACAACGATCATCCCCGACTAAATCAAAGGGCTCTATGAGCCAACTCATTCATGAATTTGGAATTAGTGAATGGATAATTTTCAGATATTGAAAATACTTTGGGAGGAGAATGCCCTATCTTGGGGCGGGGTGCATGTCGTACCTTTTAGGATTAAAAATCAGGCCTCTAACCTAACCTTACCCTAAACCTGACCCTAACCTAACCCTGGATGATAGATAGTGATAGACTGGTATAGGTGGTTTGTTGGGTGAATCTATATTGGTGTACTTGGACATGAATTTATATCAGGAAAATATGTCTTGTTGGTACCTTTTAGGGGTCAAAATCAACTAAGCAACACCATGTTTGGTACCTTTTAGGGGTAAAATCGAAATTTCCCAATGAGCACCCCCGTCCCAAGAATAGGGGAGCCCCCGCTGGGAAAATACTGGATACAGGCATGTGGTAAGTTGTCATCAATAGCCACATGGAAGATATGGGCAATTCAAGAAAATGTCTCTGATTTTTGCTCAAATGTTGTCGTATTGCCTTTGAATGAGATCTCCAGTTGGTTTACCCCTAGCATGGACATGACAAGCATATATACAGGCACAAAATCCAATAGTGCTGGCAGATTGATTTTTCTTGAATTTTGCTAAGTGTCCAATTATTTTGAAATTGGATAGTTTAAGTCTATGTATGAATGCTATATTATTAATAAATAACAGGGCTCCATACTTGTTCAATGAAAAAAAAAAATGAATTCAAAATTCCTCAGGAACACCAAATTGGATCCGGCCTACTGAATTTTCACTGAATTTTTTTCTTAATTGTAAAGCAAGGAGTCCAATATATAATACTCATAGTAGTCCTGTTATGTAAACTGTACCATTTTGTATACAGACCCTATTTTCTGATACATTTTCACAAGCCACCCCCACACACAATGTTGTCGCTGTCGTTTGACTCATGACCAAAGAGCCCGACCCCGGGAAAGTCCAAGATCAAATACCCCTCCACTTTGTCGTCCATTTCTTTCACGAATGTCTTAACGAAAAACAGAAGATAGTTTCTCTCCACCACAGATTCACGGGACTCACCTAAATACTCCACTGTGCAAATTTGAAGCTGCCTGGGAGTGCATGAATACAGAAGAAATGCTTCCAAATATGCGAACTTTTGCAGAGCTGCTAATCGTTGAGACGTCTCTACATGACTAATTATCGCAACGCAATCCACCAATTTTCTCAGAAAGCAAAAACCCCAGCCACGGAAAACTCTTAGGAAAGACTAGTTATGCTTTATAGGCAAATGGAAACATCCTTCGTATCCAGAGTTATAGTTTCCCGCCATCTTGAAATTTGATCCGGAAGTGACGTTTGCGAGATCTCCTGGCATGGTCGGCCTTCGACTATAATATATAGATTTAGCCACTGGCTAAAAGCGGAGCTCCTGGTTTTAAAATTTTCTGTGTGAATGAAAGGGATTCCCATGTGTACATGGTTTACATGGTTGCTTTAGAGTCTTCCCTTCACGAGATATAAATTTTTCAAGCATAAATGACGTCATCGATGGCGTCATATCACGTGACCACTTCATTTCGCTCATCTAGTGACCTAGACTACACTACCAAAGTTGATTGTTTTAGAGTCTTCCCTTCACGAGATATTGATTTTTCAAGCATAGATGACGTCATCGATGACGTCACATCACGTGACCACTCATTTCGCTCATCTGGTGACCTGGATTACATTACCAAAGTTTGGTTGGTTTAGAGTCTTTCTTTTATGAGATATTCATTTTTCAAGCGTAGATGACGTCATCGATGACGTCATATCACGTGACCACTTCATTTCGCTCATCTGGTGGCCTAGACTACACTACCCAAGTTTTGTTGTCTTAGAGTCTTCCCTTCACGAGATATTGATTTTTCAAGCATAGATGACGTCATCGATGACGTCATATCACGTGACCACCTCATTTTGCTCAGCTGGTGGCCTAGACTACACTACCCAAGTTTTGTTGTCTTAGAGTCTTCCCTTCACGAGATATTGATTTTTCAAGCATAGATGACGTCATCGATGACGTCATATCACGTGACCAACTCATTTCGCTCATCTGGTGGCCTAGACTACACTACCCAAGTTTGGTGTTTTTAGAGTCTTCAATTCACGAGATATTGATTTTTCAAGCATAGATGACGTCATCGATGACGTCATATCACGTGACCACCTCATTTTGCTCAGCTGGTGGCCTAGACTACACTACCCAAGTTTTGTTGTTTTAGAGTCTTCCCGCCTTCACGAGATATTGATTTTTCAAGCATAGATGACGTCATCGATGACGTCATATCACGTGACCAACTCATTTCGCTCATCTGGTGGCCTAGACTACACTACCCAAGTTTTGTTGTCTTAGAGTCTTCCCTTCACGAGATATTGATTTTTCAAGCATAGATGACGTCATCGATGACGTCATATCACGTGACCACCTCATTTTGCTCAGCTGGTGGCCTAGACTACACTACCCAAGTTTTGTTGTCTTAGAGTCTTCCCTTCACGAGATATTGATTTTTCAAGCATAGATGACGTCATCGATGACGTCATATCACGTGACCAACTCATTTCGCTCATCTGGTGGCCTAGACTACACTACTATACCCAAGTTTGGTTGTTTTAGAGTCTTCCCTTCACGAGATATTGATTTTTCAAGCATAGATGACGTCATCGATGACGTCATATCACGTGACCACCTCATTTTGCTCAGCTGGTGACCTAGACTACACTACCCAAGTTTTGTTGTCTTAGAGTCTTCCCTTCACGAGATATTGATTTTTCAAGCATAGATGACGTCATCGATGACGTCATATCACGTGACCAACTCATTTCGCTCATCTGGTGGCCTAGACTACACTACCCAAGTTTGGTTGTTTTAGAGTCTTCCCTTCACGAGATATTGATTTTTCAAGCATAGATGACGTCATCGATGATGTCACATCACGTGTCCGTGTTACAGCACCCCCCCTTGTGGCATAGACAAAATATCCCAAGTATGGTTGTCCTAGCATGTTCCCTTGAGGAGATATAATTTTTTCTTTGCATACCACAGGGTTCCCATGTGTACACGGACGGACGGACGACGGACGACGGACGGACGGCGTACGCTATAGGTTTAATACCAGAAAAATAAAGAAAAAATCATATCTCCCGAAGGGAAGCTTCTATAGAAGCCAAACTTGGACAAGTTTCAAAGACCATAAGAGGAGCTCTACACCAAAGTCACGTGCCCTTACGTCATCAATGACGTCATCAAAATGATCCAAAATGCCCGTGACGTTCAAAAATCAACTCGATAGTATACTATACGTTTTTCCCTTAGTATGGTGCTCCGCTTGCGCGGGCCTTCGGCCGCGCAGGAGCTCCGCTAAAATTATTTTTGTACCGGAAGTTAGCCGGCTGCAACTGCATGGCAAGCCGTGTATAGCACTTGAACGGCCCTCGGGCGAGGTTAGAAAGTGGATGGGTTACCACTGCGAAATCGCAACTGTTGTAAGTAGTCAAACTGGAGAGACGATAAGTGGAAAGGTTGAAAGAAAGTGGAACGATTATTGGCGATAATCGAATGGCGCTAATCGAATCGAAATCTTGCTAACGCAGAATCGTGCTAACGCAGAAGTCCCGCGCGTGCATGAATGAGTAAAAATATGGGAGTCCACCCGGCCACAACGCAACGGCGGAGGGTCGTAATAAATTTCACAGCACAAAACTGGGGGAAAATGCTGGAGCCACTTAAAACTATAAACATCGAAGCCCCCCCCCCCCCCCCACCGTTAAATAATGACTGCTACCTCCCCCCCCCCCACCTAGCAAGTGTGTATTGCGCCCCCCGATCACCAAATTTGCGGCCAGCGGTTTTCGCCAACTAGACGCGGTTGCTACTTCATCTAACCTTAATATAGTGTGTCCTACACTGTGTTTCCCATATAGGTGTCTTATACTGTGATTCCATGTACTTCCATGTGCTCCCCTGTGCTCCCCTGTACTACCATGTGCTCCCCTGTGCTCCCCTGTATTCCCCTGTATTCCCCTGTACTCCCATGTGCTCCCCTGTACTCCCCTGTACTCCCGTGTACTCACATGTGCTAACCTGTATTCCCATGTACTCCCCTGTACTCCCACGTACTCCCATGTACTCCCCTGTACTCCCATGTACTCCCTTGTATTCCCCTGTACTCCCCTGTACTCCACGTACTCCCCTGTACTCCCTGTATTCCCCTGTACTCCCATGTACTCCCTTGTATTCCCCTGTACTCCCATGTACTCCCTTGTATTCCCCTGTACTCCCATGTACTCCCCTGTATTCCCATGTACTCCTCTGTATTCCCGTGTACTCACATGTGCTCCCCTGTATTCCCATGTACTCCCCTGTATTCCCCTGTACTCCCACGTACTCCCATGTACTCCCCTGTACTCCCATGTACTCCCTTGTATTCCCCTGTACTCCCCTGTACTCCCACGTACTCCCCTGTATTCCCTGTACTCCCATGTACTCCCTTGTATTCCCCTGTACTCCCATGTACTCCCTTGTATTCCCCTGTACTCCCATGTACTCCCCTGTATTCCCATGTACTCCTCTGTATTCCCATGTACTCCCCTGTATTCCCCTGTATTCCCATGTACTCCCATGTATTCCCCTGTACTCCCCTGTACTCCCATGTACTCCCCTGTATTCCACTGTACTCCCATTTACTCCCCTGTACTCCATGTACTCTCGTGTACTCCCCTGTATTCCCCTGTATTCCATGTACTCCCATGTATTCCCCTGTACTCCCCTGTACTCCCATGTACTCCCCTGTATTCCACTGTACTCCCATGTACTCCCATGTACTCCCTGTACTCCCATGTACTCTCGTGTGCTCCCCTGTATTCCCCTGTACTCCCCTGTATTCCCATGTACTCCCCTGTACTCCCATGTACTCCCATGTGCTCCCCTGTATCCCCTGTACTCCCCTGTATTCCCATGTACTCCCATGTACTCCCATGTACTCCCATGTACTCCCCTGTATTCCCATGTACTCCCCTGTACTCCCATGTACTCCCATGTACTCCCATGTACTCCCATGTCCTCCCCTATATTCCCATGTGCTCCCATGTATTCCTCTGTATTTCCCATGTACTCCCCTGTATTCCCATGTACTCCCCTGTACTCCCATGTACTCCCCTGTACTCCCATGTACTCCCCTGTATTCCCCTGTACTCCCATGTACTCCCCTGTATTCCCCTGCACTCCCATGTACTCCCCTGTATTCCCATGTACTCCCATGTACTCCCCTGTACTCCCGTGTACTCCCATGTGCTCCCCTGTATTCCCCTGTACTCTCCTGTATTCCCCTGTACTCCCATGTACTCCCCTGTATTCCCATGTACTCCCATGTACTCCCCTGTACTCCCGTGTACTCCCATGTGCTCTCCTGTATTCCCCTGTACTCCCCTGTACTCCCATGTACTCCCATGTACTCCCCTGTATTCCCATGTACTCCCCTGTACTCCCATGTACTCCCATGTACTCCCATGTACTCCCATGTCCTCCCCTATATTCCCATGTGCTCCCATGTATTCCTCTGTATTCCCATGTACTCCCCTGTATTCCCATGTACTCCCCTGTACTCCCATGTACTCCCCTGTACTCTCATGTACTCCCCTGTATTCCCCTGTACTCCCATGTACTCCCCTGTATTCCCTGCACTCCCATGTACTCCCCTGTATTCCCATGTACTCCCATGTACTCCCCTGTACTCCCGTGTACTCCCATGTGCTCCCCTGTATTCCCTGTACTCCCCTGTACTCCCCTGTATTCCCCTGTACTCCCATGTGCTCCCCTGTATTCCCCTGTACTCCCTGTACTCCCCTGTATTCCCCTGCACTCCCATGTACTCCCCTGTATTCCCATGTACTCCCATGTACTCCCCTGTACTCCCGTGTACTCCCATGTGCTCCCCTGTATTCCCCTGTACTCCCCTGTATTCCCCTGTACTCCCATGTACTCCCATGTACTATCATGTACTCCCCTGAACTCCCATGTACTCCCCTGTACTCCCCTGTATTCCCATGTGCTCCCCTGTACTCCCCATGTCCTCCCCTGTATTCCCATGTGCTCCCATGTATTCCTCTGTATTCCCATGTACTCCCCTGTATTCCCATGTACTCCCCTGTACTCCCATGTACTCCATGTACTCCCATGTACTCCCCTGTACTCCCATGTACTCCCATGTACTCCCCTGTACTCCCCTGTACTCCCATGTACTCCCCTGTACTCCCATGTACTCCCTTGTATTCCCTGTACTCCCATGTACTCCCTGTATTCCATGTACTCCCATGTACTCCCATGTACTCCCCTGTACTCCCCTGTACTCCCATGTACTCCCACGTTCTCCCCTGTACTCCCGTGTACTCCCATGTGCTCCCCTGTATTCCCATGTACTCCCCTGTACTCTCCTGTATTCCCCTGTACTCCCATGTACTCCCATGTACTCCCATGTACTCCCCTGTACTCCCCTGTACTCCCCTGTACTCCCTGTATTCCCCTGTACTCCCCTGTATTCCCATGTGCTCCCCTGAACTCCCATGTGCTCCACTGTACTCCCATGTCCTCCCCTGTATTCCCATGTGCTCCCATGTACTCCTCTGTATTCCCATGTACTCCCCTGTATTCCCATGTACTCCCCTGTATTCCCCTGTACTCCCCTGTACTCCCCTGTACTCCCCTGTACTCCCCTGTACTCCCATGTACTCCCATGTACTCCCATGTACTCCCATGTACTCCCATGTACTCCCACGTACTTCCATGTAGTCCCCTGTACTCCCATGTACTCCCGTGTACTCACATGTTCTCTCCTTGTATTCCCCTGTACTCCCACGTACTCCCATGTACTCCCTGTACTCCCTGTACTCCCATGTACTTCCCTGTATTCCCCTGTACTCCCATGTGCTCCCATGTACTCCCATGTACTCCCATGTACTCCCATGTACTCCCATGTGCTCCCCTTGTACTCCCATGTGCTCCCCTGTACTCCCATGCCTCCCCTGTATTCCCATGTGCTCCAATGTACTCCTCTGTATTCCCATGTACTCCCCTGTACTCCCCTGTATTCCCATGTACTCCCCTGTATTCCCCTGTACTCCCATGTACTCCCCTGTATTCCACTGTACTCCCCTGTATTCCCATGTACTCCCATGTACTCCCATGTACTCCCATGTACTCCCCTGGTACTCCCATGTACTCCCATGTACTCCCATGTACTCCCATGTACTCCCATGTACTCCCATGTACTCCCCTGGTACTCCCATGTACTCCCATGTACTCCCATGTACTCCCCTGGTACTCCCATGTACTCCCAAGTACTCCCATGTACTCCCATGTACTCCCCTGTACTCCCGTGTACTCCCATGTACCCCCCTGTATTCCCCTGTACTCCCACGTACTCCCATGTTCTCCCCTGTATTCCCCTGTACTCCCACGTACTCCCCTGTACTCCCATCATGTACTCCCCTGTACTCCCCTATACTCCCATGTACTCCCCTGTATTCCCCTGTACTCCCCTGTACTCCCACGTACTCCAATGTGCTCCCATGTACTCCCATGTGCTCCCCTGTACTTCCCTGTATTCTCATGTACTCCCATGTTCTCCCCTGTATTCCCATGTACTCCCATGTTCTCCCCTGTATTACCATGTGCTTCCCTGTATTCCCATGTACTTCCATGTTCTCCCCTGTACTACCATGTGCTTCCATGTGGTCCCCTGTATTCCCATGTAGTCCCATGTGCTCATCTAGTCGATATTATCTGATAATTTTATCTATTAGATGTCTAGTTAGATCTTCCTCTCTCTTTCTCCTAAGTGCTATGATGGTGAACTAGTTTTCTCCGTCGCATTTGTGGAACGAGGCTATGTGTTTAGTGAACTAGTTTTCTCCAGCGCATTTATAGGACGTGGCTATGTGTATAGTGAACTAAGTTTCTCCAGCGCATTTGTAAAACAAGTCTATGTGTATTATAGTGAATTAGTTGCCTGCGCATTTGTAGAACGAGGCTATATGATAGTAAACTAGTTCTCTTCTGCGCATTTGTAGAACGTGGCTATGTATAGTGTACTAGGTTTCTCCAGCGCATTTGTAGAACGAGGCTATGTGTATAGTGAGCTAGGTTTCTCCTGCGCATTTGTAGAACGAGCTAGGCTATGTGAATAGTGAACTAGTTTCCTCCAGCGCATTTGTAAAACGTAGCTATGTGTATAGTGAACTAGTTCTCTCTCGCGCATTTGTAAAACGTGGCTATGTGTGTAGTGAACTATTTCTCTCCTGCACATTTGAAGAACGAGGCTATGTGTATAGTGAACTAGTTCTCTTTTGTGCATTTGTAGAACGAAGCTATGTGTATAGTGTACTAGCTCTCTCTTGCGCATTTGTAAACGAGGCTATGTGTATAGTGAATTGGTTCTCTCTTGCGCATTTGTAAAACGTGGCTATGTGTGTAGGGAACTAGTTCTTGCGCATTTGAAGAACGAGGCTATGTGTATAGTGAACTAGTTCTCTCTTGTGTATTGTAAAACGTGGCTATGTGTATAGCGATTTGACAGGTCAGATTTTTACCCAAATACCACACCTTCAAAAAATGCTGTAAAGCAGCGACTTTTCACTCAACGTGGCTCAAACTAAGTGTGGTGACCAACGATTGATAGTCACTTATCGATTTGTATCACCCATTGCTAGGCGCTGTATTTATGGCAACAGACAAAGGCTCAAAGTCGAGAGAAAGGTTTTTATTTTCAATTTTTAGCAAAATTGACGAATTCGCGGACGAACTAGCGTACATATGAGCACATATTTTGAGTAGAGATCATTGCCAGGTATCAGGCTATACTTGCTCTAAATTTGATGTTATTTGAGTGTAATCTGATCGATTTACAGCCATTCTTGAAAGCATGATATATAGGTCTTTTTAGCACTTCACATTGACAAGTCAAATTTTACCCAAATACCGCACCTTTAAGAAATGCTGCAAAGCAGCGAGTTTCCACTCAACGTATCTCAAACTTAGTGTGGCGACCAACGAATGATAGTCATTGATCCATTTGCATCACTCGTTGCTAGCGCTGTATCTATGGCAACAGACAAAGGCTCAAAGTCGAGAGAAAACGCTCTCTTTATTTTGAAATTTTCGCAAATTGGCCGTATTTTTGACGAATTCGCGGACAAACTAGCATACATATGATCACACACTTTTCGTAAGGATCAGTATCAGGTATCAGCCTATACGTGCACTAAATTTGATGTTGTTTGAGTGTAATCTGTCTGATTTACAGCCATTCTTGAAAGCATGATATATGGGTCTTTTTAGCACTTTCCCATTGACAAGTCAAATTCTTACCCAAATACTGCACCTTCAAGAAATGCTGTAAAGCAGCGAGTTTCCACTCAACGATCTCAAAATTGGCGTGGTGATCCACGAATGATAGTCATTGATCAATTTGTATTTCCCGTTGCTAGGCGCAGTATCTATAGCAACAGACAGAGACTCAAATTCGAGAGAAAACGCATTTTGTATTTTGAAATGTTCGCAAAATTGGCCGTATTTGGGACAAATTTGCAGAAAAACTAGCATACATATGAGCACACACTTTAAGTAGGGATCATTGACCGTATCAGGCTATACGTGCTCTAAATTTGATGTTATTTGAGTGTAATCTGTCTGATTTACAGCTATTCTTGAAAGCGTGATATCTGGGTCTTTTTAGCACTTCACATTGACAGGTCAGATTTTTACCCAAATTCCATACCTTCAAGAAATGCTGTAAAGCAGCGAGTTTTCACTCAACGTAGCTCAAACGTAGTGTGGTGACCAACGAATGATAGTCATTCATCCATTTTGCATCACTCGTTGCTAGGCGCTGTATCTATGGCAACAGACAAAGGCGAGAGAAAACGCTATTTTTATTTTGAAATTTTCGCAAAATTGGCCATATTTTGCACAAATTCGCGGACAAACTAGCATACATATGAGCACACACTTTTAGTAGAGATCATTACAGGTATTAGGCTATAAGTGCACCAAATTTGATGTTATTTGAGTATAATCTGACTGATTTACAGCCATTCTTGCAAGCATGATATATGGGTCTTTCTAGCACTTCCGATTGACAGTCTGCAAATTTTTACCCAAATACCGCACCTTCAAGAAATGCTGTAAAGCAGCGAGTTTCCACTCAACGTATCTCAACTTAGTGTGGTGACCAACGAATGATAGTCATTGATCCATTTGCATCACGCGTTGCTAGGCGCTGTATCTATGGCAAGAGACAAAGGCTCAAAGTCGAGAGAAAACGCTCTCTTTATTTTGAAATTTTCGCAAAATTGGCCGTATTTTTGACGAATTCGCGGACAAACTAGCATACATATGAGCACACACTTTTAGTAGAGATCATTAACAGGTATTAGGCTATAAGTGCACCAAATTTGATGTTATTTGAGTATAATCTGACTGATTTACAGCCATTCTTGCAAGCATGATATATGGGTCTTTCTAGCACTTCCCATTGACAAGTCAAATTTTTTACCCAAATACTGCACCTTCAAGAAATGCTGTAAAGCAGCGAGTTTCCACTCAACGATCTCAAAATTGGCGTGGTGATCCACGAATGATAGTCATCGATCAATTTGTATTTCCCGTTGCTAGGCGCAGTATCTATAGCAACAGACAGAGACTCAAATTCGAGAGAAAACGCATTTTGTATTTTGAAATGTTCGCAAAATTGGCCGTATTTTTGACGAATTCGCGGACAAACTAGCATACATATGAGCACACACTTTTGGTAAGGATCAGTATCAGGTATCAGCCTATACGTGCACTAAATTTGGTGTTGTTTGAGTGTAATCTGTCTGATTTACAGCCATTCTTGAAAGCATGATATATGGGTCTTTTTAGCACTTCCCATTGACAAGTCAAATTTTTACCCAAATACTGCACCTTCAAGAAATGCTGTAAAGCAGCGAGTTTCCACTCAACGATCTCAAAATTAGCGTGGTGATCCACGAATGATAGTCATCGATCAATTTGTATTTCTCGTTGCTAGGCGCAGTATCTATAGCAACAGACAGAGACTCAAATTCGAGAGAAAACGCATTTTGTATTTTGAAATGTTCGCAAAATTGGCCGTATTTGGGACAAATTTGCAGAAAAACTAGCATACATATGAGCACAAACTTTACGTAGGGATCATTGACCGGTATCAGGCTATACGTGCTCTAAATTTGATGTTATTTGAGTGTAATCTGTCTGATTTACAGCTATTCTTGAAAGCGTGATATCTGGGTCTTTTTAGCACTTCACATTGACAGGTCAGATTTTTACCCAAATTCCATACCTTCAAGAAATGCTGTAAAGCAGCGAGTTTTCACTCAACGTAGCTCAAACTTAGAGTGGTGATCAACGAATGATAGTCATTGATCCATTTGCATCACCCGTTGCTAGGCGCTGTATCTATGGAAACAGACAAAGGCTCAAAGTCGAGAGAAACGCTCTTAAATTTGAAATTTTCGCAAAATTGGCCGTATTTTGGACGAATTTGCGGACAAACTAGCATACATATGAGCACACATTAGGTAGGGATCATTTACAGGTATCAGGTTATATGTGCACCAAATTTGATGTTATTTGAGTGCAATCTGACTGATTTACAGCCATTCTTGAAAGCATGATATATAGGTCTTTTTAGCACTTCACATTGACAAGTCAAATTTTTACCCAAATACCGCACCTTCAAGAAATGCTGTAAAGCAGCGACTTTCCACTCAACGTATCTCAAACTTAGAGTGGTGATCAACGAATGATAGCCATTGATCAATTTGTATTTCCCGTTGCTAGGCGCAGTATCTATAGCAACAGACAGAGACTCAAATTCGAGAGAAACGCATTTTTTATTTCGAAATGTTCGCAAAATTGGCCGTATTTTGGACAAATTCGCGGACGAACTAGCATACATATGAGCACACATTTTAGGGATCATTGACAGGTAACAGGCTATACGTGCTCTAAATTTGATGTTATTTGAGTGTAATCTGACTGATTTACAGCTATTCCTGAAAGCGTGATTGGGTCTTGACAAAACTTTCAAAGTTGTCACGTAATATTTCCATAACATGCAAAAATATGCGTGATTGAACAGTCGAAATCAGTTGAAAATTATGGAGATTCTTTCTTAGAAGGGACAAGTACGAAATGGTAAGCATTCTCTATCTATCGAATATGGCGGGAAGCCTTTTTTTTTCCGCGCGTGAAATGACGTTATTTTCTTTCTAACAACGCTATTTTAGCAGACTAAAAAACAGCGAACTCCTTCAGAAGTTGGGCATCTTCAGACCCCCCCTTGTGACAAAAATCCAGCTTCGAACCCCCCCCCCCCCCCACCCCCCCCCCCCCCCCCCCCCCCCCCCCCCCCCCCCCCCCCCCCTGCAATCAGAATTCTGAGCCCTTACACCTTTATTCTCTGGAATTGCCCAATCACGGGTCATGAAGTTTCTGCCTTACAAACATTTAAATTTAGCCAATTATAGCCTGTGCATCACTTTATCCTCTCCCCTCCCTTGTTACATCAGTACGTCTCCCCACCATCCCCTTCCTCCCTTGTAGCATCATGGCAGTCACTTGTTCAGTGCTGGGTACCCTGTGTCTCGTCCCTTTTCCCACCTATGGGACTGATCATAAATTAGAGGGGGGAGCTGGTGCAAAAATGGGGAGGGCCTCTAATTTTCATGCACGTGAAATAGGGAGGGTCAAAAGAATTTGTGCAAATGATAGAGGGAGGGTCATTATTTTTTACGCAAACATTGCTAGGGTAATACAAGGCTGTCGCGCTTATTGGGTCAGGGGGACCTGTACCCCCATAGTTTTTTCCCAATCAATCCTTAAAACTCTCGATTTTGCACCCTGCATATCAAAGTTCCCCCAAACATGTGGTAATTTCACATGCTGGGATCTAAATGTATTCATGGGAATACATGAGACTACATGGGAGTACAGGGGAGTACATGGGAGTACAGGGGAATACAGGGAGTACATGGGAATACATGGGAATACATGGGAATACATGGGAGCACATGGGAGCACATGGGAATACAGGGGAGCACATGGGAATACAGGGGAGTACAGTGGAGCACATGGGAATACATGGGAGCACATGGGAGTACATGGGAATACATGGGGGCCCATGGACTACAGGGGAGTAAATGGGAGCACATGGGAGTACATGGGAGTACATGGGAGTACAGGGGAGCACATGGGAATACATGGAAGTAGATGGGAGCACATGGGAGTACAGGGGAGTACATGGGAGTACATGGGAGCACATGGGAGTACATGGGAGTACATGGGAGCACATGGGAGTACATGGGAGTACATGGGAGTACATGGGAGTACATGGGAGTACAGGGAAGTACATGGGACTACAGGGTAGTACAGGGGAGTACATGGGAGAACATGGGAGCACATGGGAGTACATGGGAGTACAGGGGAGTACATGGGAATACATGGGAATACATGGGAGTACATTGGAGTACAGGGGAGTACATGGGAGCACAGGGGAGTACATGGGAGTACAGGGGAGTACAGCGGAGTACATGGGAATACAGGGGAGTACATGGGAGTACAGGGGAATACAGGGGAGTACATGGGAGTACAGGGGAGTACAGGGGAGTACATGGGGAGCACATGGGAGTACATGGGTGACATGGGAGTACATGGGAATACAGGGGAGCAAATGGGAGTACATGGGAGTACAGGGGAGTACATGGGAGTACATGGGAGTACATGGGAGTACATGGGAGTACAGGGGAGTACATGGGAATACAGGGGAGTACATGAGAATACAGAGGAGTACATGGGAGCACATGGGAATACAGGGGAGGACATGGGAGTACAGGGGAGCACATGGGAATACAGGGGAGTACAGGGGAATACAGGGGAGTACAGGGGAGTACATAGGACTACAGGGAGTACATGGGAGTACATGGGAGTACAGGGAGTACATGGGAGTACATAGGAGTACAGTGGAATACAGGGGAGTACAGTGGAATACAGGAGAGTACACGGGAGTACAGGGGAATGCAGGGGAGTACATGGGAATACAGGGGAATACAAGGGAGTACATGGGAATACAGAGGAGTACATTGGAGCACATGGGAATACAGGGGAGGCATGGGAGTACAGGGGAGCACATGGGAGTACAGGGGAGTACATGGGAGTACATGAGAGTACATGGGAGTACATGGGAGCACATGGGAATACAGTGGAGTACAAGGGAGTAGAGGGAGTACATGGGAGTACGTGGGAGTAGGTGGGAATACAGGGGAGAACATGGGAGTACACGGGAGTACATGGGAGTACAGGGAGTACAGGGGAATACAGGGGAATACATGGGAGTACAGGGGAGTACAGGGGAGTACATGGGAGTACAAGGGAGTACATGGAGTACATGGGAGTACATGGGAGTACATGGGAGTACAGGGGAGTACATGGGAATACAGAGGAGTACATGGGAGCACATGGGAATACAGGGGAGGACATGGAGTACAGGGGAGCACATGGGAGTACAGGGGAGCACATGGGAATACAGGGGAGTACAGGGGAATACAGGGAGTACAGGGGATTACAGGGGAGTACATGGGAGTACATGGGAGTACATGGGAATACAGAGGAGTACATGGGAGGACATGGGAGTACAGGGGAGCACATGGGAGTACAGGGGAGCACATGGGAATCAGGGGAGTACAGGGGAATACAGGGGAGGACATTTGAATACAGGGGAGTACAGGGGAATACAGGGGAGTACAGGGGAGTACAGGGGAGTACAGGGGAGTACAGGGGAGTACATGGGAGTACATGGGAGTACATGGGACTACATGGGACTACAGGGGAATAAGGGAAGTAGAGGGGAGTACATGGGAATACAGGGGAGCACATGGGAGTACACGGAAGTACAGGGGAGTACATGGGAGAACGTGGGAGTACAGGGAAGTACAGGGGAGTACAGGGGAGTACATAGGAGTACATGGGAATACAGGGGAGTACATGGGAATACAGAGGAGTACATGGGAGCACATGGGAGCACATGGGAATACAGGGGAGGACATGGGAGTACAGGGGAGCACATGGGAATACAGGGGAACACAGGGGAGTACAGGGGAGTACATGGGAGTACAGGGAGTACAGGGGAGTACATGGGAGTACACGGGAGTACAGGGGAGTACATGGAAATACAGGGGAGAACATGGGAGTACAGGGAGTACGTGGGAGTACAGGGAATACAGGGGAGAACATGGGAGTACGTGGGAGTACAGGGGAATACAGGGGAGTACATGGAGTACACGGGAGTACATGGGAGTACAGGGGAGTACATGGGAGTACAGGGGAGTACATGGGAGTACACTGGAATACAGGGGAGTACATGGGAGTACAGGGGAATACAGGGGAGTGCATGGGAATACAGGGGAATACAGGGGAGTACATGGGAATACAGAGGAGTACAGGGGAGCACATGGGAGTACAGGGGAGCACATGGGAGTACAGCTGAGTACAGGGGAGTACAGGGGAGTACATGGGAATACAGGGGAGCACATGGGAGTACACGGGAGTACATGGGAGAACGTGGGAGTACAGGGGAGTACAGGGGAGTACATGGGAGTACATGGGAATACAGGGAGTACATGGGAGTACAGGGGAATGCAAGGGAGTACATGGGAGTACCGGGGAGTACAGGGGAGTACAGGGGAATACAGGGGAGTACATGGGAGTACATGGGAGTACAGGGGAGTACATGGGAGTACATGGGAGTACAGGGGAGTACAGGGGAGTACATGGGAATACAGGGAGTACATGGAGTACAGGGGATTACATGGGAGTACAGGGGAATACAGGGGAGTACATGGGAGTACATGGGAGCACAGGGGAGTACATGGGAATACAGGGGAGTACAGGGGAGTACAGGGGAATACAGGGGAGGACATGGGAGTACAGGGGAGCACATGGGAATACAGGGGAGTACAGGGGAATACAGAGGAGTACATGGAGCACATGGGAATACAGGGGAGGACATGGGAGTACAGGGGAGCACATGGGAATACAGGGGAGTACAGGGGAATACAGGGGAGTACATGGGAGTACATGGGAGTACATGGGAGTACAGGGGAATACAGGGGAATACAGGGGAGTACAGGGAGTACATGGGAATACAGGGGAGCACATTGGAGTACAGGGGAGTACATGGGAATACAGGGGAGTACAGGGGAGTACATGGGAATACAGGGAGCACATGGGAGTACAGGGAGTACATGGGAGTACATGGGAATACATGGGAGTTCAGGGGAGTACATGGGAGTACATGGGAGTACATGGGAGTACATGGGAGTACATGGGAGTACAGGGAGTACATGGGAGTACATGGGAGTACATGGGAGTACATGGGAGTACAGGGGAGTACAGTGGAGTACAGGGGAGTACATGGGAATACATGGGAGTTCAGGGAGTACATGATAGTACATGGGAGTACATGGGAGTACAGGGGAATACAAGGGAGTACAGGGGAGTACAGGGGAATACAGGGGAGTACATGGGAGTACAGGGGAGTACGTGGGAGTACAGGGGAATACAGGGGAGCACATGGAGTACAGGGGAGCACATGGAAGTACATGGAATCACAGTATAAGACACACTATATGGGAAACACAGTGTAGGACACACTATATTAAGGTTACATGAAGTACTTACCCTAGACGCCAGTCTCCTGTCATTCCCGCCAACACTAGCGCGCTCTATTCAAGGAATAGGCCTTTTGCATGGAACGGTCACGTGACTAGCGACGCCATGTTGGATAGCAAAGTTGTCGGCCGGCGTGCGTGACGGGAAGGCAAGGTAAAAGTCATCTTTTGTTTTTCATTGTTTTGGTCCTTTTTGATCATCAAATGCAACAAAAAAACACCCGTAGATTATTAGCAAGAGACTTTTCTTGCCATTTTGTGTAGTTTTGGCATTTTAAACGCGAAAACTCGAGGCAGTGACATCGTGAAAATGTCTCTTGTTTACATTTTTGTTAACACATTCCGCAGCTGCTGGCACTAAAATAGTGTTTGTTTATACTTTTTTCAGGGTTTCTCCCCTTTTTGACACCCAGTGACCGACCCAAGTTATTTTCCTTGACATTTGGTTGCTAGTTGAAGAGATTTTATAGCGAATTTATTCCGTTTTTGTGCGAAAAAGACTGCTTCAACACCGATACGAAGTTCTTTAGCTGATGGATTACTCGAGCAACAAATGGCGCCCGATATCAAAATACTCTCTCTTTGCTAGGCAATTGACTGATTTGAATGTTTAAAGGAAGTAATTTTGCATTGTTGGAGTTTGTTTTTAGTACTCGAAAGATGTCAGGATATAATGTGTTGTTGATTTATCTCCAGGGTATTTATCTGTCAACACTATGGCCGAGAAACAAGGTACAATCGAATACTTTAATAATGTTCTAATGATATTATGTAAGCCTTGATTAAACAGTTTTTCTAAACCTTGTCCCGCAGATCCTTTGCCAACCTCAGACATAAGCAGAATTAGAGATTTGAAGTTTTCTGATGTGGAGATTGAGAGATTTGGGATTGAGATATTTTCTGCAAATGATGAAAGTATTAAATTTTACACTGGATTTCCAAGTTATAAACATTTCCAACAGGTGTATAAAATAATAGCCCAATGTATCAAAATGATATACGTGTACTGGTACAGTGCAGGAATGAACAGTCAAGACCTCCCCCTCGACAGTTGAATATGGCGATGATTGATGATTTTTTATGTTCATTGTTAAGGTCAGACTGGGCTAACTTACCCAGGATTTAGCTGACCGATTTTGTATTCCTCCTTCTACTGTAAGTAGAAAATCACTTCATGGGCTAACTATTAATTCATTTTTGGGGGTTATCAACCTGTATGGCCTAGTATAGAGATGCAGTAATGGGCGAGGCATATACATGCTTGTTTTCAGCTCACTTACCCTTCTACTAGAGTTATACTAGATTGCACAGAATCAGAAACATATAAGGGAGTTAATGTTTCTGACAGAGTTTAATGTACAGCGTCCATCATCCTTTACTTCTTCAGTCACAACTACATTATTCAGCTGTGCCTCTGCTTATAAAAGTAACACTACCCTGAGTGCCACGGCTGATAAAGGATTTGATATCACAACTATGCTAGAGAAGAGAAAGATGCATGATCTGAACATCCCCCCTCATCTTGAAGCAAGGAGGCTTGTGCAACATGCAATACAGATGATCAAGGAGTATCACATTTTTGACACAGAAATTCCTCTTAGCTTTCTGGGCAGACCAAATTTATAATGCAAGGATTGGTGGTCCCCCAAAGTTGACCAGCCACTATCAATTTGGTTTATCTGTGCGCTGGTTGTATTCAATTAATCCTGTTGGTAGATTCTAAATGGTGGGTGAGGGTTTCTCATACACAGGTAATTATAATTATAATGCATGGTCATGCAGGGTTTTACAAATGATGTCTTGCATGCTGTAAAATACTCAAAAATGTTTATATTTTATTTATTCTTAATATTTCTATGTACAGCAATGCAATTTAATATTTCTTGAAAGATTCCAGAAAATATACGTACCCCCCCCCTTTTGCACCCTGTGACCCTTATGTAGCCGGGTAGTCCTGAATAGATGTCTATGTCTGTGAAAAATAATGCTGGGGGTGAGGGGTATGGATTTTTTTGGGAATAGGTCATTAGTTTTTTTTAATACAACTTATAAAATATTTACAATAATTATATTAGATAGCAATTTTTTTACAAAATTTTGTATCATGTACATAATGAAAACAATTCACAATTAACTATCATTCAGAAAATTTCTCAAATAAAGAGATGTGCAGACCATAACAATATTGTGGTTTTCCACTGTTATTCACGATATCCTTACTGGATGTGGGTGTTAATTAAATGAGCAAAATTAACCACATAAATTGAATTATGCACATAACTTGAGAAGTAAACAAGGTCTTGGTGCTGAATCATGGCTTCCCCAACCTTTTAGACTGTATTTTTTCTTTGGTCCAGTTAAAGCTAGTTGACATTGTACCTGTAAAAGATGTGATTTTTCTTCACTGAAAAACTGTTTAAGGTAGGATCTTTGGACAAGTAGTCAACATCGTCAGAAAGAAGTGCCCGTTGGAACCTATGATTTCCAGTATTACAACAGGAAAGTGTACTGGCACCATAGTTGAAGGGTCAAAGACTTTCGATCGGGGGAGCAATGCAAGCCAGGGGACTTTGGGTTGATGATCAAGCCAGAGGGAAGAGGTTTACTTGTCCGTGCTTAGCAGTACGGGCATAGGTAATGATGACAGAACCCAAAAATGGCAAGATTTCTACCCTAAGGTCAGGTAAAGTCAGATACATGGCTTGATTCTTTGCATAGAGTATCCTTATACAATAAGAAACAAAATAGAAATGAGAATGTTTTTCTAATTGATCCGTCTTTAAGATATCAGCTGCTAAACTTTGGTTACTGCGTCGTTTTATGGCAAAATTTGTACAATTCTAACAAAAAATGTCAAAAAGTGCTGCAGCAACCAAGTGTAACTCCTCATATCTCAAAGACGGATCAATTAGAAAAAAATACTCATTTCTATTTTGTTTCTTATTGTATAGGATACTCTATGCAAAGAATCAAGCCTGGTATCTGACTTTACCTGACCTTAGGGTAGAAATCTTGCCATTTTTTGGGTTCTGTCGGTAATGACAGCTTGAGGCTCAAGGTCAATCCCCATCTGTATAGCTGCAGTCACCACTCTTTTTTTTTTTTGTGTGTGTGGGTGTTGGGGGGGGGGGGGGGTACCTGTGTGACCAGCAAATCAAAGTTGGATGTCCTCTTTGCTGCTTGGCCAAACTTGCTAGCTTTAATTCTTTCTTTCTCAATTGATGCCACATTTCATAATTGCTTTGGAAGTGGTAAATCAGGAAAGCCCCCTAGATGAGCTGTGTTCTCTTGCGGCAAACGTAAAATAAATATCGTTTAAATAATAATAATAAAAAACAAAAAAAATCATGAAAGGAAGTACGGGAAAAATAATCTAAGATATTCAGTTTCTGTTGGTGTGAACGCTTCGCCTGGGCCTTTGCAACAATGCCAAAAGATATAGGGGCAGCCTTCAGGTTGGGGATCTGACTTGTAGATGGTAGTACTGTTTGCCATAAGTGGTTGGGGAGAAATATCAGACAGCACATCAAGGAGAATACAGAGCTCTGCAGAGAACTTGTAACCCTGGGGGGGGGGGGGGGGACTCATAAAAATAGGCAGTGGCAAATTGGGTGTGGTCAACATTGAATTTTACCCTAAAAGAGATTAATTGGATGCAGAAAATCCTAATGATATTGCAGTCATTGGGTTACCATCAAGTTGAAACAATTAATTCTGCTATGTTGTTGCTGAATTTCTAGGTCACCCCCCAAAGAGATAGCAGGATGAATATTGTAACCTTTCCGCGTATTTTCTGAACCAGCTCAGCGCTTTTAGCAAAATCCACCACATCAAGACATCAGAAAACTTCAAATCTCTAATTCTGCTTATGTCTGAGGTTGGCAAGTATCTGCGGGACAAGGTTTAGAAAACTGTTTAATCAAGGCTTACATAATATCATTAGAACATTATTATAGTATTCGATTGTACCTTGTTTCTCGGCCATAGTGTTGACAGATAATTATACCCTGGAGATAAATCACAACACATTATATCTTGACATCTTTCGAGTACTAAAAACAAACTACAACAATGCAAAATTACTTCCTTTAGACATTCAAATCAGTCAATTGCCTAGCAAAGAGAGAGTATTTTGATATCGGGCGCCATTTGTTGCTCGAGTAATCCATCAACTAAAGTACTTCGTATCGGTGTTGAAGCAGTCTTTTTCGCACAAAAACGGAATAAATTCGCTATAAAATCTCTTCAACTAGCAACCAAATGTCAAGGAAAATAACTTGGGTCGGTCACTGGGTGTCAAAAAGGGAGAAACCCTGAAAAAAGTCTAAACAAACACTATTTTAGTGCCAGCAGCTGCGGAATGTGTTAACAAAAATGTAAACAAGAGACATTTCACGATGTCACTGCCTCGAGTTTTCGCGTTTAAAATGCCAAAACTACACAAAATGGCAAGAAAAGTCTCTTGCTAATAATCTACGGGTGTTTTTTTGTTGCATTTGATGATCAAAAAGGACCAAAACAATGAAAAACAAAAGATGACTTTTACCTTGCCTTCCCGCTCGTCACGCACGCCGGCCGACAACTTTGCTATCCAACATGGCGTCGCTAGGCACCAAACAGTCACGTGACCGTTCCATGCAAAAGGCCTATTCAAGAGGGAACGAACGAAAATCACAACGACGAAGAACGAAGTATCATATAAGCGTGTTGCAGTTCTTCCAAGTTGGTGATTGCATATTGCATAGATTGCATAGCTTCAGCATAGAGTGAGCCACCTTCGTGGTCGGTAGAGAGATGTATTCTCGATTCTCTAGCAGGTAAGAAGGATATCAAAACCAGTTAAGAGCGCTGCACGTGTGCTTAAACTGTCAAACAATATGAAGAAAGATTCCATCTGTTAGTATCGGATCCCTATCGGATATTTGTTAGATATTTGATTCTAGAATATATTTTATTGGATACTATCACGTGCTCTACGGGTAGAACTTTCAGGAAAGGGAAATCTAATATCTGATATTTATCAGATGATAGGGATAATGTCTGAAAAAACCCTTGAATTGCTTCATTGCACTAAAAAGTCTAAATATCAGATATTAGTATTCACCAAATCAGTGGATCTAATTCTGCATGCACTGATTGGCCCCCTGAACCTTGGAATATCCAATGCACTGTTTTGTGTCATACACAAGCTTCAGTGTCAATCACAAATGTTTCTAGGCAATACATCTACATCTACATTAACAGATAGAACTTTCGCATCACATCAGTATAAATCAATATAATATGTATCAAGAAATATATAACAATCAATACAGCTGATTGCGTTTGACTGTTTTACCCTAACGGTTCGCATGTTATGTTTGAACATTTGAAAGTTGCGTTTCTAGGATGAAACAAGACGTTTCTATGGCGAACCAAAGAGTTCTGTCCTCTCTGATTGGTCAGTGAAAAATAAACATGGCAGTTACCCTTGGAAACGTCTGACTTTTTGTCTCACAACGCAACTTTCAAACGTTCAAATGTAATGTGCGAACTGTTTGGGTAAAACAGTCAAACGCAATTGGCTGTATTGACAATAATTTCATGTTTTATCCAAATTTGTTGAATACTGAAACAACTGTTCCCCTCAGTGATCGATGAACAGTGGCAGGATATACTGTATACCTGTTTAAAAAGGTTGCTTTGGGAATTGGTGTTTGGTTATCGGGTGCCACTGTTTTGTGGTCATTCAAGCAAATAATCCCATTGTATTCTGTGCTTCAACAATCAAATCCCAAAGAAACTTTTATTGAATTAGGTGCCTTGATGCTTGCATCTTGGTATAAAGCCATCACTATTCATCTCTCCTTCAGGGAATAGTTGTATTCAGTATCTACAAAGTCAGAAAAGAAAAAAAAAAGAAAAAAACCCTGCCTTTAAAAAAAATATAATTGTCTGGACACAAAAAATCTCCCCCCCCCAAAAAAAAAACCCGACTCATTTGTGTACCCCTAAAAAATAGATAACATTACTAAATTACATTAGATGCCTCTTTACCTACATATGCATAGCCCATTTCAAATCAAATGATGTTTTCATCTTTATTCAATGGTTTCATATCCATGTGAAAATGGCACTAAACCATCACACAAGAGTTGGGCTCCAGCAGTCTTTATTGATAATTATAATGTACCTTTTTACAGACATTTCATACAATATATATTTCTAGAGGTATTCAATATTTACATACAATGTATTCATGACAATGAATTTCCCTACACTGACATTACTGATACACATCTACAGTGACTGAATAACAAAATCATGGACTGCTATGGAGAGGGAGGGTGGGCGTTAAAACAAGTCAAATGCAAATGCTATTGCTGCTATATTAAAGTATTGAGTGCTGCGTGCCTGCCTGGGGCACTATTATATATACAGCGTGCTACGCCCACACTACCTGGAATACGGACGTGCTATTGTAGCGGAAGTTATTCCTCCTGTTCCGGTCTCTCCCATTAGGAGTGTGCATGCCTACGCATTACGTGCCGGAACCCCCCCCCCCTCTAAACGTACGGTCTAGATTTATATTAATACAAGTATCAATATTCACCTAAACCATCACACAAGAGTTGGGCTCCAGCAGTCTTTATTGATAATTATAATGTACCTTTTTACAGACATTTCATACAATATACCTATATTTCTAGAGGTATTCAATATTTACATACAATGTATCATGACAATGAATTTCCCAAACCCAAGTTGTGTGTGTGTTGTGTTACGGTGTGTGTTGTGTGTTGTTTAATACGGACTTGCAAAGCATGTTGGCTGTGTGAAGCCGTATCGTTAATGGCATGGTTAAGTAAATAAGAACAGCATCTGAGCGCCAGTCCCCTAATGCTTTGATAAGCTCTAGAGGGACGCCAGACTGATAGCAAAAACTAGCACCTCCTCTTCTAAAAGAATGAGTAGCAAAGAGACAAGTGTTTATGCTTAGTTTTGAAAGATGTGCGCGCAGTTTCTCTAGAAATATATTATAGGTGAATAAATGAGTGCGACGTGTAGCCTTATCATAGTAGTTAAAGGCCTGGCTTGTAGCACCTGTAAAACTCGTGAAAGAAAATGCATGCGTTATTGCAGAAACAGGGCAGAGTTTGCTGTGAGGAATTAGAGGTAGTGGTATTTCTACCACTCGTTCCCTGAACTGGATAGTCTTGCTCCACCGTATAGTTACTAGTGCGCCCCAGTGAAGAATCTTAAAATCGCTTTTGTTAGTTGTTTGCTTGCGTCAAAGTTAGTCGCGTTGCTAGGAAGTAAGTGTGATTTCCTAAACATACCAAAGAAGGCTACTAAGCAGATTGCCCAAAAAGAGGAATCAAAGATAGAAGTAAAATCAAGCGTGCCATGTATCTGGGTTAGCATGTTAGTAGTTATAGGTTGCTTTTGATTAGGTGGCGTGCCTTTAGCTCGTTTAATCCCCGTTAGTAATGATTGTAACGGCCAGTTATTAAGAAGCGGGTTAGGCAGACCGAACTCCTTATGGAGGATTCCAAAATATTAAGGTAGCTGCGGATAGAGGATGGTTGCAGTGTGCGTGCTAAAAGGCTGCGTATTGTAACAGGTGGTGAGGTTGAAGAGGTACCGGGGAGTATCCCATGTATCGGCAGAAACGCAGATATGTGTCCCTGTGGGTTTTGTAAGTCGCCTTAGTGGATTCTGCATAAGTCTGGCGTCGAAAAAGGAGAACCTCACTTTCCAGTTTTGCCGCTAGCTGGGGATGAAGTGCATCTGGAAAACACCAAGTCAAGAGCATAAGGAGACATGTGTGCAAGGAGTGGCATAGAGTCCACATAGTTGCTGTTGTAGCATGTACAGAGCAGTTGGTGAAAGTGTAGGAGGTGTTGAGCGTCATGTAGGCGGCTAATACAGTCTGCTAAGGTATTTTTCACACCCTCCAAATACACTGCTGAGATGTGAAAATTATAAGCTGCTGAAAGCCAAAACAGTTCGCGCAACTCGTGCATAATAAGCCGATTCGCTGTTGTGCCTTTGGCCTAGTTTATACGTCGCATTTCGGACGAATTTAATTCAGACGAATTTAATTATCGCAATTAAATTCGTCTGAAATGCGACGTATAAAACGAACCTAAAAGGTCGAAAATTAAATTCGTCCAAGACGTTGTATACGTCGACCCCGGACGTATACAACGTCTGAAGTATGTCTTCGTTTTATTTTATTCGTCGTATAAAACGAACCTCCATTTTATACGTCGCACAGACGAATTTAATTGATCAATTAAATTCGTCTAATTAAATGCGACGTATAAACTAGGCCTTTGTTGATTATATACACTGCTGCTTGATTATCACTGTGTATGATCACGCGCTGGTTGGACCATGAGTGAGCCCAACGCTTCGCAGCTAAGATGATTGCTAGGGTTTCCTTGTGATTAATGTGCATGTGCGCCAAGTGTGGACTATCGCACTCGAAGGTGTGGTAAAACCAATCGCCGCGAAAAAATCCGCCTGCCGCCGTTGGGCAAGCATCAGTGTTTACATCTACAGTAGGTAGCGTGTCTAAAAACATGCGTGTGCCATTGAAAACTTGTAAAAATTCTACCCACCACGCAATATCCTTGTGAAACTCCTCGTGAAGGCGACACTTGCCAGTGGGTGAAAGCGCGTTAATTGTATCTATGATTCGCCGTAAAAAGGTGCGACCACCGAAAATTACACGGCACGCGAAATTGAGTTTGCCTGCCAAGCGCTGAAGTTGGCGTTTGTTCGCACGTCGTTTGTTCTTAAATGCCTGCACTGTGTGTTGCAAAGCCGATAGCTTATCTTGTGGGAGTGTCATTGTACATGTTGTCGTGTCGAGTTCAATGCCTAAGAAAGTTAAGCGCTGTGTCGGTGGAACTAGTTTGCGTGCGCTTAGTTCAAAACCGAGGCCTGTTAAGAGTTCTAGAAGCGTGTCGTAAGCTTGTTTACAAAGACGCCAGGTTCTGCGTTACTCCATTATCTTCCCGTGAGTGTAGTGCAGATGTACCGAGCAGCGCATCCAATGGGGTCAGAGGTTTTGTTGCGCTCTGTCCACTTCGCAGATCCCGTGTCGTTATCCCCACGGGGTCCTGTTTTTCACGCAGTAAGCGAAGGTCCTCGCGTTTTGCTGCAACTTGAGCCCTCATTGTGGCTAGGTCAGACCGTTTCTTTCTTAAGTCGAGCTCCTCGAGCTCCAGCGCTTCCATTTCCTCCCGGAGTCTTTCTAGCTCCATATCGTCTCCAACTTCTGTCGCGCCGTTTTCTTGTACTTGTTTTCTTGGAGAACTTAGCTCCTGTCCCTCGCAAAACTTGCTTGGGATTCCCCATGAGTGTTCCTCCGTGGGGACTTTGCAACCTGGGCATCGGCTTGTTCGTTTATCGTTAGATTTTCCGGAAAGTTCTGCCATTTTACGTTAAAACAAGTCAAATGCAAATGCTATTGCTGCTATATTAAAGTATTGAGTGCTGCGTGCCTGCCTGGGGCACTATTATATATACAGCGTGCTACGCCCACACTACCTGGAATACGGACGTGCTATTGTAGCGGAAGTTATTCCTCCTGTTCCGGTCTCTCCCATTAGGAGTGTGCATGCCTACGCATTACGTGCCGGAACCCCCCCTCTAAACGTACGGTCTAGATTTATATTAATACAAGTATCAATATTCACAACAAATTTCAGAAGGCATGTATGGTTCTTCATAATGTAAAATCACATGGTATGCAGTCCATTGCATGCTATGTATGCATGCTAAGCAGTCCATTTTCCAATTGGAGAGTACCCTGAATATGTATGTTTTTGAGTGGGTTTCTTCTCTCTATCAGATCCAAAAAGAAAGCTTCCCAGGTTATGTGCTGGTTTTGTAACAATAATTGTGAAATATCGAAACATTTCTCCTACTCTGGGGGATGGAATTGTCCTTCTTGTGAGCATCACAACAGTTTTGATACCTCCAAGACCAAGGTATGGACATTGATTTGTCATCTATCTCATTGTCGCTTTAGAAATGAGTTAGTTCTTGTCTCTCATCAAAGTTGTCAGGAGTGCTCAGACAAGTTTATCAAACGTGCAAAGCCTTTCAACAAGGGACAATAAGTTCAACTTTAAGTGTGCTATTACAGTGCCCACAAGCTTTACCGGTATTGGAGCGATGAATCTGAAATGATCTTAAACTCACTCTTAGTGAAATGCTCTTTTTAAACAAACACAATAGACAAATCTGTATTATGCACAGTGTTCTCGCAGCAATTTTGGCAAACTAAAATAATAGGAAGTTTGTTATCGGCCATTTGATCATAGTTTGTGGAGATTTTTTGACAAAAATAAAAAAAAACAGTCTAAAAAAGTCACTTAAAAGTCATTATTTGACCAATCCCTTCAAATATAAGGGTTTTTTCCAATACTATCATTTTTGTTCATCCCTGAAGCTTGATGATTTTTTCGCATAGGTAAATATGTTTCAAACACGTTTTGTCAAGAAGAAGTTGTGTTTCTAACAATCTGATTGGCTGAAAAATAAGGGTCAAAACAGCAGCCAGTCAGCAAGCAAGAAACTCGACAACTTCTCAACAAAACGTGCAACTGCAAAATGCAGTGCATTTTAAACACCCAACCACATGAGTCAATTACATAGATCCTTGCCCACCAGTTTGGCCTTTGGGAAACCAAGTTCAAGGATATGATTGACTTCCATAGTATGCATTGATTGCAACCACAATGCAAAAAAAAACTGACCAAAAAAAGTTCCAACTTCACTGCCTCCCTTTAGCTCAGTTCCTAAAATAATCGAGGAACTGCTCCAATAAGGAAGTAAAACTGGTCTCATCTGTCACATTATGCGCTAATTAATGTGCGACTGAAACATTTTTTCCCCATTCCATCACTGATCATTCTGAAACAAGATTGATGAAAGAAGAAAATTAATAATGTTAACTCGAATTCGATTTCATTCTTGGTTACAGATATATTAAGGTTCTAATGCAAATAATCAGACAAGTTTTTTGTTTAAACATCTCTTGCAGGACAGTGAACACCACAACTATGTTTTCACATGTGAGAGTGATGGCTTGTTAATGAAAAACAGGAAAAATAACAACCTCAACTATGCTGCACCTGGTAGGATTCTTTTTTAAAGTTGCCATACTCTGCATTCCAGGAAGGGCTCAGCAAAATGTAAAGGTCTAGATGGTGGGTTCATTCTAATCACTTTCTGAAAACACACACGGCAGCCCAATCACGAAACGAATTGAATGAACTGTCGCACCGGCGAAAATGGACGGGTGTAAATTACAGGCTCCCAATGATTTAAAAGGTTTATTGAAATTCACGACAAGTACAATGGTTCGACGATTCGAATGTCGCGATATCAGCTAACTATCATAATCAGAGTCGATAGAGTCGTAAACTGAAATACAATACATGCAAAGTGTTTTAACTAAAGATAAAAGCATTACATTGCGATCATTCCAATCTAATAACGTGACCTAAGGAAAAACTATCTAAAAGCCTAAAGCAACGAAAAAACAAAGCTAAGACTGGAATATCGTTGTACAATGGCGTAGCATGGTTCTAGTCTACGATGAACAAATTGAACTAAGAACAAATTATGTCGGTACAAATCGAGTCACGATACATGTAAAGGGCGAAACGATTTCCTATTGATAACAAAATCACGAACCAAAATCGTGAGAGGAACTGATACGAACGTTATAAAATAGACTTGCAATTGTTGCAGTTCCTAATCAAAGGTAATCTTACGAACATTCTAAACTAATATATATATATATACTTAAAGCGCGATATTCATAGATTCCAAAGTAAAATGCTACATTATGATATACAACGCGAAAACTAGGCGAAAATATTGCGCAAAGCTAATAACGCTAAAGCTAATACTAACATAATAATTAGATTACTTACATAACAATCCCGCTTGCCAGTTCTTGATAAAACCAATTTCCAAATATTAGCGACAAACTACGAAACGACTAAAGTCTGTCACTAACAAAACCAACTAACTCATAGGACTCGCGAACATGCCGTTTTGGGCGGAACCGTGTCAAATCACGTAGCAGTGTGACAATCGAAACATAATTAAATGTCAATCAAACTGGAGAAATCGGCTAGCTGCCGTTACAACACATTTTAGGTGATGCGTACTGAACTCCATTTAACATTTTATTCAGGTGCACAAAACTGATCTGTTCTGCAACCTTTCCTTAGGTCATTGGGAACGTAAGGCTTTGAGGCTTTGTGTAGATAAATGATTAGGAGAATTGTGTATCTATGTCAGCAGCCTTTGCCGTTCCGACGTACACACAGGGTTACCAATCTCGAGCACATAAGGCTCGATGTACATTTGCATGGTACCACAAATCCTACTAAGCACCATGGAGCCCCATGGTCGCGGGCATTAAAAGGCGTGACTTCAGCAAGCATCTACAGCATCTGCGGGTGGCTAGCATACGACCGCAGGAGGGGGGGGGGGGATAGCGTCCCCGGCCCCATTTCTGAAAAAAAGCTAACTAGGCAGTCTTCGACCTCCAGCAATCCTCAAGCCCCCAACGGAAACACAGAAGCCAAGCCCCAGGGGCGGCCCTACCCCTAGCTGCCCAGGCCTGAAATTTTTGCAGGCTTGCTTTAGACTAACTTTAGACTAAAAAAACCCATAGACCTTCGAGGCAGGAGAGGTGAGAATTCAATCTTTCGTAGTTCGGATTCTGACGGCGATATTGTTGACAACGTTAGCCTCTTCGAGCAACTTTAAGAACATTTGTTGTGTCTCCTCAACCTCGCCAGATCTACCCACGATCCCCGTTCACGAGCACACAGTAGAAGAATGCATCTATGCTTCCTTTGAGTCTAGCCACACCGGCTTTCTTGAGCCATTTCCCCGATGGGGGACGAACCAGTCATACTGCCTATTCTTTTAATTAAGCGCGAACAGACAACATCATCTACTCCGAACGGTGCATTGCCTGTCTTGTGAAAGCGAACGTAAGACGGGTCGCTAAGCCCAAACTCTCTCTGTATGCGTCTAACTCGATTGTATAGGTTGTTGGTTAGGCTGTGCATCTTATCGTTGGGGAGTGGCGCGCCCATCTCATATAGGATTCTTCTCAAAGTAAAGTGTATGTGAAAGTTGCATAGCCCACGTGTCATTGTTGGATATGCTGGCTTGATCACGTGATCGATCGTTATGCCACACCCTGCGGTTGCACACCATATGGCCATGTTGTGCTGTTGTGGCCAGTAGCGCAGCGCGGGCGCTTGCAGCCAGGGCTCGATCACGTGGGCTCGGTATCCACCGGCAAAGACGTCTTATCAAAGATATCACCCCTGGGCTTAGCCGTGAACAACAGTGAGGGGACGACGGCGATGGTGAGGTCCTTCAAATTGAGTGCAATTTGAAACGGGTTGTCGACCTCCCATGAGACGGGGGAATATGGTAGGAGGTCTGGTTGTGCACAGGAAGACCACAGGGAAGGACCGCCCAGGGTGCTAATCCCGAGGTCCCGGAACCCGAGGTCCCGTAATAGAGCTCTTCTCTGTCGCTTGGTGGCATGTCACTATTTAGTCACAGCCGCCGCGTGCGGATCTCGCGAGAAGACGCCATACCAGTGGTGGGCCGCATTGTACCACCCTATGTAGTAGGGATTGAACAAGCCTTCTGTAGTCTTTGTCCACAGAGAATTTCTCCTTTTTTGGCACTCGGATATCTCTGCAAGAAACTTGCCCATAGTTGCTGGTGGTCTGCCATCGTATTAAAGACGCCCACACCTCTCTTCAGTATAACGGAGAAGTACTACATTTGGGGGAAGGTTGGTGAAAATGATCTTCACCCCCTGGCCCCCGTACTATCGAGTGTCAGTGTTCAACGTGTCACGGTCCTCAAGACGAAGCTACATATACCGAAAACCCTTCACATATACAGGTTTGACCGAGGTGAGATGTGTGCGCAGGCGCGCGGGAGTGCCCTGGTCTTCATATGAGCCGGCACCTATAACGCCTACAAACTCCAGCAAAAGATCTGCGATATTCAAACCACGCTCGAGAACGCTATTTCTCATTACGAGCGTCCGCAAGAAATACACCTGGGCCCAGTCTATTCTTCGCGGTACTGCTGTAGCCACAGGAAGTCTCTCTGTGGTGTTATCAGCCTCTGGGCTAGCAACTTCTTTGTCTGACTTTGGAATCACCCTTGGATTCCTTTGGGTGCTGTCGGCGTTTATTTGGGATCGTCTCGGTATCCACGGCAGCATCCAGGTCATTTTTTGCTCTCTGACGATTTCGCGGAGAATAACGCGGATTTCCTTCACCCACGAGGGAGTCAAGAAGTCGTGTATAGCATAGGCTATGAACCTAACGGTATAGCATAGGCCCTAACGGTTCATTTAGGCCCTAGGCATTTCTTTCAATCACTCATATATTTTCTCTTTCTATCCTGAAAATTGACCGTCCCTCTACGAATATAAAAAAGTGAAATGTGTATAAAGATATTGTATTGTATTGTATTGGTGCTAAATGCGACAATACGATCATGCTTTTGTGGAATTTTTTGCTGTTGTGTGCAGAATGTTCTGGAACTCTATATCGACTTCCGGTCATCACCGCACAGAGTGCTTTAAACTTCTAGAACTTCCTGTATGGTAATACCCGAGAGTATTATAATTAAACCATTTGGTCGGAACATTGGCTAAATTTTTGGTTTGGCCCAGAAAAATATAGTTGATGACAGGCTTCCGTAAGAAGGCAGTCACGAGATAGTGGGTATAGTTGGCTCTTCTTCCGTCGCGGGACCTACGGTTTTACGTCCTTGGCTGCCTATGCTCGAGAAGTTAAGAGGCTTTTGTTTTGTCATTTCCAATTTTGCTCGATCCTTACAGACGGAGGCGCCGTGAGACTTCCTCTGGAAAATGGGTGCATTCGAGATCCCTGCTGCTATATGCATGGATGCATTGGGCGCGGATTGCAATTAAACCCTCGTCTGTCTCATGGTATAAACACAACAAAGTTTATGTACGGATGTTTATGGTGGATATTGTACAAGCATTGCCCCAAGCTCCAGGAAAAGTTTTGTTCACACATTATCGAAGCAAAGGTTCGAGACAGGAATACGCTGGTCTGGAATCCCATAAAGAAACAGGTTTGTACCACACCCAGGTGTCCAAGGCATGAAAGAGTTGTGCGGCCATATTGGTGTCGGTATGTGATAAATGTGGGTTCGATAGCCTCTGAACTCTAAGGTACAATCAAGGACATCGCCACTATGTGCAGGACGAAGCGGAATGTTGTTGGTTTTTTAGTCTAAAGGCCTGGGGCGGCTAAGGAGTGGGCCGCCCCTTGGGCCTGGCTCCTGTGTTTTCGTTGGAGGCTTTGGGGAAGATTGCTGGAGGTCACGGACTTCCTAGTTAGCTGTTTTTCAGAACAGGGGCTAGGGAACGCTACGTCCCCCTGCGGTGGTATGCTGGCCAGATGCCCCAGATGCTTGCCGAAATCGAGCCGTTTAATGTCCGCGACCACCTTCATGTAGGAGTGGTGGTACCCTGCGAATGTATGTCGTGCCTTATGTGCTTGAGATCGGTAACCATGCAGGTACGTCGGACGGCAAAGGCTGCCGACATAGATACTCAATTGCCACAAAAAGTTGTCTACAAAAGTTTGATATGCTCGAGGTCGGTAACCCTGCGTGTACGTTGGGACGGCAAAGGCTGATTCGAAAAAAAACCTAGGAGCCTCACCTCTTGTGCACGAGGTTACCGAGGCTTGGTACTATTTGATTGACGTCAGATATACTACTTGCTTTTCTCCAGCAACTCTTAAAACGCATATTTACAGAACAGAAACAAATAAGCAAATAAGCTGTTTAAAGACATTTTAGGCGGGGGTGCTCCATGTATATTATTGTAATGGACTCCTTTATGGACTACCAGACCGTGAACTAGGAAATTGCAAAGAGTTCAAATGCTGCAGCTAGGTTGCTTATGTCATGTAAAAAGTATGATCATATTACGCCAGTGTTACGGGATCTGCATTGGTTACCGGTAAAATATCGAATCAATTTTAAAATTTTATTATTAACTTTCAAGGCTCTTCATGGGATCGCACCTTCTTACATTACTGATTTAGTCAAGGTCAAAAATAATACACGCTATTCATTGCGTTCAAATGAGGGTGTCTGTTTAATGCATCCCCCAGGCAGGATGAAGAAGTCTTTTGGGGACAGATCATTTAGCGTTGCTGCACCTACTTTATGGAATGATCTTCCTCCTACCCTCCGCAACATGTCTAACATTTCAAGTTTCAAAGGTCTTCTTAAGACACATTTGTTTAGACTTGCTTTTAAAGTGCTACTCAGGGCAGAAACTTTCTTTATTTCATCAAAAAGTTTAATGATTAAAACTAACTTTTCCGGAAAAAAATCCTTTTTGCGTGCGACCTGAATTTCTTACCGATTTTTAAAGATTAATTTTCTTTCGTAAGCAAACCTTGCGCGTTGCATTGTGGGAAATATTTCCCATATGACGCATATGACGTCACAACGTACTGAGGTATCGCTTTCATATAGAGTAAACATGAGAGGATTTTTGCGATGGTCGTCGAAAAAATCCCTGTAAATCAACGAATTTGCATCCCATCGCTCTGGTATCGCCAGTGGTCTATCCCATATAACTATTTAGTCGAAAGAATCGACAAGGTGTGGAAACATTGCTATAAACGTTCTTTAGGCAAGGAGTTATCTCCATTTGGACCTCGAGTTGGACGCTATGATGGCCGCCTGTTCGAGGCCTGAACTATCTCCTGCAACCAAAACAACGCAAAGGACACTGCAAGCGTATTGGACCATCTACTTTTACTGATTTTAATTCTTATTCCATGGATTCTTCATCAGTATATATTATGAGGAAGACAAGTCGATTGTGAAGCCTCTTGTCCCAGAGAACCAAATAGATTTTGCCTTCGAACTGTGGTTGATTTCCTGTACTGATCGGATGGGAGCGTAACGCATCGAGCGATTCGTCGACTTACATAGGCATTATCACACTACTCCAAATAACAATAAAGGCGAGCAAGCTATTTTGTGTTATTTGACCTACTCATTACTGGTTTCGCGACTATTCAACGGAGGCAATTTGCGGGTTTTGTGACTTGGTTCGATTTTGTTTTTTATGCAAGTCTCGACCATTACATTGGACCACACCGAACACCTGAGAAGCTTTCAATAAGCTATATTATTCCACTAATTCGAACTTTTTACAGAATCAACTAATAACGGCAGAAAAAACTTGACCACACCATTTTAGGAGGTTTGACTTTTCAATGGCGGCAAGTTTGTGAGTTTTATGTCTTGGTTCTGCTTTATGTTTGTACGGGAAAAAGTCCAAATAATTTATACTTGGACCTACTGATAGCGAGTAGAGGACACCACTATTTGTACACAAGGTATTTATTTTTTTATCTTTGTGATCTGTTTTGTAGTTTTTTGGAATTCGTACACACAACAACTTCAACTGATATGCTAATATTGCTCCTGAAATTATACAGTTATTAAGTTAGTATATTTTATCCCCTATAGCTTTTTTCCTATTTAGAAATATAATGACAATACTTTGAAAAATACAGTGTACTTCGTGTAATTGAATAATAAATGTGAAGGTACTGTACATGTACTGGCTTATACCTGGCCTGTAGGGGTAGTCATGGCAAGAGAAAACTGGAATGTGTGTTTCCCAAAATATCCATACCCCCTACGGAAGGGATTGGAAATTCCAGAGGGGTGGGGGGGGGGTCAATTTACCTGATCTTTTCCATACAAACACTGTATTTTTCTTCGGAAATTCCAGAGGGAGGGGGGGTCATTTCTCAACACCCTTCCGTGGGGGGTATGGATATTTTTTGGAAACACACAATGAGTGTAAACAGTACCACGGCTAGCGCCTAGGTAGCAGGGACACTTGTCCCCAAGCAAAGTAAAATTTCTAGTGTCAACATGTGGGGAAAAACTGCTTTCTAGGTAAAGCCTTGGTAAACTGGGAAAATGCAGTTTTATCTTGCTCTGACTTTCTCCTCTAAACCTACCCTGAAATACAACATTTTGTGCCCTCAATGGCCGACAATTGGTTTGAAACACAGCCATTGTTACAGGAAGGGGGAGACAAGCTTTTTGCCTCTCTGAAATAAGATACGCTCAGAAAAATAGAGTCATTGTAGAAAGTAGAAAACCCAGTAAACTGTGACATTTTACTGGAAAATATAGGCACAAGTTTTATACCCTAGCTTAGTCATCCTCCATTTCAAACCCTGTATAGGCATCCTCCTCCATGGCTTTTGGGAACTCCTTGTGTATCTTTGCATAGCACATGCTGGGAGTGGAATCCTCTTGTTACCCAAGTACCCATAGACCAATCTTGTGAATTCCCGATATGACAACAAATGAAAGAACCTAGAAAAAATGTCACCATTCCACCCCTTTAGAAGGAAGAGCAAAATGCTATAAGAACTCATAACTGGGAGGCTTTAGGAATCTGAGACTGACTTGTTTGCATAATCAAAACAAGGACTTTCTGCAGCATTTGTATAGATAGCTTTTCTTGGTTTGACACTTGTAACCTTATCATATTGAAAACCACAAAGCAAATACAAAAATGCATCACTCCTATGGAATCATATCTACAACATTTGTTGTGGGGGAGGGTCTTTGTCAACCTGATATTTAACATAGGGCTTTTCATATAGCATCTGGCTGAGACAGGATGCTTTGCATTTATTTTCACTAGAACAAGTTACTAAAATATTCATTTTTCTCTAATACAGCATGACAGGGTGGGGTGCAGCCAGGCGAAAAGTTTTGCAATATTTCTCCTGATTTTCTTGGCACTACTGTAGTAGTTATCTATCGCCTGTAGTCTTGCCACCTGTTTAGGCAGGTTGTTGTGAAGCCTGGGAGTTCTGTTGTGCAAGAAATAACTTGGTCTGGAGCTAATTCTTGTAAAAGAAGATCACTTTTCAGACTGTCTGTACATCCTTCTAGCTCCATACAACAATAACACTCATTTAAATTTTGAAGCACTGTCACATCACAGTTTTTACCACACTTGCACCTAGCAAGCATCATTACATGCACAAAACCACATCAGCCTCACTACCCCAATAGCTAGTGGATAACGCAATGAAATGCAATACAGACAGGAAGCGACAACTGGGTGTGACTCTGCCTCCCCTGTAGAGCCTGTACTGAAATGAGGGGGGGGAAGAGAAATTTGCACTGCTTCAAATAACTTTCATTTCATTTTATTTGCCACTATATAAATAAAGTATTTACAAAATGAGAGAACTAGATAGAAAAAGAGTGGCGAGGTGCCCTCTAAGAAACCGTGCAGGTTTTTACGAGAGAGGACACCTCAATACGAAAAGCTTGCAGTTTAAGTAGTGAAAAAGTGTGGGTCACGGGTGTGCGAGTCAAGATCTATTTAGTAAAATTCTTTTAGTTTATTTTTGAAAGAGAAAAGACTAAGGGAAAAAGATATTGATGATGGAATAGCATTCCATACTTTGGGACCTTGGGAAAGAATGGTGAATTTCTTAATGTTTGTTCGACAATTATGAGGGCGTAAGTTAGTTGCCTGTCTTGTAGTCATGAATTTGACTACCGGTTTGAAAGAGATCAAGGAAAATTGGAGGGAGCAAGCGATTTTGATGCAAATACATGAATTTTGCAACATAAAAAGCATTAACCTGGAAAATATCTAAAACCTTCAGACGACTAAATAAAGGGCAGAGTGTGCCAAAAATCAGATTTAGTTATTGCTCGAACAACCCGTTTTTGTAAGAGATAAATTCGATTTAAATTAGTCGGATAGTTGAGGCCCAGACAGTATTACAATAGGTTATATAAGGATATACTAGAGTGTAATAAAGAGAGAGTAAAGTTTTCTCTGATAGAAAATAACGTGACTTAGAAATAATGCCTATCGATTTAGAAAGTTTTTTACATAAATAGTTTATATGGGGCTTCCATGTGAGATTATTATCAATATAAGTACCCAAGAATTTAACAGACTTTTGCTCTTCTAATATTTGTTTGCCGAGAATAACCGGAAGTTCTATTGTTAGTTTCTTTTGAGCTGGTTTAAAAATAACATAGTTTGTTTTCTTAATATTTACTGATAATTTGTTTGCTCGCATCCAGTCGTCAATTTTTGTAAGTTCTTCATTTAAAGTAGTGATAAGATGGTTTTTGGTCGCGATGCGAGGAGAAAATACTAGTATCGTCTGCAAAAAGAAGAGCTTCGGTCAGTTGAGAAACATTAGGCAAATCATTTATGTATAGAATAAAAAATAATGGGCCTAAAATTGATCCCTGTGGGACCCCACACTGAATCTGACGCATGGAAGAAGAAGTCTGGTTGTATTGGACAAATTGTAGACGTTCAGAAAAATAACTTTTGACCCAATCTAGTGCTGCTCCTCGAATTCCATAATGTTCTAATTTGCTAAATAATATTTTGTGATCAAGAGTGTCGAACGCTTTCGAGAGGTCAAGAAACACCCCAACAGTACCTCATTTTTATCAATAGCTTCAGAAATCTTATTTATTAAGTAAACAGCGAGAGCTCTGTGGAATATTTTTTGCGAAAGCCAAATTGGCATCGGTACATAATTTCTAGTCTTTCAATGAAAGCTATAAAACGATTATGTACAACTTTCTCAAAGATTTTTGAAAAATTAGGTAGTAATGATATCGGCCTATAATTTGCAAACAGATGTTGGTCATCTGCCTTAAATATAGGGACAACTTTGGATATCTTTAATTTCTCAGGGAATTTCCCGCAACTAAGTGAACAGTTAATGATTTCGGATAACGGTTTAGATATTATATCTAAAGATTCTTTTATAATATCCATAGAAATATTATCGTATCCAGGAGCTTTTCCTGATCTGAAAGATTTACAAATATCTACAACCTCTTTAGAGGAAGAGGGTTGAAAAATGAAGGATTCATCAGTAGGATTTGAAAGAAAAGACAAATAAGAGGCGTTGCTTGGAAGAATCTTTTGAGCTAAGTTAGGTCCAATACTTGAAAAATATTTACAAAAACCGTTAGCAATTTCAATTGGATCAGTACAGTTTTTCCTGCTACATTGAATGATGAGGGCAATGCGGACTTCGACTTTTTTTTTTGTTTATAACTTGATTTATGAGTTTCCAAATTTCTTTTAGGTTAGCTTTGGCGCTTTCAAACTTATTGTCATAATATTGACGTTTAGCATTGCGAATGACACGATGCAATTTATTCCTATACATTTTATATTGATGTTCTCTTACTTCGTTGGGTTCGAGAATGAGTCTTCGATAAAGTTTATTCTTCTTTTTTATGGATTTAAGCAAGCCGTTTGTAATCCACGGGTTATCTATTTTTTTCCTATTCACAGTAAAGCTTTTGAGAGGAAAAAAAGTATTATATGCCTTCGAATATTCTTTAAAAAAATTATCATATGATATGTTAGGGTCATCAGTTACCAAAATTGTAGACCAATTGGTTTTTGAAAGCGCCTCCCGAAAGCTAGATAAATTAGATTCATTTACTTCGCGTTTAAATTATTTCATATTTGTTTTATTTAATCTATAGTTTGTATGGTAAATAGAAGCAAAAACAGGGAGATGATCTGAAATATCATTAATAATGATTCCATTGCAAATGTTATCAGAGAAGTGATTGGTGTAAATGTTATCAATTAACGTAGCAGAATTTGCAGTAATACGTGTAGGTTTTGTAATGAGCGGAAAAAATGCATGCGAGAATAAAGTGTCAACAAATTCCTGTGTTTGTGCATGATCATTGTAGTGTAAAATATCGATGTTATAATCTCCCGCGACAAAGCAAGTTTTTCCGGCTTTAGTAATGTTTGACAAAATCTGATCAAAAATGTCCATAAAAGAGGAGAGATTGTAGTTAGGTGGACGGTAAACAACACCGACCACTACATTTTTTTCCTTAGGAATATTCAATTCAACAAACAGCGATTCAATTACCTCAGGATCTGAATAATTACAATCAGGACGCAATTTGTATTCAAGATTATCGTGCAAGTAAAGAGCGGTTCCACCGCCCGTTTTTCACTTCTGTGATTTGAAATAAATTTATATCCTGGAAGATCAACATTATCTAAAGTGAGGTCGTTGAGCCATGTCTCTGAAACCGCAATGACAAGCGGTTGGACACTCAAGCGCGATAGAAGCAATTTAAACTTATCAAAATTACCCGCTAAACTGCATGCATTGAGGTGTAGCAACGAGATATTAGGGTTATCTTGATATGACAAGAGTCTCGAGTTTAATTCTTCTTCTACCATATAATCACTCTCAGGTGGATAAAATGATATGTTAGAGTCTGGGTCTAAAAGAGAATTGAAGGACGATTTACTTTTTGGTTGCTCAATAGGATTAAATAAAAGCGTTTCTAGGCGCTCATGTTCGTAATTGAGAGAACCATTTTTCATTTCATACAGGACAATATTAAAAGCAGTTTCATTCAAATGTTTTTCAGTTTTTTTCAGTTTTTAATTATTCATCTCTTCAAAAAAGAAAAATATTTTACAATAAATACTGATTATTAATACATTATTATTTTTATTTTTGTATTTTTGAAGAGATAGGGCACTCTATAGCAAGCTAGTTATGTGCCCTATATATAGAAAATTGATAGGTTATTTAGAAAAAGAGTAAAGAGAAAAGAAAGGTTCGATTGGCAGTAAAACATTTTTTGGCAGATAAAACAGTGGTTATCCACGGCTTCTGTGTACTACTCTTTAATTTAGTAGTTTTAATAGGAGCGTGGTTATTACTTATTTTATTAAATATATGTGAGAATCTTGAGTAGCTTTCAGTATCTTCGCGACAAGTTAATACGGTAGACCAATCAATCTGTTGGAGATCAGAGCGAAAACTTGACCTATTAAATTTTTTAAAGTCTCGAAATTCTGTACTATCTGGAAATGGGCTATTTTTAGGATCGTATACTATCGAAAAAACAGGCAAATGGTCAGCAATTTGATAGGCAATACTGCCAAATCATGTCTAATTTGGAATTTGTAATCCGTTTTCAAATAAAGTGTCGCCCCGCCTCGGGACGCATAGGTACGATTATCGGTGATCATAGAATAACCAGGTATGTGAAATTTCTCGAGATCAGTTTCATCTTTTAGCCAAGATTCCGAACATCCTAGCGCGTCAAACGCAAAGGGAATTGAACTCAACAGATCACATAACTTATTAAAGCGTTTATCTAAACTTCGTGCGTTTAAATGAAGCGCGGCAAATTGAGGCTTCACAATAGTAGACAATTCATTCAACTCATCAAGCGTGAAAATGCCATGGTCAATGTACGATTTGAAATTCAAATCCGGATCATTTTGCGAGAAATCACAATTCATTACCATATCTAAATTCTACACATCTAGTAGAATATAAATCAAACAATATATACTGAATTTGAACTTGGTTCTTGCTTAATTAAAGACTCACTGACCAGGCTGCATTTTGGACTTGATTCTTGCTTACTGTGGCTCATGTTTGTTTCACACCGTCTATATATAAACTACCTCTGTAAAATCTTGGTTTTTGACCCCTTTCATATGCTTCCTTCATGGCATCTTTATACTGCTTCTTTTTTTTGTCTATCCTCCCAGATAAGATCCTCGGAAGCCAGACCCCGTTCTTTAAATTCCCGCGCTTCAGGAGAATGCGGTGGCGCTCCGGCCTGTAGAGGAACTTTACGATTATTGGTCTGGATTTACCATCCTCACGATGACCTCCAACTCTGTGCGCGTTCTCTAACTCTGGTCGGTATCCCATATCAGACTGAAATATATCCAGCAGCTTATCTATACAATCTTCTCCGACGGTCTCAGGGATGTTGTAGAAACGTAGGTTGTACTCTCGCGAGTATCGTTCCTGACTGAGAAGTCGCTCGTACATTTGAGAAATCTTTGTATCGTGGTCTTCATTCACTGTAGTTTCCAACTTGTCTATTTTGGTACAGGCAACGTGAACGTCCCCTTCAACAATTTCCAGCCTATGGCTCTGTTTCTCTATGACCTTTGCGTTTTCCTCAACGTTAGTTTTCAGAGTCGAAAGCTCCTTGTTGATTAACTCTTGTCCCGTTTTCACTGTCGCCATGTCCTCACAGAGAGAACGAAGGCTCTCCCTTACGAAATCCTCAAAATCTTGCTTGTCTTTCTTTTCTTCTGCCTTCTTTCCTTTTCTAGTTCCAGTAGCCATTGTACCTTCTTTTTCCTCTTTCAACTCACTACGAATTTAGTTATATTTCAAGTTAATTTCTCTCCGAAGAGAGAGAGTAAAAAAACGTGGCCGTCTAGCTCGACAACCGCTGAACTTTTCATCACCTTTTCATCATTCAAATGATGAAAAGGAAGAGCTTTTAGAAGCTCATTTTCACTTGTTTTATGTGACGCTATTTATAGCAGAATAGACAATGTTAAATAAGCAACTTAACTGAGCGCCGCGGCAAGAGCGGCTCTATTTTGCTGCCGGTTTGCTGGCTTGTTTCTTATTATCAGCTTGTCCAAAACAAAGTATGCAATTTTCCCTGGTCCTTAGCTTCTTTAAGCGTGTCTAGTTGTGCCTTTCTTTTTACTCTAGTCTCCTCTGCCAGGTCCTCGCTGATATAGATACCATGAGGCTTTAGTTTGCGTGCAGTGTGTAGGATAAACTCTTTCTCCTTCCAATCGTAGAATTTAGCTACAACAGTACGGGGTCTTTCAGGGTCGATACTTCCAACACGGTGGGCCCTCTCAATCTCCGGCTCTCTTGTGAGATTGAGTGCCCGTACTAAGGTGCGCTTTAGCTTCTGTTCAACTGCATCCCAACTTTCCTTGCCAGTCGAGGATTCCTCGAGACCATTCACGCGAAGGTTACAACGGCGGCTCTGATTCTCTTGGTATGTAAGCCTCTTACTGAGGTTGGCAATTGTAGTCTCTAAATTAGACAATTCAGTCGTTTTGCTCTCAAGGTCAGCTTGCTGAGTTGCAACTTGATCTTTAAGCTCAGAAATCTCGGCCTGACTGAATTCTAGGCTCTGCTTAAGGCCAGTTACGGTGTCTTGTAATGAATTAATGGAGACAGTGAGATAGGTTGTTTGTCGTTCAATTTCTTCGGAGAAATGCTTCTTGAGTCCCGCTAAATGCTCCTCGAAAAGATTACTAACTACTTTGGCAATATCCTCTCCCATTGGTAGTGTTTCTGGGGATATTGGGGACGGTGGAAGTTTGTTTTTTCTCGATTTCGACATGCTGGTAAAGAAACGTGACCGCTCTCACCCGTGACCAAGGCAGAATCAGTTCAGCATGTTGTGGATTCTTAGTTGCAGTACCAAAAATCCAAATCGAATGTGGGCTAAAAATCTCAGTGGAAAATGTCCGTAGATAAGTGTGTGTACATGCGAAAGGCTCAAGAAAGGCCAGCAAACGATTTTGGTGATGGTGGCAAAGAAAATATAGTTTCAAAGCAGTACCAAGGTCTCTTTTCCTGTTGAATTTGAATAAAAATAAAACACCAGCTACCTTTCTAGTCAGTTCTTCTAAGTTTGTTGTTCTTCTCATGAATTTGCTTTTTCAGTTTTGATAACCTTCTAGTCAAACCGGGGGGGGGGGGGGGGGGGGTACTCCCTCATATAAGGTGTACGGGTATGCGCCACCTTTAGGGTATGTTATTTGAGCTCCTGAGGTCTCTGGTAGAGTATCGTTTTTTGCTTGTTTGCTCTCTGACAGGGTATGTATTTCAGTATGGCTACCCAAGTGCAAACAAGTTTTGATCAAAGTTGTGCCACAATTAGTGGAAAGACAGTTTATTTTAAAACGTTCTCATGATTAAAAATACCACTTTGATAACGACCAACTGGACCACCCTTGTAGCTAACTCCCCCTCCCCACCCTGGGCTAGTCAATTATACATTTCTAGCTTGCAGCTCTGAATTCCTTCTGGTGTAATGTTTGCAACTTTCACAAGGGCTGGTCTAGAAAAAAACAACAGCAATAGTGTCAGGATTATGTGATGGTTCACTTAAGAGACTTACTTCTTTGTCATTATTTTGAATTTTGAAAAATAATTTACCATGTAGGGGGCTTGTGTCTCAGGATGTTTACCTTTACAGTTACAGTAAACAAATATTAATTCATTTGAATATAGAGCGATTCTCATAACTGTAGTAAACAAACCACAAAGTAATTAAACCATTATGAATAAAACCTATAGGTCTGTGAGTGATTACAAAGTCACTATGGTACCACTCACAACAATTGTCTGAAAAATTATCTGCTCTAATTCACATACACCATGATAACTATGATCTCTATGAAATACTACCGAAACCGGTAGACTGTTTATCAAGCTTGACAAAAAGCACTCATCTCAGACCAAAACATTGACAAGTCTGATTTCATTCCTTCAAAAGCATTCATCCATTGTGTCACTCGCAAACAAAAACTTAGAATTTTGGGAAATAATATTTTATTTGGTAAATTTTCATACTAAAAACATTAGGCAAAGAAATAGAAATCAAATGTTTTTAGTATGAAAATTTACCAATAAAATATCTGAGTTTCGATTGAGTTGTACCCATTGCTGACTCCAGTAAAGCTACATTGTGAATGTTTTTGACTGGAGATGTGTGCATTTTCTAATGCTGAAAAAACTGTCTTCCGGTTTTGGTAGTAGTAGAAAATAATTTACCATGTAGGGGCTTGCATATCAGTATGGGGTTCTAATGTGCTCATGGCTTGGTCATCGCCCTTACAGTACCTAAACAATGAATTATTATTAGGATTTATTTGAATATTTCATATACACCATGATAACTACCATATGATCAGCTCTTGAAATATAGTACAAATATGTAGGGGGCCTGTGTTTCAGGATGGGGTTCTGATGTGCTCTCAGCTTGGTCATCACCCTTACAGTAAACAATAAATATGATCAGGATTTATTTGTTTCATATAAGCTTACACCATGATAATTAGTATGATCTCTTGAAACATTGAGTAGAAAATAATGTACCACTTAGGGGGCTTGTGTCTCAGGATAGGGTTTGATGAACAAATATTTACTGTCTTATATATATTTTGGACAGCTTGATTGAACTTGACTAGTGTTCTTGGCCCAAGAACGAAAGGTTCTGCAACCGGTGCAAGTGCCAAAATACTCGTAAATATAGGCAAACAAAAGTGGATTTTAAAAAAGCAGTAAGCTAGGCCGATTCCCGATTTTCCTAGTAAAGACGATCGTTTGATTCTTGGACATTGATAAATGAACTTTCCTAACCTACGGTACTGCTGTCTGGGTCTGGATTCTCGAAGGTCAGATCAAACCGGAAACCGGGAGAATAAAGTTTGAAAGACAGTGAACTCAGCGGAGCATTTTCAGATGTTCTTCGTTTGTTAGCCGGGCTGAGATGTTTTAGTCTGTCTAGTGCTGACTCAAGTACCTAAACGAAGCATCCGATTGTCAACAAATGCCGTCTAAAATAATAGGACTCACCGCTTCTGTGTCGCCTTCCCGCGCCTTTGTACTGATAGCGGTTCATTTCTCCAAAGACTTTGCATAGGTATCGTAAGGAATACACACACACACCGATCGCATCGTTCTTCAATATTGTCCTCTTCCAGTATCTGCTCGGAAATGCATCCACGTGGAAGTGTACAGAGCACAAGATCCGAATCCACGATTCTAGTCGAGCCAAGCTTTTCTCTTTCTCGCGGCCTCCGGGCGATCGGCGTAGTAAAAAGGGATAATATGAAGACTATTTCCTTTGCTGGAGTCTGCTACATTATTGCATCCCATTGCCACACATTTCCGAACCACATTTTCGGGAGAAATCAACGAAAACTAGGGGCACATACGAGCTTCCTCTCACAATCACAACATAGTCTTGCGAGACCCGTTCCCGTTGTGACGTCAGAGGCGATTCTAGTTAATTAGCATAAAATTAGCATACGGATTTCATTACCAAGAAAAAGCGCGAAACAAATATATTTGAAAATCGGTAAGAAATTCAGGTCGCGCGCAAAAGGAATTTTTTTTCGGAAAAGTTGGTTTTAATCATTGAACTTTTTGATGAAATAAAGAAAGTTTCTGCCTTGAGTAGCACTTTAACACTTTTTAGACTTTTTTTATACTCAATTTTAATTAGTTAGTTAGTTATTTATTAATTATTATTATTTATATATTTATGTATTTTATATTATTCATTATCTTTGTATCTACCATTATCCCATATTTTATTGTATATATATTTTAAATTGTACAGAATATGTAAGTTTACCGTGTAATGCGCTTTATTGATCATTATATGTAAAAAGCGCAATATAAATTAATAAATTATTATTATTATTATAGTATGTTTATTAATTTGCACATTTCTAATATTGTTGCAATTAAAATAAAATTGTAGGCAAATTCACAGGACAGTCATCTCTTACCTCTCAACCTCAACTTTGTGGAACATGCTGCAGGAAGCAAACAGAAAAGATACAGAAGCTCAATTCTTTTGAACCTTCAAACAAGGTAAATAAAATGTTGATGGAAATCATATGTCACATAAATATGTTATGTTTTATAATACCCCTTTATCAGTTTAACATTACTGCACCAAGATTCCTGCCATTTTATCAATCAAATGTGATTTTAGTGTAATTACGAGGTTTGCCACATTGTGCTATATTCACCTTTAGCTCTATTCAGTGTTCATCAACCACCATTCTAATGGTAATGTTCAATAATGTGCTAACTGTAGCTTGAATAGCACCCTTTGTTGTGATGGAATTGGATTACGAAATGGAATTTTTGATTTCTTGCCAGGCTGAACAGTTTTCAAACTTGAAAATCTTAAGTAAGAATGCCTATATAATGCAAGTTTCAGTTCTTTTTTCTTTATAACTTAACACTAAATCATGGTATAATTTAGGATTCTGAGATGTTTATGTAGATCACGGGTCTTATTTTATAACATTTTGTTGAAACAACCATGACATAGACCCTTTAAGTAATTACTATAGTATGATTATAAAAAGAGGTAATATTGGTCAACAAAAAGGGAAAGCATACACACAGTTTACACTACTGGCAAAAAGAAATACAGTAAAACCCACATATAAGAACCTAGTATTTTAGCCTAAAACAAAGTTTCCTTTCAACAATATTTTGGTTGAAATTGTCCTACATATATGCGAGAAATGTACATGTACCAAGCTTTATTTCTAATGAAAACTAGTCCGAATTTTTGACATGGCTCAACGACGTAGTGCATGATCTAATTTGTTTATTTCTCAAATCCAAAAGTCACCAAGTGCTAGCTTGTCATCTTAAATTTGCAACTGATATACTAGGGTTTCCTTTATTGCCAGGAACTCTTCAGAGAAGAATATGAAATGTACAAGCAACATATTGAAAATCAGTTTAGCTTGTGTATGGACTGCAAACAGCTGCTACAAGACCATCTCAGAACTCAAGAAAAAGAAATGAGAATGGTTATGTGTGAGAGGCAGCTTCACCACTTTAAAAATGCACCTCCCAAAAATAGGGTAAGATGCCGCAAACTGTGTTTTGACGCCCAGACCACCATATTCAAATCATGATTCTGAAACATCCGTAACCCTAACGAAAGGGGGTTGAGGTATAACCCCCATCTCTCTGGAATTTACGGTGAAAACACAGTGGCCGTATGGCAAATAAATGGCCCACCCTAGAATTCCAAATCCTTTCCATGGGGAGGTATGGATTTTCTCTTGAAACACTTATAAACATAACAAATACTAGCAAAGCTAAGTGCAAGGTTGTCTCGTCAAAGTGAACACACTTCCCTGGGCATAAATACAGCTGTATCAGGCCCGATATTCATTGTTGTATTCATTTTGTGCATTCCATATGTGTAGGTTGGTCTTACAAGGACTGTTAAAGTGACAAAGGGTATTCTAGTTTTACAGCTGCTGTCTGCACTGACACTATCACTTGTTTTATATGGAGAGAGCTGTAATGGCAGCTGTGCTGTGCAGCTCAAAGGTGATTTGAATATGTCTTTTATTTAACCTATATGACTGATGAAGTTGGCATGTGGCGATACACCAGATTATTATACGCAAAATGTTGGGCATATGACATTGCAATTTGAGATTTGAAATTTACTGAGCCGAGATATTAAACTATTTGCGCTTTTAAAAGTGTTTGAATCTGCTTGAACAAGAACTTAAAACACCCTGACCCTGGTTGCTTGCATAGCTGTCTCCCATTTCCTTTTCAGCATCATCTCCATTCGTTCCAAGAAACCCTGATCCAGTTGCTTGCATAACTGCCTTCTATTTGTTTTTCAGCATCATTATCTCCACTCTTTCCAAGAAATGAAAGTAATTCTCCTACCTTCCAACTTCTGTTTGCAAAAGTGGTCTCATTTAAAAACTTCTGGAAAAGCTTTGATGATGAGAAACTAGACTATGTTCCAGTGTTGTTTGAAATACGGATTCTGCTTCATTGGATGTCCATGTTATGTCAGAAAACAGCAAGCCTCTTGCAGTCACTTAGTGAAGCATGTAAGTTACTTGGGGGCAATTTTTGTTTGTAGACGGTAACTTTTCTCGACATTATATTCCTTATTATTAGATATGGCATGGTGTAATAAATTTAATAACAATTTGATTATACATGTGTAAGCACATTCATTTAATCCAATATCGGTATTTTAAAGCGTTTTGCAAAATAAAGAAATTACCAGTACCCAAACAGATAAAGAATATTGTTGTTCTTAAGGAACTTGATTTTGTGACATCTTTCTGTTTATAGATATTATTTAAAAATGGTTTTAAAATGCTTTCTATTTGTATCAACTAAACCTGACATGGCTTGTTCACTTAGACTTTAAGCATCTTTCGTTGGTGACAGCAGCTCTTTTGCTACAGCTGATAACCTTCACCAAGCTGCCGACAAGGTACATTTATTGATACATTGATACGTATTGATACATTTTGTCAAACTTTTGCTACAGTTTTAGATGCTACAAAATGCAATTATCTAGCCTAGTCCCTCATTTCCCAGTGGCATGGCGCCACAGGAAACGTCATCTTGGATGCCTAGTGAAATTTGTCAAGTCACCAAAACGTTGATCAAACTCACCAAAATGTTGGTCAAACTCTCCGAAACGTTGGTCAAACTCTCCGAAACGTTGGTGAAACTCTCCGAAACGTTGGTCAAACTCTCCGGAACGTTGGTCAAACTCACGAAAACGTGGTCAAACTCACCAAAATGTTGATCAAACTCACCAAAATGTTGGTCAAACTCACCAAAACGTTGGTCAAACTCACCAAAACGTTGGCCAAACTCACCGAAACGCTGAAGAAGTTAAAAAAAAAATAGATTGCAAAAGATACACAGCAGCTAGTTCGTGCATTGTTTAGGGAGCCTAAGCGCCCGGGTTTTCCTACGTTTTGCGAGGAACACCTGGGGCCAGACCTAGAACACTGCTCTACCAACAGAGCGTTCAGACCAATGGCAACAGTGTGAATCAAATACGAAAGTTCGATTTAAAATGATATAGCATTTGACTGATACACCGTTGGTATGATAATTTTGTCCAGGTGGTAGTGCTACAGTAAAGTAAATGAAAGGCCATTTTGTTGAATACGTTCCCATCCACAGAGACTCTGTCTTCTGGCCCGCAAAACAGAATCCAGTGGAGGAATCCGCTGTTGAGAGACCCAAATTCTAGACGATTTCTAGTTTAAATAAAGCGTTGAAACTTTTCTCGATAAAACAATGGCAAATGATAGTGTTTGGACTGTTTGTTGTTATTTGATCTATTTTCCTTGGATCTGCAACACATGCACGAGAATGTGGAATTCTCCGGAGCTTTTGAATCACCCCTTTGCTGGCCTGATGACCAAAGGCTCTCGAAGGGGTACTTCATTTAGAAGTACAATAGAGTGTTCTTAATCTGGAATAATTCCAAGACTTTAGCTTCGCGGTTTCTGGGGGACTTGAGTGGTTTTGAAAACCCTTGTCTTCCAGTCCATATGGCGTTTCAGCAATGTTTTTCCTTTCATTTTCACAGGATTGGTATTGCTGGACTTGTTCTCTCTTCGGTCCTATTTGGAACATTTGTTTGGTACGAAATGCCTTGAGCAGATAATATTATGACTTTGTATCATGCCTGCCTTTTTTCTTTTCACATTTTTCATTCTTGACGCAATTCAAGTAGTTACTGTGCAGCTTTTGCAATAGAAAGGAAAATATATCTTTACCTTTATTTATTTACCATTGGAAGCCTAGTATCGCTCGTTTCCAATTTCAATAATATCATGATTATCATAATAAAAAAATGAAAAAAAAAATGATTATCATGCCAAGCTTGTGTTGCTTTTAAAGGGCGGATTTCAGATGACTGTCGCTAAGAAATTTGTGGCGAGGGGAAATATTTGATTTATTCCTGTTTCGAGCCCAGTTCCGGCAAATTTCACCGATGATCGGAAATTATGAAATTTTGGTCGGACATTTCTCGAATTTGATCAGGCAATGCCCGATAAGTGGCAATAATTTCGAGCCCAGGGTCCAGTTGCTCGAAAGTGGTTTAGCACTAATCCAGGATTAAGTCCATGGTAACTCGATGGTTTTGTTCAGAACTAAACCTGGTTTAAATTTAATCCACCTTTGAACAACCCGCACCAGTAGTTTAGGATACAATGGTAAAGCTATGTCAAGTGATGCATAGTTATCCATCTATTTCTGATATTTTGCTTCTTTGTTACTGATTATATTTTATTTGTATATCTCAACAGGGAATTTGTGTTACGCTCCCTTGTTGCACCAAGCATTAAAATATGCCTATCTGCAATCTCATGGCTAATTAGCGTCATCATCCTCCTCTACATATTCGTACATCACTTCAGAAGAACGAGAAGTAGAAAGTAGGTGATATAGCCTGCTCAAAAGGCGCTAGCCCGTTTTGACCGAGCGCTATTCAGATACGGCTTTCCGGGAGTATTCCGGAGCGCTTTCCGAGAACCTGTTTCGCAGGCTATAGTTGATAGTAATGTGACATATGTCCTTATGGCCTTACATTGATGGATTGGGTCCATGCAAGCCAACAGGATACCCATGCATTTGCCAAGATTTGTCAGAAGGGTATTCCCTCCTAAATGAAAAAGCATTGCCTAAGTCAAGACTGCTTACAACCCATTCTAAGTTAATAGTGTTTTCCGGTTTATCTCACTGTCTGGTTAGATGAGTATATCTGGTACTACTCTTACTGAAAGTTTTTCTCATACAGAAATTTCCATCTTCTTGAAAGACGTGGAGATTCATCGCGATCTTTGTCGAACTGTACATTATCAACACCAGCGGCACGGCGATCATCTTCAATGAAATGGGTGAGACAAAAACTCTCATAGATTCTCATTGACAGCGGTTCATTGTCTCGTGGTTCAGTGCTTATTATTAGATGCAAGGTTGTCCTAAGGTGCCTCTTCCACCACTCCCCTTAGACCGTTTTCTTTAAGAGTTAGCCTTTGCAAACTCCTTGATCGGGACCCCCTTCATGAAATTCTGGTTTCGTTGCTGAAGATGTACAGTAGTACAATTAAGCTTTGGTTGCGAGGTTATAGCTTGTTCTAATGGACCGGCCTCATTTTGCACCCACTCGTCGCAGTTATTCAGTTCATCCTTTTTTAGGGTTTGAGCCAGGGCTTCAATTAAAAGTGTTAATTTGCCTCCCAAGGAACAGTTCCAAGGGACAATTTTCTTACTTTAGGATAAAAAGAAATGTAAGAAATGTATTTAAAAAGAATCATCAGTTTTAAATGCTTCTCTTTTTACCTTTTTCCACGAACCCCATTCGTGTAATGAGAAGCAATCACAGGTCCTCTAAGAAATATGTAATTTATGCGCTTCCGCGAGGTTGGAAAAAAGAGACGCACATTTAAAAACATTGTAGATACAGCTTTCACAGATCATCTCCTCTAACATTTGGATTTTCGGAAAAATTGTAGAAATTTTAGGGTACAAATTGACCCTTCATGTTGTGCGGCAGTCACGTGGCCTTCCATTAAATCTGGATTTTTTGTTTCTTTTCAAGTCCGACGATGAAGATAATGACGAGGAGTCTGGAGCTTTGAAGAGTCTGGACGCCATGTTTATAGGATCGTCTCGTAATTCCAAAAGCAACACATCCAGACTTAATGGTACTAGTCCAGGTAAAACGTGAAGTTTCGCAGCTTTTCGCTTCGTTACAAAGTTGCTATAGCTACAATGGTAGACAAAAGTCGTCGAAACACTATCGGATTTAAGACCATTTCAGCTAAAATTCACTTCTCCAAAAGGCGCATTACATTTCCCCCTCCCCCTTCGCAATGTCGGAGTGGGGGGTTGAAGTAAGTTTTGACAGTCCCAAACAACATTGCAATGGGAGGGTGGGGGAGAGAGAGAGGGGGCGAGTTCTGAGATTGACGAAAAATAAGAGGTCCATTTCGAATTGTCTCAGTTTTTCTGTCCGCCATTGTAGCACCTGAATTGCTTTACGCACCGGGTTTAGACGAAAGGATTAACTGCCTTTAAATTATTGATCCTATCTAGGCACGTTTTGGTCGCCAGGAGTCCTACAGGCATCTACACCTGGTAACATCACACTCGAGTCGCCATCTTCAAGTCCTCTAGTAGCCATGGGACAGAGACCGCTTATTATCCCAGCTACCTTCTCGCCCTCTGGACACCATCACAAGAACAATGTCTTTGGTATGTCAATATTCCACTGAACTCACTATCATCCATGTGTATAGTTTCTTTCCCTGGCAGGCGAAAATCATAGACTACAAAGCAATCCCTACAGAATCACGAGATTCCGCTAGGAATAATGGCAAATGTGGAATACTAAACTATTACTTATTACTGGACGCGCGTGGTTATAAGCGTGCGGTAAACATGTCATCAATCTCCTTAGATACGTCCGATAAACCCTTGTGGAACGAGCAGGTGCCAGTACTGTCGAATGCATGCGCTTCTCCCGCACAAAATTGCTATATAGATAGCACAATATTGCTATATGGATTCTCAATCAATTATTGAAAAACAAAAGCAGAAAAAAAGGTAATATAAGTATCATGAGTGTTCTATCTCAGCTAGCTTTCTCTCTTTTTTGTTGCAGTAATGTAATAGTTTCATCTTTTCATCTAGTTTTTTTCTTCTAAATTTTCCTTTTATTTAAAATATTTCTCTTTTTGCTTTCCCTTTTTCTATAGTACACCCTGCCTTGACTAGCTTTGCTATTTGCAGGGCGTGATCCTATGTAATCTGGTTTTTGTTTTTTAGAATAAATAAAATTGATTGATTGATCGAGTTTGATACCGGCAAGAGGATACCAATGAAGTTATCATGAACGTGTTCAATCTCGTTCCCAGAGCCTACTCCGCTGTTGTTGTAGGCTCTGGCGGAAGACAATCGTAGGCCGATTCTGATTGGCTGATATTCCCGCTCGCCATTTTGAAATTTGCCTAACCGACAATACCGGATATCCTAGATTCTAGGACTTCCTGTTTCATCTGCGTCCAGAGCATCAGACAGTCAGCATGACCGAGAGGCTCTGGGAACAAGATTGGAACTTGTTTGCATGCGCACACTACAAGGTTTTAGTATTGGTACCCAGAGATCGTCCAACGTACGTTCGCACACGTTCTATTAAACGTGCGCGTCGTACCTTGATTTGTCCTCCCTTTATCCTTGGACGAACAAGCGAACTCAATTCCCCTTGGGTTTTCGTTCTTTAGGTTGCCGCCAAACCATATCATTTAATAATTGCACTGAGTCAATTCAATTCAATTCAATTTTATTTACATCAAATAACATCATATAGTGCTACACACTGCCTGCTAAGTAGCAAAGCTAGTCGAGGCTGGCAGTGTGGGTGACGTGTGGGTTACTAAGTTGCTCCGGCGATGCTCAGTAAATCGTCGGTAGTTTCGAAATCAGTTGAAAAGGATAGCACTCGGGAAGTTTACATGAGGACGACGAACACCTTGACGAATATCCTAACGGATGATCAATTCATCATTGCTTTCTCAGGAAATCGACACCACCAACTCGTGGATGAGAGCATGGACTCGGCGGACGAAGAAGACTATGAGGTAGATCAATGTCAATTCGGTTGTACATACTCGTCTGCATGTTTATTAACCCCAATCCCGAGATAAAATATAACTTTTTAAATTGGATAATCCACGTGGTACAATCTACCAATGCAAATTGATTTTGTATTAGTTGGATTGTTCCATGATGATATTTGGTTTCTTATGGCTGAATGTCTTTTTTTTTTTTTGTAGAAATCGCACTCATCTGTATCAAACTCCCGCCGGATGGGCCACATGACGCTTCCAAGGGAGTTAAGTTTCCTTATCAAGCTGCTGGCATTTCTATTTACCTGTAGCCTGCTCGTCAATATACTTTTACTCGTTCTGGTAATAATTCTTACAGCAAAGAGTTAATACCAACTCGCTGTTGTTGTTTTTTAAAGAAAGATAGAATCGCTGGGCGATTTCAGAAAATATATGGAACACCTGTCCTCGATGGTCAGGGTTTTTTCGAAATTGTTAAGACTAAAAGTAGTCTGTGATTAAGAAATCCTCAATCTTTTGAATTTTAGACAATCTCAGAATTCTAAAACGTCACCCTATGGTTGGATTATTGAGTAATTCTGGAGTTCAGTCATGCTTGTCTACAATCAACTGCAAAAGATGTTGAGAATATCCCTCGAATACAGTAAAAACCCGCATAAAAGAACAATTGGATTAAGAACACTCGGGCAGGGTCAAAAAGGTAATACCTTATACATGAGAACACGAGCAGCCTGAAAAATGAAAATTGTTCTTATACATAAAAAAAGATGGCTACTAGTTAGATTCGAGTACAGTAAACCCACTGTGGTAGTAGATGCAGTAGATCAATATAATATGCTATACTGTATGGTGATTTCCAGGGTGCATTTATCAAATTGTTTGTGGACTAATTGTTGTTACTAAATGACTGTTACTTTCTGCCAATCACATTCTTCATTTGACTGTTGGTAGTGTACGCAGTATTTGATGTTAAGAAACAATGTTAAGAACACCTTAAGAACATTTTCAGGCTGATTTTGCTGAAAACACCCAATGTAAAAGAACAAAATCAGCCTGAATCCCCAAAACACCTGTTAGTTTATGCGGGTTTTTACTTAGAAGGGTCAGAAGGCGGAAAGTTGCAAAATTCACGCGTGAATTCGTTTCTTTGATGTGGTCTAGATCCTTGAATGTGAAACGTGGCCTTTGATTGTAAGTGTTGAATGTGATTTGTATCCAGTTTTTGGTGTCGAATTTTGCAGCATTCCGCCTACCATAGTCGAACATGCTTTTCTGTGACGATTATAGACATAAAAATCTCAATCCTTTTGTCGGTGATTGTAGGTGTACTGGAGATCAATCTGGAATTGTATGTTGGAGTTTAACGAAAAAGAGTCTAAGCTTTTCAAAATATTGTATTAAAATATTGAGTTGAAATGTTGTACGGTAGATAACATAATTTATAGATAACTTGTTTTTAAAAGTTTTTCTTGTTTTGTACATAATAAAGAATTGACATTTAGTATTTTAATTGTTGTATGTCCTGTTGTACGCTTAGCAGATGGCTGACCCAATGCGGTTTTACTATTGCATCACATATCCCAATAATGTATTGAGGAAGGTAGATGACGCCTAGTACAGAGATGATCCCAGGCATTGCGCAGTTGGATCTAACATCTACACTCTCCATGTTAACTGGGCATCTCGGAATTCCAGGGTGGGTGGCCATCAAATACAGCTGGAATTCCAGGGTGGGCACCCCGGTATTTGAGCAAAATTCCAGGGTGGGATCCCAAAAATATGGATTTCCAGGGTGGGTTAACAATTGCCAGGGTGATCCAGTCTGAATTCTCTAGGGACGACCTAAAATTTCCAGGGTGGGGGAAATATTTTTAAGACTTCCCATTTCAGGAAAAAGTGATTGGCTAGTATCCGCCCTCAAGAAGGAGACGTCGGTACTTCTCATCCGTTTTGCCCCTTTTCTCTTTAATGATTGGCCCGTAACATAGCTTACGCCAGGCTGGTGACTGTAATATTGAGACATTGGTAACAAATAGACGAATTTCTTTGCTGTGAAATATAAATCCGAAACCCTTCGACCTTCCGCGACCGTGAGGATTTTCGCAAATTTATGCTCGAAGACGTGCGTCAAGTAGTCTACAACTACTTGATTGATTCAGCCCGTTCTGTAAAATATTCTATTGCAATGCCTACGTATCATTTACAGTTTGGTTGAAGATTCTATTTCTGCGGCGACAATCAACCAGTCTCGATAATCTTTATTAAAATAGTAGAACATATATGGATTAAAAATGGACTCAATTTTCGTCATCGGAGGAGAACTCCAAGTCCTGGACAATATCTTCCATTCCATCAATGTCCTTGTCATTTACGTCGAGTTTAGTTTCATTCTGATCCTTTGATTGCGTTTCTTGTCGCTCGTTCTGTTTCTTAGAGGATTTCTTGTCATTTTTCTTAGGCTTTCGTTTCTTCTGTTTGGGCTCTTCATCGCTGTCTGAATCTGGAAAGTCTTCTTCGTCATCCTTCAAACAAAAGCAAAATATCTCTTGAATTAAAGTTGTCTTGGAAACGTAAAAAATAACGGTTTTTACTTGGATGTGACTACATAATGGCTAAGGAAATCCCGTGGTGAATTGGAACGTCTCCTGTCGCAAAGTGAGGTGAAGACCAACTAGCAAATGACGTCAAATGGTGCTGTCACCAGAGCCATGCGAGGTGACGAGCCGGAGAGTTATAGGTACAAGAATGAGCTGGATGCGGTGAATGCAATGCTATGGTATGTTCTGCGTGTGGTGTTTAGCCAAATGTTCAGACCAAATCGGCTTACGGTGTTTACATCTTGTTGCCACTTAATTCAGAGTAGACGAGTGTATTTGCAGAACTAACAAAAGTATCCACCCGAAGGAATCATCACATGATCTGAAAGATGTAAACACCGTTCGCCGATTTGGTCTGTGTACTGTTAAACCTCAAATTCAGTCTCGAACCCAGACGTTATTTTTTTGCGTCTCTTGCGGTGACTTTCTCCATGAAAATTGTTTTGGTATCCCATAACTCTCTGCGCGCCCTGTTAAAACTATCCCACAACTCCCTGCGCGCCATGCTAAAACTATCCCACAAATCTTTGCGCGCCCTAAAAAAAAGCGGAAAGCGTCTGGGTACGAGAGTGGAACCTGGATGTGCCAGACACCTGCAACCTAATGCATAGAATAAAACTAACCTGGGCGTCGCTGGTAATGGTTGGCTTGAGGGACTTCCACGTATTGTAAAACTTCACGATCGAGTTCGGTTGCTGTTTATACTGCAGAGTCCAGCGTTCCTGGAAAAAAAAGAAATCAGAGCCGATCCAGGATAGATTTCCTTCTTATACGCTAGCGATATATTCCCTAGTCACGATCAAATTTCCCGTGTTCAAATGTTCTGCCCCGTTTATCCGCGGAAAATTGTTTTTCTCTCTCCATTTACTGCGATTTCCATAATTCTGCGAACTCTACGCCAACTAACAAACGGCGGTTTGGCTATTAGCTATTTTTTAATTAATAACACCACATTTTTCACCATAAAATTGTCATAAAAGGTTTGATTGACAGAACCAAAACGTGGTTTGGCATTCGGAAATACAAAGTTGGAATTCGCAGAATAATAAATATGACAGTAGCTAGATGATCATGACTCAAACAGTTTACAGAGGCACTCACCACTTCCGGTAAGTCTTTTGGGCTAAACGACACTGTTGACCTACGATCAGTGACCTCTTTGGATGTCTCCTCTATCTGGAATGATAAAAAATATTATCATCAACAAGCACTGGTCAGTTCATAAGTAAAGGGGTCGTATTCTTAAAGGTGGACTTGAGTCTCTAGTTGCAATAATAATACAATGGCGCACAATTTTACCATTTTTCCCGGTTAACGAAACCCAAAACTAGTATAGTTATACAGGGCTTACATATGAGTATAAAACATGGGCATAGGCTTCACATTTTGAGGCGCAATTACTGAACGTCGAAAAGCATTTACGTTGAATCACCGTTACACCCGAAACGGACAGAGTAGCGAGCCTACAATACGGTTGTGTAGTCCTGTTTCTAACTCCAGACTGTTCAGACGCCAGAATTTGAGAAGGGGGGGGGGGGGAGGTCACATCTGTACAAATGTTTGGTTCCCTTTTTAAAAAGGGGGGTCACAGGCACCCCAGGATCCACCCCCCCCCCCCTAGCTACGCCCCTGGACGCACTGTGCTACCTAGGCTATAGGTAAGAAGATTTATTATCAAAATAAAACCTCAGGCAGGAGTGGATCCAGGAAAAAGGGAAAATCATGAATTACTATCGCTTTATATAAACAGGGCATCTCTTGCCCCTTCAAATTCGCCCGAGGACCTGGTCTATTAAAACTGGATTGTCGCTGTACTGAAAATATGCCTTACCTTGTCTAACAACTGTTTCATTTGTTTACGGTACTTGGGTACTTTTGTCGTTTTGATAAACTTGCGTAACTGTTGAATAAAAAGATCACCTTGGCTTGGTAAGTTGGTGAGAGCACCATAGCTGACAAACGAAAGATCCTGGAATATCAAAAGGTTAGCCGGATTTACCGTCTACACCCACAACTGCGTTACCTCATAATCTCCGCATCCCTCTGGTAATTATATAACGCGTAATTGCTTCACTGTTTTCGCAGATGGGGGAGGGTGAGCCAGAACGGGTTGGGGGAGGGGGTGCTCTCGGGGACCTCCCCTTAGAGACTCCGCCACCCACGGAAATTTCAATAACCGATGAGTCCCCCTTTCCTTGAAATTTCAAGCCCCAAAAGAGACACCCTCCCCTGAAGTTTCAATTTCTGGGGACGAAACATTCCTGACAGACCCCCTTGAATTTCCTGAGCCCCTAACAACACGCACACATGCAATCAGCTAATGCTTATGATGTTAACCTACCTGTACCACAGATGGAAGAACTATTTCTGGAAATGCTATGGAGTGGCCATGAATGGAAAAGAATTCCAACAGGAGCTCAAATATATGGTCAATAACTGCGTCCTGAAAAGATAAATAAAAGAGTTTGGGCAAGCTTGGTTATCGCAGAAGTCACTAGTTTTACGTGAAAGGTCAGGCTCGAGGATATAAACCTTTTTTGCTATTGTTTATTGTTTCTCATCTAGCATATCCCTTGTTTTTAGAGCCATAAATGAATAAAGAAAGCCAGAAAACGTTTTGCTTGGTTTGTGACCCTTTCATTCATTTGCGTACCCCTAAAACATACCATTTATTAGTGAAAGCCCTAATGTTTATCCGATACCCCCTAAAAAAAATCCTGAGACGATTTTGACCCCTACAAAATACGACGAGCACCCCCTATCAGGTCGACATGTGAAGACCCCCCCTCCGGATTTTAGCTCAGTTCAGTTCAGTTTATTTTGCCTCCAGTGTAACATAAAATAGGGCTTCTATGGCGCAGCAGCCCAAGAAGCTATCAAAGCTTGTGTAAAGGGCTGCCAGTAATAAATATCAGTAATAAATAGCGTCTGGCTATGCCTTGCCATATTCTTTATTGAAGGTCTTCTGAAAGATTGCGAAACCCTGGTACTTGTAAGCGTGTTTTACATTAGTCTACACTCCCCGGGGTTCTCCAGTATCAAACGGACGGGGATGTTGTTCGGGAATTTTGAAAAACAACCCTAAAAGATTCCAAAGTGGGCGAAGATACCCTAAAAGATACTTATTTGTAAGGGTATCTCAGCATTCCCATTTTCGTCCCTAAAAGATACCCAAAGCTCCAATAAAATCACTTCTGAAATTTATATTACAAGATGCGGAATTTTATAACTTGAATTAATCAATACGAAATAAGCTGAAATATATCTTACGAGTAGAAAGGACAGGGTTCAAATAGCAGCCGGGTGCCGGTGATAGCCAGCACTTTTTGCTTCTTTGCCGGCCATTTTTAGGTCATAAAAATAACAACAATCATAACCAAATTGAACATTGTGTGGTTAAATGTGTGTGAAAATGACCAAAAAGCGATTGCAAATTGTGCAGCAATTTAGTGGATGGTACAAAAATTGCTCTATGATGCGTATACCATGTCATATTATCTGCTTCAATTTTCGGCAAATTTGAGCAGATTTTGAAAAACAATTTTGAACCCTGAAGGACTAGGCGTTATACATGTACGCCTTTACGAAGTCAACTAATGAGCTAGTCACATCTAATTCGACAGAGTTTGACGCGTCTTCCTATCTTAACAAGAAACTAGAGAATGCATTTAGTAAACTTTCTCAAACAAAAGAAAAACATGTAGTCATGAAATAATGTCGACAACCGCAGAGCTTGTGACGTAGAATTTCAAGCATGCGCAGATACAGAAGCAAGCATGCGAAGATACAGAATAAATATCCCACATGGATAAGAGTTGCGGTTTGGGTGACCAGCGTTCACGAAATCCTAAAAATATTTCACCAAGGCATAGGGTAGGAACCGGAAGTGCATACTATCATTAGTTCTGATCCCGGGTTGGCAAGGGTCCACCTTATGCGCTTTGAAGTGTCGAACGAGACACTTCATCCAGGGTACCGTCTCTATGACTACGATATAGATACTCATTTATTAAACATGAGTGTCTTTATCGTAGTTATAAACACGGTGTATACAGAATTACCGTCCCAGCAGATGCAGTTCCATGCTTCCCCATGAGTAGGAGACTAACATTTTACCTCAAACGGCTTGGTTGCCAGTTGCGACTTGGATACTTTCAATATACAGGAAAAGTCCGTTGGCTTTGCAGTTGACATTTTAACTTTCTTGTTGAATTCTGGGGAGTCCAAAATCTACAAAACAATTTATTCAGATTATAATTTGTCTTTGGAATGAGTATAGTCGAACAGATTTATGTTTTACCTCGATCAAGAATGGAGCAGTAGGAACATATGTATCTGTAGCACTGGACAGCATATTTAGCGAAATGATGCAGTGAAATCTCAAAGGGTAGTATTTACTGGATGGTAACAATCTGGGACGATAAAAGAAAAAGAAACGAAATGTATTTAGAAACATAACTAAAACAGAAATTACTGCATAACACCGTGTTCTCCAACCTCTACCCTAGGTTGTACCCGAGTCTCCAAGCTTCACTCGTTTACTGACGCTAAGCTATGACGCTGCAATTGGCTTAGCGTGTCAGTGTTTGGAGACCCTAGTACCCAGGGTATCCAACTTCCCAATGTTGGACCACTTTTGCCGTCTTGTGTGATTGTGTGCGCATGCTCCGCGGGTAAGCGTGGACACATTCTCGTACCCAGAGCTCCCCGGCTCGTCTGCTCGCGGCGGAGGCTCATGGGAACATCCAGTTGAGGGCCTTTGCTGATTGGCCGATTTTGAACGCTGGGGCATGCGCAGAAAAGTGTGTCTCTCAACGGCTCTGTATCAAACCTCACGCATGCGTCAATGGTTATCACCAGAAGATGACGAGCCGGGGAGGTCTGGGTTCGAGAATGGCGTCAACACAAAGTGAAGGCCAATTTGGTAACCAGAGTAGAGTCGGACAGATAACATGTTTTCGACCGAACCTTACAGTCAGTTGCATAGTACATTTTATTGCGCTAATACTAGTCTGACACTTTCTCTAGACATTTTGTTGATCCGTCAACTGAGACTCTCTCAGTTCCGGGGAATTCGCATATGCGCCCTTGAAAAAGTGGTACGTTGGACCCTGGTTGGACACTTTGTTTTCTATTGTAACTTTTGGCACTTGGATCAGCAAGACTAAAATTCTAAAATTCCCCAGGTTGTGTTTTCGGATTCCATGCTCGTGAAAGCCTTCAGCTCAGACCCCGGCTAGAGAGAAAAATATCCTTGAATTTGTCACCTACTTTATTGCTCCTAGGATAACCTGAACCAGAGGATAAATAAGCGGATTCAAAACTCCATTACTCGACACCTCACTCAACACTCGGCACCACAAGTGGAGGCAATGGACGAACTGCCAGTTGTAAACCGATTGGTACGACTCCTGGCAAACAGAGAAATAATATAATTACTTTCTGTTGTTATTCCAAAATTGGTTATAGTTAGGGCCTCCCCTGCAGCGATCTAGAGAACATGAAAAGGAGAGCATACATGTATATGCCCAGGGCGGGGAACGATCGTCGTATCTTATAGCGGTCAAAATCACGGGGTGATCTTGATCTGCAATAGATTAAAGGGAGATTGGTATCTTTTTCTGCCCTTACGAGAGAGTACTTGATGACAAGACGAATTAGACAACGTTAAAGGCAGCATTTCAATCAAAGACGGAAATTTCTGTCACACTTTCTTAGTCCGATCGGTTAGTTGTTGAATTTGATTCGTTTCTCATTAGCTAACAGTGCGTTCACACTCATCAAGTTCACGTTGCATTGAATATACAGAACTCAATAAGATTAAAGCTCGGGTACAATTTGGTACAAATGTCACCACAGTAGGTATTATTAGAGGCAATCAACCGATGTGACATTTGTGATGTTTCACAGGAGGTGCAAATGGAGGAGATGAATTTTGAAACATGTTTAGTCAGCAAAGTGTGGACGCACTTTAAGCATGAACTTTTCTATACTCATCTGAAATCCGCTCTATGTAACTCAGTATATACCTTCTTGTTATTCATAATGGCATTCCTGAGATGTATAGCCATCTGCCGTATGTACACAAAGGCATGCTGATATGTCATCTGAGGATCAACCCTGAACACCTCCACCAAGCAGTTCTGCATGAAAACAATCTGTGGCTTGGTCTTGGGAGACGTGAACTTGGTGTTCTTCACAAAACCCATGTATAGTTGCTATGGAGACAAATAAATTAGTTTTCTGGTACAAGTAGCTACACTTACAAAGAAAGGAGCAAGGGATGCCTGTCAGTAACACTAAAAACCCTGTGGTATTACCAGTATGAAAATTTACAGCCTGACACAACCAAAATCCAGCAAAATTCAGGCCAGAAAACAAGATATAAGCGAGACATCCAATTTGTCTCGCTTCATCAGGTGAGCAAGACTTTTTTCTTGCTCCTTTATCAGTGAGATTCCAACCAAACAGAGCGTGACACAGCATAATTTGAGGAAACTGTCCGCATTATTCCAGTGGCCCTGGATATATAGGGGAGTAGCAACCAAAAACAAATGAATAGTTCCTGGTGTCAATATTGATCAGCTTTTTCAAAGGCATGAACCATGCCACTCAGTGTATTCACTACAAAGAATTTGTGGCTTCTTGAACTGCTTTATTCTATTTGTGACATGGTGCCAAAACATAGTACACACTTGAATTGTAAACATGTAAAAAAAGGCTTTGTCCAACAGATTGGACAGGCACAACATTAGGTTCCTGAGGAGCACAACAGAACAAGTTCACATGGGAAAATTAGTGAAGAAATCTTAGTATACTGAAGAAGAGGGGTTTTAAACAAATAGAAAAAAGATACATCACATGCAAAATTATGTGGAAAATCACCAAATTACATGAGGTATGAAGTGGGATTGCATAATTATTTTTGGGATGATTGGCAAAAAACTATTACAGAAAACACTCAGGTCATAGAAGGTTCTTGCAGGGGCATCAGATATCCTTATTAACATGCATATGGCCATGATACCTAAAGTCATAGATGATAGTAACAAAACATATTCACATTTGCAAATACCTTTAAAGAGAACTCTAGTAGAGTTGATGGTAGGAGTGTAATTAACTTGCTGATGCCAAGAAAGGCAACCACTCTGACGTTATCATCGCCTGTACCCCACATACGAACCAGTCTCTGAATGAAACAACAAGCACTTCATCATTCATTATCATATGGGGTATTCACTCTAATGCCACCACATTTCATTGTAATAGCAGATCAAGTAGCATGAAATGACATTATTGCAGTAATTAATTAGTCAGTGCAGAGAGTTCACAGAATTAAGAAAAGCATATCAAAGCATTCCAAAGTGGTAGCTTTTGCAATACATGTACCTCTGAGTGGTTTGTGATTGTTAAGTGTTAGTGGTGCTTTCTCTAGGGAAGCAACTAACATGTGGTTTGACAGCCGCTTCAGAGTTTGCAGAATTACAAAAACTGGAGCATTATCTGGGAGCCTGTCATGATAAGCAAAACTAATAAGACCATCCTATCACATAACTATTTTACAACATGTAAAGCTAAGAAGCATGGTCGGATGGATTGAGAAATAGCAAGATTATATATGATTTGTTTTTAAGGTGTCTGCCTTCGCTGGCCGTCATTACGGGATGATACTTCTTTGATTTGAGAGATGTGCAGAACAGCTGTGTGACAGGCTCCCTTTAAGCTGAACACTTCTGTAATAAGATGAGAGTCAAGGGGAAGGAAGGTGATGTTTTTAATGAAGGATATGAACTTAAAGAGAACTACCATTTGTCAGGAATTGCTTTACCTTAATGAGCATTCTTGTCAGTTTGGGATAACAAGCATAGTAGGACGACAGCTGCTGAGTGTGCTTTAGCATGACACATACCATGGAGGGGTCAGCTAGGGTGCGAAGCAGCTGAAAAATGTAGACATCCATCAGGAAAAATAAAATCAAAATCACACCAAAACAAGAGCTGACAGTGTCTCCATTGGCAACTAGATTCAGGCTCTCATGGTCAAATTAATGTTAGAAGAGCTATATTATAGTTGCTAAATAATTTAAAAAACGTTTTTTTATTTTAATAAATAATATTACGAATGACAAGTACAAACAAATTATTATTGGAAAAACATAGTGCGGAGGAGGCCAAAGAGTCAAGATTATTCTGTTTTTGATCATACCTATTTTTGCCTGGACATTTGGAAAAAGATTGCATGTCTAATTAAGTAAATTGCATTCTCTCGAAATTTAAATGCACACTGAAAAGGTTAGCAGGAAGTCAGGCCAGTGTTTGCCAAGCAATGTAAATAATCAGGTTCTTACTTGCAAAAGGTCTGTTAGATAAAACTTGACTTGATTCTTTACTTGAGACCAGTCTTTGTGACTTGAGGGTAGATTGCTATGAAACAGTTAATGATATGAATATTATTTGATGTTGTTGTTCCTGTTTGTATTTAATATCAGAATTATCATTTAAGATTAAATTTACAGCAATAAGAACTGGACTGTTACATACATTTTGCCATGTTTCCTTGTGGCTTCCCCAACATGATGACGTAACAACACAGGCACATGTTTTAGGCACAGTTGTATTATGGCATTGAAGACTATTCATAGGCAAAAAAAAAAAAGAAAAGAAAGAAAATGAAATAGAGAATAACAAAATGAATGAACAATGAAGGAACAAATAAAACAAAGGGACAATTAAATTTGTAAGCAATTATTCATTACCTAAGTTCCCTTCGACTCTAAACAAGTGTTGTCTGCTAGACTTGGATTTGGCCTCGTCATCCAGTATGTCATCAAGAGCTCCATGGACAGCAGATCTGAATGCTTTCATAACTTGCCGAAGGGACTGAAGGGACATTTTCTAGAAGGAAAACAAATATACATGAGCCTATGTACATATGACAATCTTTCCAACTTAACATCCATGTGCTAATTCCCATTTCAGTTCACTATAGCATTCATTTCAATAATGTTTTTTTATTTGGGATGCTTCCATATTGTTCGTATATCCTGTTGTGCATAAGCAGAAAAAGAAACAATTAAGTTTATAATCCCAGGGGAGGGGGGACATGGGAAAACATAATGCCCAAGCCAGGGGAGCCAATTGATTTATATCAATCAATCAGTCAATACTTTATTCACATTTCCATTCAATATATAATTACGTACACGTATAGGAGAAAAGTGGTGACTATAATATTTCATTACTAGTTTTGATAAGTTTACATTTTGAAGTTAATAAGGAGAAGAAATACAGAAGTATATTTGTAAGGAAATGCCTAGAGCCTAAATCAACCTAATTGGTTTTCAGGTTAGGTCCCTAGCCAGAATATGTTGTAAATTATAAGTAGAAGACTGCTGTCTTAACGTAGGGGGCTGGGAGATGTGCAAAGCTGAGTATACTAGGGGTGCTTGCTGGAGCAAGCATGCCCTATATTTTGAGAGCAAGATCATTGGACATCCATGCATTCACACTTTCTTCTTTTGTCAGGGAAATAAATTTGCTAAAATCATTTGTAGGGCATCCTATAATAGCCATATATACATTGTTACATAATATCTTTATTTTGACATGCTGGCCACAACAATTGTCTATAACTTAAAAAAAAAATGCTGATTTCCATGTGGGGTGTCCAGGATTTTCCAGGAAGTCTTCAGTTATTTTTCCAGGAGTTTTTATTGAACAGAAATGCCCCTGCCCCCCAAAAAAACAAGTCTGGAGGATGTCATAATTTGCAGCCCAACATCAGATTCACGAAACTGACTGATTCAACCACATTTGAGTTGAAACATTTTTCCAGGCATTTTCCAGGATTTTCCTTAAAATTCCAAGACTATCAAGGACTTTCCAGGAGGGAAATGAAAATCCAGGATTTCCTGAACCCTGATAATAGTAGTGATAATGCCAATTTACAATAATATGCTTCCACACAATACACAACATTGTCCTACCTCTAACCCCTGCTTCCATTTCTTTATCATTTCCATCGTAACAAGCTTCCCCTTCTTTTTTGCAAGAGTTTCATCTTCATCCTCTTCTCCAAGTTCATCCTGATTATCAACCATTTCTTCTCCTGATTCTTCACCACCATCATCTGATGACACATCATGGACATCTTTCTTCTTTTTATCATGGACAACTTTCTTCTATAGAGAAAAAAGTATTCACTTTTTAATTGAACGTGTGTACAACAAAGCCTATGCAAAAAAAAAAACCTGGCAGAATGGAATGCTTAAGCCCCAGTTACACAACAAAAACGTGGCACGTTTCCGGTTTTATAAAAGCTCTTACACTAGTTCCGACGATAGTGCAGATCGCTCTCGTGATCGGCATGAATTTTGAGAATTACGCACAGAACGACGGGAAACAAGGGCGACGATGTTCTTGTGATCACAAGAGATCATAACAATAGCTCCGATAGTCTGCGTGTAGCTCTCGTGACCGTTCAGTTCCAGTTCACGGTTTAAGTGCGTTGGTACGGTACGATCCTTGTGGTTCGCTTTTTTGTAAAAAAGTAATAAGCTTTATTAAAAGCGAAAACACACGTCTATCTGAAAGAAAACGTAGCGTCATGACGTTAGTAAAGCGAAGCGATTGGAACTCAAACTGCTGAAAAAGGCAAAATACATGTTGCGGCACTAGGAAAAAATATTGCGCACTCCCGCATAATTTCGTATTTTTTGCGCATAATATAATTTCGTATTTTTAGCGCATAATTTCCGAAAAAATCGTGCATAATTTCCGAGAAAATCCCGCATAAAACCACGGGCCCTGAAGCTAGATAGGTTATAGCATATTGACAAATCCACAAGTTTACCTTTTTGTCTTCAGCATAACTTGCAACACTTTTACCCTCATCTTCATTGTCCTCTTCTTCACTCTCTTCATCCTCTCCACTGTCTGAATCACCAAACTTTAACAGTTCTTGGTCGTTCTCTTGGAGGAACTTGTAGAATTCTGGGTCTTTCGCCTGTAGCCTTGCCAGTTGATCTTTATGAGCAGATGCTTTGGAAGTTTTCCTGTGCAGAAAATATTTTGGCAATGTCTTTGCTAGTCATGTATAGTAGTGTATAACATGAGTCGTGTCAGAAACGTATAGGTGAGTTGAAAGGTGTAACAAACATACATTGCTTTAGTGCCAAGCTGTGGAATATTCGCAGAATAAACAATTGAACAGATATTGAAAATAATGTTGTTGCAAGACTTCAAGATGTTAAATGTTAGCATATTATCATTTACCACAGTTGCTTTATTTGAGCGAAAAATTAAATATTATGAAGAGAAAACCTGCTTGGGTTAGCAGTCGAGAGTTCATTATTGACCAAATATGGTCATAAACTGGCCACGAATAATCCACAGCTTGGTTCGCCATTAAACATGTTTCAACTAAGTTATATGTTTCTGGTCGTGTATAACATGGGAAGGGTCTGTAATTAGAATTAGGTACCAACCTACATGGATATGGCTCTTTTGAGCACTGATAGAGAACTTGGGACATTGTGTGGTTCCAGAAAATATCCATACCCCCTCCACAGAAGGGTGTTGAAAAGTGACCCCCCACCCCTCTGGAATTTCCAAGGAAAAATACAGTATTTGTATGGAAATGATCAGGTAAATTGACCTCCCCTCCCTCCCACCCCTCCGGAATTTCCAATGCCCTTCCGTAGGTGGGGTATGGATAATTTCTGGAACCACACATTTCACAGTCTATACCTTATGCATGAGTCAATGCTAACTATCAACTAATTCCCACACATCGCACCTGGGGACTGATCGGATACCAAAGTGTCAGCGTCTTCTACTAAATTATATATCTTTTGACACCCCTTGGGGAGGAGGAGGGGAAGTTAGCATTGACTCCTGCATTACATGAAGTGATAGCCTTCTCCACTACCCTTCCCTATTGGTTCTTCTCTACATAGTTCTCACTGGTTTTTTAATAGCCTCCTATGCAGCTGCTTGTGTGTCTATTGGAGAAAGTGAGACAAGTGACACACAAGCAACTGCATAAGGAGACTAAGCTTGGGTAATAGTGGTCAAAACTTTACTTCACATGTTACTACCATTTGCGTCCATCTATGAAGCATGACTAATTTTTTGTGTTGGTTTGTGCTTCTAATGCACCAGTCAATTGACAACCCCGCACCTCCCCCCATTCGCGCATTAGTGGGGCATTCACCTTTATGGCAAGTGAAAGGCAGTGAGTACCTCGGTTTGCGGGGACAATCTGAGAGGTGAATGCAACGTCACCAGGGTAACAATTAAGAGTGAATGCGCTCCTTGCCCAACGAATTTAGAAAAATAACACAAAGGATTTTTACTCACTGAAAAGAGTCATGTCAATGGTGCAATAAAACCATATTTTTCTACTTGCATGTACTTTCGCTAGTGTAGATTAAAATTTAATACGTGTAATTCAAGTAACAAAAATCTGCAGTTGTCGTGTCTTTTGTGAAGTAAGGGGCTGTTCATGTGGAGGTGAGACAGCCCGGAAAGCGGGGTGGTTTCTGTTGTGTTGTGTCCCGGGGAAGAGAGTGACTCCCCGCTCGATGTACTGTGTGGAAGCTGTGAAAGAAAGCCCATCTCCCGACCAACGGGGCAGTAATGTAGTGTGAATTCTGTACGAAAGCCCCACTAGTACCCCCCCGCTAATGCGCGAATGGGGGGTGCGGGGCTGTCAATTGACTGGTGCATAATGTCCATGTTTTGTTGAGAAGTAGTCATTGTGTTTCTCACTCGCTGATTGGCTGCAGTTGTTGCCATTATTTTTTAGCCAATCAGAGAGCGAGAAACGTGACTTCTTTTCGCCAAAACGTTGAAAAGTAATCCAACGCGAAAAAATCGTCACACTTCATGGAGAGACGTAAAAAGGTAGTAAGGCAGTTATCTACATCTAAATCTACATCTATTTACAGACGAAACATTTAAGAATATCTTGTTTTCTTAAAACGTGGTTTCTAATAGCATAACATACTAAATTAAATTCAAGCTTACTTGGATTTTGCTTTTTCGTCGACCTCTTTCTCTGGCTCTAGGCCTTCGTCTTCGGACAAGTCGCTGTCCAATCCATGCAGCATGAACTCTTCTGCATCCATATCACACAGCTTTCTGTACTCATTAAATAACAGATGAAATAAGAAAATTGCAGATCGCTCTTACAAAACTCGAATATTTTTAAATTTGTTTTACCTCTTTTTTCGTGTCTTGTTGTCCGCCATTTTGAAACACGTGTTTTGTTGCTGGCCAGTGTGCGGGCTCAAGAAGAGCTGTCCAATATAACGAGTCCTTTGATTGGCGGAATTCCTTTAGCCAATCAGAAACGCGATAATAAAAAGTCCGCGCGCAGTTGTTCGCAGATAAAATGGCGGACTCCAAAGAGGTTTGTGCGGAAACTTTACGATTTTTCTTTCACACATACACATAAAACACGATGTTTTGATTGAATTTCAACTCGTTTATGAGAAGACTAATCTTTTTCTCTATTGATCGTTGAAATGCAGGCCGCCACGTTTGAAAATGACAAAGACCTGACGCAGAAACGGGTAAGATATGAATTCGAAAACTGGCATGGAATATGGTGTTTTTTACTTTCTCACTTGTATAACTCAAGCATTGAAATGCACCTCAAACGCCTTTTTTTATGATTTTCTTAATAGCAGCTTTGTTGTTGATATTACAGATTGCCACTGCGGTAAAATTTCTGCAAAATCCTCGGGTGCGAACGACTGCAATGGAACATAGAAGAGCGTTCTTGGAGAAGAAAGGTAACTATAAGTCTTACTATACAGACTCGGGTTTTTTTTTTGTTATAAGATTGAGAACTCCATGAAGTTAGTGCCTGGGGGTTAAATAGGTTGCTAAATAGGTTGCATATTCCTAGGGGTGAAAATTAAGGTACTTACCATTGGTCCAGTTGGTACATAAAATTCCAGTTGGGATGAAATCCCAAGTGGATGCACTTACCATTTGCTTATTTAAATTTTGGTTTCGATTGGTTACCTTTTTTGGTCGTAATCCGGTTGGAGTGACTGGTACAAACCATTTTCTGGTGGTTTGTTCCAAACGGTACTGTATAGACAACCTCTGAGGTTGTGTCCACTCGCCCCAACCAGAATGGCTGGTTGGTTTTTCATGATCAATTGTAAACACCGGTATGTACAAAACTCTGATCGTACAAATCCATCCGAACAGGTCTTGTTTGATTTACACACTCATCAAAAGTCTGCTTTTTCAGGCTATAGCACAAACAAAGTGGAACACATGATTTGGAAAGACAAAAAGATTGGCACATATTGTCCCAAAAAAGAATTGGCACATATGTCCAACAACACAAGCAGTTTGATTGGACATTGTCATCTCTGTTCCAATTGATGGTATAACCTCTGAAGCTTGTTTAGGTGTTCCATCTGGAATCACTGAAAAAAGTGACTGTACCATTTTCAGACATTCCATCCACAATAACTGTGTTTTGATGACATTTCATGAAATTCTGATGAACAATTTGCGAAGATTTGAGCAAATTTAGATTGAACATTTAGTCTGTTTGAAAAAAGGTTGAGATAATTAACCGATTTCAAATAAGTCAAATTTCCTATAAGCTGTATTTAGAATCTGTGAATATCTTTTGCAATCCTCCAACGAAATGACCTCACATTTTTGCAATCATGTGGATATTTGTTTTTCTAGTTTGAGTTTTTATTATAATTGGTGATGTTACAGTTTGATGTTTCTGGTGACCATGTCCATTTTAGTTCCTTCCACTACGTCCTCCACTGTGTCCCAGTGGAAAGGCAACAGACCAAGAGTCAAACTTCTAAAACAAACAACAACAAAAATAACAAATAACATACAAACAGAATCATAAACTACGGTATTCATGATTTTAATTAAATTAACTGTATATGTCAACATTCATTCTAAAGGACTTTCAAAGGAGGAAATAGATGAAGCTGTTGAGAAATCAGGAACTGCTGCAGATGAAGTGAGTTATACTAAACGTGAAATGAGCACATTCAGCCCATTATTTTAAGACCCTGTGCTTGATGGGCATGACATATTATAGTTTTGTAGCCCATAAAAAGCCTATTGGTCAAGGGAATCAAAACACAAGTTTCATACTTCGAGTTGGTGTAGCAGAACCCTATGGGGATGACATTAACTGTATCATTCAAAACAACATACTTTTCCTCAAGCAACTTTTAAACTCCTGTTATCTGACCTATGCTGACTTACAGAACTCCTGACAAATAAAATCAAAACATTTAGCTGAAATACCTTCTGTTTTTCTGATCTTAAAGTGCATATCACCCCTGAAAAGAGCAAAATGGGACGACTTCTACGCATTTCAAGCTTTAAATTGATGTGATACGTGCGATTTGGATAAAACCCCAGCTCAGTACGCGCAGCTAAAAGTAGCCAATTTTGGTCACCCTGTGGCTAACAGGCCGATAATGGGATTACCGGGTTGTGACGTGTCTGGAGGTATTCTTTTCAGCTGTCACTCAAATACAGCCGATTGCGTTTGAGCGTTTTACCCTAACAGTTCGCACGTTACATTTGAAAGTTGCGTTGTGAGACAAAAAGTCGGACGTTTCCAAGGGCAACCGCCATGTGTATTTTTCATTGACCAATAAGAAGGACAGAACTCTTTGGTTCGCCATAGAAACGTCTCGTTTCATCCTAGAAACGCAACTTTCAAACGTTCAAACATAACGTGCGAAACTGTTAGGATAAAACGCTCAAACGCAATCGGCTGTATAGATTCACAGAGAAGTGTACTACACAGTATATTATAATTTTCCACGGATGCACAAGAAAAACTCATTTTGATACGCTTGTCAACATCTATACACACAAATTATTTCGTATTTTGAATGTTTGAAATGTTTTTCGCCACTATGAAAGAACAATACCTCTCGCCACGTCATTCGACCCAGGTCCTTTTTAGTGCGGCCATCTTTGTCGAAGGAAATAATTTAAAAATCTGCAAAATATTCAATTTTCAATGAAATCAAAAACAGTTTTCGGGAAGTTACTTCTGATGTCCTATACTATTTGTACCATCTTGCTCTTTTCAGGGGTGATATGCACTTTAACCTATTATAATAATTGTAAAATTTCAGCACGTTCCTGCACCATCTTCTGTTACTCCGTACCAAGGATTCCCTAATCAAAGGTTTGTTACTGACATCACATATCATGTTTTCCTTTATTAATCAGTAATGGATGATGTGAACAAATATTTGCTGATATATCAGTTCTTTCCCTTTAGTATTGTCGCAGCACCAGTGCCCTATTACACATGGAGAGGATACATCGGTGCAGCTATCATTGGCGGTAGTCTTGGCTACATCATTGTAAAAATATTCAAGGTACAGTAAAAAATGTCTCAGTCATCGCTTTAGATTTAAATATTTTGTTTTATACTTATTTATTTCCAATGTGTTTGTGTTGGACATTTGGCTCCTCATTCTATTGGCAACTTCCCCCCAGTAAACTGTATACATGGCATCTGGTAAGAGTACGACAGTGCAATTCTGCACTATCAACCAAAACTTGCATTATTTCGCACTTTCTCGATTTTTTCACTACACTTTTCCAAACTTCCGTTGAAAAATTGTTAAAACAAAGAGAGCAAATTGTTACACAAAATTCTACCTTCAGTGAAGAAACTAACAAAAAAAAATGTGCTGCTTGCATACCATATGGAGGGTGTTTTATTGCAAAAAAACATGGCAGAGAAATCTCTTCCAGTCATTCTAAATCTCTGATCTTGGATATAGTGGTTTCAATAAAATTTGTCACCCAAAAGACTAAAGCCTCAAGCTGTTGGCGCCAAGCCTTGTGAGTCATTTGTTCTCTCACGTGCTAATCAAAATTCAATTCAATTTACGTGCGTGTTGGGAACAGCACGATTTTTAATTTATAGTGCACTTCAAATCTCAAATTGGAGGGTGCAAGAACTTTATTCTTAAACGTGAACGACAGTACTGTGTACAGCATTAAGCTGTCCATTTTACTTTTCACGCTTTTCCTGTGTCAAGAAGGAAATCAAATACTGACGGGGTATTTTGTGAGATGATTGCATGAGACCCGAACTACTGAAAGTCCGCTGGAATATTCTGTAGAACAAATATCTAGAAAGAAAGAAATATTTCGCAAATTCTATTCTGTTTTCCGTCCGTCCGTTTTTGCTAGTCATCCTACTCCTTCGAAGGTAGTGAAGGAGTAGTAAAAATTCGCGTAAAAATTCAAGACACGCTTATTAATAATTAGTAATACATCTCCAGAAAGCTTTCTAGGCACCCAAAATAAAATTTCAATTGAGCATTCGATTGGAACGAAGTACAATTATTATAATTGTAAGTGTCTTTATTTCATTTCTTTGAGAAGCGAACTCTTTGAGCAAAATAAACACAGAATGCTAATTGTATCATCCAAACAATTTTGAGGGAAATTAGATTTTGGGTTGTGACCGTGAAATGTCAAATTTTGCTGAGCTTTGGCTGAAATTTTTATCAGACATTCGCTCTTAAGAATGCACATTTTTAGATGCCAGTGCAATTCTCTCACTCGAATTCGGAAACACGCTAAAGTCTAAGGTCGACTGTGCTCATCCTGCGCGGCATTTTTGACTCATGGAGAATATTTGTTATTCTAAGCACGAATGATCCACAATGCTTGGCGCCGACAGCTTGTAGGCTTTAGTCTTTGGGGTGACAAACTTTATTGAAACCACTATATGTCTTGGATATACAAACTCACTAGTAACCAGTCCCCCAAAATGTGCACTTGTCCAAGATGGCCGTCATGTGGTCCTGGTGCAATCCAAAAATCGATAAGAAAAAAGTTTTCCATCATTTTCGCATTTTCTGTGATTTAGTTCACCTACAATCACACTTAATGGATTGAAGTAATATCAATGTTGCAATATCTGTGTTCCCCATTTTCCATAAAACTCTAAAAATTGCACTATTTCCGAACTTTTGTCCATTTTTCTCACTATTTTCCCACACTATTGAGCAAACACTTTTGCACTATTTTCTGTTTTTCCCCCACACTTTACCAGAATAAGATGCCTTGCTGTTTATACTGGTAACGTTATTTTAATTTGCAGAAGTTCATCCTGCCACTGTTCAATGACAATGGAAGTAAAGAACAAAGACTTCAGAGAATAGAAAATTCAGTGACAGAATTAAGCAATGGGATTTTGGAAACAGGTATTGATACCAGGGGCATATCCAGAGGGTACTGGGACCATCTTTTTTGAAGTCGCTTTTAAGGTTGCATTATTATCTGCAAACAGTCACTGAGACCAAGTCAGGTGACTATTCGCTGATAATCACAGAGCCTGAGACGATTTAGCTGATTTCTTCCATACAAATACTGTATTTTTCTTTGGAAATTGCAGAGTGGTTGGGGGTCACTTTTCAACACCCTTCCGGGGGGGGGGGGGGGGGGGGGGGGGGGGGGGGGATGGATATTCTCTGGAACCACACATTCAAGAAACTAATTGTTTTTGCATGATTCACAGAATCATGACAAAACTGGTACACACACTCAACGCTTTCAGTTATTAGTCATGACTTCATGATTATGGCAAGAGAAAACATAGCTTATAATAGTCACTACAAAGTGATTAAATGTTGTTTAAAAGAGCAGTAATCAGGGGTAGATCCAGGAATTTCAGAAGACAGGTGAAAATAAGTGAAAATACGGGATGGAAATTTGCAAATTTCCTTTAGCAAATACAGTAAATGTATGGCAAAATCTTCCGAAAAAGGGGACCTGGGCCCCTCTAGATCCACCCTTGGTAATCTTCAATCATTTGGTGACTACAGTAGCTCCACATATTTGGTCACCATTGGCTAAAATGTACTGGCGTATTTCCCACTGTTGGATCCTGTATTCTCCTGTTAACAGTGATCCTCTCTTATCTTATTTTCTAAAATCTATGTGATCTTGCTGCATTTAGTAACTAAAACATCTTTTTCCTTAGTTGGAGGGGTGCAGACAACTCTAGATTCTGTACAGGTAAGCTAGATACTTAAGACAGGTTATTTTACAACGTCGAGCAACGTTTGGCCAAAAATACTGTTACTCAATGATTTCTATCCTAATTTGTAGATTTGTGGTCCACATTGCCAAATATCACAAGGCAGAAGACTGGGTTCGCGCTGCCACAGAAATAAGCGTTCAAAAATGGAAAAATTGTATAGAATCTATATAGGATGTGATTGACATCACCATAGGTGCGAAAAATACATCTATCTGTAAAAAGTAAAATTTATTTTCTCAGCTTCCTCTGGAAATTTTTTACCGGCGCGATAATACATGAACACTACCATGAAGACCTTTGAAATGAGTGACTAAATTCAAAGCAACAACTTTTTTTATTTTGAGGTAACAAGATTTTTTGCAAAATTGCTCGAAGTTCTAAAAAAATCTGTCTAGTCAAATCACACTAGTAGGTCAATTTGTATAGCCCAAAAGGTTTTCTGGTCTGGTCATTTGCCATTATTTTTCTGGCTTTAAAATCCAACACTTTTCGCTACTAGTAAGCTATAACTTATAGCCTACTACTAGCTTAACCAATCAGAATGCAGCATTGACAATGGACCACTAGTGTGATTTGACTAATATATAGTAGAACTTTTCCACTTCAAAGCACTCAGTTCGTGCTCAGTTTTGAATTGAACAAAATTATTATTATGCTACATTTTTACTAGTTCTTTCATTCTGACAGAATCTACTGCTCGAACAGCAAAAGAAGATAATTTGCTTGTCTGCTGATCTGTCGAGCACACAAGAAAAAGTAGCCATGCTTCCAACAGAGGTTTTCTCAGTTGGAGATCTCAAGTCGGAGATAGTCTCACTAAAGGGACTATTACTGAACAGGTAAAGATTTGTGCTTTTCTAACAAGCTTGAAGATAAAGCTTGCTTCTAGCTCGAGACTGGGCTCAAAATTGCACCCTTACTTGTTTCGCTTAGGTAAAAAATGGTGACTGTGTTACTTTTGACAATTTTGTAGTTTTCTCCTACCGTAACAGATTTATGACTAGATCCCTGATTAATCACAGCTGTGTTGGTACAGGGCATACAGTTATGACCGATTTTATTAATTCCGAGCCCTACATACACTATGTGGAAACAGAAACTCACAACTCACGTAGACCCCGTCCACACTAATGCGTTTTCGTTTGAATCCGTATACTTTTTGATACGTTTAGGCCTTCCGTCCACACTAACACGCTGATCGTTTTCATCGAATCCGTATAAGTTTGACAACGCTATCGAAAGTGAATAAAAAGGAATCCGTATACATATCGTTTTAGTGTGGACGGTCGAATCCTAGGGTGGCCTACAAGGGACACGACTCTTTTGTAGGAAAGTCTAGCTGTTATCTCTAGAAATACAACTTCTCCGTGATAGAAAATCAGCTCCTCCCGTAGAAATGTCTCTTCTCCGAAGAAAATCTACAGCTTCCTCCGTAGAAAATCAACTCCTGCGTAGAAAATCAGTTCCTCTGTAGAAAACCGGTTCCGCCGTACAAAATCAGTTCCTACGTAGAAATGTCTCTTTTCCGTAGAAAATCGAGATAGGTCCTCAGCGCCACCTCACATATAGGCACGCTCGTGACCTATAGGGATATCAGGTTTCAGGTGTAACCGTTTTCTTTTCTATAGGGACGTTCTTATCCCACAACTCCGCACCTGACTTATAGGGACGTTACGTTAACGTGGGAAATCAAGGTTGGCCTATAGCTTTATCTAAAATCCGGGAGGGGAGGGGAGGGTGCGTAACGGTGGCGTTACCTGACTTATAGGGACGTTGTTGTTACGGACTTGTTAACGTTACCGTTACGCATCCTCCCTTCCCCTCCTCTCCCCTCCCCGGATTTTAGATATAGGTAACGTCCCTATAGTCATGTGCTGAGTTAATTGAGGGAATAGAGCGTTCCTATAGGTCCATATCAAGATGGCAGTGTCGCCTTTCTAGAGATTGACCGGGCTTCCTGTGGTATCTTGTCTACTTTGTTGCCAGGCTCTTGACCTTGAACACGAGAGTGGAAAACGCACATAGCATCTTTCCTCGAGTATATTTGAGTTTTGGTTGATTTTAAGCTTTCTTTCTTACTGGGATTCCAAATATGGTATACAGATATTTCCTTATAAGGACGTTGGAGAATGTCGACACTTTTTCAAGGGAACTATCTTGATATGGGGTAATGCTACCGTTACGCACCCTCCCCTCCCCTCCCCGGCTTTTAGATATAGGTAACGTCCCTATAGTCATGTGCTGAGTTAATGAGGGAATAGAACGTTCCTATAGGTCGGGTAATGCTACCGTTACGCACCCTCCCCTCCCCTGGCCTTTAGATAGAGCTATAGGCCACCCTTGGTTCCCACGGACCTGTTATAACGTCTCTATAAGTCAGGCGTCCCTATAAGTCACGTCCCTATATGCCAGGTAGCACAGAGTACCCATCTCGATTTTCTACGGAGAAGAGACATTTCTACGGAGGAACTGATTTTCTACTGAGGAGCTGTTCATTTTCTACAGCGAAGAGACATTTCTACAGAGGAGCTGATTTTCTACAAGCAGCTGATTTTCTTCGGAGAAGAGACATTTCTACAGAGCAGCGGATTTTCTACGGAGAAGCTGATTTTCTACAGAGAAGAGACATTTCTAAAGAGCAGCTGATTTTCTACGGAGGTCATAAATTATCACGGAGAAGCTACATTTCTAGAGATCACAGCTAGACTTTTGTACAAAAGAGTCGTGTCCCTTGTGGGCCACCGTAGAATCCGGTGGGCCACCGTAGAATTTGAAACTGTCCTTGCACGCGCAAATAATAATAAGAACTTATCGCTTGTTTTGAGCTAAATCTCCTGTCCGCACTAACACGCTGCGAATCCGTGTAAGTTTGAAAACGAATACTTTTGAAAACGCGTTAGTGTGGACAGGGCCTTATATGTTTCTGGTGGAAATAATAAAAGGTTTACTACCCTTTTTGTGGTGTTTGTTGTCAGTTAGTTTCAAAGAACTGTATTTAACAAATCCTTAATTTTACTTCTCAAATTCATTGATAATTCATGAAGCTGGAACAAAGAAAATCATAACCACGGAGGAGCTCGGAAAATGCAGTCTTCATTTGCATAGAATTTTGAGATTTTATTCCTTCTTTTTCTCGGCATTAAATCATTCGTTTGAGAAGTAATTCAACCACTCGATAGAGTTTCTCATCAGGATTTCAAACACTTCGAAGTCGGTTAAAAAAACTCGGCTTTTCAAACCACTTCTCAGTGCTTGGAAATCTGATGAAACACGCTTCCTAGTGTTTGATTTGTTACTTCTCTTTAACTACTTTTTACAGGCGACAATTTCCGTCCCCTCTAACTGGTTCCACGCCTGCTGGTATCCCTTCCTGGCAAAAAGCTGTCACAGTGGAGGTAGAGTCACACACAACAAGCTCTCCCTCCACTTCATTCGCTGCATCTAGGAAGAAAGATGGCGGGAAAACAACTGACACTGGGACTGGACACCCTAAAATGAATGAGATGGAAATGCAGACACAGGAGCACAGGACCATGAATGGTAAACACTAAAAGCTACTGTCAACATACACTTTATTTACATCAATTTGCAATTACTCCTATGGGTTTTAATCATAATAGTCTTCTTTACCTGTATGCAAATTTCCCACTTCGAATCATGTGATGTTTTCATCTTTTGTAATCTGGTTCCATATCCACGTGAAAATGACAAAAAAAATTGAAAAAGACAAAGGATTTGTCTTCATGTAAACATGTGGTTTGAAAAGGTCAATTTGCATACGTAGGTAGAGGTCTATTTGCATAATCATGCCTGCCCTGTAGGTACATTCCCTTTTTGAGTTGTTTGACTCTGAAATTGCAGAGCATTGCAGAGCAATCAGATCTAGCCTACTGCAAAAGTTAAATGGCTTTCTTTTAGGTGAAGTCCAAACTAGTCCACGTTCAAGTGACTCACCTAAAAGCACACCCAACAAGAGCCAAGAGCGCAGCCGCACCAGTAGTGGAAGTAGTGATACTGACACACCCAAAACAGTGAAGGAAGTTAGTCTCAACGAGAAGAACCTTGATGATGCATTATTAGCTGAAACTGGAGATTCAAGTGTGCTAAGCAATGATACGAGCGTCTCGTCACTATCGGATATGTCAGCTAATGCTTCTTTTAACGAGGCATCCATTGCGTTTTCATCGACATGTATCAAGGTACCAGCTGAAGCATCAAAAGCTGATGATTTGGCAAATGAGTCAGTTAGAGACTCTGTAGAATAGCAGGGTAGAAATTCTTGTTTGTATATCAAATTATTGTTCATAGTGGTCTACCATCTCTATGTAAAAACATGAAAATACAGTCTGTATGACAGGATATATATGACGATTGTTTCAGAAAACTTTTCTGCGCCAGGTTCTGAAGTTCGCAACCAGGGCTCGAAGTTAAGAAATAATCATAGTCGTAATTTTACGCCTTGTAGCAACATTCTTCAAAATCTAGGTGTAAATCCACCAGATGACTGTAGAAACTGATTAACACAGTCGTTATTTTACGCCTAGGCGTAAAAGTTAGGCGTATGACGGAACATTTCTAGGCGTATTTACGTCCGTATCGGGCGAAATTTCAAGCCCTGGCAACCCAACTAACTTTGTAATTTGGCAGCTGAGATGGAAAATTCAGATAAAAACCAGTTGAAATCTTTCAACATTCGCAGACCACTGTCAGAGAAACCTAAGCAGCTAACGTTTGAGTTTTCTAAACAAAAATTCCCAACATAGATGCGAAGTTACCTACTTAGTTCAGAACTTGGTTGCCAGGAACCAACTTCGCAACCTGCCGTAAATGGTGTATAACATCTAGGGCACTGTACACCAGTCTAATTACGAGCCATTCCTAATGCAAATAAGGAAACTCTATCGTCTAAGTTCATTTGCGTTAGGAACGGCTCATGAATAGACCGGTGTATGTCGGTCTAAGTAATCAAATAATGCCAGACTAACATCTTGACATCTGACAGTATAAGGGGGAGGAGGGAAATAGTCCCTTCGAAATTCCAGAATCTCACAAAATTCTGCGAACCTCAAACCTTGGAATTTGTTAGACTACCCGGAAGGCTTGTCTCAGGATCATTTTCTGAACTGACGTTAGCAATTTACAGCGAAGAACTGCAGAACTGCGAAGTAGTCAGTCCAAACTAAACATACTTTGTCCCGAATATAATTATCTAAGTTTATCTTTTTAGTTAATATGGTATATATATCCCTTGCTCTGTATTGTACACATATAACCTATCTAACATTTCTTAAAGTCCGGTGTACACTTGCGATTTTTGTTGCATTTATCGTGCGATTTTTCTCGCCCGCGAGTTGCAATTCCAACTCTCTTGTGTAAACGAGATGCAAATCCGGTGCGATTTATGTGCTCTCTTTTCTTCAAATCGCATCAAGTTGCAAAGAGTTTCGAAAATCGCGTCGAGTTGCGACTGATCGCGCGACAAAAATTGCAAGTACAAACGGGCCTTAAGGCTGGGGCCAACCAGTTCAAAAAAGTTTCTGTTATTCTCGACGCTCAGTACTCAACAATTTTCAAATCATTTGATAGCACTGACTAGCACTCGTGAAGACTTGAAACATTTTACAATATGCAACATGACACCCTAATTTTTGCAGATCGTTTTCAAAATGTTGACTGAGGGAAGTGTTGAATGGTCGAATGTTCCATTCCTCTACTTGCAGGGAAATGTAATCACAATATCTTCCTTGTGCAACATTATTTAACACGATTCGACACACCACTCAACATTCCCCGAAGTTATATGTTCAAGCAATTTGGACTAATGTTAAACGTGCATTTGAATAACATTAAACATTGCTGAACATGAATCGAAAACATATTTACCAAATTCAAGTTTGTGTTGGATTTTCAAAGCTTGTTCATCAAGAATTATAAAATAGTGGAGACAGTACGCGCCCGCACTCTGATTGGTCGAGAGCTGTGCATTCTCACATTTTATAAACGCACGGCGGGTAACGGATAAAGCATATTAGAAGCAATTCATGTATTATATTGTTGAGAGTTCAGGTAGCCAAATAATTATTTGAATTCTCAGTCAATATTGGAAAGATACACAGACAAAAACACTAATGCCTTAACAGCAAAATAATTCTATTCCATACGTTTATACAAAAGAAATACATGTATAACCTTCCAATATAATGCAGTTGACTCAAAACAATATAACATTGTCACATTCATACTAGAAAAAAAGTATTTTGTATAGTAACAGAATGGCTCTTTTCTCACTGTATTAAATTAAGACTTGCAGAAGAAAAGCCCTTCGTTTTGTACATTATTTACATAACTATAGTGCATTTTCCTAGTTGCTAACCCCTAACCAAATGTGTTTCATTTGATTAAGTAGTTGATTTCGGTTTTTCTTCAAGTCAAGACATTAACTCCTCTGCCTCTGTTGCACGAGCTTTGCATCTTGAATAAAATGGGCAATGGCAAAAAAAATCCCGTTGAGGATTTCTCCGGGAATGTGGTAAAAATCATACCAAAAAAGTACAAAATTCCAGGGTAGATAATTACAAATTTCAGGGAGGTCATTCCCTGGATGGAATTCCAGGGTATTTCAAATCCAAAAGTTTCAGTAGGGTGGGATAGCTGAAAGTGGCTCGAATCAGTGTATGGATTTTTTTTCGTGCATCTTCCCAACACAATCTTGCAAAAAGTTAATTGAGCAATGTGGAAATATGAACAGAGCAATGCGAGGTAGGTTCTTGGCCTTGTTCATGTAGTCTTTTTAGCTTTGTTTTAATGCTGCTAATAATACTCTTGCTTGACACTCTGTTTTAGTAAGGACTTGTTAGTCTTGACAGGTAAACAACACCGTCCACAACGTATGGCTGAACATCTGTATTATCGGGTTCAATGCGAGGAGCTGAGCCAGACAAAAGATCCTGGAATGCCTGAAATGCAGAATATGACAGAGTGTTGATTGGAAGGTACAAGATACATCCTATGAAATACAGATAATGTTGATAACATTTGTTCCTTTGTCTGTCTGTGCATCTGTCTGTTTTGGATTGTAAAGGAATGTGCCTAATATTTCCCTTAGGGGAGGATTTACTGTGATTTGCTTAAATAACAGAATAGACAAAATCGGATAACGGTGTTTACATCTTGTTGCCATCGAACCAATTTAACATGGTGCATTTTACAAAAGGTTGAATGATGTGGAATCTTAAATGTACTGGTTAATGCCCCCTGTCTTACCACTGTATGCATTGCTACACAACCTCAAAATTCAATGTTGCGATGGGTGATTTTTAGCTGTCAATCAAACCAAAACGCTGGATTCGGCCTCTTCAATTTTATTTAACATTACAGTTTTCTTGCGTAAAATCGCCAATCGCAACAGTGAATTTTGAGGTCGCGTAGCAATGCATACGGTGGTAAACCATTTTTGGGCATTGGGGCAGGGGTCATAAACAGGGTATCATGCCAGAGCAATAGCATCGTTTTGTTTCTTACCCTACATGCTCGTTCCTCTAGGTGGTTACCCCAGATGAAGACACCTGCAACACCCACATTACTTTTCAAACTCTTGGCAATGGAACAAAGGCCTTGGCTAGCAATGTTATTACTGCAGATGACCAGCCTGCATACATAAAAGTGTGTAAATGAGCTCATCAGTACAGCCCGGATGTCAATGAAAGAGGTATGGCATTGTTAAATACTTGTAGTTGTTTCTCTGTTGTTAGAACATGCTCTGCTAATATAATAACCTTAAGATATGTCAGTTCTAAACAATTTCATATGGATTCAATCAGAAATATGACTTTTGGTGCAAAATCTCCAGTGAGACCAGGTGTAGGTCATTTACATGCAATTGATCCTTTTGTACTTTCCAAGCAAAGGTTTTGGGTATGGATGTCAAGAAACATGTTTTCCCATAATATATATAGCACTTATTTGCATACTTGCCATACTTGGTGAACAGTTTCTTTGCTCCAGCATTTGCACATTCTTGCCCGATCATTTTTAAGAATTCCCTACCTATTCCCCATGAGTGAACTGAACTTTCAAACTAAAGGAGGAAGCAAAGATACCAACTCCTGCTTGGTTTTTGCTGGGAGGATGAAGATTCTTTACCAGGGAGAGAGGGGGGGTGCCCATAAGGGAGAGGGTGGGTAGTAGAGGGAAGGGGATGTCCATAAGGGAGAGGGTGGGTAGTAGAGGGGAGGGGATGTCCATAATGGAGAGGGTGGGTAGTAGAGGGGAGGGGATGTCCATAAGGGAGAGGGTGGGTAGTAGAGGGGAAGGGATGTCCATAAGGGAGAGGGTGGGTAGTAGAGGGGAGGGGATGTCCATAAGGGAGAGGGTGGGTAGTAGAGGGGAAGGGATGTCCATAAGGGAGAGGGTGGGTAGTAGAGGGGAAGGGATGTCCATAAGAGAGATGGTGGGTAGTAGAGGGGAGGGGATGTCCATAAGGGAGAGGGTGGGTAGTAGAGGGGAAGGGATGTCCATAAGGGAGAGGGTGGGTAGTAGAGGGGAGGGGATGTCCATAAGGGAGAGGGTGGGTAGTAGAGGGGAAGGGATGTCCATAAGAGAGAGGGTGGGTATTAGAGGGGAGGGGATGTCCATAAGGGAGAGGGTGGGTAGTAGAGGGGAGGGGATGTCCATAAGGGAGAGGGTGGGTAGTAGAGGGGAGGGGATGTCCATAAGGGAGAGGGTGGGTAGTAGAGGGGAAGGGATGTCCATAAGGGAGAGGGTGGGTAGTAGAGGGGAGGGGATGTCCATAAGGGAGAGGGTGGGTAGTAGAGGGGAAGGGATGTCCATAAGGGAGAGGGTGGGTAGTAGAGGGGAAGGGATGTCCATAAGGGAGAGGGTGGGTAGTAGAGGGGAAGGGATGTCCATAAGGGAGAGGGTGGGTAGTAGAGGGGAGGGGACGTCCATAAGGGAGAGGGTGGGTAGTAGAGGGGAAGGGACGTCCATAAGGGAGAGGGTGGGTAGTAGAGGGGAAGGGATGTCCATAAGGGAGAGGGTGGGTAGTAGAGGGAAGGGATGTCCATAAGGGAGAGGGTGGGTAGTAGAGGGGAGGGGATGCCCGTAAGGGAGGGGCAGGGGATAGTACTCACCTTATAAGGTTAGTGTTGTATGCTGCCAGTGCCTCGGCTATTGCCATGGCCCCATCATCTTCTATTCTGTTGTAAGCCAAGTTAAGGGTCTCCAATGGGGTGTTCTTCTTTAACAGGATTGCTAGGTGCTTGGCTCCATCTCTAGTTATGTTATTGCTGGTTAAGGGATTGTGAAAAAGAGAAATAAACTGTTAAGCGACATTCGATGTGTATATGGCCGGCTGCCTGTCAAATAACAGCATACAAAATTGTTGTTTTCAACATGAAAGAAATGAAATAATCTATATTTATTTCTTGGTTAAACCTGGTTAGGGTTAGGATTTGAGAAAGGTTTAGCGCTCTAGAGCCAATGGAAAACAATAGAAAACTACTGGTCATTTAGCAACAGCGTTTTTAATCAAGGGCAGACTCCGACCAGGGTGTATTGACTTAATTTGAAAAGTCAAGTTTAATCTTACAGTATGTACAAATGTGTAACGAAGAAGGTCGTTAAAACAACAACAAAAGAAACAAACAAACAATATGGGATCCTTAATATCTTAGTGCTTTTGTCAAATTAGGCGGGGTTGTTGAGAATAATTGTTAGTTGCTTAAAAGAACATAGTATCCGTCTCAGAAACTCTTTTTTTTTGCCAACAATGTGTAATGACTTCCGTGACTTGAGATTACTTTTTACAAGAAAGAGTTTGTGAGTTTTCTTAGTTTATATTGTCATTTTAATAGAGAAAAAAGTTCAGAATGAGCACAAGCTCTGTGTTCGAAAGTGGGGCGATCATGTCGTGATCAGCGCAAGGCAAAACACTCAACTTGCATCAAAACTTGCATCTCGTTTGGCTACCTCAATTCAAGTGAATGCAATTCTGTGCAAAACACAACGTGCGTTGACTTGCGCATATGTTCGTTTGGCCAGACATGTAAGAGTAGTTCATTGAAAAAGATCACTGGTAATAGCCAGAGACTCCCGCTTTTCAGCTTTTTCTCCCGCTTGAATTTCACAGATTTCTCTCATGTTCCCTTGTATCTCCCGCCAATATTTTTGGGAGAATCGTGAATTTCATGCTTTTCGTTCACTTGAGGTTGGCATCTCTGCAATCGAAAACTAGGAATTTGTAGCAAGGGGAAGCAGAATGGGTGTGAGCTTCCTAGTTGTATTTGGATTTTATAAGAAAGTATACATTTTTGTCAAAACCTTGAACTACCTTGCTAAATTGAGGTGTGTCAAGGTCAGGTTATCATACAGGTTCTCCTTGATTCTTTCTGCTCCAAAATCTCTAATATCATAGTGGGCGAGATGAATCTCTCTGAGCCTGATGTTGACCTTTAACATTCTTGCCATGTGGACGGTAGTCTCCTCCTAAAATAATCAAATAATAATGAGAATGTGTTTATTATCTAATCTGGTAAGCATGATTATATATAATTGGGCACATTTGTGTGAACGGGCAGAAACGATTAGAAAACGTTACGCAAATGCAATCGTGTGGACGGGGTGTCAGATTTGACTTGGGAAAATGGATTTACTCACCAATAACCTAAAGGAATGAAAACACTAAGGGGCCGATTACATGAAGAATTTCAGCCCGGGCTGAGGTTTTTTTGTTGTGATTATATGTGGCATTTCAGCCCAGGCTGTTTCAAATCCCAGCGCCATCTTGCAACTAAAGCGCATGTCATTTGGCTTTAACGCTGGATGTAAGACAGCATGGGCGCGAATTTCCAGCCCGGGCTGAAATTCTGCTGCGATTACATGGTGAAATTTCGCAAAACAACCCGGGCTGAAAATCCTAGCCCGGGTCGCTCTGACCTGGGTTGAAATCTCAGCCCGGGCTGAAATTCATATGGATGATATAGATATAAATAAAGATACAGTCGAAGCTCTCTGTGCGACCGCTCTCGTAAGCGACCAGCTCCCATAACGACCAATTTCCCGAAACCCCGTTTGAAATGTCACATAAACTCTATTATTTCAAGCTCTCGTAAGCGACCGCCTTATCGATGCGACCAGCTCCGTTAGCGACCACAATTTCAAATCACCAACAGAGATTTTCTATTGTTTTTAAGCTCTCGTAAGCGACCACAGTAGTTTTTGTCTTTAAAACATCAGTCATCACCTCATAAATATCTAAACTGATACAAGCTGCACCGATGAAATGCTATTTTCTATGTACATATTTGCGGTTATCTTTTCTTAATTAAAGTCGGGAAATAAATCAAACTATTTTAAGCATAGTATCACATGATTATTTTCTAGATTTATTGTACTAAGCTCTCGTAAGCGACCAACACCTATTGTTCAAGTAGGAAGCCGCTTGGTGGTCGCTTACAAGAGCCGTTCTCGTAAGCGACCAGCTCCGTTAACGACCGCAATTTTCAGTTCCCGAGGTGGTCGCTTACGAGAGCTTCGACTGTATATGATAACGCACATAATTTGTGATTTGTGAAAATAAATAAAGAGATGAAACTAAAGACAAATAATAATAATAATACTAATAACATGCAAGCATCCCCCCCAAACAAAAGGAAAAAAAAGGTGGGCCCCTAAGCTGGCCCACCACACTGACAGTTCACGACGGCAAAAATGCAGTTGAGCCAAAATACCCATGGCGAGACCAAACGAGTGCTGCTATTTTGCAGAATCAACCCAAATTTGCCTGATTATTTATTTATCAGCCTCAGCTAAAAACAATTGCGTTTTTGTAAACACGAACTTCATTTTACCGTCGCGAGAGAAAACCATTTTGTGGTTTTTGACGTCGTGAAATCCACACGAACTGTTCCTGATATTTAGTCGCATATCAGATCAGTGACCCGATACCGTAGAATATCAGGACAGTAGATCTTGTTCCTGATTGGTTGACGAACTCAAGTCGAATGATAATGCACTATATTACAAGAGGCCAATATATTACATAGGTTATTGGTGAGTAAATCCATCTGAGACCCCTTTCCTTTGCATTTAAAAAGAAATCACATCCGCACTTAGCATTTTCGAATCGTTTCTGCCTGTCCACACGAATATGCTTCATTGTTTTGAAAACGCTAATTAACAATTAGACTACGAGTTCGAGTTTTCTATGAGTCAATAGATAGTTAACGAGGCGCCGAGTTGACTATTTGACTCATAGAAAACGAGAACGAGTAGTCTAATTGTTTTAGTAGAAACCCACTAGCATACTACCTTCGAGTTGTTGCTAAAACGTATTTATTTTCATGGTTTTAGCAAGTTTTGCGCTAGCGTTTTCGCTACTCACTATCTATACGTGATAGATAGTGAGTAGCGGAGCCAATCAGATTGCAGGATTTGTGATAATATGCGAGTGGGTTTCTACTAATAAGCCATATTGTGCATGTGCAACACATGCGCCGTCAACTGGGACCAAAAATCTGGTGTCATCGTTTTCGGAAAGTTCCTTTTTCAGGCATCCAAACGACTATGCTACGGTATCGTTTTCAAAGAACTATACTCTGGATATAGCATTTTCAAAAAGTTGCGTTTTCATCATATACACGTGGACGATAGCTGTATGAAATATCATAAAGTTCCTTTTTGCTTGGCAGGGCAAATAAAAATAAATGCAGTTGGTATAATCATACCTGATAGCTGAAGAGTAATGGCCTGTTGATTGACAGTACTTTTAATGTGTTGTTGAAGTTCAAAACTGTTGCCATGGCAATGATACTCTCTGTTTTCTGGAAACATATTTAAAATATTAAAAATATAGGATGGATGCCAGATTTAGCAATCAATAGCACACATTTTGTTTAACCCTTTCAATCCCAAACCGGCCCAAACCGCCCTTTGGTACACTCAGGAACTTGAAAGTGTCTATCATAAAACTCACGGCAAAATGACACTTAATATCTGGTGATTTGTGTAGAAGAGTGATTTTTCTACTGACCAGAGAAGACAAGTGGATCAGAGGCTCGGATTTCTCACAGAAACAACCACTTGATTTCTCAAAATAACTCGCGATTTTTGACATGCAAAAACACACGCTACACTGAGCACAAGGAGCCGTTTTTTCGCGTAAATTGCTAAGACTAAATCAAACACAATCAACAAGCCACAGACTTAACTTAAAAGTACCTTTAATCCTTAGCTCTGACCTGAAGTTTCTCCTCTGCAAGTGTACATTCAAGGAAAATATGGCGCTTTGAACTTTGAAGCGACTGAACAACAAAGCAACACAAAACCCTTGCGCTCGGGATACCTGTGGTAAACCAATGAAATTTCACAGCGGTTCCCCCTGTATTGACAGGTTAGACGAAAGATTTATAAAGTCTTTTTGCCCTGCGACAATTAAAAGCAAAAATACTCTCAGCTGCTTGCTTTTTATGTCTTAAACACAGATTCAACCAAACTCTGTGCTGAGGCAAAAAGATTCCACTAGAGAGGAGCCAGGGTTTCTTTCACCAAAATTTTTCAACAGCTCTCAGAAGAACAGTGGAAAAAGTCAATGAAACCCCTCAGCCATACTTCTTACTTGAAGCACAGCACAAATGTCTATGTGTATACTCCCATAAAAATAGATGGGGTGCTCGTCGGGAAAATTGATATAAAAATAGATGTTTTAAAAAAAATAAAAATAGATGGTGCTCATGACATTGGGAAAATTGATTTTGACCCTAAGGGAGAGCAAATTGGGTGTGGCAAAGACATTTTTAACCCTAAAAGAAAGCAAAACCTGCAAATGAATTTTTAACTGTTGTGCCTATATATGCTGTTCTCAGGACAAACTATAGGGCTTGAAGAGAATTTTGCTAAAATTTCAAAAGCACATTGTTCTAACATTTGCAGAGACCCCCAAGAGATAGCATTTGAAGTTTTGAAATCCTCTTACCCCTAAGAGATAGTGCATGATTGCATTTTACACCCTAAGGGATAGGGCAAGCACCCCTGTCTATGTTTATTGGGAGTCCCCCCCCCCCCCCCCCGGATGTAATCATTCCAAAATCACTAATGTAGGTAAGTTCTATCGGCAAGACTGTTCATTTTCATACAAGATGATGACAGTTGAAACTGTCGAAACATGTCGATTAAAACTTTCGTAATTTTGATAAAATTTTGAAAACTAAGTCAGTCAATAGAAATGGATGCTTTCCCTGACTTCATTTTTCTAGGTTGACGAAATGGCTGACAAAAAAGCCCCTTCAGACAGATCAAATTCAAAAATGAAAAAGTTGAGTACCTATCAAATTTTGAACTTGCTGCTTTGTCAGTTATGCACTTGCCGATGTGAACCCCTAAACATCTTTTTTAGTCTTTTTATTAAAATTAGATAAAAGGAGATTGGTAACAATCTTACTAGGTCTCCTTCAGAGACGTCCAGTTCTTCCAGTCCTGTGTTCACTTGTAGAGAGCCAGCAATGGCCATCCCTCCCTTGTTGCCAATCTTGTTGCCATTCAGCTTCAAACTCTCAATGTCTCATTTACCTAAGTACAATAGAACAATACCCCCAAAGTAAAGAATAATAATATAATTACAACCTGGGGTCAAATTGCTCTGTATCAAAATTTAATGTTGTTTATAGCCTTTTCCCAAAATGCCACACTAATGGTGACACTAAAAATTACCACAGTGCATACAATGATTGAAACAAGATTTTTAGCATATATTTATTATATAGTTTTTGAAAAACCTTTCACATGTGTTACTTTTAAAGCAGGCAGGATTTATAAATTATTTTCTTGATGAAAGTTTTAAATTATTATTATGAATTATGGTTTGTTGTAAGAGTGCTGAGACCTTAAGTTGAATGAGAATGTCAAATGAAGACAGCCTGTAGCTTTAGATTGGTTTTATTATTAAGTTATCATTATTTCAGTATCAGTAAGGAATTCATTCCCAATTGTATTCAATACCTGCAAGCCTTTGGCTAGTGCCTCACCGCCATCAGGTCCAATATCATTATAGCTGAGAATCAAAGTCTGTAGCACTAATGTTTCCTGTTGTTAAAAACAAAAAATATTTTTTTCAGTAACAAAAAGTATTTTATCATTTTTCTGACATAGGCACCTAAAAAAAAGGTTCTAGTCGCTAAATAGTGAAGTTTGGTTGCCACTAATTTAATATATAAATCCCATATTAATGCTGTTGATAGCTAATTTTGAGAAGGCCATTTTTTAAAAAACCTACAGTGGAGAGGTAAGGCGACATTTGGCAACTAACTGAGGCTGAACTCTTTGCTTGCCAAAAACTAAATCTAGTTGCCATGGCAATCAATGTCAGGTCTTCTTCCATGCAACTAACCTGGAGTAAAAGCCCAAGTTTCTTAGCTCCCTCATCTCCAATGTTGTTGTAGCCCAGGTCCAATAAAACAACAAAGGTGTTTTCCTTCAGACCCTTGTACAAAATGTCTGCATCCTATGGATAGGAAATATGACAATATGATTGGATGATAAATATAAGATGCATTTATTTGAAATTGGGTAATTTCTATTCTTTTTAACAGATAAAAGGATAACCAACCTCATCTGTTAGGCGTTTTCTGTACATCTCATTCCTTTCATTTCTTTTGTTTCCATGAAGCCGTAACTCAAACTCATCTGTGGGATCTCTGAGAACAAAAATCATCCAGTTTTTATTAATAAAGGCCAAAGGTCAGCAGTGTTTAATTTTCCACTTAAATTTTGAAGGCCTTCCAGTTTTGATTATTGGATCAAACAATATTGTATGAAGTTAAAGTTTGACTGCATATTTATAATGAACAGTCACAAAAAAATTGGACCCCAGGTTTAGCTACCTGCCCTGGAAATTTTAGGTTGTCCCTACCCAGTAAATTTTCTCATGACCACCCTGGGCATCCATATTTTTGGGATAACCGGTACCCACCCTGGAATTTTGCTGCCAAGGTACCCACCCTGGAATTCCAGTGCCTTTGGTAACCACCCACCCTGGAATTCCAAGATCCTCAACTGGGGGTGGGGAACTTTTATGCAACTGCCCAATACCACCATAACAATGAGTGAAAAATCATAATTTTAAGTTAAAGTACATTTTCACTAATTCAGTCATACAATCTAACTAATGAGCCCCCTACTTTGAAAACTGTTCCACTGTCCCTGGGTGGTTGGGGGGTCATTGGTCATTCTTTGTTTTTGCTGGGGGGGCAGGCAGGTTTTTCCCCACATGTTGACACTAAACATTTTACTTTGCTGAGGGGCAACTGTCCCCTTGTTAGTATCTTGTCTGGACTGCTCTAAGTAAAGCAAGGAAATGTTCCAATTCTTGGTGTGCATGTGACGTCACTGGTGGCCATGTTGGATGTACCGAACAAAAGAAAGTTCATTAGTTCCCTTTGCTCTTTCATCCAACATGGCTGCCCACTTTTATTATTTTATTCCCAAGGGAATGGTTGCACACCAAGAATAACAAAACAAAAATATTCTATATTATAGAATATTTTTGTTTTGTTATTCTTGGTGTGCAAAAGAAATAATTTTTATGAATGTTTATTAAAATAGCATCTTAGATAGAAAAATATGAGTGAAGTATATATAGAAACATGCGATAAGGGATAAGCAAATATTCAAAACGCAATTAATAAAATGTTAAAAATAAAGCCTGCGTTGGCCCGTGTGGTTGGGCAACGAAGAATCAACAGAAGTGTGTGTATTATGACGTCATAGTGAAATGACGTCACGTATGGACGGAGGAGTAGATAAATGTGTGTTGTTTAAAAATAGCTGGAAATGCAGCACTGGGAGAGTTACGAGCTATAATTTCTTCTTTTTTTTCAGGGGATATTTTTTGTATTACTTTGTGCTGAATTTTAAACGTAATACGACAGACAAACCAAGAACCCAAATAAGCTTACATCTACCGGTATCTTGTATTTTTGAAAGCTTGAACATTATAATTTGGACTGGTTATTGCTTTCTATTGGGGGCTATCCTCCTGTAGTATTTAATGGTCTAAAAAAGTAAAACAGAGAAATCAAACTTGGTCAAACAAAACTCACAAAAAGTTGTCATCGATGGCTCTGTTCAAAATTGCTAGAACTTCGCCATTTGGTTCCTTTGACTGTTCCCCACAAGCTTTGAGGTAGTTTTCTTTGGTCTCACTTGCGTCTCCCATAGCGTTATTTCTCGAAAATGGTGTCTAAAAACCGAAAACTATACGAGAATTGCGAGCCAAAGTTGGCTGAGAATGTGCCGAGTTCTTGGCGGCCATTTTGTCTTGAAGCGTTGCTAATGGCAACTGTACTCTTGTAATCTGGTCACGGTCACGCGCGCGCCCGAGAAAATGGCATGACTTCGGTGGACATAACGAGCTATCTCATTGGTCAGTATCTTTGCCGGAAGTAAAGCTACACCAATCAAGATCGGGATTGTATCTCTTTAGTGTAAATATTTATTCGTTGTTATGCCAACACCACGTTGGAATTCTCAATGGACAACACAAAGGCTCAATAGGAAGACTACGTGAAAGAGATTGGAAGGAATTTTCTGATATGTTTGGGGTAAAACACAACAAATGTAGTAGTTAGCAGGATAGTTTGGGCTTGTTAGGCAAGTATGGTGATCAAAACTGATCAACAAGAGACAAAATTACTCATTGCAGCTCGCCTGAATGATTTATCGAAGGTCCGAGCAGCTATTGAAGAGGGTTGTGACCCAAATGAGCTGGGACCTTACGGCTGGACTTCTCTTCACGAAGCCGCTAGTTCAGGAAGCACTAAACTTGCCATAACTTTACTGAGAAACGGAGGAAACCCTAATATTCAAGACAGGACTGGAAGAAGTAGTGCCCTACATTTGGCAGCCAAAAATGGTAATCTGAAACTTGTGCAAGTTTTGTTGGATGGTGGTGCAAAACTCACGTTGAGAAATGTCGAGGGAAAGATGGCTGAAGATTTGGCAGTAGATGATTCTTGTCGGCAGTATCTTGAAAGACAGCGTAAGTATTTTTCTAGAATAATCTATAATTTTGCCTGTCCTGAACGGAGTTAATTTTAGTTTCACTATCCCTTCATTCATTCACGGGTTTGAGATCGTGCTACCTGTGTGAAACTTTTATCAAACGGCGAAAGGCTATAAACTTCAGCTGGTAGCTCTTTTTGAATTCTTTATTATAGCCATCTGGAACTTATACAGAGTACACTCTAGAAAATAAACTTTAGGAGAAGATTCTATCTCAATCAATCAAGATAACGGGAAGAATCTTTAGAACTTGAACTCTTTCTGAGTTTTGAACTCGAGTAACATAACGCGTTGATCTCTATTGTTCTCACGTCAAATTTACCAGCACTACAGACATAGCAGATGTTACAGTCATTTTATGTTTCTAGAATGAATTTTGTATGTGTTTTCACGAGTATTGAATCTCCCTCTCGTGTAAAAGAATCTCAAGTCTATTTCTGTTTGCCGAAGAACTACGTAGGATTACTTGAGACAAATTAATTCAAATTGGTAATTGACATGGTTGGTCATGGTTGACTTGTGCCCTGTGAAATTTCCATTGTCTCTTCTAGTTTGTTTTGGTTGTTGTCAGGTAAACAAATATAAAACTAAGTCTTATGGATTAATTATACGCTCAGCTTTTTATTTCTACTTTCTTTATTTCAAGATAATAATAATAAAGTGTCTTATAACTCACCTATACTATATACCTCACATTTTCAAACCAAATCAAGCATGTTTGTTGAATTTGCATGAATGTGTATTTTAAGACTTTGGTTTGGTAAAATGTTATGATAATTAATGCAGTCAAATTTGTTTCTTCCCCGTAAAAGAAATGCCAAAATTTAGCCACTTGTAATTTCAAATATGCAAGGGAGATAATAATCAAGATCTATTTTGTGCCCCATTTTTCCCTCTAGAAGCAACAAATTTACTTAATGTATTTAATAGAATATACAAATATATATATTGTCTCTTTATTGCGAGAATTTATTTAATCAAGACAATGGATTTACTGATGCTTCTGATGGACTATATATATAAATATATATTCTTTTAGAGAAATGTTAACTTGGTCTGGTCTGGACTAAAAGGGTAAAAAATGGCTTTTTTCAGCAATTCTTACATTATCAGCATTTTTATATATGTGAGTTCTTACCTTTATTGACAAGTAAAATGAATTGACTGAGTGATTCATGGATTGATGCCTTAAAAATAAACAATATGTGTTTCAAAAAAATATCCATACCCCCGCTACGGAAGGGATTGGAAATTCCAGAAGGGTGGGGGGTCAATTTACCTGATCTTTTCCATACAAACACTGCATTATTCTTTGGAAATTCCAGAGGGAAGGGGGGGGGGTCGTTTCTCAACACCCTTCCATGTGGTGTGTGTGGGGGGGGGGGGGGGGGGGGGGGGTGTATGGATATTTTTTGAAAACACACAATAACAATTAATTCCTAAAATTGCGAAGAAAAGGTTTAAGGACCTGAATGAATTTAATGAGTACACTCAGGAGGGTGTTAATTGAGAATGTCTTAGGTGATGTTTTGGTTACCATGTCAACTTGTGCTATAGAAAACATTGCAATCCTTGTTGCTATTAGTGTAGAAACATGAGTTGTTTCAAAATACTATTCATTTCTCTTTACAGGGTTAGAGATGTCTGTGAGCTCATCAAGCCAACCACATCAGGTAATTATGGCAGTAGCAACTTTATTTTTCTGTGAAATGAAGTCGCTTGGTGGAAACAATTTCTTAGACCTGATCTGCTTTACCCAGTTCATTAATTTTTCTTTGCATTCAGTTTGCATTTCACAAAAACTGATCACATGTATCACTTTCCTTGGCATAACATGAATACAATATTGCTGAAAAACATATATGAATTCTGATTGTTTTTTAACTGACAAAGGTCTCAACATTGAAACATTTTAACAAAGTGAATCATCTTTTATGGAACAATGAGGAGTTTTACATGGTTTATCTTATTTTTCACACAATACTATGCCATGACAACCATGGTGAATCGGTGAGGATCCTTCTAATGTGGAGTATTTGTTTGACTTGTCAAACTAACATCCTTCTGAATTCTATTTTAGTTATATACCAAGAAAAGCTCCAGTCCAAGTAATATCAGGCAGTCCTCCAGAGGGAGCGATGGGGGGTCTCTGGATGGGAGCATAGCTTCAGATGTTGAGGACAGTAACAGTAGCATTGGGGCTGGAGAAATAAAATTAGCATTTGAATACAACAAACGTTATGCTTCACTGAAGATAAATTTCATGGAAATAAAGAGTCTTATGTTACCAACAGGTGAGAATGAATTCAATGTTGTCCATTCACATTCAGTAGTTGTTTGATTACCAAAAAATATCTTCTCACCAAAAGGGATTTGGAATTCCAGAGGGATACAGGAATTTGGGTTTTGCAAATTTTGATATGAAAATTTTATGCCTCAACCTTATTGCATACATTCTTACAGTAATCCTAAATATTTAATGTTTGGTTCCCTTTAGATCATAACTACAGCACATTATATGTCAAATGTTACCTCCTTCCTGATAAGCAAAAGAAAACCAAGAGGAAGACAAGTGAAATCAAGATTGAGACATCTTATGAAGACTCGTTTACTGGGCGAAGTACCAGTGCAGGGTCTGATAGCAGTACGGATAGCATCTCAAGTCACAAGAGCAGAAAAGTATCTGAAAAACTCAAGTCTGCGCTACGGAAAAGGCACTTACCGACCAAACTTCCTGTTAACAGAGGTAAACCTTAAGCTATTTTGTATAAATTTACTATAATGAAAATAGGGACTGGGTATGTGGCTTAGAAGCTCTCACTCGCTGTTGTCGCTTGAGGGAGTGTCTATTGACTACAAATGGAAGACAAAGTCTTGTAGTGAATTCAGATGACTCCACTCACAAAGTGATGCAATCCAGAGTGAAGGGATGCCTGAAATTTAGGCTACCATTACACAAATTCCAACCTTTTTCTAATTGAATATTGTATTATTTTCTCTCCAGCAAAGTGTGTGTTATATGGTGGAATCAATGCTCCCATTGAGGAAACCATTACATACGACAGCTCTGATATGCACCAACTTGATATAAAGAAAACCAAGCTGAGTATCACCATATGTGGACGTAACCGGTGGACCACGCAAGGTCAAGCACTGGCATCTGTTACAATTCCAGTGGTTGTTGGTATTAGGAAGTTGATACCTCAGTGGTACCCCTTCTCCTACCAGATCTCCATGCCGACCCCACTGAAGCAAGACGACAAGGTCTCTGAGCTGAACAAGTCATTTGAGTCCAAAGAAGGTGAGATAAATATCTGGGAATATAATACAGCATATATCATCTTAGCAAAGATTCAGATCTTATTTGTGAAGGCAAAGTAGTGGTTCCCAGCAGTTGTTGGTTTTGTTGTGAGGGAGGCTTCTCAGAAATGCAAATCTGGGATCATAATTTGTCAGCTTAAAGGGCCACCGCAAACTGCCATCCTTTGTGAGCTTGTGTTTTTATGTTGAATTGTTACATCTTTTATTTATTTAAGAAATATCACAAGAATTTGGATGGAAAATAATTATAGACTTTCTGAAAAAACTGGTAAAAACTGCATAAAATGGAAAGATTAAAAAAGTTTGTTTCGAGTATCGCTATTAGGAACATTTTCTGTTATATTTCCTTACAAAATATGGGAATCAGAAAGTTCAAGACTGTAATAGTACTTGGTGATATAAATAAGCAAACCCATTACTTACCAAATATTCCCTTTCACAGATGGAAAATACACTGGTCGCAGTTTAGCTTGGAATGGGGGATTACCCGCAGCGCCTGTCTGTGACGGAAACACCAATATTATCCGAGCAGCTAACGCAGCCCAAGGAAATCAAGCCCTCAGGGTCGCCAAACCACCGCACCCATCAAACAGCGGCCCCAAGAAACACCGTCGGCATCCTTCGTCTAAGGCAGCAAAGTTATTTTACAGAGGACTCTTCAGGGGAAGACGAAGTAGTCGACACGGGAAATCTGAATCTGTCGATAACTTATCCAACGCTGGGGAGAGCTTCGATGGGAATTCAGAAATAGAGGTTATTGGGCGAGATCTTGGGAGTTCGGAATGCGATTTGACCTGGTCGAATCAGGCCTCTAGGTACTCAAGCGTGGACAGTGTTAATGGGATACAGACGTTGAAAACAGGTTCTGTTGAGGACTTAAAATCCACGCGACCCTCTTTGAAATATAGCCGTGCATTTAATGATAGTACAGCATCCAGTAGACGCGCTAGGTTCGAGCCCGAGATGTCAGTAGAAGAGTTTGATGACGGAAGCCCATTTGAAGTTTCGTCGTGAGTTACTTCACGAAGTTTCTCTCTTTATAAAAAATACCGCCTTTATTCTCTGACTATTGTCTTTATTTCGAATATATCATCCTTGAAAAAAATCTTATGAACGTGTTTTTTTTTTTTAACAAGAATTCAGTACTTTTGCCAAGAAATGATCTTTAGGCTCCGTCTATACTACGCCAGCTAAATTTGGAAACGGCTAATTTGCCCCGAAAACGGAAATAAAGTTTTCTATTCACACTTCGCCGGCTAAATTTGAAAACGCACAAAAACGTCAGATTAGCTCATGCGCTAAAAAGAAAATCGAGAGCCCGTAGTCATAATTTCCTCGCAGCCGTGTAACATGACGTCATCGTTTTCGAAAAGCATATGATTCCGTTTTCGCCGTCCACACTAAAACGCGTAGCCGGCGTTTTCAAATGTATCCACTTTCGGCAGCGTTTTCGAAATTTAGCCGGCGTAGTGTGGACGGAAGACACAACCGTACACATAATTAGCCGTTTTCACATTTAGCCGGCGTAGTGTGGACGGGGCCTTAGAAAAACCAGACCCATAATATATTCACACGCAAAAAATGACAAAAATATCAAAGAAATATAAGAATGTTTTCCAGTCTTTCAGACGCCATTTTACTTCCTAGAGAGAGGTATAATATATTCTTTTAATTTGTACATATGAATTTGACATTTCAAAATGTTTGAAAATATTATTTTAATACGTTTTAGGTCTGTTGGTGGTGAACAGAAGTCACAGTATTCAAAAGTCGTCTCAGAAATCACACAAATTTGAAGGTTATTTTCCCAAATTTAGGTTTCAGATTAGAAAGTTGGTTATCTACTAAGTTATCTAGTTATTAGTTGATGCGTTGTCATTTTTGAAAGTCTTTCGAAGTTTGCAAAGGTTCTATGGTTGTAGTTTAAGACGACATTTTGACATATTTTCCTGTGTGAGGGATACAAATATTTTGTACATTTGTAAGTTACAAAAGAAAAGAGGTAGTAACGCAATAAAATGTTATGCATGGATTTGTGTCGGTGTGTTCCTTCTACTGCTTGCAATCGAGTCTGTTGGTGGATTTGGGGCAAAATGCGAGGTTTGGGTTGGAAATGGGATAAGTATGCATAGTGGCTCACAAATTGGATAGTCTATCAGAAAAAAAAGCGGGACTGAAGTCGTTTTACAGCCATTCTCAGTTACACGCGGTCGCCGGGAAAAAAGCTTGCAAGCGAAAACTCGTTTTTCTGTCTTGTCGGGCGCGACAAGCCGGCGAAAGCACGTGCGTTGCCATGGAAACTTTGACAAAAAAACGAGTTTTCGGTTGCAAGCTTTTTCCCGGCGACCGCGTGTAACTGAGAATGGCTGTAAGCGCTGATGCTTCTATAGACCTCCTCAGCTTGGGCGTAATGTTTTCCCCATTTCAGATCACGTGACATTCCCATGAGTATTCTCTCTGTTTGGAATGCTTCCATATTCATATATCCTTCGGTGCGTAGCAGAAAAAGAAAGTTTTACTCATGGGAATGCCACGTGATCTGAAATGGGAAAACATTACGCCCAAGCCAAGGAGGTCTATTGGAATGTTCCATATTATATCTGTTACACCCCCTATCGAGGAAACCTGTAATTTCCACAGGGGCCGTTTTGTTTGGCCATGAAAGTTCTACAGGGGTCGTTTTTGTTTAGACTCCTTCGCAGCCCCTAACGGTCGGAGTCACGCAACGCTCCCCGTTGCGTGACTCCGACCGTTAGGGGCTGCGAAGGAGTCTAGTTTTTGTTTAGCCCTGGAGTTTCCACAGGGCCTTTCTTTTTACCCCTGAATTGGGCTGTTCCAAAAAAACCGTACACCTATCGAGGAACTCCAACTCCAAATATTGCTCTACCCCTGTGGAAATTCCAGACTCCTGTACAACCCTGTGGAAATTTGAAGCAACCCCTGTGGAAATTCCTCATTCTCTTGTGGGCCCGTGGAAATTCCATAGTTGCAAATGAATACCCTGTGGAAATTCCAGGGTAAAAGTCACAGACCCTGTGAAATTTCCAGGATCAAACACAGCGACCCCTGTGGAATTTCCAGGTTCCTCGACAGGGGTAACGGATATAATATGGAACAACAACCCATCTCCACACGGCCTCTTGCAAATGTTGTATTTTCACAAGAGAATGTGGAGTCTGTTTCCAAAACTAGATTGCTGCCATTCTCGAGAGAGCAAAACATAACACACGACCCATTCTCGTACACAGAGCTCGTCTGCTCGCAGGGGAGGCTCTGGGGACATCCATTCGAGGGCCGTCGCTGATTGGCTGATTTTAAACGTTAGGGCATGCGCAGAAAATTGTTTCTCTCAACGGCTCTGTATCAAAACTCGCGCATGCGTCAATGCGGGCTGACACCAGAGGAAACTCGCTCGTCGAACTTCTCGCCGCTCTCCCCTGTTTCTCTGGATTTCGTTCCTGAAAACACGAACGCTTGCTACGCAGGCTACCCCTGCGATATGAAACGAGCCGGGCTTGCTATCTATCTAAAGGGCACGGGGGACAAGGGTCACGGGTCATGCTCCGCCGCCGTGACCCAGTTACCGCCAGTTATAGCCTTACTATCAGGCGGAATTTAATTTTCCGAGAGAAAATGATCTTCTCGATTTCCCGGTATTTATTTTTCAAGGGAAACGAGGGATTTTTCTCTTCAGTTTGAGGATATGTTTCAGGCCTAGTGTGCTCTTGCGTGAACTGAATGATTATTCTCGCGTACGTCTTTCGGATAAAACGGGCATAAAACCGTCCGAAAAACACCTGCTTGAAGCAACTCCTAAAAGCCGGTCCAAACAAAGCAAACTGAGTTTACAGTCTGTGAAATATATATTCGATTCTTATTGAAATAGAATCCTAAAATAAGAAATATTGGCAATATTATTGGCAAGTTTTTAAGAGTGATCTACTTCAGCGAACAACATAAAATTTTTGGTAAAACTGCCTTGATACGAATATTTTTGCGCTGTTATGATAACAGCTGATATAGCGACCTCGCTAGTCCAGTGTGAAGCCATGCGATGTTACAACAAAAAGTAACAAATTCTATATTTTAGTACCCGGTCGCCCAGCAGCAAATACAGTATGAAATATATCGAGAAACATGTGCAACATGCTGGCTTTCTGTCAGTTCGGGTACCCAATTTTGTTTTATAAACAGTTAAAACTGTTTTGAATTCAAGAAGAACTCCTGGTGTTTTCAATGGAAAATATCGCGGCTATTCAATCTCGGCTGCGAATGAACAACAACATGTTCAGCCTTTTAACTCAGCGTTGACACATGTTCAATGCCAAGTGGTATTGTACAAAAGTGGCGAATTTTTCACTTGTCGGTGCTTTGAGATAATTGGCTCGTTTTAATGAACTGGTGTTTCTTTTGATGAAAGTTGGTTTGATCTTGAAGCATGTGGGCAGTGACTTCTTCCTTTTGTTTATCGGTATTTTGGCTCGTGGGAAAATCTGGAGGAGTTGCCTAAATCGGTAGGAAATCGTAGCGTATAAAAGGAACGCCTTGGGGCATTTTTGGTTTAAAGAGAACTATCTCTCCTCTCTCATACTTGTGAAGTGTTACTACTACACACTTTTTTAAACCTTCTCTGTCGAGAAGTTAATTGATCTTCGTTCACGTAAAAGCCATTCACTCACAAGTCAATCTATAATGTCCAATGTCTGTCTAGCGTTTTGTGAATCATTGAAAAAATAAGTAAAACGTCCCCATAGTTTTTTTACTGTCTTAACCCATGATGATGACGATTCTTAACGTTTTTATAAAAGAAAACTTATTATTTAATTTTAAGAACGCAGTTTTGATGCGTATGGCATTAGTCATGGCAAAGAAAAGTGACTTTTCACAAATAGACGGAAATAAGCGTGTAGTATTATTCTTAATATGCGACATGTTTCCGACCGAATAATATCATGAATCAGCAGGCTGGCCACTTTTGTTTAAGGAATCGTCTCACCCTGCCCATTTTCGATATCAGAGATTCGATAAAAAGTGTTCAGGTTAGAGCATTTTACTGCACTAGCGCAAGAAAAATATATTGATATCCGATATGTTGGGGTGTTTTAGATTCACAGCTCGCTCGGTACACTTCGAGTGGCAGCCCGAACCAAAAAATCTTAGGAAACATGATTGAACTGTGATTCTCCGTGAAGTTTTTAGCTAATTCTTTTCAAAGGCATTAAAGAGTATAGGCAGCCCTTGCCCGAAGAATGTGATGCGATATATAAATCCTATGTTTGAATGCATGTTACGGTTTATTCCTTTTGTTTATTCTTAATCTCTTATTTTACTCGTGGAGCGCTAATTAAGGCACCCAATATCTGCAGGTAATTGTTTTAAACACCTATCAAAATTTTGTCCCGATGCAGTTCGCTAGGTAGCCTTCGACTTAATGACTTTTTGTTTCTTTTTAGTCTTTTGGCAGGGATGAAAAATCGGGAAACATTTGTTTGTCAAACGGAAATAATACACTCTTTTATACAAAAGCCTTTACTGCGAATGTCAATACGAAAATATAAATATGCCCAGTAAATGTAAAGAACGTAGTACATGCATTTACTGTCAAATTACCAGTTTTATGCTACTGGGTTTCTATAATTTGATTGAAAATACAATTTGTTTCGCTTTTCTGGCGGGAGACGATTTAAAAGCGTCACTTTGCCTAGAATCGTGTAGAATTACCCAATCAATGCGACAACGATAATTGTGACACGCCCAATCTGATAAAGGTGTCTTGCTGTAATAAACTCATAGAGAACTGTACAATTGTTTCTTTTTCTCTTTGGAAATCAGCGCTGTTTTGAATCAATAACAGCTTGACTCGCCAAACGACAAAACACAAAATTCCTTAATAAATTAATTCCGCCACATTTCCTGTAGGTAGGTTATTATTAAGCGCTTTTTACCACAGTTTGATTCAAGCATTACGACATCCTTTTGATAAAATTTAGAAGATTGGCCTTACTTCCTGAATTTTATATCTAAATTATGACTTTTATGTCTACAGTTTCCGTGGTCAGACCTCAAGAGGGAAACCGCGGGCCTTTCCATTTTGGCGCCAAAAACAGCGGCATGCCTATCAAACGAGATCACGCAAACCTCAAAAATACAATCCTTTTGGCAAACAGCACGGAACACAGACAAGCCTGTACTACCTGCCGAATAATGCAAAAGGTAAGCTAAAACACCGTGATCTACTTTGCCAAATAGTCTTTGTTAGTGCCGAGGTTGAGTAAGCTTTGCATATCGAATTTACACTACCACCTGTAGCCGACAAAAGGTCCAACAGAATAAGCACGTGTCGTTAATTACACACAGGGCTTTGTTTATGACACCAGAAAAAGGAAAGGAAAGAAAACAAAGCCCGCGAATAGAATACGCGTGCGTCGGACTGCCACATTGCTCACTTGTGGTGATTTTTATTATCCACATTTATTGGCGATAGCTTACAGGTACTGAGCTGAAGTAGCGCTTCTTGTAATGAACTCGAGCACTATTAATAATGAAAACGTGTTTCTAACGGACCGTGGGAAAGCCGTAATAGGAAATCATCTTGGGGATCATGTAGACTGAAGTGCGTGCTTCACTTTGGGTCACTTGCAGAGAATCAAGTCTCATACTAGAGTGCGGAATCTTGCCAAGGGACTAAAATCACCAAAGCAGGGAAATCTATTCGTGGTTATGCGTCTTGAGAAGGTCCTCACCGTGAAGGTAAACAAGCATACACCGCCTCTTAAACCTCACCCATTCATATAAAATTTAGCTGTGATTTGCTCATGTAGAGATAAGTGGGAACAGTAGTGTCGGAATGTTTATCGTCTGACTTGGGGACTGATAACATTGGATTTACTTACAGGTCACTTGTTGGGTTCGTCACGCCGGTTACATATCGAATTTTCATGAGTATTTGCCAAATTATCGGAATTTAAAACAATATTTTAGGAATCTGTAGTGTGCCTTTAGAGCAAGCATATTCAAAATTTAATCTGCAATGATCATATATCTGTGTCAGATCGTGACCCATGGCAACTATTTTTTTCTGGTGGCAAGGATATTTTTTTATGATTCCTGTAGTTTTCCAGTGCTGAATACACGCCTTTATTTAGATCGGCGCAAAAAAGCATTAGATAACAAGCCAAGAAAGACGAAAAAGGCAGAGAATTCGTTAGAAGTGCAATTCATCGCCTGTCATATAGTTCTCAATCTTCTCAAGAAAACTGGATAAGGTCGGCCCCTAACGGATTCTTTTCCCTTCTGTTTTTCGCTGTCAGACTTATATCCAGACTACCTTATGATAACCGCCATATTCTCTCATACACTACTCGATATTAACTGTTAGTGTAACTGACACATTGTCTGGTTCTTTGTCTTGATAATTCTCCGCACGTGCCAGTTAATTCTTCAATAGCCTAAAACTTGACTCAATCACAAGTCCTATTATGCGCTCACACACGTCCGCTGTTACTAGTGACAGCCCTGAAGCTCCATCATCAGTGATCTTCTGTGTCGCCTCTGTCGTATACAGTATAGTTGTACGCCTTGTGGCGAATGATGAATGGGCTTTTACATGAACATGTTTGGAAACTACAAAATACATTATAGAATTTGATCATGATGGAAAAGTGGTGGTGGCACAATTACGTGATGGTACTGAAGGGCCCTACTGAAAAACGCTTTTGCGATGTAGGTTCCCTGGATAAATAGAAACTGTTTTAGTCTAAAATTCTAGTTCTTATACTTTTCAACTGTAATTGAGTTGAGTCAATCAGAAGTCGAGATGGTCATTCTAAGCATGTTTACTGAATGAAGTTTTTTTATAGGTCACTTCTTCATAAATTTATTTATGTAATTGAAAATAATAATATTTTTACATATTTTATTTATTTCGTATGCCTTCCAAGTTTATTAGAGCAAAAACACAAACTTTTTAGAACGATAAATGCTAATGAGTTTAATTTCCGTTTCATTAAATGACTACCTTCGAAATTTACTGAAAATTACGGAAATTATGGAAATTACTATAATTACTCTGGCTATCAGCTCTATTTATACATTTTTTTACCCCGGAAAGAGTTATCTGCACTGCATCTCCAGTGGCAATGACTCAATGAGTATGAGATTATTCTTCTTTTACCTTCTCGGTTTCTTAATAGTTTCATGTATTTTTTTTCATTGCGTTCAACTACGTGCATATACCTAAAGTTGCATGAAAACAGTGAGCCCAATTTTTCTTTCAAGATCATTTTAAACACTACGGGCATTTGTGTTTTTTTTTGTTTAGTTACTAGACCAAACAGGCTGTGCTGCGAACAATTTCAGCACATTTCAGATTTTGTACTAACTCACCCCACATCAAGGATGACTGCTGTTTTCCGGGATTGCCGGACAACAGTATGCTACAGAAGTTTTGTAGAACCAGAACCAAGTTAAACAATTGTCCAGTGGCTTTACGAAAATTAAGGAGGGTTTACTAAAATAGCAAAGCCTATAGGATATGTTCTTAGGAACTAATATTTTATCGCTTTATCGCTATATCTTAAGCTTTTAGAAACTATACAGAAAATTGCTTCTTAAAGGTCATTAGGTTTTTATCTTTTCTATTTTATTAACTTGATATAGCTGATTTCGAAAGAATTTTATTTTTTGCAGTATTTCGATTGTTTCTAAGAGTTTGTTGAAAATAGTTTTTTTCCAAGTGATTTACACTCTTCTTCCAAAGCATAGTTCCAAAGTAAGAAACGTACTTAATCAATTAAAAGATACATTCTAAGTAAAACCCTACTAATTTAGTTATTTAACTTATGTATTCCCTTAAAATTAAGATAATGTTTATGATTATTTGCTAAGCTCTACTATAATAATGTTTGATATTGGTAGGTCGTAGCTTGCTTCTTGTGTCATATCAGTTTTGAAATTCAAAACTTCCAAGCTGACTCCATTTCTCGTAAACACCTGATGTAGAGAACGCGACATATGATTTTGCTCTTTTTAAATGGAGCTGCTTTTAGAAGGTGTTAAAATGTGAGCACTTGTTTAATTCAAGATTTGATGTGCATTCATAATACCTAATTAACTCTAGTAACCAATGTGCTTTTTGAGAAAGTAGAGAAAGGTGATTTAGGATCAGTATTGTGTCGTATCCTTAGCCATTGTTCTAGCACGTTTCACATGAAGTACCGTCGTTAATTTGAATAACAAAGTACATCCATGGAAATCACTTATTGTATAGCTTGGTGGTGGGTTTTGTTTTTATACTGAGAGCCATTTCCATCTATTTGAGCGCTGAATTAAGTACACTCAAATCAAAATTCCGCTGGTTTTCCACGTTGACCTGGATTGTTACTCTTCGATGGTGAATGGAGAAACTGCTAAAGTGCTTTTCGGAATGCTTGGGAGTCGCGTCAAATAAAGAAATCATGTAGTCGAGCTCTGTGGATAAGCAGTTTGTGGAAGAATTTGCTACTATTGAACAAATAAGCCAAGCAAGATTGAGAGAATAATTGAAGGCGGAACACAAGTCAAGCTATACAGGTAATAACTTCTTCAACTACCACTGCATTGTGTAACCTTCGCCGCTGCGTCTTTTGCAGTCTTTGACAAGTTACTTCCAATCACTCGTCTGTAAGGTTCGAACAGCGAATTCCATAACAACTTCATGAGTTACAAAGCTATGCAAAGATGTGTCCAGTTTACAGGAAACTCCGTAATATTAACTTTCCTAATTAAGGTCTTCCAGGCGTCTTCGTTAGATTAAAACTTCAACGCAAAATCGGCCTTTTAGCAAATTCCTTAATTTTAACGTTTCATCATAGAGGCCATCAAATCGGCTATTTGTTATGCAGAAGGTCGTTACAAGACCTGAGCCGTTCCTAGGTCACTCTGATTTTGATGTGCGTACTTTTATCTTATATTTAGCAAATATTTTCTGGTCGCTTTTTAAGAGGTTATTTTTAAGGTGAAATATCGGGAGCTCTAAAAGAAATAACGTTTATCGATTCGTTGTGAGCAGCTGTTCTTTAAATGTTTTTTTCGTGTTGTCCACTTTTATGCGAATAACCGAGAGCTTCAGTCTAGAAAACAAAGGCTTTAATCCGTCCTAAGCTACCACGGTTTTAACCCGATTTAGACCCTTTACCTGAGGTCTAAAGCTTGCAAAAAGAAAGTCCAATTATCGGTGAGTTTAGACGCCGTAACCGGCCGCCCGTTTGCGCGAGTTAAAAAAGACTTTCAGCTGTCACTTAGTCGGTCTAACAGAATTACACAGAACACAATTCCGAAACAAAAGCTCGCAGTTTGAGCGCAGGAGAGTCGAAAAGGGGGCTTTACATAACCAATAATGTTACTACCTAATGCAGTAGTTGACTCGCTCGCAGCAAGACATTACCAAAACTTAGATTAAGCAGGGGCAAGGAGAAAGGAAAAGTGAGTAATTTTAATTTGAACAGTGGGAACTAGGGGAGAAAAGAAAGCGAGCTATAAACATCATGCTGGTTTAGTTTGCGATCATGTTTGATGCCAGAATCACGTTGGTTGGTAAAACAGCGACGAGTCTTGGCTGTTTTTAGCTTTATTTGAAACCCCAATGGTTAGAAAGATAAGTCTAAAATTTGACTCCAAATTGTAAGCGAAACGCGCGGCTTCGCGTCTGTATTCGAGGTTTCTTGTGTTGGAAGAGTCTTAGTGAAGTCAATTTACTTATTATGTAAAGCGCAATGTGGATTTAGGAACAGTATAAACATGTAAAACCTCAATTCGCTTGTTATTTCTAGTGTGCTTTAACATCAACTTCAATTAATTCTGAAAACTCAAATGAAACGTGACATGAAAGAAAAGAAATGGAACGGTTTTTTATTTTTATTTTTATTTTATTTCCTTCTTTTTAATCACAGTGCCGAATCAAATCCATGGCGAATTTTAAAATAAATCCTCGGTGTCTTCCTTCCTTCAACTCATTGAAGCCTAAGACTTTTTTTATGTTCTGCAAATATAAACTATAATAATCCTTTTTTATGTTTATTCGAATGGGCGTCTCGTTTGATTTTGAATTCTTTACAATATATTCAAATATGATTGTCTTTTATGAAACTCTAAACTTCAAAGACCAAATGTACTTTATTATTATTCCAGCCTGTCTGATTTTTATTTTGAGCAGACAACTTTTCGGGTATTTTTAAATTTCTACTACGATAAGACAGTTGCAAGGGTGTATTTTTAAAACGTTTTTCGCTAGTTTAAATGGTTGCTATAGTCTTAGATATTTTGAAGTTTAAAGGTTCTACAGGTGTTTTCTTATTGTGGCTAAAGCTTAATCTATAAAGTGGCTAGAAATATGCAAAAAACAGAAACGAAGGCAAGTTTCTTGGAATTAAAGAAATAAATTTGCGTCATGAAATTGCGAAATTATTGTTGATTTCTTTTAAAAAACAAAACTGGCTATTAATAAGTATTGGCTTGTTTCTAACAAAAGATTATTTTAACTGTATTTGATTAATTGGTGCTCATTTCTAAGTTACCTCGAGCTATCACGTCTAATGATCAAAGATCAAAGATGAATTTTAATTTCGATTCTGCGCACTACGTTTTACGGTTTACACGAGTTGTTTTCGAAAAAGACTGTCAAGTGCCCAAGATATTTGCCACTGGGAAACTAACGATTTCTATAACAGAATGGAGAATGCTTAGAATTCTTCACAGATATTGGACAGCTTTTGGCGTTTGTAAAACGTTTTCATAAATTCGGACACTTGTATGAATTTCTCAAAGTTGCTGCTCATTCTTAGATGGAGGGGTGACATGTTTTGTCCGGGTAGGCCATTCACTAACAACTCAATCTATGTTATTTTATATTTAACAACTATCCCCGAAGGGGAGGTGAATAGTGTGGTGGATATATACCGAGACGCGATATACCAAATCAGTAGAATAAAATACGGTAGATTAAGGTTCAAAACGCAATATCGCGCACGAAACGAGCCGCCATTTTGAGAGTTTTCTCAAAACAGTAAATAGTGCTGGATATCTACTATTTCAGGAACCTATCAGAGCCCGCGAAAATGACTATTCACTGATTTGGTATACACTAATATCCTTTTAATTTCTTGACTTGCGAAATTCCTAAAAACATTTTTTTAAAAGAACATTCAGATTTGGCCACTTTGTTTTATACAAAACTTTACTCTCGACTCACAGTCATAAGAACAGTTGAGCTCCATATACATAGTAAGGTTTGATTCCTGGAAAAATTTTATTACGTTGCATCTCGTTTTGACTAAGTGCATGTTAATGTTTCCTGTTCATGGATTTTTGAAAAACCCTATGAGATATTAATTTAAAGATATGCTACGTCCGGTGATATGCAAAAAGTAATAGAGTAAATTAAATGTCCTTGTATTAATTAATACCTTCTGGGATTATCATACACATTGCAGTAATTCAACATTTTGATTAGTTTTTATTTGTGACACATAGCTCAATTTGAACTGAAGCACTGACTCTCTAAATTCACAATTGGACATTCTACTAACACTGCATTGAGCTGGATAGAGCTAGCCTAACGTGTTTTCAAAGTCTCACTAAATATTTAACTTGACGTGACAAACTTCATCGAGCATGCTCAGCCTGGTAGTATACGTTTTCTTGAGCAGGTGAACCAATGGCTATTAATTTTATCTATCTATTACTTTAAGAGTTGATGGTGTTCGCATTCGACGTGAATAGTTTAATTTCCTTAGTGTTAACTATTTTAAAGATCGCGGTTCTCGATGTGGAAATTTGAAAAAAAACAAGAAAAAAGAAAAAGGACAGCGATACCGTAGCTCCAGAAATTATGGCAACTCTGACAAGCTATATAAATTCCAGGGCGAAACCAGATATTTCTACGATATTTCCCAGCATTGTTTTTTAAATTGAAAATTGTCTCAGCTTAAGTTCTGCTATACATTTTATGTAATGTAGCTTCACGTTGTTAGGTTTCTGTACGCCTGTGATATAATTGAAACTTATGACGTTTTACAGCATTATGCAATAATAATGGGAATTAATTTTAATTTTAATTAATTTTAATTAAATTACCATGAATTGCAAGAGTCAGGTTTTACTGTCCACCGAATGCCGGGGATAAGAAATTCAATTTCTAGACTTGAAGGGTATAATCAAGTATTTCAAAAATTTATCAGAGATGTCTTTATGATATTTAGTACTGTAATGCTAATAAATGAAACCACATTTCACCAACTTCAAGAACATGTAAAACGTAGTAATTATTTCAAAAACTGGCACACAAAACATTTCTGGTCATCTTGTAAGTACATTGTATATAAAATTGTTTTGTAAACCGCTTTTCTAAGGTTTTAAGTGACTGATGGATGAATTCCAGGGCACTCGATGGCTCATTGTTGTAAGAAAACACTAGCACTCCTTTTGGTTTTGTAAAATTATTTGCATAAATATATGTTTTTATTAAAAATAGAAACGAGAGACGCACATTTTTGATAGTACGGTTTGAAAAAGCATCCGACGAAACAAAGATAGCCGTTGTTTTCGTTAGAATCGACGGACCGACTCTACTATGCCCGTTTTACTGTGACTAAATAGTAAACTTTCTTTAGGCAAAAACACTAAGCGTTAGATCTTAATTAAAACTACGAACGGCGTGCTGAAAAGCTCCACAACAGCGTGATAATGCTACGGTATACAACAAAACAGGGAAACAACAATAGCCACTTGTTACGTGTATTCAGTATCATGTATTGTTGCAAAATAATCATAGTCAAACCCTGATAAGTTCGATGGGAAGCACAGTCGGGGGTCATTAGTGCGGAGCCAATATTATTAGAATACGGTTTTTCACATCGCCACCGACACAAAATTGATTACGTTACTATCATGCCAGAGGGCCCTCTGATACCGGCTATCTTTAATTAGTAGAAACCCACTCGCATACTATCACGAATCCTGCAATCTGATTGGCTCCGCTACTCACTATCTATCACGTATTAGTAGAAACCCACTCGCATACTATCACGAATCCTGCAATCTTATTGGTTCCGCTACTCACTATCTATCACGTAATAGATAGTGAGTATAGCGAAAATGCTACCGTAAAACTCTCACAACCAATTAAAATAAATGCAACAAATCGAAGGTAGTATGCTAGTGGGTTTCTACTAAAACAATTAGACTAGTCGTTCTCGTTTTCTGAGTCAAATAGTCAACTCGGCACCTCGTTAACTATCTATGACTCATAGAAAACTCGAACTCGTGGTCTAATTGTTAAATAGATAGTGAGTAGCGAAATCGCTAGCGTAAAATTTTCTAAAACCACGAAAAAAATACGTTTTAGCAAGAAATCGAGGGTAGTATGGTAGTGGGTTTCTACTAAAACTTAGACTACTCGTTCTCGTTTTCTATGAGTCAAATAGTGAACTCGGCGCTACGCGCCTCGTTAACTATCTATTGACCCATAGAAAACTTGAACTCGTAGTCTAATTGTTAAGTAGTGCTTCACGCAAATGAAAATTCATGAAAACACTTTTTGGTCACGTGCGCCCTTATAAATGGAAAGGAAAAGCGGCTCCATCGAACGATTCCCATTTATTTGGTTTTGCGCATAAACTGAGGTCTCTGATTTGCTCAATGTGAACTAATCAGATCACATGATATTTGATTTGATTTTAGCATTGACTCACTGTGTATCCATTGAGAAGTTTTTTGTGATTTATATCAACTTTGATTGGCTAAGCTCGTGTGATATTGATTCCACGCGAAATCTAGGCTTTTTTCTAACTTATACTGATTACCTGAAGGCTCGGAGCTGGGACCATTTTTAAAAAGTTCCTGTACATTTTTGACAAAACGCGGCGTGTATGCTACCCCTTTATAGTTGATAGATGTGCTCCAACGTTTGTTCCCGCCGGTAAAGGCTATGTTTGTTCCGACTGTCTAACACTGTTTACTGTGCTCCCGCTTACACATTTCAAGCTTCTTTTTGACAAATCAAAATTAAATCCACGCTACAAATTTTTGTTTTATGTTTTTTCGAAAGTTGATTTCATTACTTTTTCTACTTGATTTGCTGTATTAATTCTCAGTTTCAAAGAATCTATGTTATTTGAAGATACATGATTCTCGGGGATTTGGGATTAAATGAGAAACGCTAATTAATTTTGTCGCATTGTGTAAACTAACGCGCGACCTTGTTAGGCTAAGAGAATAGAGAAGGCCATCTTGTTCTTTGGAACTGCAATCAGGATCCATGCTCTGGTACAATACCGTGTTGACACGCTGGAAATTGACACTCTCTGGGGGCTGTTAGAACTTTTAACCCATTTCATAAATTAATCCAACCCCCTTTTTGCGCATTAAATTGTTTGACTAAAGCCCAAATGTCAACGGTGAAGTTTCCGACGCTGTTTTGCATATGCCAAAGTGACAGGGCCCGTGCTTGCGTTAAAGTATGGCAAGCAATCACTGAAATTGTAGAGGGAATGGCACAACAAAGGATTGGAGTGTCCACTTCCGCCGGTAGATGTTGAATTCCGGATTAGAAACTTTTGCATCCCGGCAACTGCGCTCCTGAGTTCGCGCGCTTTGAAAAAGCTTTGTGAAATCGGGACAGATTGCGGAAACCGTATTTGTAATCCGGTATAGAGGGTTATATTGCCTTTGGGAAATCTCTTATTCATTTGTCGTTTCTGTTTTGATGCCAGGGTTTGGAGAAAAAAGGTTGTAAATGCAGATGAGGGTTGAAGTCCGGCGTCGTTTGGACTTGAAACTGGAGGAAAGGCCATCGTGAAAGTTTGGAAGCGAAGCGTTTGTAACACGAGGTGAGTTCACTCAGTTTAACTCTGTTAACTCTGCAACTTTAATTGAATACGTCCACATGGGGGCAAGCCGAGACATAATAAGAACTTTCCAAAATACAACAAAACCACTGAGGGGTAAATTGTTTGCTAAACTAAATCTACAACCGAAAACACTCGAAAACAATGTACGAAATCGGTTGAATAACTGATAATTTAGCGCTAAGGACGGGAATAATTCAGTCGGTCAAGCCACAAATGAACTAGCAGTTGATTGAATGCTTTCGTTTCCATTCGTCGGATGTAATTACTTTCAGAAAAGGAATATATGAAGGCTATTTACGGTTTGTTTTGTTTCAGTTATGTTAGATACTTTTATTGCCAAAACCTTTTTCTTTATTTTTGATTAAATTTAGAAAACAAATATCTCCAGCAGAGGTGATGGTCAGCTATATTTATTGTAGCAGTATGCGCAAGTGAATAAAAAAAAATAAGACACGAAAATAATAATACTAAGAGTTGAATTTCAAGTCAATCTGATGTGCATTGCTGATTTACGGTCGTGCCTTCATTCGTTGGCTCGGTTTGGAGTGTCGGTTTGACAACATTTTCTGTGGTCCTACTATACTGACTTATTTTTGAACAAAGACTTATGAGGGATTTGTTTTAATAGTTTTTTATTTCAACTCTTCGGCGCATGTTTTGTACCAGGCGCGACATCAATTTACTTAATGTGAGCATATTCAGATAACGTGCTTTGGAGAACTAGATTTCCCAACATTCGTGGTAAAATAACACTATTTTCGCAAAAAGGATCAATGATCTTCAACCGAAGCACTGTTTTATTGTCTGCACAAATCTTAAATAGCTCTTCTTTAGGTTAATTTAGTCTAAACATTTCAACTTCTTTTCTTTGCTTATGCAAATCTGAAAACCCTGCCACCTTGTTGAAACTCACAACAAAGTTATTTTCACTTATCATTATTGCCAATATCAAACCACTTTGGAAGTGAAGCCAAGAGGTCACATCAGAATTCAGCATGTACACAAATAAAGCTGTCAGTGATAGAAGACAATAATAAATAGCAAAGCGAGATGGCGGATGTTTATTCAGGGTATTTATACTTTTAGGGAGTAGAACCGCGCGGATTTTGTTAAATTCTGGAGTAAATACAGCCAACCAAAAGATTAGGTGAAGCCAAAAGATCGTACGGATTAATTATTTACGAATTCTCCTATATGTTCTCTTAAAAAGACACAAGTTATGTCGTTGTTGATGTCCGCTCCAAATATATATTTTTTAAAGACAATTTCGACTGAGTTTTTCGCTTTCAATCCCGTGACAACATAAAGGCGCTGCACCCTAAGCGTTCGCGCATGCTCTGTACAGTCTTGCTGTTCCTCCCTTTGGAAAACAATTGCTTTAGCAATTTATTGCTGCATTAAGAGAATAGTGTCCTTGACCCTTTTAGGGAAAATGAGTACTTTAAAAGACTCCGAAAGGATACCCACGCACTCAGGTTTGAAAATGTTGATACTAGAAATATAGCTGTCAACCAAAGACATTTTTGTCTCTGGCATATTTCGTGGAGACTGCTTTTAGTTGTTAATATTTTTCTTTGTACTCTGTTTCTTACTAAGAACTTTGTTTATAATAATGTCACGTCTGGTCAAATTTCTCTCCCATTGCTGTAAGTTTTTGCACAGAGAAAGAGTGTATAATATTTTCTTGGTTCTGTATGATGGAGAACATTTAGCACTCTGTCCATTAAGTATTTAATGGCTTTACTGAAGTGTCACGTAAGTATCGAGGCTTCTTTTCAAATGCCACGCCCCAAATTCGGGAGTTTTTGTGTTTTTATCAGTAGCCATTACCATTTCAATATTAAGCGGGCAGAGGTTTCGTGCTGTCGGCCTTTTCTAGCTACCATGAACGTTTTTCGCGCAATGTGTTGGCGCAAAACAACCACGCGAACAACTTTGTGAGCTGATCAAGACTGAAAGTAAGTACAGCTATCCTAGCATGATGAGCTTAAAGTAAATAACAAAAGTTGACGGTTTTTCACCTTTTCTTTTACTCCATCTTTCGGTTTGAGTACAATGTTTGAGTTTGAGTTAAATGTTGGAACTACACATTTCATATATGTCTCATGGCAGAATTTTACAGTTGTGTTTCGCGGCAGAATTTTACAGTGGAAATTAATCTTCTTTGGTGTAGTTTGTTCGTAGGATAAGTTTTGTTTTGTCTCATGACTTGGCGGTTGCCTTGGGTCAGGATGTCGGCTCTCCCTGGAAGAGGATTTCCCGCTATTTGCTTCGCCATCCGTGGGTTCCGCAGCAGAGATAAGTAAAAATTAAAAGCAAGAGGATTTGGCTGATGACTTTGTAATTGTGCTGTTTGACACCAAAAACATAGAGTGTGGTTTTCGTATGCTGTGAGTCTAGTTTGTGAAAGGCCGCGGCCTATGCCTGGGATAGACAGAGGTCGATATTGCCTGTCAGATATATCATGGCTGTGTAGCCCTGTCTTGAAACTTTCACGCCAGAGTCAATCAAATCGGTACAAAATGTACTTGCTGCTGAATGGATTCTCGATCATGCAGCCAATCAGAAATCCGCAAGCAGATAATCATTGTGCCTTCCTTTAATCTCACTGGCTTCAACGATTCCTATTCTATCAGGGACTAGACCAGTCCGCTCGAAAGTTTGCTGCTGTTAGACTAATGAATAAATAGATTCCGTTTAAGCATAGGAAAATGACAGAAATGCGCAGTCATTTTAACATGGAGTGCAACAATGTTTTTGCTGCAGTGCTGTGCCGTTATTTATTGTAATCAATCACCTGTGAAGGACACAATTCGGGTCGCATGATCTCATGCTTATGTGGTACTTCGTTAGTGAGAACTAGACATAAATGCTATAATCCGCTACTCCACCCGTCCACGGGAGCTATGCGGAGGAGAATACTCAAACCAGGGATTTTTTTTAGATATTTACAGAATGCAAGAGGAAATTTATATATGCGATCGGTGTCCGTTCTCACGGCCGACATACCTAAAGAAACCCTGACGCTTGACACAAACTCTAAGTCCTCTAAGCACACGTTGATACTCTGTGGGAGAGACTTCAGACTTAGAAACCCAATCACTTCCTTCTTGGCATGATATATTTAGATTTGGGTATAGAGTTTATTGATATCCTGTTAACTTATAATAGCCTTATCATCGATTTTCGCCTTTTATTATGGCATTAACAAAGAGGGAAATCCGCCAGCAGTAGTTTAGATACGCCTTGGATATCCTCCCAGAGAAATGGGACCCAGCAAAGGTTATTTCAAGGTTAATTACTTGGCGGTGGAGTGTGTTGGCGAAATTGTGCTCTCTGGGCATTTTTTTTTTTTTTGAATTAATGTACCTTATGTTAGTTTCGCGAGGTCATCCGTTTATTTCTGTGTGGTCCTAGAAAACATAGAGCCTTCAAACTACGCGTTCTTGTGTTTGTCTTTCATTACGCGAAGAGTGTTTGATTGAGCAAAGTGTCGCGATTCAGATATTTAGATCCAACCCTGAAACCACTGCTACAAACGACAGATAAACTTACTGCTGTAGCCGAACTCCCTTTTACCTGAGCATCCTAGGGAAACAACAGTTCAAGTTCTTTAAAAGGTCGTGATAGCTAGTGGGAAGAAGGAAAACTTGTGTCGTGATCGTGATACCTGTGGTCCCAGCTATTAGGAGGTTACTGCAGCTACAACGGTTCTCAGCAAAATACAACACGAAACAATGTTCCATCGTCATTGAATCATTTTGACAAATGCAATTTTAGATGAGAAGTTGAAGGCAGACGTTCGACAGTGGCGACTTGTAAATTTCATCGGCTTCTTTCTTTCCTCCCAGTATTGACGTGTTGGACGCCACCAATTGACCTACAAAGGCATCTTGCTACCTTTTTCAGACTAACAGTCTTTATAACAAGTCTAAAAAAATACCTTCTCGCGTCAATGATTTTTTTCCACCACATCCTTCCTGGATGCTGTCAGCAGCCTGTTACAATACTATTGGGCTTGTTGCATTGCAATCTGATGATGACATTGAGTGTCGGTAGTTTTCTCACGCCTTGTATCCTCGAACTCCGGATCTATCTCAACTCAGACTCACGCACGGCGGAAGCTTTTGGGATTAGTTAAGAAGTGCAAGGAGCAGTGTATACTGCATGATAATGGTTCCTATCGAGTTTAAAAGCACAGAGGAAACGTAATACGAGCTGGCGTGCGAAAATATAAAAGGATAGAAATTCAATAGACCAATTTCGATATTTTAAAAGTGCCTAACTTGGATCTCACTTTGGGATTAGTTAAGAAGTGCAAGGAGTGGTGTACTGCATGATAATGGTTCCTATTGAGTTTAAAAGCGCAGAGGAAACGTAATACGAGCTGGCGTGCGAAAATATTTAACAATTAGACCTCAAGGCCGAATGTGCTATGATGAATAGACCATGAGGCCGAAGGCCGAATGGTCTATTGATATCATAGCACATGAGGACGAGAGGTCTAATTGTTTTAGTATAAACCAACTGGTTGGTCGGTTTTGGCAATGAATTCCATTATTTTATGTTGAAAAAATCACGTTTTCTTGCAAAGAAAGGTGGTGGTTTTGCCAGGCACGGTCTATCACTAATAGACCATTAGTATCTCAGCCAATCAGAATGCAGGATTTGTAATAGACCATTAGTTGGTTTATACTAAAAAAGGATAGCAATTCAATAGACCAATTTCGATATTTTAAAAGTGTCTACTTGGATCTCGCTTTTGGGATTAGTTAAGAAGTGCAAGGAGTGGTGTATACTGCATGATAATGGTTCCTATTGAGTTTAAAACAGAAGAAACGTAATACGAGCTGGCGTGCGAAAATATAAAAGGATAGAAATTCAATAGACCAATTTCGATATTTTAAAATCGTCTAACTTGGATGCGAGGCTTGAGGCTGAGGAGTAGGGGTTGTCGTACAACTTCCATATAAGGATGTCCAAATACGATGCTCTCATGTCCAAATACGAGCTTCATTTGCATTTATATACATTGGTTCGTCCCCAGGCTACCCGGCGGGCCTGTCACGCTTTGCCTGGCTCAATACGCTTTGCCTGGCCATGACGCCATTGGCTTTTTCTGCCAGCGGCCGCCATATTGAAAGCACAAGCGGATTAGCTGAGAACAAGGGGTAGCATGGGACGAGGCTAAGGGGAGCAAGCAAAAATAAATTATTCATTTTTCGATGCTTATGTTATTTCGTTTGTATTATTCCCCTAAGTCTCGGACTCAAGTATGAATTTTAATATATCGAAATTGGTCTATTCCATTTCGGAACTCATATTATGGTCCTTTTCCGCTTGAGTGCAGAAAGTGAAACGAGCGACACGCTAACTAGCGGCTGCATAGGAGACCTACTTTGAGTCCTGCTTGTTACTTCAATATCCATACTTGAACCAATGGTAAATGTCAATGATATTTTTCATTCCGGAACACTCTTGTTTCATTCCTGTGGGTTTGGCCCCACTAAACTAAGCCACCATGAGAGTGAACTCCCTTTTGTGCGTTGTACTGTGGGTGCGACCGGGAAAACTTAGGCAATGGCAAGAATTTCTTGCAAGCTGACATACATGCAAAGGCACTCAGAAAGTGCTATTTCAAGTGCTTGTTATTTTTGATAAAGTGAATGGTCTCCGTTATAGTATCTTTTTGCTGTTCCTAGTGTCGTGGTTATTCGCGTATGATGTTCCGAGGAACTAGGATCCTCCCGAGACTTAATGATTAAAAGAGTCGAAAATGAGCAAGTTATGACTATGAAGTTATTGCACTTTGATTACAGCTTTTTCAGGTAACACGCGACTTCGCCGTTGCCGCCAGAGTTTGGCAGTTGGGTTTTCTGTGCTGTCCATCAATGCAATCCGTGTCCGTGAGCCAATCATATCCTTACTCAGTGCATTCGATTGGCTTCCCTTGCGAGACATGTCGCGACAGAAGCCAATTCACTGCACTAGGCAAACCTAAGCAAGGATCTGATTGGCTCACGTGGTTTGCTTGACTACACAGGAAACCCCAACTAATAAAAAGCTCTCACGATGTTTTGAACGCGCTGGGTCGCGTGTTACCTGAAACAGCTGTAATAGAGTTACGCGACAGACTCGAGTATGGTACAAGTAAGTGCTCTCTTGTTGCCGATTACTGTCAAGCTCAGACAAATCTATATCTTTCTTTGGTGACTACGGAGCCAGGGGAAATTGTTTTGGCCTTTTTTGACGAACGAGCTAAGGTGTGGAACAAGATTTAGCATTTCCTAGTAGATTATCAGCCAACTGCATAATATTTGAGTCGCTCCCTTATCCTCGAGACTGTGGACTATCTTTAGATTGCGATCATATCTTTATGCGTTTTTTGATTTTTTCGTTATCAGCGACCATAATGAAATTAAATTATCCGTTTTTATTACATTTAATGACGCTAATGGGGTAATTAAGGTATCTAATCTGTTTATATAATTTAATAAGCGTGGCTATAAATGTTGGTATGATAAAATTCTCCAGTGGGTGTACAACGAGGGAATATCACCAGGGATTAGATTAATGGATAAACATAATATACTTCGGATAAAAAGACCGAATATTTTAGCCTGGCTCTCAGTAGATTGAAGCAAACGAAAACCATGTAAATACAAACCCGAACGGAAGTCAATACTAATGATGATTTGAGAATATTGTAAATAAATCAGAAGAGGGAGGTGAGATATGCCTGAGTCGTAACTGCATAAATTAAGTGATTTTCACCATCAGTGATCCTTCGGCTTTGTAAATTATTTAGTTGGATTTGTGCATGTTGAATGGATCTGAACCTCAGGGGTTTCAATATTTCACTCTAGATACTGGTGATCTGTGGAAAAATATGTACGAACACGAGCCATTACAACTCACAAACTGAGAGTATCTATTGTAGCTAAATTTCGCTCTCATATATGTTAAAATTGACAACGACAAAAATCAGCACTAAATTACAATGTTTGATCAACATAACAATATTCAAATTAGGCATATTTATATGTTACAAAACCGCCGAGGCGCTTGTCCTAGGGACGGTACGGTAAGATCTAACAGCGCCAGAGCGCAACAAATATCCGCACACTCGAGATAACCTTGCACGCCGCGTCATGACGCTCCACCAGCGTCTGGAGGCCGCAGTCCTCGCGGGCGATATCATATAGGAGCACAGGGGACTTTTGGACACTTTCCACGATTTTGCAAAGGAAATCGGAAAGATAAGACCAGGCGGGCGGGGCACATTCAAGGATAGTACGCAGACTATGTTAAAACGTAACACCTTCATCCTGTTTCTAACTGATCAAGTATTCGAATGTCTCGTTCAGTTCGCATTTCTTAAGAGCTGATTTCGCGTGACTGTGGTTAACCAAACGCAAAGTAAATCCACCAATTCTGAACAAAACAAATCGGAGTAAACGCAAAGTAAGTGGGAGTACTCACGACACTCATCTGAAATCCACTCTTATGTTATGCGCACTGTTAAGGCTTTTTCTTGTGCGTGTGTGCTTCTGTTCTGTGTGTTATGTTATGCTTTACGTATTGTTGCGCATACCGTTTGCCGTTTTCGCTTACGGCTTTTTTATATCTAGCGCTTCAGCGCACGCGCCATGGTCCAAAAGGCATTAATGATAACTCGCTAGTCTATGGTCTAGCAGCTGAGTCCTACAACTAAGACCTTTGTAGGAAGCAGTGTTTGAGTAGCTACATGGGTAAAACAAAGTGGCGACTCATCAACCTCTCCCTAGACACCTTAACGGCCGGGCGCGAACGGCAAAACGGTTTCCGACACCATTTCCTCGCGATTATGGTTGCTGTGCTGGGTTCACGCTTCTCTCTGGCGCGGAAGTCATGAAAGAGCAAGGAGTGTGTTTTCATATATCTGTACTGAAATTCGACTGCTGTGTCTGAGTGCGGAGGGCGTTTCTAATTGGCTGAATTCCCGCCTAAATTCCCGCTAATTTCGGCGTGTGCGTAATGATGCAGGAAACCCACAAAATAAATATTTGGCTAAGCTATGAATCTGAAGATTACGAAATTTTGCTTTAAAAGGACGAATTTGACAATTTAAGCCGCTAAGGGGTGGACCATTAGAAATTGGGGGAGGGGGGGGGTGGCAATAATTTTGCGTATGAATGTTTTTTTCGGGGATCAGGTTGTGCAGGAATTTTTTTTCGGACTCGAAGGCCATGCACGATTTTTTTTCCCAGACACACACACAAAAAAAGTTGAAAAGGATAAACCCACGAGGGGTATCTTGCGCATCGAGCACTACCTGTTCCCGTGGCGTTCCGTTCCCACAAATCAACAAAATGTTCTTATATATGGATTAAGAAAATATTGTTGCTGTATGTATAGATACAACGAATTTTTATAAACGCATTTCATCAAGCCTCAGAGAAAGGGTAGACGAACGTTCCGTTTTTGTGTATAATAAACAATGCCTGTAGGTTTTATTATTGGTGCCGCAAATTACGAAATTATTATTATTGATTTGTGTGAAGCGGTCCACATGACGAATTTCTATACTTGTAACGTCGAACTCACGCTTACCTAAGTGTGATTCTTTCGAACATAGTGACTGCCTGCCAGGCCTATCACTACAGGGCATTTTTTGGGAGAGTTTTTTTTTTGTAAACGGCGCGAGGGCAGTGACTTCGGTGCGTGAGTTCTTACCGACTATATGTTCAATGGTATTTTTAATGCGCGCGAAGCGCGCCGAAATTTTTATTAAGTGAAGTAGAAAAGTGCAAAAGAGAAGTTGCTGGAATAACTACTTAAGACATCTTTTTAATGAGAACCCAAGCCATGTCTTTGTAGGATTTTTATTTCCTAGCTCGAATCTCTGCAAGATTTTTTTTTTGGAAGGATTGGCCTTGCGCGAATTTTTTTTTGGGAATTGCCACCCCTCCCCCAACTTCTAATGGTCCACCCTAACAAAAAGCGCAACGATTCATCAGAAGTTTGAACAAAGAAAACCATAACCGTGGAGGAGCTCGGAAAACGCAGTCTTAATTTGCATAATACTTTTGAGATTTTATTCCTTCTTTTTCTCGGCATTAAATCATTCGTTTGAGAAGTAATATCAACCACTCGATAGAGTTTCTCATAAGGATTTCAAAAACCTCGACGTGTGGAGGTGTTTGAACACCTCGACGTCGGAGAGAAGACCTCGACGTCGGTTAAAAAACTCGGCTTTGCCTCATGTTTTAACCCATTTCTCCGAGAGTGTCTGGCGGTGTTAATATATATAGAGGATATTACACGGTGGTGCGAAGATATGAGTAGTTTTATTTTTCGAGTGGCAAGAACAATATTTTACGAATGAGCGCAGCGAATGAGTAAAATATTGTTTTTGACACGAGAAAATAAAACTCATATCTTCAAGCCACCGTGTAATTTTCTTTTATTATAGAGACAAACCAGAAAAATTATTCAAAATTGATTTCCAAGCACTTTTTTTTACCAATATCCTCACGAAAATATGTCACTCAGGTCCCGGATGTAGCTTCGTATGAGATCTACGAGTGGCGTATTTCCCAGTAAAGCACTCGTGTCTATATAATAAAGTACAAATATGTAATACATTATAATTTAATTATAATATAGAGCACATATAGCAATAGCACGCCATTGCTTGTCTCGCCGGTTTACCAAGAGCATAAATTATAAAAATATAATTCAATATTATTGAGATTTTTCATAAATCTGGTTGTCACGTAACGCGGATTTCATTAACCATAAACACCTAATACTTTCAAGTACATAGTACATATAGTATATGCATAATATATAGTACATATAGTATGTAATACATATTATAATATAATCATAATACTGAGGAGCACATATAGCAATAGCACATTGCTTGCCCGGCTAACTTACTAAAAGCATAAATTCTAAAAATATAATTCAATATTATTGAGATTTTCATGAAGCTTGTTGTCACGGTAACGCGGATTTCGTTGACCATGAACACCAATACTTTCAAGTACTCTAGCAGTCCTCTAGTGACCTATACTTATTAATGCAGATAACCTTCCTCTATAACATGGTTATTAATCCAGCGGCACATGGAGTAGTAGCGCGTTCCGATCTTTATAACGAAAACCCGAGCGCTAATAAGAGTCTTACGACCGGAAGGTCTACTGAGTGTTTTCAAAGATAAGGCGCACCAGAAGACACGTGCCGCACGAACCGGCACAAGCGTGTGCTAGGTCAATAAAAAGATCTCTATCCCTCGATATCCCCCTTTGATGTCATCATATGTTTGCCCTTGCTCTTTTTGATTTATGGTGTGTAAGAGACTCTTGTCTCAGAAAGACAGGCATACAGTGCTGGAAATTGGTGGCGTCAGAGAGACGAAGGAAGGTCCAGAAATGAACGTTCAAGTGCGTTTTACGGAGCCTAAGATTTTAAGTACAGCTATATAGTGATCCTCAAAGATTCGTATCTCGCCGTCTTTGGAGGCGTGAAGAAGGTTTAGGAAGAATCTGAGCACCTACGTTTCTATGTAAAGTCTCTTTTCCATTTTGAAGTTTTCATTTTAGCTATTCCAAATAATGAAATTATTAAAGTAACTTTGTATTGAAGATGATATTTCCACCTACTTAGCGATTAGCGAAGAGCTAACGATGATTGATTTATTACCACTTTCCGCTCCATTAATCTTAGGTTCATATTTCCCTGGGAACGACCAGGTTGCTATCAAGTGTTAACATTTCCAGGAAAAAATTAATGAGACCAGGAAGTGTGGTTTCGCTAATTGGTTCTTAATTAGAGTTTGTTTGTGTAAGAGATAAAGTTGGCGCCTCGGGTGTTGATTTACTAGCTGTGATAATTTTATTGAAATTAATTACGTTTCTGCTTAATTGTTTACAACTATAGAAAACCTGTAGCACTAAGAACTTCGCATTTAGAATCTGATATACAAAGACATTTGTTTGTTTGTTTGCAAAGATTGCACTTCAGACTCATTTTTCTCTCCTTGTCAAATGTGACAACAATGGATAACACAATGTATATGTTTGTAGTTCTCGAGCTGTGGTTTTGTCCATAAACATTGATAAGGTGTGTCTTGTGCAGTCCTCGGCACCACAAGAGTAATAATCATGGAAATTGAAAATATTGAAATATTTGACTTGACCTGTCTTACAGGATAAGACATCGATTTGGTGCTTCAATTACAGTAAAAAAACATGAAGCGTGCCCCCTAGAGTTGATTATTCAATTCATTATTCCATTATTGATTTCATTATTCAATCCAAAAATGCAATTTTCATTCAATATTGAAAATATTTTAATCTAAATAATTACTCTGGGTGAACAACTGCTTATCCAGAAATCAAGATTTGAATTGAAAATGCATTTTTGGATTGAATAATGAAATCAATAATGGAATAATGAATTGCATATTCGATTCTAGGGGGGCACGCTTCATGTCTTTTGACTGTAAACAACGTTACTCGTGAAACCATGTAAGATGAACCACTTTCGAAATGATAATTCAAAAAGTAGCAATCGTTTATAATGTCTAACTATTTTACTTTCTAGGGCTATTTTTACTTTTTTATTCCTTTTTACATTTACTGTTTTTATCCCCTTAGTATTGTACAAATATTACCTGCTTTTTTAAATAGAAATATTGTATAGCGTACAGAGCACCAATGTATGCGCACTATATTGTGGAGTATTGTGTAGTTTGGTTTGCCAAATTCGAATGAAAAGTTGCAATTTTCAGGTGTCATTTCGTCAACTATGGACATGTATGTATTATATATCATTTTAAAGCTATTTTTTTAACTATTAATAAATGTTTAATCAATAATTATTTGTCAAAACTTATTTTCTCAAGCCTGCAACTTCTAGTCAGTCAGAATTACAGCCATTCTCAGTAACACGCGGTCGCCGGGAAAAAAGTTTGTATAAGCGCAAACTCATTTTTCTGTCTTTTCTGAGCGCGACAAGCCGGCAAAAGCACGTGCGTTGCCATGGAAACTTTAACAGAAAACGAGTTTTCGCCGGCGACCGCGTGTAACTGAGAATGGCTGTAAAAGAACCATCCGGTTTTGTATCAGAATGAATAACACTATAAGGTGGACTCCAAAAGTGATCCAGCGATGTTTTGTCCGATATTAACACTTATTGGATGAGGTTGAGCATGATAGTGAGATTTGGCAACGCCGAGGTTTGTGTTATCTGCCGAAGCGAAGCTGAGGCGGATAACACTAACTCGAGGCGTTGACAAATCTCACTATCATGCGAAAACCGAATTCAATAATTGTTTTATTATTCAGCAACCAAGAATTCTTACCTAGCTAAACGAAGTCAACGATGAGGCCGTGCACGGCGACACGGTTTTCAACTTCATCTTACGTCCATGGTATTTTCCTTTTTGTATTCATTCAGATAGCCATAGTTGATGTTTAGATATCCTGAGCAATGATCTCTTGGCAAAAATCATAACAGATTCAACGAGAATATTCGCAAAACCGGCTTTCAATTCGGAAATGAAAACCAAGATGGCGGCCAAACCTATTGGCTTGCGTTATGACGTCATAAGAGTGCATCAATCCTAATGTCTGTAGTATGACGTCAGGCACTGCGCGCCAACAAGGTTTCGCTGCGTACTCTTAGCCAATCAGAACCGAGATAGTGGCATGGCTGAATAATAATAAGGATTTTATTGCCTCTTGAAGTTAAATAGTAACCAAAAAGCTCGGACTAAAAGAAAAATCGCCATAAATTGGGAACAAACAAAAATTTTGAAAATCGCTGGAGTCCAACTTAGGGTCATTCAAGATTATGAACCTTTCCCCATACCTTACATGAAATAGGACGTATTAATAAAGGGCATGGATTTTCAGTTGAATTCTTCGCGGCCTGAAAACGTGAAAAGGAAGCCAAATCTGTGGCATGTGGCCAGAATTTCCGGACACCCAAAGGTGTCCGAAAACGTTTTTGTACGTGCCTACCAAAAGGCGCTTCCTGCGAGCTAGTGTAATTAGTAATCCATCTCCATGTTTTGCCTCTCTGACCTTTATGGGTCATAAGCGTAAATAAAATAAATATTATCAAGCTGGCATATCATGTATATCTATTTATTACGTTAACACATCGTATCAATAAAGCTAATGAAGTGGAAATATTGCATTTACTTGCATTCCTGGGATACAAAATCGCCAAGAAAGCTTAATCTTGAATGGGAACAAGACTGGACGAAGGATATGCTGATGTTATCCAACAGAAACAACCTGGGTTGTAACAAAAACAGTGTTATTATGGTACATAAGATCGGAAATACAATCATCCAACTGTGCAAGATCTCGCTACAAGTTTCCTTTTTCTCAAACTGTAGTAAAATGCTCAAAAGGTAGACCATGTTTTCTCGGCTAACAAAGGTTTCATCGTCTATTTGTACTCTCACACTCCGAATCGAATGTAACTTCAGAATTTTTTTAGCGCGGTGTTTTAAAGATTCTTAATTCAATGTGGGAGTTCTTCCTTTGTTTACCCAGTTTCTAAACCAACTATGTTCGTGATTTTGATGCTTTAAATACCCCGTGTGTTGTTTGTTTTAACTCTATTTCTCAAGTGTCCATTTATCTTACATTGTTTTGATTGCTGTATAAAACGCAATGCAAGCCACGATAGACATATCTCTGTTGTGTATAGCAACTATATGCACGTTTATATCGGCTGCTTCCCACCCTTGAATTGTTGACACGTGTATAAAATTACGCTTTGTTGGGTCTGATTTCGCTCATTAAAAGCCCCCAGGTCATCTGCAGTACAGGCTATTGCTTCTAGTTCACTGCGGAACAAAATCAAACGTAGTTTGCGCCTGCAGACATTTGCTAAGTTTACTTGGCCGATTGTTCTACAAGCACCATGTTGCTGATTTACCGAAAATGCTTGCAGAGGAAGCTCGATTAGAATGGTTAAAATATGGCCTTTCGTAGTTAGAAATGAGGTGTAAGTTCTGTCTTGATTAGTCCAGTTTGTAGAACTGCATTTACAATTGCTCAATTATGCGGTGGTTATAATGATTTTTGCGTTCGTTTTACAGGGAAAACAGGGTAGCAGTTGAAGGACAATGCGAGCCGTTCTAGTTTTGCTTCTGTTGTCGACTGAGCTGTCTAGCGGGGCATTCATTTGTCCATATGAGTGTAAATGCAACGGGAAAATCTTCAAATGCAAAGTCAGGGATTTACGAAGACTGGACGTTATTCTTCCACGAAATATTACACATCTGTAAGTACTGCAAGGTCTTGGAGAAATCTGCCTGTTATTTAACATTACAAGGTTCAGTGTTTTGATTATAGTAAAACATGATTCTCGCTTTTACATCAAATACAGCCTCGTACACAAGGGGTTAGCCTGTCTTCTTTTCGGCTTTCAAGGTTGACCGGGGGTTTTGACAGTTCTTTGAGAGAACTCTTTACAAGCTAAAGCTAGATTTGTTATTGATTCTAAACAAAAGTTAATAGCAAAAATGAATTCTCTTTGAAGCCTAGAAATGGAATCTGTAAGAGATATATTCTTTTATAATTTTTAAAGTTTCTAGTTCATATCTTACAAATACATCTGATCGCAGTATCGCTTTTATCTTTGGCTATTAACACAATTTGGCCTTCAGCAAGAAGTGATGCCTTTTATTGCCAAAGCAGGGCGCGGGAAATCCCGTTTGTGATTAACCCGCGCCCTTGTTCTCATTTCCAAACCAACCAAACTTGTGAGAAATTTAGGAGTGAACTTTCCATAGAAGGAGAAGGAAATCTCTAATTCGTTGGCGGGCTGCATGACACTGGTTAACAACCTCAAAGTTATATTTGCACGTTTGCACTTTCTAATATTTGACCCAGAATTGCCAAACTGTTTGCAAAATCATGAACTCTCTCTCATTTTGTGTCATTTCTAAGATTCACTCAAAAGCGTCTATTTTTCGATCAATTTGCGACCTTGGAAGATTGGCCACTTTTTAAAATCCAATCCTCTTTTGGCTATTTTATTTACATTTTGACAGTTTAAGATTTCTCTTTCATGAGACATGATATGTTTTTGAGATGATATTTAATTATTGACCAAACATGCCCTACTACTCATAATTAATTACACTAGAGTTTGACAAATGCCATTAAAGTGTCCTGCAACTGAATAAAAAAAGTTATTCTGCAGGTAGAAGCGCTTAACTGCCTATCTTCATTCTTCTGATGTCAGTAAATCTGGAAGTGTACATTTTACACCTTCTAATGTACTTGCACTGAATATATTTTGCCACTTTTTAAGTAGCTGCAATCTATATGCATAATTTTTGTGCAGAGTGTCGTAAATCCATAAAAACATCCGTCCCGTTCAACGTCTCGTTCAAATGTCTTGGTGTCATTAATTTATGACACGTTCAACGAAATGCCTCGGTTGTATAGATTTGCAACACATTCAGCAAAATATCTTGATGTCGTACATTTATGCCATTTTCAACGAAAACCCTTGGTGTCATAAATTTATGACACGTTCACCGAAAACCCTTGGTGTCATAAATTTATGACTTGACACTTTCGACTAAATTCCTTGGTGTCATAGATTGAATACATAACGTTCTATGCATCGTATTTCATACCGGGCATACATAGAGATAGTTTCTTTGATATGCACAGTATGAATACGTTGACCATTGCCTGCCTGTAGAAAACGATCGTACGGAATTCGCTACCATTCGGCTAGTTCTATATAGCGAACAACATCACTTTGGTGCGCATTTTTCGGCGGGCTATTAGCTGCATCTATTTCTTTTTCATAAGCCCTAGTTTACATAGTGTCCTCTTGCATTTTGCCATCATCGTTGAATTGGAAATTCACCAACATCACACTTGAACGGGGAATAGTATCCTCCCATGGATGTCCACCAGCAATCCAAGGACTCCATGGCTTCCTCCAGGAACCTCTCCAGTAAGCTATTCTAACTTCGTCATCTTCTATTTCTAAGACCTGTCCGAGAACAGGTGGTGTGCATCCAACCATTGCGATGGCCACCATTGACCCCTTCTCTATGGAACTCAAGTGGTCATCTACTTCAATGACGTCTCCCTTTCGTTTGTCAGGCGGTCGATACCGACCCGCGTATACCTGTAATAAAATAAAATAAAATAAAGTACAGTTGTAATATTCCGCCTAGATTGCATCCTATGAAATGTGCCATCACTTTGCAGAGCCCATAAATATAAATCTTGGGAGCAACAACTTTATGTACTGTTTCGTTTGACGTTCTCAACAGTAGCAAAACATACGTTAAGAGGCTTGTACAGTTCTTCTAAAACTCGTGAATTATTCATCAGCCAACTGACCAGTAGAGGGGCGTATATTCGATCACGTGCACTGTTTATAAATCCGCCATCGGATATAAAGACACGGCTATCAGTGTGTTTATCAAACCAATAGCCCTGCACATGACAAGCCCTCCTACTAGTCAGTCTTTGCGCAAAGAAAAAGTGTTCTCTCGGAGAAGTCGATTACAAAGGACTGTACTCTACTATATGCATGTGCGCCGCCAACTTCCATATGAGACTGCTTCATGGGTACCTGACCTTTACACTTCTGCGCATGACCAGTGACGTAATCAAAGTTTCACGTAAAAATAATGATAATATAATATTGATTGAGTTTCAGAAGCGTTTTATAAAACTGCGCCTCCTGTTTATATTATAAAATACCTCGTCTGCCAGGTGAGTTTCGTTGATTTTTATTAACAATTTCTTACAAATTTTCGAGTCACAAAATATGAGCTTGGGTCCCCTGTGGTGTAGACGAGTGGTAATCAGGCTACCAATTCATTGAATTAGGTGTATAAAAGGGGGCTTGTAAGAGTCAATGAATACATCTAAAATAAACCCTTTCTTTTATTTTTTCAATATAAATTTTCAAAATAGCAAAAAAGAATCAAACTGCGCGCGAATTTGCAATCTTCCCCGCTAGTCTATACGCCCGGTCGAGCGGTTATCACAAGCCATTCAAAGTACAATGAGGAAAGACTATAGTCTAAGGGGCCGACCATTTAACTTTTGAGGGGGGGGGGGGAGGGGGGTTGAAAAAAAATTTCCTGCACAGCAAAATGGTGACTAAACCCGTTCTTTTTTATTGGAAAAAATTCTCACCGCTTAACAGAGGTAGAAAAAAAATCTTGCACCGACAAAAAAACACCCCCCCCCCCCCCTCAAAAGTTAAATGGTCGGCCCCTAAGTCCCTAAGTTATTTGCATTGGCATTACTTACTAGTTTTTTGGAATGGTGACGGTAATCCTTCGCTTTCCTCGTAACTTTCGAGCGCTTCATCAATTTCTCCTTCGATCTCAACGGCATCATCTGCGAAGCGTGCTTCGTTATCAATAACTATTGATTCGTTTCTCTCTCGCGGAACATATTCGAAAATGTCGTCTTCAATTTCTCCTTCGAGCTCGTCAGTATCACTGCTGTCAAAATGATCCCGATATTCGTCATTCAGCTCATGATTAGAGTTGATACTAATCCGTTTTCTTTTCGCTGGTTCAGGCTTGTACAATTCTACCTCGTCTGCAAAGTCGCTTGTAGATGTTAAACTTGACATGACAGAGCGCTATCTGCTAGACCGACCAACGAGTTTTGGCGGCTTCTTTACTCAAAGGTTAAATATGCGCGACTATCCAATTTCGTGTGATGTGATCGATACCTGAATCGTGGGTGGGACGGACCATTAAAGTAGGGAAGTGACGAGGGACGTCACACAGCCAAAAATAGTCGTAAAGATTGTGTATATTTTTAACAGAAAATTGACCCAATGTCGTGAATGGTATAGGCGCGCTATGGAACACTATTTGAACTTTTTTGGTTACTTTTCCGGCATGCAACTCTGACATGCAACCTTGACCTGTGTGTGTGTTAGATACAGCCTGTTTCACGCTATTAGTGCAAACGCGCTGCAGCTAAAGAATGTTAGCATCGCTGCATCTCTAATCTGCATTATCTGGGAGTGAACTGGGTCAGGTCGCAGCACGCAAGGTTTTTATCAGCATTACTCCACACATTCTTCTAGTATTGTTGCGTGAAAGTCGTGACAATAAAATGTATTGCATTCCAGCACGCAAAGCTTTCATAATAAGTAATACTCGCACAACTAGCAGACTCACGCATTCTTCGCTATTTGCGTGAACGTCATGATGTCAGAGGAGTTAAACTATATTGCATTACAGCACGCAAGGCTTTATGTAAGCATTACTCACGCTACTAGGAGCACATCACGCATTCTTCTTCTCTTGGTGCCTAGAGACCCATATCGGCAAATGGAAGTAATTTATTACATCTATTTGATTACTTAATGTAGTCATGTCCGTTATATTTCTCAGTAGATCAAAACCCGTAATACACAGGATTCGCGCACTTGTATGTTTTCTCTTCTCGCGTTTACGACTGATGGGGTATGATTGTAATCTTGACAAAACAAACAATTTGGTGGGTCGATTAGATAAAACAACCTTTCTTGTGTCAATCTTACTACATTCTTTGTGTCGCCGAACACGAGAGCATGCAGTTTAAGTACTGGCGCGTGCACCAAATCGCCAAACGACAGTTGTAACTACGGGACAAAACAGGAGCGAAGTAAAAGCATGGCTTCGTCAAGCACGCCAAAGGAGGATGCTACACCGGGGCTGTGGTGCTTTAAGACCGATGAGGATGGCGTGGTTTTGCGTATTAATGATGCTAGGGCGAAATCAAAAGCAGATCATGTTATGCTAGAAGTTACTGACGTGAAACGCTCAAAGGCGAAAGCTGGCTGCAAAAGAAAAGTCAAGGTACAGTATTGCTTATTCACGTTAACGCACTAAGGGGTATTTCCCGATCACGCGTTTCTTAACATTCCATAATCACGCTCTTGTTTTGCATTGTAGTTTTGAGGTTAACGCGGGAGAATTTCCTTAAACGTTTTAATTTCACATCATTAATAAAGTTAATATAGGACACGCTAATTTATATTATTACCCCTAGACGGGAGCAAAAACGTCACAACGGTTTGTTTTTACCACGGAGTCGTGGGAGCGTACCTGTCGTGGATTTCAGGCCGAATCGACGAGGCTGAAAATATTCGCATTTATATCATTCAGAGAGGGTTGTTTTCCACGAAAAAGGTAAACAAGAAAGCTCAATAGTTGTACTTTTATTCTGTGTGGTTTGTTTGAGCAAGCGACAATGATTTTTGGAAAAAAAAAAATCGAGGGAAATTTGTGGATCGCTGAGCGTTCGGAATTTTGCAGTTTGCAGCCTTCCAGAACATATAGTAAGAGTAAGAGGTGACAATAAATTGGCTAAAACTCGCTTAAAAGTGCATTTCTGACCGAATAAAGGCTAGTAGTGGTTTATTTAGGACTAAAGGACTAGATAATGGCGTTTTCAATTTTTTTTATTTTTCGTAGGTACTTTCATTTTAGCGCTCATCGAACTCAGTCAAACTTGACACAGCGACACAAGAAAACTGCAAACTATCAACTCTGGAGTTCGCTCTTGATGATCCTGGGGAGCCTGTGATGAAAACCGCTCTAACAGCCATTAAATCACTCCTTGCATGTGCACACGTTTTGCATTATTTTGTTATGAAGGTAAACTTCTTCCAAACTCAGTGCACCCATTTATAATTGGGCATTGGTGTGGAGGCAGCAGCACCAACAAGGCACAGCCACTCAACTATGATGGTGGGAATGTCTTTATGGCGAGCGGGAATGAGGAATCATGTCTGCCGGTGGCCCTTTTGGCTCAGTTAGTAAACTGCTTTTGCAGTGGGAAGGACGCCTGGGTCATCGATCTTTCCAATGTAAAAAATAAGGCATACATTTATATATCCCATATCAACCATCAATCCATCCATCCAACCATTAAGTCAGAAAGGAGCTACCCGCTCACCGGAGCCCTCACCCGTGTAACACTGAAGCCATCCATCCGTCCATTTCCCCAAGCACTCCCTCCCCCTCACTCCTCATTCATTCATCCGTCCATCCATCTGTCCGTCCATCCATTCATTCACAGTATGACATATTGAAATATAACGCAGAATTGCTTGAAGGAATTTAGCCATTAAACGAAACCAAAAAATACTGTATATTAATTCCTTATTCCTTATTTCAGGAAACGGTATGTTGGGGAGCATTCAGCATCAATGCAACTGCATGGTCCTGTGCGAGAAGGAAGCTATAAGGGAGACGACACACAATATCTCGAAAGTCATGTCCACATTTGATGGCTGGCGAAAAGTGAATCGAATTGGTGAAACTTTTGCACTAGATAAAACCAAAGGAAAGGATTCACCAAGGACACCATTTAATAATGGAGATGGGGGCTTTATATTATATAGTATTATTTCACATTTGTTTTGATAATACTTTTGAAGCATGAAAGAAATAGAAAAGTTGGAAACTGATATTCCATTCAACCATTAATATGTTCGACTAGCAAATTGAGGATAGCATGTTGCCTTTTCGCGGACCCCAAATGCTAGGTTGCTGCTTTTGCACCAAAGTAAAGGTAATGGGCCATATTTAACGTGGATTAAGATCGTAACAGTGCTCCAAGGAGCCTGACAAACCTGAGGTCCACGGTGTCATAAATTAATGACGACTAAAACCATGCCTGAAACCAAAATACATCTTTGATTTATTGCTGAGCACCCACACTGCTGACATCGCTCGTGTAGAATGGCAAAGAATGATTAGGGACCTGGAGTGTGATGGTACCAAACTTACAATTGCCTTTAAACGTGCAGTAGGATGATAACGCAATTGAAAAATGTCATTAAAGTTAAGCATTTTTGCAAAGGATACATATCATTTTAAGAAAACTTACAAAAAACGATTACATTACTCTCTCAGCAAATGTTGTAACATCCGTATTAACATCATTGCCTTTTTTGCTCTATTGTATTGATATTAATTGCTGATTCAATAAATTGCCGCAATGCATAACTCAGGTTCTTGTTTTTTATCAAGGGAAGGCCAAATTATGAAGATCAGATGACATTCAATGCACAGGTCTCTTACAGAAGCCAAATCTTAATAAACAAGGGGTGTTTTGGCGTCGGGTTAACTCTTATATATGGCAATAATTGCAATCTAAATGGATGGGAAAAGGATGCGTTGCTTTTAATTTAAATGGAATGGCAAAAACCTTTAAGCAAAATAATAAAAAATAGCGTTTTCTGCACTATTAATGCCAAACAATAAAACAACAAAATATGCCATTTCTAGTCAATCCGACATAGTGAGAAAGGGCACACCTGTTTGTAGGTTAAAAGTGGCAATATATCGATCTCTTTTGTAAAAGTGCAAAAATGCAAATATAACTTTGAGGTTGTTGTTTAGGTCCGTTGTCACCGCTTGGGCGAGAAAAGGTGAAAGTGATCAAGTGTGAGGATGGTACATCTGCTTACCACTTGTATTTTACTAACTAAAGGTTGACCTTCTGAAAATACCCTCCATAACATGACGGTGGGGTAGCCAGAGCTTAATTTTAATGCAAACGCAACACAGAAGAAACATGGTTGTGGATTAGAAGTTTTCTCCCATAAAATCATGGGACACAAATGGCTGTCTGCGTTTTTTTTTTTCAAGGTTATTTTAGCCTTAAGGCAGCTCACTACATGGCGAAAGTTTTCATAAGCTTTCACGCTTCTCTGCTTCAAAAAAATCTAATGGCTTCTGTTTATTTTTTGTTACTCTCAACTCTGCTACATGTACCTTTGCCAGACGATTTGACTATCTGCTGCTTATTATTATTCATCCCATACTTAAAAGCATAAAAGATAAATTCTAAGTTCTAGTTGTTCTTTAGTTTCAGACGGTATTCTAGATCTTTTCCATGGCATGTATATGTCTTTAGTCTATTAGCAAAATCCTATAAAGCTCTTCATTTCCTAGTGACGCGCTGAAAGAAGGAATATAAGGAGTAGCGCGCTTACAATGAGTGTGGGAATCCCGTGGGAATTTTGCTATGAAATTCATGTTAGTCCATATGAACACATGAAACTGATTGAGGAAAAAGTTGAAAGGTCTCTTTGAAATAAAAAAAAAAACTTTGAGCATTTGGAAAAGGCACTAGAATAGAAATAGAATACAGCAAATATGGCTTGCTAAAATCTAACGGTCATATCCTTCAAGATCGAACAATAATTTTGAATTATTAAAAGCGGTCAACACGAAAAAAAAAACTTGCGGTCAACACGAAACCTGTCTTCACAGTGTAATTGTGAAGTAGAAATTTAATAGCCTTGGTCTGTTTTTGGCCTCATGGCCAGATTTGATGGAATGCCATTCAGCATCCTCGGTAGTATTTCATTTGACTTTGGTGACCTGTTCTCCAATCACCAGCTCAAGTTGAAGGCAGTATTTTGTTGATTGATACCAAAATAGATCGCGGTTATTCAGTCTAGTAGACGCTAGGCTCTCAACTTCGAAAGATTGTAGGATTAATCGTTATCTAGTTCGAAGTTATGTCGAATTTACAGGATCGTTACACGAAATATATCGTGCAAGCGACCTTCTTTGACGAAAAAATAAAAAAAATCTCAACGATATCTTCTGTAACTAATCTTGCTTTTATAATAAGAGCTCTCTCGCAAAGGTTAGCGTGCAAGACAAGGCAAGAAATCTGGGAGGAAATCCTTGATTTGTCGCTCTATCTTGTCTATCCATGCCTTTTAATTCGCTGTTTCAAAAGAAAGAGTTTACAAACCAAATGTCAAGACAAGTTGAACGCAGCTGCGTTTTTCAAAGCTCTCGAGCTGTGAAGAAGTCAGACAATTACAGTTTAAATCGTCTTAAAGAATCTATTTCAGCATTAAATTAAAATCCCTTAAGATCTCAAGTTGGTTAGTTAATTCAGGAGGCTCATAAATCTAGGTGTGTGTACCTATAATATTCCTGATTTCATTTGTTTTCTTTCGACAGAGATTTATCTTCTTGTGGCATTTCAGATGTCCCGTCTGGGGTATTTGCAAGTTTCACTTCGCTCGAATTTCTGTAAGTATCTTTGTAATGCAGCTTGAAAATGTAGCAACGCGAGATGTATGGAAGCGAGGCCATGATCAGTAGACGAGTTCGCACTCGCAAAGTGCGTTATGGGTAACATGAGGGCAGGATGGCGGCAATAATGGAAATGGATCTAGAGAAATGAATGCTTATAATCGCCCACTCAAAAGTCTCAATATTGGACTTTCTTCAATCCGGACACAGAGAGCGCACCTTTACCAAGACAAATAATAAAAAATATTTCCAATTTTCGCTGAATAAAGCGCAAGAAAGTATATTTTCTTTGCGCTTCGTTCTCGGTCTTTCCTGATAGGCTAATTATGCTTTGCCCAGACTCGCCCACTAGGCATCATCGCATTACCACGAAATGGCTTCCATTTGATCCGCCATGTCCTACATGTAAAAGTTTTGAAAACCATTACAAATTAATTTCAAGGCCATAGCTATTCCTCCAAGTTTTATTTCTACAAACATTTACAAACACTAAAGTAACAATGATTCTACAAACTAGTAACAAGGATTGTATGAACATACTTCTTTGAAAACAAATCGTCACAAGCAGCTATGGACTTCGATAGCATCACTTCTTAAAATTCATGTTAACTTTGGGATGGGAAAAGCAAGCATTTCAGGCTTGCAAATCGTTTCTGCCATCTTGCCCTGATAACCCATCATGCAACTGGGAACGCGATCCCGTATACCCCAAACACGTGATTTTCCTCGATTTCATCCAGACGTGACGTATGCAAAGGAATTATCCACAGGAAGTTCTTCCCCGACAAGATCAGTCTCGTTGTGCAAACTGTCCGTGAGTCCTGCTGCTAGCCCTCAGAGCATTTATTCTGGGTTATAGACAGCAGAAACCCATAACTAGTAGCCTCTATCTAACTTATAAAATTGAGGCACCGTTTTTCCTGACCTATCTATTTTGATGGCTGACACACTCATTAAGTTGCCTCACTTGAAATTCAAAATGCATCCACTGTGACTCGGGTGCAAAGTTGCAAAGGCAAACTCAGGGTCATAAACTGTTGTGCCTTTTCCTGTTTTCAGAATGCTGTTTCGTTTTTATTGTTGTCTAAACAAATACATGAAAAACGATCAATTCCAGAAGCCACAATCAATATTTTTGTAAGACCGTTCGTTTTTGGGGCTCAATTTTAGGAATGAACCTTCCTTCGACGTAGCCTCAAATGAAGCCAAGGTTCAGAAAATTCGTCGAAACAACGCTGAAACACAACACTGAAACATGTGAAATCGGCGCCAGCAGTGATAAAAAAATTCAGTGCACCTCATAAGAAGAAAAACGTTAAACTTACTTCAAATATACTTTCAGTGATACCTTGTACACGCGATATCGTAAGAACATCGTTTTTTTTCTTCTCTGACTTGTTTAACTAGTTGATCTTGAAATGAAAAAGAAGGATTAAAATTTTGCAACACATAGCACATACTCATTTACGCCTTTTGTTTTTTTTTCAGTTCTCTCGCTAACAACTCTATCAGCTACCTCTCTCGTGACTCTTTTCGTGGCTTGCACAGCCTTAAAGAACTGTAAGTATCTTTCATCCATCCAGACGCTGCTTGTTACATTTCCAATTCGTGCCCCAAATGTCATGGTGCTTGTTAAAGGTGCTTCAGAGCTTTCCTATTTACTAGCCTGCCTGAAGTTTCACCTTTGGCCTAATACGTCTTTAGTTCTAAAGTACTATTAGACAAGAACGTTTGCGCTTTTAGGGGCACACAGGGAGACATAATCATTCAATATTTTAACGGGGAGAATGTACTCACTAATAGAAACGTCGGCATGAATCAGGCACGTATAAACGCACCAAATGGAATAATATACGGGTCATTGATATCTAATATGGATAGTTGATGTGAATGTTGCGGCCGTTGAATTTTTTATGCCAAAATTGTTATTCCTCTCTACTCTTTACGATTTTGTCCTCCATTCGCCTTTGTCACGGCGCCGCCATTTTATTTCCAGAATGACCTGGCAAAGCAGAAGAAAGAAAGAGCCAATCAAATGTCTGGTTCTTACACAAATAAGAATACCTTTTGGTAGCTTGGTCAACTTTTTTACCATAAATCCCAGCATCAGGCTTCGCTTCTCAACATGAGCAAAACCCGCGCCCTGCTTGGCCTCGTTTCCATGCTGAATAAATCGACTGAAAAATTCAAGATGGCGCTTGTGTGACATAGGCGAATTCTCTTCCGTTACCTCCTCTGCGACCATCTCCGCTACCTCCACCTTCACATTTTACGTCTCTTTCCTTGCTTACTCCTTCACCTTGTCTTGAACGTGCCCTTGTTCGCCTCCACCTTCATCTCCACACCTTAGTCGCTCCACACCCTTCCTCTGTTCGTCTTTCTTTTCCATCTTTTACCTCCCCATCGTCCATGTCCTCCACCTTTGCTTTCTCTACCACCTCTTTTCTATCACCTTCCCTTTTACCTTCGTCACTCACTTCGCACTGCTTCTCATATTCTCCTCCTTCATTGATCCCTTTCTCCTCGTTTCCTCCACCATTTCCTCACTCACTGTATCTTCATTGCTTCTCTTTCCCGTCTTTGCCCTTCCTATTATCTTCGCCCCTACTACTCCTCCACCTTACTCCACTCTTTCCCTCTTCTATTTCCCCCTACCCCTACTATTCCTCCATCCTCCACCTCTTCTATTTCTCCCTACCCCTATTATTCCTCCATCCTCCACCTTTTCTATTTCTCCCTACCCCTATAATTCCTCCATCCTCCACCTCTTCTATTTCTCCCTACCCCTACTATTCCTCCATCCTCCACCTCTTCTATTTCCCCCTACCCCTATTATTCCTCCATCCTCCACCTCTTCTATTTCTCCCTACCCCTACTATTCCTCCATCCTCCACCTCTTCTATTTCCCCCTACCCCTATTATTCCTCCATCCTCCACCTCTTCTATTTCTCCCTACCCCTACTATTCCTCCATCCTCCACCTCTTCTATTTCCCCCTACCCCTATTATTCCTCCATCCTCCACCTCTTCTATTTCTCCCTACCCCTACTATTCCTCCATCCTCCACCTCTTCTATTTCCCCCTACCCCTATTATTCCTCCATCCTCCACCTCTTCTATTTCTCCCTACCCCTACTATTCCTCCATCCTCCACCTCTTCTATTTCTCCCTACCCCTATTATTCCTCCATCCTCCACCTCTTCTATTTCTCCCTACTATACCCCTTCTATTCCTCCATCCTCCACCCACCCTGCTCCACCTTCCCCACCTCCTGTTTGCCCTCCACCCTCCAAGAAAGATTTGTTGACTGAAACAAACTATTTCTACTTCAGCCATCTTCAGAACAACTACAACCTGCAGATAGACAAGGAAATGTTAGACGAGGTCTTGCAGGAACTACCTTCGCTCAAGACTTTGAAAGGCAACGAGCTTGATGGCCTCACCCCTAAAGTTATCAACCTAACAAGAACTATAAACATCTCAACAGACACTAAAACCGAAAGCATACACTGTGATTTTCGTAAATTGAATCCACATGAGTGCATTAACAGTCCTCTTCCTAAATGCAAGACAGCGTTATCTCTAAACGCCGAAGAGCTTTCCAAGTTCAAAGTCTTTGGCTGTGCACGTGCACAGTGCACAATAAAAGAATATAAGAAGAATATTGAGTGTTACGTAATCGGCGAGACTGGAAATGACACCTCATGGAGCATTCTTGGTAATAATTCTGCCGTCAAGTTAGCTCTGTGGACGTTTGGACTCCTCGCTGTGGCATCGAACTTTCTAGTTCTACTTACTTTGGTATGCAACAAAGAGGCGCGGAAATCGGCGCTTTGTGTCTTCGTTATGAACCTGCTATTGGGGAATATGCTCATAGGAAGCTATATAGTCGTGCTTACAATGTCTGATACTATCACATACGGGAAGTTTGCGCTTTATGGCGAAGGACGATGGGAAATGAAGTGGTGCGTGCCGCTGTTCTTTATCAAGACAATGGGTCTCGTGCTGGTCATGTTATCATTGTTATTAGTGACAATAGAGAGACTTCTAGTACTTGTGTTACGCGCACCTCATCATATGGACCGGTGCCGGTCGGTTGGTTACATTATAGAGAGTTGGTTAGTAGCGACCGTTCTTGCGGTCGTACTGTGGACAAAATCTAGCACCTGGGGATTCATGTGCTCTACCTTCGCCAATAGCAAAGACTTCAACGATATCAACAAAGGAGTTAAAATATCTCTCGCTGGAATGTGCATTATTTTGATCTTCATATATATTTATATACTTTGCCGGAGACAAGAGAAGGATCACGTGACTTTGACGCCTTCGGAATACAAAACCACAGTGCGCATGCTCCTACTTTTACTATCAACATTCCTATCTTGGGTAATTCCATATATGGTATTGGTATTCATGGTTCCTGTTTTATTATCCGTCACGCTTTCCATGCAGAGTCTGGCAATCTCTCTCACAGTCAACGCCTGCTTGCATCCCTTCATTTATTCGTACGACAATGACTATTTGGAAAACTTATATAGTTTCCTAGCGTGCAAGAGAGATGCGTGCGTGTTTTTGCCCATCGCTGTACAGGGGCAATGCTACCAGTCCACGCACACAAAGGAACCTAACCCTGACATGGAGCTAAAACAGCTTCCCCTTAAACGCTCCTTGGAGTCTTTACCTATAGGAGTTCGGCCTACACTGTCATATGCAACGGAGACCCGCAGTCTATCGCCTCTTACGTTATCTGATATAAAGAATGAGGTTAAACGAGGTTCCGAGATTTCTAAAGCAGAGGGTGCCGTTATTATAAGAAATAAATCGCCCACGGGATCGCACTACGCCGAAGACCTCGCTGTTGTCCAGGTGCACTCTGTGCTTTCATCGCCCACGACTTCTAATCGTCACGTACGAAATCTTGTTGATGAGCGGAGTGACTGCGGGACTATGTCTTCCGACACGAATGTTACGTGGCTAAGCAGTGACTGTCCTAGTAACACGCACCTTCGGATCGGCGACGGAAATTCTACGACATCTAGCCGAGCGTCTTCGATTCCTCTCGGGAAGTCGGCAGCATCGCCACATATTCCGAGAAGAAAGCGATTGTCCTCGGTGAAGTCGGATTCGGAGTTTGAGCGGAGCGAAGATGATGCGTTGAATGAGCTGGAGGATAGAGAAAAATCCAATTTGAGTTGCTTGGAAATTCAAGAACTCGAGACAGAAGACTCAATGGACGAGAAGTCTTCTAAGGACGTGGAAGCTAAGCGTGATAAACGAATGTCTCCAGTGGAGATGATATTTAAAGTCTTGTCACCAAAGATGAGGAACAAACGACCCAAGACTGGAGAAGGGTTGCCTGGTAGTAAATCTTCACCGGATAATACACGGCCCAATTGTAAGCGTTCTAGGTCTATGATTGTCGGTAAAGATGCGCGAGACATCAAGGTCAAGGAAGACGCTACGAGACCACTATCTCCTGTTCAAATGAGAGGGAAAAAGACTCGCTCACAAAGCAGAGAAAACCGTCAAGGGATATTTGTATTTCCGTCAGCAGATGGTCTTGAGCGGTCACAGAGTGATTCCTCGGACCCGACACTGGCTCATTCCGAGCCTTGCTTTTCAGACCGCGCTGGAAGTCCAATTGAAAAGGAATGGGAGAAACTAAAGTATTTAGTGATCAAGCCAATTCCTGCACATGCGAAAAACAAAGCAAACAAGGACAATAAGAGAGGGATATTGAATCGCTCGTTATCAGAACCTTTCAGAGCAAAAGTGCGAATTTACGAGAACCCTGTTGCAGATTTGGATAATAATAACAAGACCACAAAAGAGGAAGGTCGAGAGGCAAATACAGGGGACGAGAAAACGGCAACATCTCCAACCTCCCCCACCTCCCCGACAAGAAGGCTTGCAAAGCTGGAAGAAGGAGATACAGTGCCGGACCTGCCCAAAGGATTAAAATCTAAACATCGCATCAGCACGGGCTCCACTACCTCAAGCACTCGCCTTTCTAATAAGAGTCTCGATTGGGACCCGGATTACGGCGGCACCTACTCCGAGGATGACTTCATGCCTCCGCCACCTCCCCCACCCCCTAAGATCATAAACGGACTCCCCCCTTCTCCCCCTCCTAGCCCGTCCTCTAGTGCTGGTACCGGTGATCAAGTACAGGAGGTCCGTCTGGCACCCCCTAGTATGTCCAGTCAGTACAGTCTTGATTGGGATCCAACGAGTGTACAGATGAGGCTGAGTATTGCGTCACGTGACTCGACCACAGGGAGCCAGCAGGACGAATCTGTGGAGCAGATGGAGGAGCATGCGCAGTATGATATTCAGCAGCGTGATGATACCCAGGCAGTAGGCGAGGCTACAGTTGCGTAGGTTACAATTCAACAAGCATGCTTTTCACATTTCTACATCCGTGCTCGAACTCGTTGAATCTTCGTCAATCTTAAGATTTCAAGCGGAACTTTGGCAACATTTACAGTCAGGACACTCCAACCGTAAACACCTGTACATTTCTTTCACATTTTTGGAGGGTTTTGGGAGACTCAGATTCCAAACGGAAAATATAAGTGCCATGGTTATAAAACTTCGTTGCATTTTTCAAACAGTTTCAGTGAGAATAGCAAGCATAAACAGTAATATATAATTTAATCAAGTGTTCACGAGTGTCTTTACTGTAACAATCTCTTCATGTCTAGTGACGTCGAACTGAGGGGGTTCGGCCTTCTTGGTGCGCGTCGTTCAAACCTTACGGCCTTATCTGCGTGCATGCACAGAACGTTTATTTGCGCCAATAGAGTACTCAAGTGTGACGTCATAAATTTGAAAAAACTTGAATTTCCAATTTGAGTCCACGAATAACGAAAGACAAAGCGGAAAGAGAATCGGATACAAAAAATGAGCCAAATCGGTTGAAACGAGACCAAGATATGGCCACCTGAATACATAATTTCCTTTAACAAATCACTGTATTTTAGACTGCGTTCAAAACTTTATGAACGCAACCAAAATAGAGTGATTTCTTAAAGAAAATTATGTATTCAGGGGGCTATATCTCATTCGCGGTTCAACCGATTTGCCTCATTTTTGGTGCGTAGCATTCATTTATTAGTCCCTTTCCAAATTCAAGGACAGATATTGCTAAATCGAAAATGTGTTTTTTGTGACGTCATCACTTGATTACTCTATACTCCGGCCCGTCAGTAAAACGGCTCTATTCAGGAGTCCATCACTAGGAGTCCATCACTAAAAGTGACTATGTTCTTGAGATATCCCTATTACAGACCTAGTTATTTTTAGATCAACATTTCATATGTTTTCTTGCCCCTGTGACGATTCACGGAATGACGACATCAGTAGAATAACGGGTGTGATTAAATAAGGGGAAATCATTTGAATGAGAAGTATGACAACGGATGTGATTAAATAATGCAAGGGAAAATCAATTGAATGAGAAGTATGACAACATAACAATACCATGGTCTATAGAAGAGAAAACAGTTCTACAAATAAATTGGTTTGTGAAAGGGAAATCTCACTGTAAGAATAGAAGAGTTGCTTGCTCTCAGTGATAGCGCTAAGTAATTTTTCATCAACATTACCATTCTAATCAAAGCTGATGTGCCAACCGTAGATTGTTCTGTGAACCAATTGATCTCTGGTTGGCACATTTAAAGGTCCATAGTCAACAGGGAACATTTGCGTTTTGTTTCCAGTTGGATCTTTTGCTATTTAACCGCTGTGATTGGCTGATAGGTACCAATTGTATTGTTGTACTGTTATTCGCTTTTCACAAGTTCAAACTGTAAATTTGTATTGAATTTGCAATTAGTCTTGTGCCTCAAATGTGGCTTGGGTGCCCATGGACCTAACAGCGGGATAGCATGAAGAGCGCTATAAGCTCTAGATCCTTCATATGGTACGCTCTGATTGGTCCAAATCTACACCGATAAATTAATGGTTCTCCCCCGCTATATCATAAAGAGCACAACTTTCTATGACTTTTTCAGCAAGAGCAGTTGTGATATTGGGAGAGTCACTCGAAACGTTTTAAAATCTCTCTCCTGCGGCTCGTCAATTTTCGTTCTCGTGTCCCTCCCAACATCACGCGTGCTCTATTGCGCCGATAAAGTCATAGAAAGTTGTGCTTAAGGAGAACACTGCAGTGTACCATATAGGATCTGCCCTTTAAGCTCTTGATCTGTTCCTTATGTTGTTACATAAGTTCAGCTACTGTTTGACGACTTTTTAGACTAGCTAGCATGGCATACACGAAAGATGGCAATGGTTTTAGTCCTTGCAAGGGTCTTAAGCTGTGACTGATTTTTGGTTGCACGACAATCACCACGTTAACGGTTTTTCCTTCTCCTTCGTACGATTTGTTTTCATACGACTTATACGACTAAACCAACCAATCATCCCAGTCGTACGATTTTTTTCATACGACTCTGGCGACTAAAACGACTATATGAAAACCAGCCAGTCATCCCAGTCGTACGATTTTGTTTATACAACTAATAAAACTCGGGCGACTGATACGACTATATGGAAACCAGTGTTAGTCGTCCTAGTCGTACGATTTTTTCATACGACTGATACGATTCGGGCGCCTGTACGACTACATGAAAACTAGTATTAGTCATATACAAACTCTCGTGCGATACAACTCGGACGAACTGGTCGGTTTCTCGGTCGTCTGTGATAGAATTGATCCTTGGACGACTGATAAGGCTATACGGAAACCAGCCTTACTATTAAGTTTGAACTGCGTTATAACATACAAATAAATTTAAAAGTGAAATAATTTGAAGCATAGCACGGTGCATAATATGTGCCAAGAGCAACGCCCATCAAAACTAGGCAACATTATCACAGCATACACTATCAAAATGGAACGAAAAACAAAAACTGAATTGATAATTATAAAACTTAGTTGTCTGCCGTGGAAAGCTTCTATGGAAATCTTTTTAATATATATAGGTTAAGATATGTGCTTTGTAACGATATTTTACAGTAAGTTATTTATAATAGAGTGTGAATGAACTTGTAAATAAAAACGAATTCAGCACAATTACGTGTATATTTAACAATGGCTGATTGCATTTTTAAACCGCACCGGAGGGGTTGAGGACCTCTCTTAAAAAGACCCCCTCCCCTGGAATTTCCACTCGTGAAGCAGACCCCCTTCCCTGGAATTTCCAACCTCATAAAGGACCCCCTCCCCTGGAATCAAATTTTTCCGGCAAAATACCCCTGGAAAATCCATTTTTGGATAAAATGCCCCTGGAAAGTCACCTTTTTACCCCTCCCCCTTGGAATCCAGTCTCCAGACAAATCCCCTCCCGTGGGATTTCCAGAGTCCAATACAACCCCCATGGAAAATTTTCCATAGGTCCTCAACCCTCCGGTGCGGTTCAAAAATGCAATCAGCTAATTAGATTACGAGCTCGAGGTTTCTATGAGCTGATAGTTGACGAGGAGTCTTCCACGAGCTCATAGAAATCGAGAGCGAGTAATCTAATTGTTTTAGTAAAATCACACACACACTACCTTCGAATAATGAAGCTTTTTATTTATTTGTTTTTGTTCAAAACGCCGGCCTTTTCAAAACTCACTATCTATGACTCAATAGACAGTGAGTTTTGAGCCAATCAGAATGCAGGATTCGTGATAGTGTGTGTTTGTGTGTGTGTGTGTGATTTTACTAATAGTGTGTAATACCGTATCCGGATAATAGATATTTTGCATCGTTTCCCCCCATTTTATTATTGGTTTCCATAGCAATCAAACAAAACGTTAACGCGTTGGAGAGAACATCATTTTCATCACACGGATACCATGGCAACCGTAACAATCGTGTGGATCCCAGTGATTTATGGGCCGCTCGATGTCACCATACGGTATCGGTTTATTTATCAGAATCTCGCGTTTTTGGAACAGCTTTTTGGAGGCATTTCAGGTCAGATTGACCTCAGGCGTACCGAAAGCTAAATGCGATGCGATATTTTTTTCGGGTCAAAATAATTAATTCGACTAATTCGAAACGTCGAGATGGGTGTTTTGTTTAGCACGGTGCAAGGGCCGGAAGCTGCATACCTTGTGAAAAGGATAATGAAAGGCGGAGCGAGTGAAATTTTCTATGAACTATGGGCCGGAAACAGCTCGGAGGGCTTTGATTCTCCCCAAAACACAACTCAGGAGACATCGAGAGGCAAGTCAACTTTATTTACTGATAATTCACCTGGTCTGCCTGTGCTCGCCCTTAGTGAAGGGCAGTCCCTTGTCAAATGTATTTTCCTGCGGTTGCCATGGGAATAAGCAGGAAAATATGCTCTCTTCGGTATCTGGTATTGATCTATGATGGCACACTGGAATGTTGTGCGTTGGTAGGCTCGTATAAAAACGAGCTGATGCTTATTTCGTATTCATCTCGGTTTCGCTCCTTTGTCTGCACGACTTAGTTTTAGTATTTTATTCTAATTTTTGATAGTGGTATTTTTTTTCTGAATTTTTGGTAGTGGTAAATGTTTTTTGACAATTTTTTTTTTCCTTCGATACTTTTATTCCCATTTTTTCTTTTATTATTTTAGTTGTCTTCTCTTCACCTTCATGGCGTGCGTTGCGCGAGTCAGTCCCGACTTCAGACACCTCTCTTCAGTCCCTAGCTCGTCTCCTCCCTGACGTAGTCATGGCTGGCAGAGCTCCCAATACCTGCTCCAAGTACTCGTCTTCCTTTCGTCGTTGGGAATCATGGTGTTCTTCTCATCATCTTCAGCACTTCCCCGCGTCTCCATATCATGTAGCTCTGTATTTGGAATGGCTGATGTTAAGTGCTAAATCTTCAGCACCTATCGAAACAGCTGTAAATGCAATTGCCTGGGTCCACCAGATTTCTGCTGTTCAGACTCCAACGGACCATCCTCTTGTGAAGCAAGTTATTGCTGGCTCCAAGCGGATTTTGGCTGGTCCCAAGTCCAAGAAAGAACCCATTTCAGTTTTTCAGTTAGATCAGTTAGTCAAAGACAAGGGTGGTGTTACCGCTTCCCTGTACGATATTCGTTCAGTCACTATTTGTTTGTTAGCTTTTGCCGCCTTTTTAAGGTTTGATGAACTTTCTAAGTTAAAGGTGTCTGATATTCGAATTTTTGATGAATATATCGAGATTTCTATCAAATCTGCTAAATGTGATCAGCTTAGGGAAGGCGATTCCGTTGTTGTTGCAGCCACAGGAAACCCAACTTGTCCTGTCGCTATGACTTTGAGATATTTAAATATGTCTGGCCTTAATCCTCAAGATTTTTTGATTTGCCAAATTTCTAAATGCAAAACAGGTTATAAGCCTAGGTCGGGTCGAAAAGCCCTTAGTTATTCTAGGCTACGCGAGTTAGTGTTAGAGGCTTTCCATGGGATAGTGCCAAATGTATCAGTAATAGGCACGCACAGCCTTAGAAGTGGCGGTGCCTCTGCGGCAGCAGCTGCTGGTGTAGCAGACAGGCTATTTAAAAGGCACGGCCGTTGGAGTAATGAAAACACAAAAGATGGTTATGTCAAAGATACACTTGCAGTTAGACTTTCAGTGTCAAAGTCTTTGGGTATTTAAACCCTTTTCATTAGTAGACTAGCCCGGGGGTCGAAGAAGGGGTACAGCTGGCCCGGGGTTTTCCTCCTTCTTCCGTTGTGAGCGCGTTAGGAGGTTTTTCACCCAGCTGTGCTCACTGCCCCTTCTTGCTATAAACGATTATAGCCTTAGAGAATAGAGTGGAATTGTATATATTAAGATGGTTGAAAGCTTTCTTAATAAACTAAGTTGTGCCTCCATGCGAGCGACCACACCAAGGCATGTGTTGTTGTATTTGGGTAGGGGTATCAATTAGGATTTAGAAGAGAGGGGTATTTCCCTTGTCAAGGGTATTATCCTCATGTTACTATGGTTTACATTCGCTTGCTAGCCAATCAGAGCGCGCGTTCCAACTCCATTGCAGACGTTGACGTCATGTCCCGGGGAATTATTTCTCGGAATTCATTTCCCCCAGTGGGCTAACTTTTGCAGGACCCTTACAACGGCAAGGGCAAAATATTCATTTAGTATCACAGATGAAACTGCTTTTTCCAGAGTATCGAAAGTGCTAAGGTAAGGTGCTAATGCACATAAATTCTGAATCCAGACTCTAGAATATCCATTCGCGATCCGTATGTCGTACACTGGAGTAGATTTCGTATGACTGTGAAAAGTGCCGCGTACGCGGTACGGCGCGGTACCAGTGTCGCGGTGGCGGTACGGAACCTGGCCTGCTGTAGATGGGATCAAATCGCCAATGAAATCGCGTAGTCGCGGTACGGTCTCGGCGCGGAACAATTTTGTCACGGCACTTTACACAGTCATACGAAATCTGCTCTATACATATTTAACTATCACGGGAGACTATTCCGTCGTTGTGTAGTATAAACGCGAAAGCACATCCACTTTTCGGTGGTTTTCATTATTCTGCGAACTCTGAAACAATACTGAGTCAAACCGTGTTTTATAGCAGCTTCCTTTTCTACATATGCCAACCACAGAATGCTGATGTCTGTGGTTTGGCATTTGCAAAAGCATCAGAAAGCTATGGATTGCTTAGATGTTTGAGTCAGAGGGAACGCTGTTTGAACAACACAATAAATTGTCTGCTGAGAATTTTACAAAGTTAAAACCAACAGTTTTTAAACAGGAGTTGTAAGAGGGCGACCAATGCCTTGAACAAACGTTATAGCGATGCAAGACGGGACTGGAGTTAGTAAGGCCCCGCGCATTAACGTCGAACTTCTTCTGTCGAACCTTTTTCCTTGTTCAAAGGATACAGCTTTATTTGACTTTATATTCTCAACTCATTAATAATTCATTAAGTTTGAACAAAGAAAATCACAACCGTGGAGGAGGGTTTGATACTTGTATTTATTCAGCTTTCGCCCGAGGGCCGGGAAATCCTCACAGAGCGAGGCTCCAATTACGAGGTTCCCTTGTCAGTGTAGTGGTTAGTAAGTTGTAAGCCCTGCACTGAGGATGGGCAACTTCGGCGACGTCCTCGTGGTTCTTTAACGTCCCTCTGGTTCCGGTTAGTGTAGTGCGTCTGAGAGACGGGACCTACGGTTTAACGTCCTTATCCGAGAAGACGCGAAGGTCTAACCATTTGCAGATGTTAGAGCAAAGACAGCACCTTCTCCTCAATTATTAGAAAAAGACCCTGAGTGTTGGCCCGGCCGGGGTTTGAACTCCCAACCTCCCGCACATAAGCCCGGCGCTCTACCACTGCGCTAACCGGTCGTCGGTAGCCATGATTACAGGCGAACCAGCCTAAAAACCTCATGTGTGAATTGTTTTTCTCAATAAAGCTTGTAAAAGTAGTAAATACTACTATTTGTGTCATTATTTTCGTGTTTTGGGCGGTATTTTGGGTTTAAAGGAACTAACTTTCTAAATTAGAAAGTTCCTTTAAACCCAAAATTACCGCGTTCAAAACACGAAAATAATGACACAAATAGTAGTATTTACTACTTCTACAAGCTTTACTGAGTTAGAAAGTTCCTTTAAACCCGAAAACACCGCCAAAAACACGAAAATAATGACACCAATAGTGACTCATGGCAGCGAACTGGTGTACAAAAGCGTCACAATAAGTGATTTTGGGAATTTGTTCTAAACGGTTAAATTTCGCTTGAAAAATGTAAGTCCAACCTTTACAGAACCGTAGTTCATATTTTGTTTCTTGATTTCAATGTTACTCGTACAGAAAATAGCGCAAAACAATATATGACCGAGCGGAGCCTGGGCTACAGTTTAGGACAACATCGCTTTTTAGCTACTAAAAGGCAGTTGAAATGCAGCATTTAATTTGAAATTTCTTTATTATCCCTTAATGACAATGTAATAGTTAACAGCGTGAGAACTGTATACAGAAAGATTGGTCATTCTCCGGATGACATAGGTGTCTCCGTTATCTCCTCACATGCATATGTGCGCCATACTAGTCTCTTTCTCGCAGAAGCCCGCGCTGTTCTTCTTCTTCCAGTCGTTATACGTTTAGCAACATGTGATTCCCTACCCTTCTAGTCTTAGTTGAACTAGCAGCTCAAGTGATTGCTTTAGGGAAGGATGGTTGGCGCAGGGTTACGGCGCTTGCCTCTCACTGCTGCCTTGCTCCGGGTTCAATTCCCGGCTTGGACAGCAGGGAGTTTTCTCTGCAGTTTGAAATTGTGTTCGTGGGTTGAAATAATTCATTTCTCCTGTGCTTCATGTCTTTCGGATTCGACAATATACCGGCCCCGTGATCTCCCCAATTAGTCTGTGGAAGGCCAGAAGATTGAGACGTAAATAAAGTACTTTTTTTTGTAAAGCAGTAAGACTATCTTTAGTCTTTTTTTTAACTTTGAACTATATTATCAGTGATATTTTTCTCAATCCGTTCTTCCTTTCCCGCTTCAGTTCCAAATCACTTGTCCCATCACTATCTCCTTTGCTCTTCTAACAACTACTTCTTTGTCACCTTAACCATCTCGAGTATATGTCGACCCAGTTCTTACTAAAATTAACAGCTTTTATGCAAATTTTTGAATAGTGGACAAATAACATGCTGAAAGTTCGGCGGGCAGATTTAAAAACTGATAGGCTTGATTGCAAAATCATTTACACCCAGTTTCTCATAATACCATAGTTTTTAATCGTGGCAAGTTCTATGGCGGAGCTGTCTTTCATTGTTTCGTTATCTAAGACAACATGTTTATAAATAATAACGAGTAGCTTCAAATGGAAAAGTGGACATTCTTATAGCCGACCTGGCAAATGTACAAATTGTTCATAATCATTTACCCGATTGCTTCCACGTAAGAATATATTCCTATTATCATATGTTCAAACTTTGATTTCGTATAACGTTTGAGCTATGTTGACGCTTTCCTGGTTACAAAAATTGCAATCGTTATGAAACTTTGCACTGAAAATTACACATACTACCAGTTGCTAACACATTTAGCAGGAAAAAGTAATTTACTAATGCACCAGTCAATGTAAACCCCGAGACCTCCCACCCCGGGATATGTGGGGGCATTAGGATGAAATTGGTGCTAAAACTTCCAAATTCCCCACCCTATGGGGACAGGTTTTATGGGCCAGGAGCCCATAAGTAGGAGCTTTCATCTTTGGTACTGGGTCCGTGAGGCAGCGTTTTTCCTGACCTATCTATTTTTAGAACAACTTTGACGCGAAACGTTGTAGAAATTGTCCAATCAGCGTCCAGTCAGCGTTCAAGTCTTGATATTGTATAAATTACCGCCATCGATAAACATGGCGGAAAGAAGCGAAGACTGACTCTGCGAGTCAAATTCCCCATGTAAATGTCTATAGAAGTTCATTACTCAGTTCGGTATCTGGGATAACAATTATAGCAGAAGTTCTAACCTTAAAATACCCCGAAAAATCGCGTTTTGGCCTCCGCCGCAATCTTGTGTTTCGGCACTGTGCGGACCTCTTGGGGAACCAGCAACAAATTTAAAATGCAAATTTGCATCTAAAAATAACTAGGTCAGGAAATGCGCTACCTCAACTATATAGGTTAGATGAAAGCTCCTACTTATCCTGTATGGGCTAAATAGCAGGAAATCCCCCACCCCCAGGGGCAGCCCAAGAACATGTCAACCCAACTTCATCAATGAGTCTTGAGATTCTCCCTCCCGTGGCAGAATAATATTGTACAGTATGAAAACCCGAAGAATGTCTTTGATGCGGGTGATATACAGTAAATGTATGAAAACTTTCGCAAACATTATGCGGGTGACAGGCTTCATGTGACACCCGCCTATTTTATTTATTTAACTTCCAAGAGAGAAAAGACCCAGGTATGCATTTTTCAGTCTGCATTTAAGACTTACTGACAAGAAAACTGGCCGCCATTTTGTTTTTCTGAGGTAGAACAGATTTCGTATGACTGTGAAAAGTACAGTGTTAAAGTTGTTCCGCGCCGCGACCGTGACCTTACCCCGACTACGCGATATTATGCATTGGCAATTTGATTCCATCTACAGCAGGCCAGGTTCCGTACCACCACCGCCACCACGACAGTACCGCGCCGTACCGCGGCAGTTTTCACAGTCGTACGAAATCTGCTCTAATCCCCAACTAAAGCCCCACATCCCTTGGTGAGGGATGGCAAAATGAGTTAATGCCCCACCTATACTGGACAAAGATAGCCACTAAAAAGACTCTAAATCCCCACCAAAGCCCCACATATCCCGGGGTGGGGGGTGGGGGGAGGGAGGGGTATTTGCGCTATGTACTTGAGATGTTGCTCTAGACAGAAATGGCGGATAGGAAGGGTCTTTGTTATGGTTTGAAGTCTGACATTTGATATTTTGTGGACTCCAGTCCACTTTAGTCCGGCGGATTAGAGTAAATTTTCGAGGAAATTGCGCATTTTAGGCTAAAGCCCCAATTTTTTGCCAGGTGATAGTTTTCAATGTTTTTTTAAATCGTAGATATGGAGGCACGCTGGAATTCTTTCGTAGCGAAAGCTAGAGAGGTTTTAGAGTGAACTATTGTTTAGCTCAATAGCAGCCATTTTGAATGCTTTGTTATTCAAATGAGGTTTAGAACTTTGCTTTGTGAACATTCAAGTTGTTCTCTAGACTACACAGCCATAGCAGCTCAACATTTGCTAATTTTGAACTATGGATTTAGCTGACTGACTTCGGCTGAGCGTCTCCTTAGAGTTTTTGGTGATCTATTAAATGTCACGATCAGTTTATTGTGAATGTTTATAATTTCTATTGTAAAACAATAGTCTGACTGAGGTTTGATGAAATGTTTCAAGAATGACCAACAAATTCTAAAAAAGATCGAGAAAATTGGTACCTCATGTGTCGAATGTGTAAAACGAATCTTGCCTCTAACATTTTGGCATGATATTTCTTCCTAGTACTGTGCTATACTCTATAACCACGGACGATGGAAGATTTCACAAGTGCCGCAGAGCTCATGAATAACAAAGGATTCAAAGATGGCTGCCAATGGCAAAACAATGGTTCACATTAAAACTGTTCTAGCTTTCGCCACGAATAAAATTTAGCGTGCCTCCATATCTAATCTTCGACAAAATACTGAACACTATTGACATGCAAAGTCTGGAGTCTTTAGCCAAAAGTGCGCAATTTTTACGCTAATCCGCCGGACTACTTCACGTTCTGCACGGTAAGGCACGTTTTTTCGCTCTAACCATTTTTCGTAGAAAGCCATGCCATATGACTTCCACCTTGCCAAGCTCCTCCTCGGTCAAATCCCATGCCTGCATGCAGTATAACAGCCTCGATCGTACACAAGTGGTGAGGAACTTTACTCTGGTTGATAGTCTTGTCCTTCTATCAGTCAAGATGTGCTTTAGATCGTTCCATTTCTGATGCTGCACCAAGTCGTGCGTGTAGAGATTGACGGCCATTCTCAGAATTCGTTATATTATAAACCTACCACGCCCAAATTCTATTGTTCAATGCAGGTTTTGAACCCTGATGCAAAACCTACACTATTTAAAAGATGGTAGCGGCATTTGAATAATTTAGGGGAGTGTGGGGCTGAATGTAAGACCCGGTACAGGTCTTACATCCAAATATAAAACCTGTACCGGGTCTTACATTAAGCTACACGCTCCTCTAAATTAATCAAATCACAAATCAATCCTAGCACCAGAATTAAATAATTAGTCCCGCTCCCCAAAAATCAATTTTAAATTGTGCACTACTACTATTCTGTCTCAAAATTACACGAAAGTAAAACAATATCCATTGACTATCGTTAGGAAATTTAATGTAAACAATAAATCAATACAATGATCATGTTCAATCCCTCAGTTCAATTCTATTCAATACAAATTGTATATTTCTTTCCTTTGCTTTTTCAAGAAAAAAGTCAAATTGAAACTCACGTACAAACATCGTCATTGCTTGTCATATTTCGCCGGCATGCAGTAATATCCAGGAAACAAATTGCCCAATCTAAATTGAAGAAAATGCAACATGTTAGGAATGTATACAAAGCTACTTTTAGAACAAAATAGAGCGAGAAACATTATACTATGATTAGCCGAATTCACACTAGAGACGAGTTTCCCGTCTGAGACGAGTTTCTCGTCTTGAATGTTCTTCCCTGTTCTTCTGTGATCACGCGAAAAAAACTTTTTTGAAGGAGAACGTCTGGCGATAATAAGCCGACTAGTTTCCGACTAGAATTCACATAAGACAGGATTTTTTTTCTGACGAGAAACTCGTCTCAGACGGGAAACTCGTCTCTATAGTGTGAATTCGGCTATTCAATCATGTTCACCAGTTTTCTTGACTATAGAAACTGAAATTAAGCAAAAATGTACTTCAATCTCAAACATTGCGTATTTACCTTTCTTTATCCATCCCATGGACGATGTTGAACGTTCATCCCAAATATCGCTGGCCATCTGGTTTACAAAATGCGCAACTATTCCGCAGACATGTTTACACGGCAAGCATTGAAGCAATCTGAAATTCAAATATCCCACTGCCAAGCCACAGAAAAGGCGACTCGTTGTTTTGCTCTGCTATTGGATAGAATTTCTATAGAACAAGACAGTTTTGTTAACCTTTTGTTAACAAACCTTTTGTTCGGGGTAACGTTATTAGGACTTTTTGTCCATTTCTGACAATGGCACACAGAAAGCGATAAAACAGTGATAATGAGCTTTCCATAAAAACAATAGAATTTGGGTGTGGTAGGTATGTAAACTAGTTCAAAACTACGTAGATGACAATAGATGTACATTTCAAGAACAAAACAATGAAATATTGAATAATAGAATTTTGGCGTGATATGTCATAATAAACAAGTTTAAAACAACGGAATCGGTCTTGCGTTTCGGCTTCAATCACCTGTCAGCCTTGTCATCAATAGCAGTCAATAGGGCTTTTAATATCACAAAACATCGTGTTATCATGGTTTTATTTATTTGCTAATGAGTTTTCCATTGGAACAATAGAATTTGGGCGTAATAGGTTTTATAAACAAGTTCAAAACTACGGAGTCGGTCTTGCATAGAAATTCAAAACCTCCCGCTCCGCGGTCGGTTTTGAATTTCTATGCAAGACCTCCTCCTATGTTTTGAACCTATATGTATAGCCCAGATACTTGAAGCTTCTGACATTCATAGGTGGTTTGAGCCAATCCTCACTAGACTAGGCGACTATTGAAATTAAAATGAATAGAGATTTGGAAAATGTACGTAGCTGGCTTTTGGCAAACAGGTTGAGTCTAAATACGACTTTTTTGCGCGCGAATGCGAGACCGGCGAGACTTGATTGATTCCATTCTCGAACCCAGAGCTCCCCGGCTCGTAACCTCGCGGGGGAGGCTCTGGTGACAGCCACTGACGCATGCGCGAGATTTAATACAGAGCCGCTGAGAGAAACACCTTTCAGCGCATGCTCCAACGCTCAAAATCAGCCAATCAGCAACGGTCCTCAAATGGATGTCCCCAGAGCCTCCCCTGCGAGCAGCGAGCCGGGGAGCTCTGGGTTCGAGAATGGATTGATTCAAATCCAACGATCAAAAAAGAGGGAATGCGTGACCGGCGAGACTTGATTGATTCAAATCCAACGATCAAAAAAGTTTTACCGGGGTCTAGGACGGGAAGTGACTAGAGCCTGACACAATGTCTGGCCCACCCCTCGACCGGAGAAAAAATGTCTCAACGGTTTGTGTTTTGTCACGGACTTTACTGATGGGGCCGCCATTGCTCTAAGGACGAATAGACGAGGCTGAAAAGATTCGCCATTTATATCATTCAGAGAGGGTTTGATTTCCACGAAAAAGGTAAACAAGAAAGCTGAATAGTTGTACTTTTATTATGCGAGGTTTGTTTGAGCAAGCGACGATGATTTTTGGGAAAAAATCGAGGGAAATGTTTGGATCGCTGAGCGTTCGGAATTTTGCAGTTTGTAGCCTTCCAGAACATATAGTAGTGTGAGAGGTGACAATAAAATTGGCTATAACTCGCTTAAAAGTGTATTTCTGACCGAGTAAATGCAAGTAGTGATTTACTGAAGTACTAAAGGACTAGATAAGGGTATTTTTCAAACTTTTTTATTTTTCGATGGTACTCATATTTTAGCGCTCATTGAACTCAGTCAAACTTCACACAGCGACACTATAAAACTGCAAACTATCAACTCTAAAGTTCGCTCAATGATCCTGGGAAGCCTGTGCTGAAACTTCACATGATTATGAAGAAAAGCCTAAACAAGAGGTAAACAATTTTTTTCCGGATTTGTGACATTTATTTCAACGCGAAATTCTACCAGTGATGCGAGCCCATATATTTACTGTTAAATTGACACACGAGACACAAATCTGAAGACAAATCTTTATTTATTCATTCAAAATATAGAATACAACAATGTAGCTTGGGGTACCTGTGGCACTGAAATTTTCATTCTTTTCAAGTAAATAGTAATCTTACTATATTGCAAACTTTTGATATTTTTAATGTAAAACGATGTAAAGCGCTATTGGACTTTTGTTCGGGTCAAAATAATTAATTCGAAACGTCGAGAGCGTGTTTTGTTTACTGTGTAAAGGGCCGGAAGCTGCACCTTGTGAAAAGGATAATGAAAGGAGGAGCGAGTGAAATTCACAATGAACTGTGGGCCGGAAAACAGCTCGGAGGGTTCTAATTTTCCCCAAAACACAACTCAGGAGACATTGAGAGGCAAATCAACTTTATACTAATAATTCGCCTTGTCTGCCCTTGCTCATCCTAGTAAAGGGCATCCCTTGTCAAGGGTATTCTCCCCATGTTGGTCACTATAGGTTACATTGGCTTGTTAGCCAATCAGAGCTTTCCACCTCCATTGCAGACCTGACGCCATACTCCGGGGAATTATTTCTCGGAATTCATGCCTTTTCCTCCAGTGGGCTAACTTTTGCAGGACCCATAAAGGGTAAGTGCACAATTATAAAGCAATTTGTTTAGTGTCGCAGATTAAACTGCTTTTTTCCAAAGAAGGTAAGGTGCTTTGTGCACATAAATTCTGAATTCCGGACTCTAGAATATCCATTCGCACCCACCAATCCGTATGTCGGCGTACACTATTCATATCACAGGAGACTAATATAACTTCCGTCGTTGTTTAAGTATAAAAGCGAAAGCACATCAACACAACTTAACTGCAGTTTTCAGAATTCTACGAACTCTGAAACACCTCTGAGTCAAACCGTGATCTAGCAGCTTCCTTTTCTAGTAACTACAAACAGGTTTTGCAGAAGCGACCGGGGTTGCATTAGATGTTTCATTCAGGGAACGCTTTGACTACCCTGCTAGCAGAGGCTTTTCCTTGACATTTCGCTCTCGTTTTGTTGTTAGCCTACGCGGACGCGACTAACTATGTTTAACGTTAAAAGACTGACAGAAAGAAAGCTCTGCTAGCAGGGTACGCTTTGACACGATTAATCTGATAATAATTTGAGGTCGGTGTGTAGAGTTCGCAGAATATGAAAACACCGCGGTAAGTGGATTGCAAGGAGAGTGAAGTATAGTAATAAAATAGAAGCGTGGGCATAAAAGTTGAGTCTCCAGGTAAAAGAACTTACAGACCTGATTGCTATAGAGTGAGTGAAAGAGCTCCCGGGCATGCTTAGTGATATAAAGCGGCGATTGAAATTCAAAAACCGAAGCCATGCGAATCTATTTATAACCGGCAACAATGATTTGATTTTTTAACGTAAGACCGATTCCATGTTACCCTGCGAGCAAAGGTTTCTGTCTGTCATTCTTTCTGATTCTTTTAATTTAGGAGATAGTTGATTTCCCATAACCTGCCGATATGTGCCAACTATCCTTGATTTCGCGGGAGACTCCCCGGTTTTACCTTTTCCGGGGAAAAATTGGAACTTTTCTTGCAATTTACTCATATCGGTTTGTTATATTTGAAGCACAATCTCTCAATTTTGGAGTATTTTTCGCGTGGTTGTTTTGAGTTTCAAAATTGGTTGTTTCAAATCTGGATATCTTTGAATCTCACTTGAGTAAAGCCTAGTGCACACTAGCGACATAACGACATAAGGACGTTATGTTGCAACGAAAAAAGTACGGGAAAATAATTGAATGTTGAAACAATCAATATTTTCCATGGATCTTCATTAGATTACTTCACCAAGCAATCTTATGTTATTTTTTGACGACTTCAACTTCTTGAAACCACTAAATTGTGTTCGCGTGACATTTTTCTTATGTCGTTATGTCGCAAGTGTGCACCAGGCTTAAGCACTAGTGTTTCAGTTTGTGCTGCCATAAGCACATTTTTTTCCAACGACGTCACACTGACGAGCTCAATTTCCAAGAACTGAGTGACTTCCCCGAAGCCGTTGTTATACGGCGTCGATTTAGATTTAAACGAGGAAGTCTAGCGGATTTTCTATTCAGCATCACGGCTACAGGTAATTAGAAAGCTTTACACATTTGCAGCATATTATTGAACACTAGACCCGTCTGTTTACATGCACGAGTTTAAATGTTTACATTTTTATAACATGGATCTGTGTGAGGAGTTTTTGAGGTCCTACTACATCTTTATTCTACCTACAAATAACAAGGACACTCATTCTGAATCCAATTTAAGGATTATTATTATTATTATTATCATCCTACAGGAAACCATCGCTTGGTTCGTCACTCCTCTAGTATACTTCTCACTCACTCTCTCTCTTTCTCTCTCTCTCTCTATATATATATATGTATGTTTATAGGTCTTAGTAATGCTGACCGAGACCGGAAAATATATTTACGTTCTAATTCGCTACGCTCAAACGAACGTAAAATATTTTGCACTTAAATGCAAAATGAACGACAAAACAACAGTGTTTATATGGTTGGATACTCAGGCATCCAAAGTGACCGTGTTTATTTGACAGTTCTTTAACAATGATAAATCTTCATAACCCTAACTTATTTGATATCTCTAGTCTTTTCTCTACGTCATCTAGAATGTACATGTCTTTGGCAGTGTCTGTCTTCCATCTTCCGTGAAGCTTGATCAGTCTGTCTGATGCAGGACCTCTGCAATCACTATTTGCAACAGATGTAGCTCCTCCAGACCTAAGGCTATGTAATCCATAACATTACGGATCATATCCAATAGACATTATACATTCCTTAAAAATTTCCCGGCAGCGTGTATATGATAAAGATTTACCGCGCAATTTATATGTATTAGATCGCTTACTAAAAGTTAGCGGTCTAAATATAGGTAGAATGTCGTTCGTTTCCATATTTGCAAGGTGAATATATCTTTCTAATAAAGCTACCGGACAATATTTAGACGATAATCTCTTGATGTATACATGCCTGCCTTCACGATAAACATCGGTCTTAGATTTTGGAACAAAAATTTTTACATCCTGTGTAAATTCAATATGGGCTGGCGCTATTCTGCTTAGCTCATCAAATCGAAAAAATCCTGCATACGCAATAGAACAAATGCATGATATCCTTAAATTCTTCAGATTTGCATCAATCTCTCCATACCTATCGATGATTTTGCGTATCATTAACGGTGTTATAGGCGATTTTTTCTGTACTGGATTTTTTAAACGCTTCGCAGCCTCTAAAATATTGTGACAAAGCGGACTATCAAGAGGGTTTTTTAGAACCTCTGGCGCAAATGAATGAAACCATTTTAAGGCTGCGTGCGCGAGAACTACTGCTGCATAGGACTTAGAGTCTTTATAAATCTTTGTAAGATAAGCAGTCACAAGAGCAATCGGTACTGGTAATGAAATCTTAAAACTAACATTCCTACACCAAGTGATGAACTTCTTGATCTCTTTGGTGTATCTTTTTGCCGTAGAATCAGCCTTTGATTTCATACCCAGCTCCAGCACTCTGCTTCTGATGTTGGCTAAACTTGAAGGGAGAATGTCCCAGCCCTGACAGGACTGCAGAATCTGAAAATATAGACGAGAAAAGACAAAAATACCCACAAGTACTAAGAAGCTTTCTTTTTTTATTATTATTTTTTTATCTCCTTTTTCTTCTCATTTCTTTTCTTTCTTTCTTTTTTTTTTTTTGAGTGCCCCCAACGAAGGGCTTACATCTTATCCTGGACCCGCGTCCTTAAAGGATCTCGTACCCTTAGGCCTCCTGCCAACGCTCTGCGTAATCACTGTGATACATCATACTCAGTATTTTTTTTTTTTTTTTTACTATTACACCCTCTTGCCAGGGTCCTGAAGGGGGGGTCCCAATCCCGTTTCCCGGCCGTTTTTTTGGCAAAATCCCGTTCCCAGTAGGTAAAATCCCGGTCCCGGTAGGATCAAAAGTTAAAATCCCGGCGCGCGAAAACTGCGATGTTGAAACTGAGATTTCTGCTTTTATGGGCACTATCTCTTGGTACTCTCAATTTATCGAGACTTTAATTAAGCAATAAAAGTACTTTCCGCGTGCTCTCTGCTTTCTTACAAACACGAGGGGGATGTTGGGAGAACTGATTAAAACTTGAAAGACACGAGCCGAAGGCGAGTGTCTTTCAAGTTTTATCACTTCGACCAACATTCCCCGAGTGTTTGTAAGAAACCAGAGAGCACGCAGAAAGTAGTTTTTTTGCTTTTAGAAAATAACATACACACGCGCGACAGCGTTGCGTGACAATCGTGTTTCTCAGGTCTCTTACAAACACGCTTTTTAACCAATCAGAATGCGCACATTCACAATACAACATAGGTGTTATTTTCTAAAAACTTTTAAAACGAATCTAATATGTCTATAAGCCGATAGCCCTGATAGCTGACTCGGAGAATGTCAAGACTGGCCTGGTTTCGATAAACACAGTTCTTCGAGCCTCAAAAGAGAAGGTCGATGAACATTGCATTTTTTGTATATAGTCAATAAAGCCTGTAGGTTTTATTTTTCATGCACGCCGCAAATGAAAAAATTGTTATTATCGCGGCCCAAATGACGAATTTCTATGCTTTGTATGCATTGCTACGCGACCTCGAAATTCACGGTTGCGATCGGCGATTCTCAGCAAAGGAATTGTAATGTCAATTTTCTTGAGTCAGAAAGTTCATAATTCTAGGACAGAAAGCCAAAGTATAACTTACAATTACTTTAGTTGATTTTACAATTAATGTTGACACGCCGAAATAGCCGAATCCAACGTTTTGGTTTTGATTGACAGCTAAAAATCGCCCATCGCGATTTTTAACCGATTTGTAACGTCGATCTCACCGCTTACGGTATAATTTTCCTTATGCGCGCAAGCGCGCAGAAATTTTTGGCGTATGAAAGAAGGGAACTAGAAAAATCCAAATGGTATAGAAGATACTAGAATAACTACGTAGAAAATGTCTAGTGATCCCCTTTCGGGGCTTCTTTTGAGAGATCCTCCCTTTCGCTCGCCCAAAAATGAAATGATTCCCCCCGATCCGAATCCTCTGCCCGTATGATATCTCGTCCTCAATTTTGACACAAAAAAAGAGATATCATACGATTCTATTTAAGGTGACTCATGCGAAAGTCAGAGCGCATTTCGCGAAAATATATTTTCGTCTACAACTTTAAAAATATGCTCGCTATGAACTTCAATCTTGGAGAATATAAGCAGGCATCTTTTGGCAATATGTACGCATTATCAGATCTCCATTAGCGTTAATACTTTTAATAATATTTGAGCTTAAATGGACCCCTTCCTTGAGAGATCAAGCCCGCGCAAAAAAACAAGTTGCTGGTATTTTTGAACGAAACTCCGTTAATCATATTAAAGAAATACGCACTTTGCTTCCAACGAATTTCCTGAAACTTCGTTAACACTTAGTCCAACTGACTTTAATATGATTAACGGAGTTTTTCAAAAATACCAGCAACTTTTTTTGCGCGGGGTTGATCTCTCAAGGAAGGGGGCATTTAAGCTAAGATATTATTAAAAGTATTAACGCTAATGGAGATCTGATAATGCCTACATATTGCCAAAAGATACCTGCGAAAATATGTTTTCGCGAAATGCGCTCTGACTATCGCATGAGTCACCTTAAATAATGGATCCGCCTTTTTAAAAATGCCTATGAAAATTTATCAAACCGTTGTCCAAAACCTCGCAGATTGCGAGGGATCAGAAGTAAAATTCTATTTCCAGGTTAAAGTCCGTTGAACAGTCTCAATATGCGAAAAATGAGATAACTTAACGACTTTTTATTAGGATATACAAGGGGAGATTTCAAAAATCCCGTTCCCGTTGAAGCATCTTGATTCCCATTCCCGGTAGATAAATCCCGTTCCCGGTAACCCAAATCCCGTTTTCCCGGCCTAAAATAAGGCGAATCCCGGCTCCCGTTTTACCCCTTCAGGACCCTGTCTTGCCATAGACTGATAATTGAATGCCAATACACTATTTGGCTTGCTTTCATCCGCGCTTTACGAGTGCCTCGTTCATTGATCCATGCAACAATCGTGTGGCACATGCAAACAATAGCGCACACAATAATACATCACGCTTGGGAAATCTATTATCCTAAACCATTTAAACCATGACAGACTTATTAAACGATGTTGATAGTCAGAGCGCGTAACTATTGATAATTATCGTAAATCCCGTTCATAAGGCCATTAACACGGTGAAAATTATTAAATAATTCTAGGGCTTATAAATGACATTTTATACGAAAGTCCAGTCTGATAGCTACCATATCACTATTGAACCTGGCTGAACCAAAAATTGACATATCAAGAAAGTGCTGTCGTTTTTATGGCAAATCCGCGCGGGATGCCTGTGGTGTTCAAAACGTGACTCAGGCCCCTCGGCGGGGGGTAAAAACAAAATGGCGACCAAGAGAAGGATGTTTCTCGAGTATCTGCAAGTTTTGGTCAATTTCCCTGCTTTTTTCGCTAAGATATGAGGAAAAGTACTTACAGACCTTCCAAATAAGGTAAGGGGGGATTTCCTAATAAGGAAGTTTTGCAACGTGGGCAAAACGACAGCTTTTGGCGAAATTTTCTTGATATGGTTCGTATTTCGTCCTTGCCTAAGAATATCCGAGCCTTTCACTTGTATGCAGTCTAAAATAAATCCGCGGAACGTTCTAGACAGCAAAGGCCAGAAGTAAGAGGATGGCCAAAACGGGACAACCAGGGTAGCTGTAGCTTTTCTTTTGTAGAGGTAATGAATGGCTCTGCCGATAAGAGTAACTGGCGGAACAACCAAACAGTTCTCCCCTTTCAGATTCTGTACGAAGAAATCAACTCCGGCGGTCCCAGGGTTCCAATGCCAGGAAAAGAATCTTGAAATTTTACAATTATAATAATTTGCAAAACAGTCTACGGTATGGGGACCCCACGCGGCGTCAATCGTGTCAAAGAACTCTTTAGATATCTGCCAATCATCTATATCAATTATCCGACTAATAAAATCAGCTCTTTCAATTTCCGTTCTAGGTAACCAATTAACTTCCAGTTCCACCTTATTAATGGCGCATACATTGAATACGTTTACAGCTATACGATGTAAATCCTTTCTCATACTGCCCACTTGTATTATGCGACATGCAGCCTGACTATCGGAGAACCACTTGATATAACAACCATTAAATATAGGCATAAATGAATTAAGTGCATATTCAATTGCCGATAGTTCCCTCCATGTAGAACTACGAGTACACTCGTTCTCATCCCATTGTTTATGACAAATTTGTTCTCCATCTAAATTCATAGTAGCCCCACAACCAGTGGCGCTTGCATCAGAATAAACCAGATAATGGGAACTAATAGGAGTAGATTCAAAACATTTTAAATTCAAGCGACGCGCATTCTCATTCCAATATTCTAATTCTCTTATGCAATAATCGTCAAGCATGAATTTAGTGTCCCAGTCTTGTGCAGCCGCGACTGACATAGCACAATGTCTAGTCATAATTCTGGATACGTTTCCAAAGACTGCTCCAGCAGATATTACTTTCCCGACAAACGAAGCCAATTCCCTTGCAGCGATGTAATTCGATTTACGAATTTTATTAATATGATCCTCAATGGCAATAAGCCTTCTATCAGAGATATGAATGGTTGCATCAATAGTGTTCCAAATAATGCCCAGCCATTGAATTACTTGACACGGTTGCCATATAGATTTCTCTTCATTAACTATGAACCCAGCCTTATATAAATCAGTTCTAACGGTATCTGACACAGTCTTGCAATGTTCTAGAGTGTCCTCGATTATCCAGCCATCATCCAGAAAAAGTGCCATTTTTATACCTTGAATACGCCAAAACTTCTCTAGTGGTTTTAAGCACTTAGTAAATATATAAGGCGCGGTTGCTAAGCCGAACGCCAAAACGGAAAAAACAAAATATTTAGGTGAACTATGTCCTGGCCAATACCACGAGAAACCAAGGAACGTTTGGAATTTTGGGTGTATCTCTATATGATGATAACCACTTTTAAGATCAAACGAAACCATGTAGGCATTCTTGTGAAAATAAGTACGTGCAATTTTCCAATCTTCATACTTCAATTTGTATTTAATAAGATGCTTGTTGACAATGCGCAAATCGAGGATCAGTCTCTTTTTGCCATTAGGCTGTACTGAAACAGACAATGGGTTTACGACATGTGGCGGCGAAGATACCTCTAAGACACGCCCTGAATTTAACAGTTCCATAATCGAGTCTAACACGAATTCAGTATTATCCAAAGAGGATCTATTGTTTTTACTGAAACTACGCGCGGGAAGCACCTCGAACGGTAATTGATAACCGTGCTCGATAATATTTAATACAAACTCTGAAGTGCCAATAGAGCGCCAAAATTCAATGTTCCTTCTTAGATTCCCTTTCACTTGAATATTTTCCGCATTAGACAAATGTTCATATTCGTATGGTACCTCATAGAAATCTTGGTCGTCATATAATTCTTCATTTAGCTGGCTTGTCGAGGAGAGCCCTTCCTCTTCCTGTAGGACTAGAAGCTCGGGGTACGCTTGAATATGGGAAACCGGAGCGATTAAGGGTTGTGTAACCTGCATAGGATTGGTTGGTCGACCATGCAAATCCAGTGCCCGAGGCGGGAGCATCTGAAGCACCTGTTTGCACTAAAGTCTGCAGAGCGGCCTGTGAAGATCAACGAAAATACATACATTTTCGAGTGTTAGAAAATACTAAAATACAATGACTCTAGGGTGGGCGGGTGGGTAATTAAACCTCCAGCAATAACGGTCACAGAGAAATGCGAGAGAGAGAACGAACAATAATCTCTGATAAGATTATATAGATCTGAGAGCCAATCAGAAGTTGCTAACAGTTCTGGAGGGAATTGTCTAAGACAATGTTAGCTGATAATCACTTGAATACCAGCGGAAAATACATGAACATACCTCTATTAAGCGGCCACCCTTGGGACCGCCAAGGCAAGTGGCCGCATGTGGAGAGTGCAAGAAACGTTTTAGCGAAATTCTCAATGTCTAGAATGTTATCAAAAGCATACGACCTTGAATCTTATAAATACTTTTCCGTTCTAATACATAAAGATTTTATAATTCAGTTCCAGTTAGCAAAGACTGAGTCGTTACCACAGGTTCCCCAAGCTCCGTGAGAGTTTAAAATAATCTATTTGAATAAAAGCTAAAGCAGTTTCAAAATACCGTAATGTTTGTTAGTGACTTCACTTACATAAACTGTGCTTCGCTAGCGACTGTATTGAGTCATCACATTATCCCTTCTGTAAGAGAAATAACAGTACAATAATAAACTTTCATTTAGCCATCCTGTACATCCGATAAATTTGAGTTTTGAGTCCGTTTTTAGCAATTTCTTTTTCACCCCTCTTCCCTCTATATAAAATCTCTCCAAGGTAGGAGACTTCCACGCCACAACCCGAGCGAAAACAGCCATAAATTCGAAAGAAATGCTCGAATTCGCTCAAAATCGCCACTGAGCCATAGCGAAAGGATAAAACTATTCATCTCCGTCGACCGACGGTGTAAAACTTACGTTGTTTAGGGACCAAGTGCAGGGGACCTGGGGGGGGGGGGGGGGGGGGGGGGGAAGAGTAAGCGTGTGTTCGACGACGTCACAGGCATATTCGTCATTTGGGCCGCGCTTCACGCAAATGAATAATAATAATTTCGTCATTCCGGTGCGCAATTGCGCGCATGAATAATAAAATCTACAGGATTTGTTTATTATACATAAAAAACGGAATGTTCATGTACTATTTCTTGATGAAAGTGCTTCTATCAATATGGCTTGATGAAATCAAAATTCGGGCGCGCTACGCGCGCAACAAAAGAAAACTGCGATCCTTTCTATCTGTAAATTGTCTTCTGCTAGGTCAAATAGTGGGCGAGGGGGGGGATCACGAAAACGTTTAACTGTTCTGAGGGGGGATCACTTTAATCATTGTACTTATAGAGGGGGGATCACTGCATTTTGACCTTTTATTACCCAAAATCCTCTGCCCCCCCCCCGGTCCCTTGGGAATTTAAAGTCGAAATATTTGTTCTTTCAATGTCTCATTAGACGTACGTCCAATTAGGCGTGCAGAAAGTCCGTTGAAAAACACAAATTCGAATGTTTACAGACAAGCGACCACGTGATAAATTCAAAACAGGCTGCCCTCGCCCCTGCCGCCAATCAGAGGCGAGGGCAGCCTGTTTTGAATTTACGGAGTTCGATCGAACCAGAGGTACGTCTTCTGTGCCCGAGATCAAGAACAAACTGACAAAGTATGCTAATGAGTTGATAGCTAATATAATAAAAAGCACTTTTTTGGGACCAAGTGAGAATAGTTCTATCCTTTCGCTATGGCTCAGTGGCGATTTTGAGCGACTTCGAGCATTTCTTTCGAATTTATGGCTGTTTTCGCTCGGGTTGTGGCGTGGAAGTCTCCTACCTTGGAGAGATTTTATATAGAGGGAAGAGGGGTGAAAAAGAAATTGCTAAAAACGGACTCAAAACTCAAATTTATCGGATGTACAGGATGGCTAAATGAAAGTTTAATATTGTACTGTTATTTCTCTTACAGAAGGGATAATGTGATGACTCAATACAGTCGGTAGCGAAGCACAGTTCATGTAAGTGAAGTCAATAACAACCATTACGGTATTAAAACTACTTTAGCTTTATTCAAATAGATTATTTTAAACTCCCACGGAGCTTGGGGAACCTGTGTCGTTACTTCAACGGCTTTGTTAAAAAAAAGTATTTCTAATGGTATCTATTGCCTGTATGGTCTGCAACGCGGCTTACCTGAAAAAATAAATAAAAGTACTTTCGGATCTAGTTGAACCCTCGTCAGGTCCAAAAACATACCTTGGCTCTCTGTGCCCCGTCCTCTCCATAACAAACTAATCGGGTATGTCTTTTCCAAGTTCTCTCGTAGCCTTGGATGCCTTCTTTCCAGGTGATGTTTCTCGAGTATCTGCAAGTTTTGGCAAAATTTCCTGCTTTTTTCGCTAAGATATGAGGAAAAGTACTTACAGACCTTTCAAATAAGGTAAGGCCGGACAATTTCCTAATAAGGAAGTTTTGCAACGTCGGCAAAACGACAGTTTTTGGCGAAATTTTCTTGATATCGGCAGCTTTTTCAGAATTTTGACCAAGTGGGTTTGTTGCATACCAAATGCTAATGAAAAGTCTATGGGCAGAATGCCCAAGAAAGACTCATTAGCTTCTAGAACAAAAGGGAAAATTTGAAATGTTTTAATTGGTTTGCAGAGTCTTGTATTTGTAAGCAAGAAATACCAGAAGAGTGGTCTTTAGAAAAGGGAAAAAAGCGTTTGTTCTATTCAAAAGACAATATCCATTCTTTTGACAACAAAAGAGGCGTGACGACAAAGTTAAAAATAGACATAGTTAGACTTGGAGCAAACCTTCAAATTTTTACCCAAATTTGGCTGTTCTCCCGTGTAAGAACCTGGAACAACTCACAAGCTGCGTCACAAAAGCTTCCTTTGTTAAGTAGAACGAATCATGATGAAAGGAGAGCTGAACACAAAGGTGTCCTCTGGGAATCGGTGGAAGCTGAATAAGTGGACCTTGGTTATTCGTTATTTCTTTGACATTTTTCTTCAATTATTCATTATTCCTTTTCATTATTTAGGCGTTATTCATTATTCATTTTTTTAGTTCACAAAATCATTATTCATTTGTAGGAACTTCTTATTCATTATTCCTCGACTTTTCAACGCAATTATTCATTATTCATTTGTTCCTAAGACCCGCACCTTCCAACCCCGACTGGGAATGGTTCTTACACGGCGGATTAAGGCCTCAAATTTCAAGATCTTACATAGCTATTTTTGAGAAAAACCTCATGAAATGTGCCAAAGAAATTTATATACCTCGAATGTCGCTTATAATATAGTCGATTTATAAACCGAAGCCCGCAGCCCCGAGCCTCTATTCTCGGTATATAAATCTTACCATGCTATCCTGATTACTCTAAAACCACTGCGGCTATGATGGTGAAACTTCGTGACTTTTCCTAAAATTTATCTGGGGACATTTTTGTGTCAATGATATGCCAGTGTTAACGGCCCAGTTTCCATGGCAACCAATTTTTGAAATGCATGTTTTGCAAAAATCGAAAAAAGGTGAATTATTCATATTTAGCTTAATGTTTGACACATTGCGCAATTTATGACTATCAGCTCTTGTACAGGGTAATTAATTTTTCACACAAAATCTTTGGGGGGAGATGTAGGGGGATTTTGTTAATCTTAACATATGGTCCAAAACTAGCTGGAATTCACAAATATCCTTTTTAACTTAAATTTTTGAATGTCAAACACTTCTTTGATGGGTATTTTCAGGGGCAAATTAGCCCTAATTTGCCCCTGGTATTTTGTACATTCTGAGCATTTTGTCTTCATTGAGAGTATTTATCTGAAGAGTCAAATCAAAATTAAATGAAATCCGAGATGTCCCTGAAGATGGCGTGTCCAAGATGGCGCTTTACTTCGTCTATATGACGTCATTGCGACGCAAGTTTAATAAAATTTATGTGTTAATGTCACAAATTATTACATTTACATTATATTGACGTTAATGAGTTGGCTATTAGAGTATTTACCAAGTTTTTGAAAGTTTATTAAAATTACTTAAAAATTGATGAAAAAATTAAGAATGACGTCACATTTTGTTCTCACGTGACAAAAATGGGTGTAGTGATTGGTCTTCGGCTCATGGTCATTGTGTGAAAGTTTGATGATCATAGCTCCAGTGGTTGGTTCCAGAGATATAGACTCATCCGGAGCGCGCGATTTGATAGATTTTGGACCGCTAAAAAATATTCTCTATTTTAAGGAAAATGTCTTTTAGAAGACAGCTTACGGAGCTGGTGAAATGCAGCATTTGTCTGAGTCAGCTAGAGGACCCACGTGTTCTGCCCTGTCTTCATACCTACTGCAGAGGTTGCCTGGAAACCCTGGCCAGAGAGACACAAGGCTACTTAGTAGTGACTTGTCCAGAATGCCGGGAAATACATGTGGTGAGTTTTACGTGGAGTTAGCTTGTCTCACGCGACGAGACTGCTCGATACCGAAGTAGAGCGATAATACAAATAAAGAGAGGAGGCGGTTATTTTTCAAAGAGCCATACAGGCTTGTTTCGTACAGGCCAGGTACAGGCCTGGCTGTATCTCGATCGGAATTTACCCAATCAACGCCAAACTTTGTGATTTTATAAAGTTCAATATGGTCTTTCTCTTTATGTGGGTCTCGTTTCGATAATGCTAACATCAAGGGATCCCGGGGGGGACACCCCTATTTTGGGGACGGGGGACGGGAATGCTTGTCGGGAATGGCTTTCGATTTTACCCCTAAAAGGTACCTAAAATGGCGTCGCTTTATAGTTTATTTTGACCCCAAAAAGGTACCAACATTCAACAAGACGTATTTTCCATATCAAGATAGTTCCCTTGAAAATGTATCGATCGACTTTCTTCATCTTCCTTAGAAGGAAATATCTGCATACCAAATTTGGAACCCCAGTAAGTTTTTCACTGCATTGGCCTAGAAAGCTTAAAACTCAACCAGAACTCCACACGACAAAATATGTATTTTGCATTTTCCGCTTTTTTCCCGGTAAAAAACCTGGTAACAAGGTAGACAAGACACCACAGGAAACCCACTCGATCTCTAGTAGAAAGACGACACTGTTATCTTGATATGCCTCGTAAATTTTTTCGTAATTTTTACGAGGGAAAATACGTCTGAAATTCAGGCTACCCGAACAAGTGTGATTTTCTTGATTTGCTAAGAACGGACCACTAACAAGTACCTCCTATCTGGAAAAATCGCAAGTTTCGAATTTTACCCCCTAAAGGTACCAGAGGCCTGATTTTAAACCCTAAAATGTAAGACAAGCACCCCCGCCCAAAGAATAGAGGATTCGCCCCAAGCACTCTCGGCTTGAAATCAGGTAATGCAGCAAGTTGCTGAAAAACGTCGTAACAAAGCATGACCACGTTCGTACAAGTTTATGCTATTTATCAATAGACCCACTCGGCTTTGGGCGTATTTTTTTTTCCAGATCACGTTTTTCAGATCACGTGCAGATCACATTCATTTGAATATTTTTTCTTTGTTTGGGTGGTTTCATATTCATATACCGTTTCCGGGAAACGTTGTCACCCCAAAAGCGTATAGGCTTGAAGCGCACAGGATGACGGGGGAACCTAAACTGCTACTGTGTGATCTGAATTCAGACAGTTATCGCAACCACAGGTGAAATGATTAAATTTCAGCACATTTCCAAGCATGTTTGTTTGTAATATTTTACAGAAATTCAAATAAATCTTTACCCATACTGCCTAGCGCACCAAGCTTATATGCTTTTTGGGTGACAATGTATCCCGGAAATGGTATATAATATTCGGTGCGTAGCAGAGGAAGAAAGAAAAACATACTCAGGGGAATGCCATGTGATCTTAAATGGGAAAACATTACGCCTAAGCCGAGGAGGTCTATTGAAAAGAGAGCCTAGCCAAGAGGTGTAAAAAAACACCACTTCGTTTGTCTTCTCATTTTTTTGTTTATTAGATAAGTGATGTGTCCGAACTCAGGACAAACTTTTTCGTCAACAACTTGATCTCGGTCTTGGTCTCACACCATGAGGTTGTGTGTGAGAGAAATGGAAATCCAGCTCAAAGACAAAGGGAAGAAGAAACTTGTGGTAAGTGCCGTGAAAAAGCGGTTCATACCAAATAGTAGCTAAATATTCAAGTATTGACTAAATGGCACTAGATAAGTACGCAAGCGGATTTTCCGTGCGCTGATTGGTCGATAAACATTCGTCATATTTTGCTTTATCTATTCCCCTCTATAAACTATGACCTGTATTGGGATACACAGATGAAACCACATGATCATTTGAGCGTTTGTGATTGATAGTTTTGCTCATTTACAATTCATGAGTTTAAAAAAATATGTGATACACGCCTACGGCTCGTGAGTTCCAAACTTTTCTCGTGATTTTCCAGCATCCCTCGTGCGTTTATCACATTATAAACCACGGAAATCCGCTCGTTTTTGCTTAAATATTCACCAGGGGAATATAATATTGAAAGCACATGGGGATCTCGCGCGCACTTTATTACGAGCCACTATACATACCACTAATCGCGAGTTTCTTTGTCAAAAATCATTCTATGACAAGTTTATTACAGGAGAATGACCTTTTAAACACTTATTCTATTTCGATTGATGTGAAACAGCGTGCAAGTGCTCTGTGCGATTTTCAATCACTCTTGCCATTTTCTCTACTTAGACGCCGGTAAAGCGACCTGGAAGCACGGGTTGGCTATAGGAGTCATACTAATAGTCGCCACTCTTGTCTCTGTCGTTACTATTCTAACGTTCAAGAGTAGTCAGGACAATCCTAACGGTTTCATCAGGCGCGAACGCAGTAAGTATTGGACATTCTATTGGATGCTATAAAATAACAGCAGGGAATCTCGCGCGCTGATTGATCGAAAGCCATGTCTGTAAGAGAGTACATAGACACGCTTTTGTGTGTTGGATATTTTATAAAAGACGTCTCGTGGCTTTTTTCAAGTTTTTTATTTATGAAAAAAGTACAGAGATCCGGAAATGCGTTTTATTTCTTTATCTTTTAGGAGGAATGTCGGGTAGGACAAGTTGCAAGCCTTTTTTTCATGCTATTAGATTTGGGTCGACGATTAGAGGGTCTTTATCCCGGGGGTGTTCTTCACATGTCGACCTAGGGGTGCTCGTCGTATTTTTTAGGGGTCAAAATCGACTCTCGGGTATTTTTTAGGGGATATCGGACAAACATTGTGGCTTTCACTAATAAATGGTATTTTTTAGGGGTACGCAAATGAATGAAAGGGTCACAAACAAAGTAAAACGTTTTCTTTCTTTCTTTGTTCATTTATAGCTCTAACATCAGCTTGTCCTGAGATGAAAAACAATAAACAATAACAAAAAAGGTTTATTGTTGGTATTTTTTAGGGGTCATTTTGTTTTATAAGGTATTTTTTAGGGGTTGGATTTTTTGCGTCCTGGTATTTTTTAGGGTATATTTTCCGATGTCCCGACGAGCACCCCTATCACTCATACATGGGAGAACCCCCCCCCCCCCCCCCCGGGGGGGGTCTTTATCGTACTTTAAACATCAACTGTATAAACTAAATGTATAAACTGTCCTCTTCCGAAATGGATTGGGACAGCTAATGCTTTAACAGAGATCGGAATGAATGGAATGCTCGGCGGAAGTATACGGATTAAAATAATAATAATAATAGGTCTTAATTATCATAGAAAAAAAAACATATCCTATGTTACAAAAAGTTTAAAAGTTTAAAAAGATATATGAAAAAAACATATGCCTATTTACATCAAGTGATTGTGCTTCGACAACGTCCGACAGCGAAGAAAGCGACCCATTCGTAAAAGAGCGACCCATCCGGCGTCAACAATCACGTCAGCAAATACACAACATCAAATAAATGTTACTCCATTTGTGTCTGTTATTTTTAGGTACATGCAAGAATTTCAAAGGTTCATACATTTGCACGTGCAATGCCGGTTTCACAGGCGAGGGACAAAACTGTACAGATATTGACGAATGTGCTTCGGATACAGATAAGTGTAGTGCGCATGGAATCTGTACAAACACATTTGGTTCATACGAGTGTTCATGCAAGAAAGGATTTACAGGAGATGGATTCACGTGCAGGGACGTTAATGAATGTAAAACCGGAAGCCATGTTTGTGACGCCAACGCCGTGTGTCTCAATACCGAGGGGTCTTTTAACTGTGCGTGCAAAACAGGTTACCATGGAAACGGACGACATTGCAGTGATGATAACGAATGCTTGTTAGGCACTGATGACTGTAGTCCACATGCCACGTGCTTGAATCTGATTGGCTCGTTTAATTGTACATGTAACCATGGTTACACGGGGAATGGAAAGACCTGCAATGACGTCAATGAATGTGCTCTCGGGCTTGACAAGTGTGGTGCCCATTCCACTTGCGCCAACACGGCCGGTTCTTACCGCTGTGACTGCCACACTGGGTACGAGAAAACTGGTTCTGAATATTCTTGCAGCAATGTCAACGAGTGTAAGCTCACGCATCCTTGTCACGAGGATGCTATCTGCACGGACACTGTAGGCTCATACCGTTGCTCTTGTAAGCAAGGCTTCCAAGGAGATGGACAAGATTACTGTAACGGTAAGAACTAACCTCGTTTCACTATCGCAGAGAAACCCAATCCTCACTGCAACGAGGACTGCAACAATCCCTCTCGGGGTCAGATATTTTTTCTCTTCCTCCGCTTACTAGGGCTAACGCTCATAAGCACACATGGGACATTTCATTACCACTTTAGCTTTCACGCAAGGTTAATTCCTTATCTCCACTCTCTTGAACTTAGTGCTACGTGGCCACAGGCTTGCCTGAACATCTACATATATACCCTCTTCAACTGCTGTGACCCATTTAAAACTCCCTTTCGGGTTATCTGTGGCGTCCTCGGTTTACATATTAATTTGAAATACCAATAGACCTCTTTACCTTGGGCGTAATGTTGTCCCATTTCAGATCACGTGGTATTCATTTGAATACTCTTTGTTTTAGTTGCATCCATATTTCATATATCATTCGGTGCGTAGCAGAAACACAAAGGAAGAATACCCATGGGAATGCCACGTGATCTGAAATGGGACAACATTACGCCCAAGGTAAAGAGGTCTATTGGGATTGCAAGATCTTATGACGGGAATCTACCCTCGTCGCGGCGAACACATACGAATCCTCTCCTCTTTCTTCCTCTCGCGCGTTACCGTTCGCCTTTTGCCGATCTATTGGTCCCTGATAGCAGGATGAGGTGGGGTTTATAGAGCGGTTTTCACATGACTGTCGTAAAAACAATTGCAATCGAGCAATCACTAGCCAATCAGAATCGAGAGAATCACGACTTGCTCCTAAATGGCTTTTTTCTTAGCCAATTGCAAGCCGAACCAATTGCTAAGTAATTACACAATTGTATTTACTACAGAATTTGATTGGCTGAGAAAAACGTGTAGCCAATGAGAACGCAAAGCAATCGCAATTACATAACGAGTCTTGACAGTCATGTGAAATCCGCTCTATAGATAGAGGTGCGCGTTACTCTTAGATGACTCTTAGATAGAGGTGCGCGTTACTCTTAGATTACTCTTAGATGAGAGGTGCGCGTTACTCTTAGATGACTCTTAGATGAGAGGTGCGCGTTACTCTTAGATGACTCTTAGATGAGAGGTGCGCGTTACTCTTAGATGACTCTTAGATGAGAGGCGCGCGTTACTCTTAGATGACCAAACACCAATCTCTTCCAACCTTTCAGCCCGGTGTCCGGATTGTATCCTGCTTTAATTAACTTTATTTGTATCTTTTTCCTTCCCTTCCTTTTTTGTGGTTCACAACAAGCTAATGCCTTTGCTTCTCATCTCTGTTGTTATAGATATCGATGAATGTTCAAGCCCATGCCCCCGTCCCTGCTCGCTGCACGCTTCCTGCGTCAACACACCTGGGAGTTACACGTGCGAATGCAGAGATGGTTACCATGGTAACGGATTCAGTTGTAAAGGTAGACTTAATGTGTGTGGTTATTTTCAGTTATGTAGCAGCTGCTCGTAAGATCTAACGCTATTGGCTTGATACACCTCATTGTTCTGTAGTATTCTCGTTCTATTCTTGAATTTCCATTGTTTTCACTGAGGTGCATCAATCCTATAGGGTTAGGTCTTCCGATGGGTTCTACATGACCCGTTGTTTTAGAATAGCTGTTCACTTGTCCCCGCTAAGCTGAAGCAATGGCAACGAAAATAGCAATATGTACACAGTCATTCGTAATTTTAAAAAGAATGCCGAGCAAATCGATTGAATGGACGTGATGACCGTGCCCGCTGCCGTCTGGTCTGTGAAGAGCTCTTGTTAAGGTTGTATGCAGGGTTGTTGTTTACGCTTAATGATGGGCTGTTGTACTGTTCGTTTTCAGCTAGTGGAAATAATGTTGTCACATCCAGCAAAACCGTGACGACATTGATGGTACTGGTAGCTGTGGCAACAGGATGGTGGAGAACGTCCTAGGTACTTCATGTGTGGTACATCCTGTATCATAATACATTGCGAGAGATGCATGCAAAGAAGTAAAATGAAGTACCCTATCGATAATGCAGGGTTCACACACAAGGCGCTAAATAGAGCGCAACATAGAGTAGTGTAAAATAACTTGGTGGATCCGAGGTTGGCGCTCAGGTGCCGGTTACTAGAAGTCAGATAAGAGGTATCAGCAGATAAGCGCTTATCCAACGGATAAATCCAGAACAAATCCTATACAACAAATAACTTTTATTCGTGGATAACTTTATCCAACCTTTCAGGAACCGGCCCCTGGACCGTAAGAAGCACATTGTGCCGTGCACAAACACACTGCGTCACCTAGCCGTAGGCGACTTTGCCACAGATAGCCAACAGGCGGGGATGGGGATGCATGAGAGGCGCCGTTAAGCCGTTCTTCGGTCGGCATAGGCACAGGAAGTTTCTGCAGAAACCCATCCATGGGAAAGGCTGAATTTCCCATGGTAGAAGAATGGGAAGTGTTCGTATTTCCCATGGCTATCCATGTGAATTCCGAACACTTCCCATACGTGTGCCTTGGGAAACTTAGCCTTTCCCATGGATGGGTTTCTGTAGAAATTCCCTAAATGCTTTTTACCTTATTTACTTATATTTCTGCGGACATTGTTTCCTATTGGATCCAGAGACATCGCTGTTTGAGTTTCTCGTCTTTCCCTTTACAATGTAGAAATTCCCTGTAACGCTCGAGCTGTACATACAGTAGCTGTTGGTAGATGATAATGCTGAGAAAGGAGCTAGGGCCTTTAGTTAGAAAAGAAATAGACATCGCATAGGTCTGCTAGAGCAGAGTTTGTATCACTGTAAAAAGGTACTAGCTCGGATTCTTGGACGAGGGTTCGTTGTCATCAATTTTTCAGAAAAAAAACCCTCTATAAACCAAGTTTAAGTGAGCATTTTGTCGTGTTTCCTACAGTGTTTTGTGTCCAAAAACCTGTTTTTCCTGAGTAACCCTTAGGGGGATTCGTTCGAATCCATCGAACCCCCCTCCTACGGTGTCCTGACCTGCATTAGAAGAGCCATTCCCGAGAGGTTATCGCAAGAGCTCGATACCATTTATAGAACCCGCATCTGAAAAACCTCATTACCTTGTATCATTCACAATCCAAGGAATAATTTCTCAACCTAAAAAGTTTTTTCAGGAGCCAATCAACAGGAGACTCATCATCTTTTGGTGGACGCCGCAGCACAGGAGTTTATTTTGAATCCCGCGAGAATCAGTTGTCATGGTTACATAAACCGCTATTGGAAACAATAGGCGGTAATTACACGAACAAAAGGGACAACGCAAAAACAAAAAGAACAACGCAGTAAAATACGTGTCATAATGAAAATTTCCTTTTGCGAGATGTCTGATTTCCAAGATGCGGATTGCAGTTTTACAGTGCAGTTTGCAATCATGAGTGGGGTTACATATATGTTATAGTGAGTTCTGTCACTGAGCAAGGCTAGTGGTTCTTTAACGTCCCTCATGATCAGCTTTGGTGTAGTTTATTGTCCCATCCGAAAGACGTGAAACACAGGAAGAAATGATGAATCACTTCAACCCACGACGGAACACAAGGTTCGAAACAGCAGGGAAAAATCCCAACTGACGCCGACTGGGAATCGAAACGGTGCACAGAGGTGAGGCAAGCGCTCTACATGCGCTGAGCCACCCGTACTTTCCATATGGCTCGTAGACCTAGGCATAGATAGAGGATCGTTGATGGTTAGACTTTTCCACAAGTTGGTTGCTCGGCAACTTTTGTTAAGATTAGCCAGTTAAGTTAGGGGCATCGTCGGAGAGTCTCATATTACCTCGAAAACCCCCGAACAAGTTCGGATGCGCTCTGGTCGACTTCGTAACATCTTCGTTACATCTTTATTTGGGACACATTCGGACGCGCTTCGATAAATTTGGCGTGTCAGTCAATATCCCTAGTTCTTCTAGCTATAGATATATCGTTGCACGTGACTTTACTTTTACATGGAAACTGAGATACCCAATGTCGAATATTTGAAGAATTATTGTTTTTGGAATAAAAAGCTCCCTTTGACACGATTTGGGGATGCATTTGAAGAGCCCCCAATGTGGAGCTGGATTAGCGGCATACTGAACGAATATAATCCATCCATATTTTGGAAGGGCACTGGAGCGCCAGCCAACTTATTTTGCATATTTGATCGTAGCTCTGTCGGGGGCTTTTCGAAATGTAATTGGTTTTTACCACATGCAGTATCTGCACACTAAGCAAGAAAGATCGGGTATTCCCCTTCCCGTCGTCTTGTTTTCTCCGAAATGTTTTCGTGGTTGGAATGTTCTTCTGATTGACAAATCAGAACGTTCCACCTCACCTTCGGCTCTCAAAGACATGACGTCAGCATGACATCAGGTCAGAATCAGGCTTCTAAAAATACCCTATCGGTAATTTCTCGGAATCGAAGTGAGACAGATGTGCCACGAGCGAAGGTAAATAGTGTTGGATTTGAGAACAACAACGTCGTTACTCCGCATCAGTGACGATAAGTGAAGACAACGGTAAGACGATTTTAAGTTAATATCTGAGTGAATTCTCCTGCATGTTGAAACCCGGTTAACAAGTCAATAGCTACCTGCTTTCGTAGGCTAGCGGTTAGAGAATTCAGAGAACATGATCCCACAGCGTTATCCGCATTCTCTTACAAAGATAATCAATTTAATGAGCCATCTCGAGAGAAGAGGCCCGTCGAATCTTCGAATTTATCCATTTCTAAACAAACGGAAAAGGAGCCAGCGAAAAAGATTTTATTAAAACAAAAAGAGATGTTAGTGCGCTATTCAGTTGAGCGTGGAATGCCTATAGTTTAGTCGAAGTTTGAACGTTTCGTTTGGATAGTTTTGTGTCTCAAAAAGCAAGTTGTCAAGGAGTCGCGACAAAGTTTCAAAATCACGAGCTTTTCCTTGACAACATTACGAACTCCACTTGACAACGCACTTTCCAGACACTCAAACAAACGCGTAAACTTAACGACAGAACTTAAAGCATCCACGATCAACTGAATAGCACAATATATTAATGCATGTTCCAATTGGCAGAGCACACTCTAGACTGTGAATAAAATTTTTGACAATAAGAATCGATGCGGCAAACAAATCGACGTCTGATTGCTTTTAGATCGGTCCATTAGTATAATACCAGGCCGTCGCATTTGGGAATCGAATTCCAGAACTCTCACAAAAGTTAATCTTGCTATTGCACTATATTAATATATTCTTGATATTTTCTAGGTGACATTAAAAACAGTCCAAATATATGACAAGCCATTATGGGTGTTACAGAAGCGAAAACATTTGCCAGACACCACTGCAAAGCCATTTCACTAAGTCTAGTTGTAATTGTTGCAACACTTGTACTTGGACTTGGACTTGGCTTTGGACTTCCACGTAGTCAAAGTCATGACGCCAGTAAAGAAAGCAGTAAGTATTTACTCACAAAATGTGATTTTCAAGAATTGCTTCCTATGACTTATACATATAAAGGGCGCAATCCTTGTCGAGATTTTTCTTAAAGAGGTCCCGGAAAGAAATTCTATCGAACGTACATTCTGTCGAGCGCAAGCCTTTAAAAATACATCCGAGCCATATTTAGTCTCGACACAAGATACGCGGCCGAGAAAGATTTGAAACGAACTGATCACGATCGAGTTCACGAGACTTCAGCTTGAATTTCTCAGGAAAATTCAACTATCGAGCTACTTCTAGCCTCACAGTTAAAGACCATCCTGTGACCAATATTTTAACTAATAATAGATGATAGATAGATAGATACTTTATTAACGTGGATTACACTTAGATGGGAGCTAGTTTACAGGTAAAACACGAACATAAATGAAATATTATATAATAATAATTTTGGTGAGATCGATTGACTGAACCCCCCTGTGGCCAATAAATCAGAAAAATGACTTTTCTTTTTGGAACAACTACCAAAAATATGGCGCTAAATTTGGTTTTACTAAGCATGACTAGGCGTCTAGCCGGATTTGTCACATATGTTATGCTTTTTGTACATCAGGACGCGTCAGGAATTATAGTTCAAGGGAAAAAAAATCAATCATTGTTTTGCTCAGAAAGCGTATTTTCGGTTTCCAATGCTGAAACCTTTAGCGCCTTTAGTACCAGACTGTCACAACTGTCTGCCATAACCCGCGATGGGTCATGGGAGAAAAAAGGGCTAAAAAGAGTAACAGAATCATGGACACAAGTGTTACATTATATCACCCTGTCGAACCCTGCTGATGCCAATGATTGTACAATGCATCGCTCAACAAACAGTTTGATGGTGAAAATAGGTGTATACATTTTGGGGTGTGCGGTAAGCGCCAAAACAATAACCAGCCAGCTAGCAACAAACAAACATTTTCCTGATTTTTGTAGATAAACTTTCCAAGAAAAGCTGCCTCTCTAGAGATGAAGACAACAAGTGCGCATGTGCAGGATACAAGCCCTATGACAAGGACGCATGCATAGGTAAAGAATCAAAATTCCTCCCCACAACAGTGGCGGATGCATTCCCTTAATAAGGGGGGTGGCTTGTACAACGGATGCACTACAGAGTTCAGACCAAGGGGGTGGCTAATCTTAAGGTTTTTATAAGAAATATGAGAACAAGGGGGGTGGCTAGCCATCCTAATCCCCCCCCCCCCTAGATCCGCCCTTGCCACAATATACATATTTCAAAAGGTTGCTCTGTCTTTGGAGTTATTCCCTACAGGTCATCCTGGGAACAATCTTTGCGGCAATTTTTGTGAGCAGAAAGAACTAGTTCATCTTGAAATCAGTTGAGAATGTGTTCATGTCGTAACCACGATTTTTGTTTGTAGTATTACTTGTTAAACGGCCGAAACCGCCAGAAATTGCACGTAAAGGGAATGAAACACCATGACCAACTACCAAACACCAAGCAGCCTTTTAAGAAATAGGTGTTTATTTGAAGCAGGAAAAAATCTAAGTAATTATATGCCATGGCTGTCTAATGTGTAGAAAATTATGTACTTTGCAACTTTGGAGTCAGCGTGGAGTATGAGAGGTGATAAATTGGTGGTACATTTTCTTGCTGCATTAGCCCATATACATCTTCTGAGAGAATATTGCATAATTACTAAGCAAAGTTTAAACAAAGCAATCATTTTCGTAAATGTTAGAATTTTGAACATAATTCGTCAAAACAGTACAATATCACGTAAATAACGGACCAGCAGCTCAAAAACGAGCATGGTGATCCCGTCTTTTTATTGCATTTTTCGAAGTATCCCATGCTGGGCATCAATTGTAAATTGCTTAAAAGTAGGTGGTGCACACTTTTCAAGGGAATAGGCCTTAAATAGCTTGTGCCATGGTTATGATTAGTTTGTTGTGAGTATCGAATACGGTAAGAAACGTTCAAAATAATCCGTTAGATTGTTAATCGACTGTATATCACTTAAACCATGAGAAATTCCATGAGATTTCAACTGATTGAGTTCACTACTTTTACCGTTGCCTCGTGCATAGACCTCATGGGCTACCAAAACTTATGTCACGCCCGTCGGACACAGAGCCTTTAAGTTATCTTTTTTTTAATGTATTTGCTGGAGAAAATGTGAAACTTTTCGTCCCATGTTTTCACTATCGCCCCGCCCCCCATTTTTTGAAATTCCTGGTTCCGCCCCTGAAGGCCTTGAAAATTCAACTGAATCTAATTCAACATTTCTTTTGTAGATATTGACGAATGTCAGGTGAATAATTCCAGTCCGTGTCCCGCGAACTCCAGCTGTAACAATACTGCGGGCTCATACACTTGTCACTGCTTGGAAGGCTACACAAATGCTACAGGAGAATGCCGGGATATTGACGAATGTACTACCGGACAGCACACATGTCCGAGAGACCGGACACGCTGCATTAACACTATAGGCTCATATCGGTGCGAGTGTCTTGATGGTTACCATGGCGACGGATGCCATGACGTCAATGAATGCTCTTCAGGAAAGCACATTTGCCATGACAACGCAACATGCAGCAATTGGCCTGGCTCCTACACGTGTCAGTGCAAGCCTGGTTTCTATGGAAACGGAACGTGGTGCGTTACCGACGAGTGTCACGTGGGGCTGCATGACTGTAGTGCCCAGGCCACGTGCGTCAAGAGAAGTGCCGTTGGATTTCACTGCATCTGTAAAATCGGGTTTCAAGGTAAGAAAATCTACTACGTAATATGTAATTGTAACACTGTCAGACGTATAGATAGGCCTGTTGTTTACTGTTTTAGCTGTTTATTTTGTATTTTTGAGGGGTTACAGTAATTGCCGGAGGTGTGTGCGTGTGTGTGAAAACGAAAATAACGAAAAATGTGCCAATTTTTATTTCACAGTGTGTCTGGTCAGATTTGTATCGCTTCTTTCAACTTGCTGTTTACCAAGACGAAAATCCTATGAAACCATAGCATCCGAATTTTATCCCTAATCTTTAAAGACTTCCGTGTCAGCCACTCCTTTGTTATTGTTTTCGTTTGATAATAGAAGACGAATTACGTGTAGAAATCTCTTGATAAACATCTAAAAACAAAGTTTCAGATTTGATTTACCAAATTTAATGAAGAACATTTGCTCTATAATATCGAAATCAGCCGATGGAAATGGATGCTTTCTCCGACTTGGTATGTTGCTATGCTGTCACATTGGCGGCTGACACAGACTCTTTAAGGCGATAAGAATCTAGTAGTTACAGTATCAATAAGATTTCAGGACTGCGTGAATGTCCCACAGTTGGTAAATTTATCTCTCTCTCTTTCTTTGTAGGAAATGGCACTTACTGCGAAGATGTCAACGAATGCTTGACTGGCAAGCACGCCTGCCACGTGAACAGCACGTGCAACAACACGTTTGGATCGTACGAGTGTACGTGTAACCTAGGATTTAGAGGAGATGGACGATCATGTGACGATGTTGATGAATGCGCAATAGGCACGCATCAATGCCACGCGGACGCCACGTGCACGAATACTATTGGTTCATACTACTGCACGTGTAATTCTGGGTTTACAGGAGATGGACGAAATTGCACTGACGTTCACGAGTGCAAGCAAGCTATTCATGAATGCCACGTGGACGCCACGTGCACGAATACTATTGGTTCATACTACTGCACGTGTAATTCTGGTTTTACAGGAGATGGACGAAATTGCACTGACATTCACGAGTGCAAGCAAGCTATTCATGAATGCCACGTGAATGCCACGTGCAAGAATAAAATCGGGTCACATCTCTGCACGTGTAATGCGGGGTTTACAGGAGATGGGAGGAATTGCAGCGATATCGACGAATGCGAGCAATACACTCATGGTTGTCATGGAAACGCCGCTTGCAGGAATACCATTGGTTCATACTACTGCACGTGCACTTCTGGGTTCACAGGAAGTGGTCGAAGTTGTAGTGATATAGATGAATGCGCTATGGATCGTCATCAATGTAGTACGAATGCAACTTGCCGAAATACTCCTGGCTCCTACAGCTGTACATGCAAGCGAGGCTTCGCCGACGACGGCGTCACGTGTCATGACATTGATGAGTGCCGTCATTCAAACTGTGGTTCCCATTCCTCTTGTGTAAACACGGTCGGCTCTTACCGGTGTGATTGCCTTCCTGGGTTCGAGAAAAAAAAAAAACTCTCATGACAGCGGAGTTGTTTGCAAAGGTAAGTAAAGTGAAAGGTTCATTTCGGTTTCCATCGGTTACCTCCATGAGACCGTTTTGAGTGCAAATGGTATGAACCTTTCGGTCGGTTTGTTCCAACTGAAATGACTGGACAACCTTTGAGCCTTATCGGCCCCCCCCTCCCCCTCCCCCTCCCCCTTATTTACTCGACCAAACTGGCAAGATCGACTGTGATTCAATGGGAACCCCAACCGGAATTTCCTGGACTTCCAAATGTTTTGGTCGGGGATGATCGTCATACATTTTCAGTTTCACCCCTAAAAGATATCAACCCATGGCGTGGCTCAAATATTTTATTACCCTAGAAGATACCCACCAAAGAAATTTCCGTGTTTGATTAATCCTTCTATATCGTATCTTTCACTACTGGATGGTTATTGGCTCAGCAACAAGGTACAAAGGTGATTAGAAATCCCAATGTGTAAATAATGTATCGTCTTTTCATCAGGTAATCTCTCTTTCTTGCACGGTTTTTAGAAGCACCATCATGAGAAAAACATGGACACATATTTCAGCCCTAAAATAAAATACCAATCTCCCTAAAATTTCATTACAGATAAAGATCACCCCAAAAAGAGATCAAACCCCGTGATTTTAACCCCTGAAGAGATACGACTATCTTTCTCCGACCAAACAACATGGGATTCCTCCCAACCCCTTACTTAACATGAGATTTGTCATGACCATGATGATTGTTTGATCTTAAATGTGTTGATGTGCTGCCTTTTTTTTTCTTTTCAGCGAGTGCACACGTGATCTCGTTTAGCTACGCATTAATGACATTGATGGTACTGGTTGCTATGGTAACAGAATGGTGGATCACTTGAAGCTGAGTAGCAGAGCTTTGGAAACGTTATGGCTTTGGTGATGTGTTTGGAGGACCCTAAAATTGTGTGAAATGTGATATGTATTAAACGAAGAAAGAAAACGCAGATCTAGAAAGCTCAGACAAAAACAAAGATCTAGAATCTAGAAAGTCTAATGACCCCAAACTCAGAAGTTTCCGCTCCTCGCGGCGTAGCCCATACGTACAATTAGTAGCATTGTCGTCAAGGGGAATCAAGAGGGTGATCAAAGACGAATGATATGTCAAACGACCGTTGCATGCATCGGGAAACAATCCTCTATTCTTACGAAGAGTGCTGATTGATTTTTTTTAGCGTAACAAAATGTTATAATATAAGACCAGTGATCTACATAAACAACTCAGATTTGTATATTATACTATTAATTACTGTTATAAGAAAAATAAACTGAAACTTGCACTTTATAGGCATTCTTACGTAAGATTTTTTAGTCAAGTCACACTAGCTGTCTATTGTCATTCTACGTTCTGATTCGTTGAGCTGCTAGTACGCTAAGTTATAGCCTAGTAGTAGCGAAAAAGTGTCGGATTTGAAAGCAAAAAAATGGCAAATGACCAGACCAAAAAACGTTTTTTGGCTATACAAATGACCTACTAGTGTGATTTGACTATAAAACAATTAAATTATTCCACTTGCAGTCTCATGGCCCATTTAGGCTCGAGGAATAATTGTTAAACAGGTAGCTTCGCTATCGACAAATTTTCACTATTGAAAATCGTTCAGCCTGGTAAGAAATCACAAAAATGCCATTTCTTCGTAATCCAATTCCATCCGCTCGATAACACACGAAAATACTCCAAAGCTACCAAAATACGCCCTAAACATCGTGACACTGCCCCTTTACTGCGATTTTCATAATTCTGCGAACTCCCACTGACACTTCCAAATGCCAAACTGCGTTTTGGCTTCCGTCAATCAAACATTTAAAGTCATAGTCCACGCATGTTTTCTAAGTTTTGTTTGCAGTTTACAGTGAAAAATTGCGTTTTAATAATAATAATAATGATATTTCTTATATAGCGCACATACATTTCTGTTCTGCGCGCTTTACAATGGTAGTAATAATGAAAATAATCGTTTAAATCATATAAAAACTGGGTATAAAACCTTACAATGCTAATGGAGAGAAAAATATATATATATATTACTAAAAATAATAAAAAGGGTAGTAAAAGCTAAAATTATTACTAAAAATTATAAAAGGGTAATAAAAGCTAAAATTATAAAAAGAAACATTACACATTATACGCAATCTTAAAAAGATGAGTCTTTAAAACTTGTTTAAAACTGTTCACATTGGAGGAAGCCCTGATCTCAAAAGGAAGCGCGTTCCAAAGTCTCGGCGCTGCAACTGAAAAAGCCCGTCGCCCATAAGTAATTAGATTAAAATTAGGTTGCTCAAGACGTAAAAAATCTTTAGAAGACTTAGCTAACCCTATATCAGTTCGCAACGGATCTATCAAAGCCTCCGTGAAATCACCCGGAGTTGTTCACTCGTCTGATTGACGGAAGCCAAACGGTGGTTTATTGGCCCGGTGTAGAGTTTGCAGAATTATGAAATCGCAGTAAGTGTGTGTGGGGGGGGACTCCAATATTTTTTGACCGGGGATGATCGTCGTATCTTTTAGGGGTTAAAATCACGTTGGTTTGGTCTCTTTTAGGGGTGATCTTGATCTTCAATAAATTTTAGCCAGATTGATATCTTTTAGGGCCGAAACTGTGTCCAAATTGCTTTTTCTCATGATGGTGCTTCTAAAAACCGTGTAAGAAAGAGAGATTATTCGATGAGAAGACGATGAATTAGAAACAAACACGGAAATGTCTTCATGGGTATTTTTCCCCTGTTACCTGTGTCCTTCGCGCCTACTTGGCATATAAGACCTCATCTTTTAGGGTATCTTTTAGGGTAATAATTCTTTTGAGCCACGCTATGGCCCGCCATGTTTGGTATCTTTTAGGGGTGAAACTGAAAATTTCCGACGATCATCCCTGGTCAAAAAATATGGGAGTCCCCCCCCCCCCCCCCGGGGGGAATACAAGGATCATATGGGATTTGTCAAAACTCAGGATTATTTAGTTATTATTTTGCAGGATTGGCTGTAAACAAACACAAAATTCACATCTATGCAATCACATTATACAGTAGAAAGAACTTGCTCGATATCTCGTTCAATATCACACCGAGTTACGGCTCTACAGTCTATAGCCCTCCCTTCGAGCTGTTCGCTTTTCATTGTCTAAGTGCCACCGAAAACAACGGGCTTTCCTTCGTGCAGACGGAAAACCAAAATTTAGCCAACTTCTCCCGAACGGATTTTCACAAAATTTGGACACGTATTTCTCACATATGTTCCTGAGAATTTGCTGTATAAAAATCCCATGTTGCAATTTTTTCCAGGTTAAAGGCTAAATTGACCGGACTAAATGAACAATGAATACTGTAACCTCGCTCCATTTGTGCTGACGAAGGAGAGGGTTGTCCAATACACTGATAATTTCATGCAAGGCATTGTCTAAAACAATGCAATGGGGTGTTTATTAAAGAACAAAGCAAAACAACGGAGGAAAACAATATGCCATGTGTAACCGTGCGGCAGGCGGCGCAAGATTCAATAGGTCTGAGCTGAATATGAAACTACTTTATTATCACTAGAAACGGGACCAACAAGCTAGGACCCAACCTATAGTAGACAAATAGATAGAACAATTTAACAACTAACTCTAATACAATTTCTCATTATTAACTACTTATAACTACTTCCTAAATTACATTCTGAAAGCTAAAATTGAATCGAGCTCGCAGGAATCCATAAACCTTCTTTACTACAAAATTCCATGAAAATACCTCCAAAATATACTGAATATAAATGGCTCCAAAATATACCATTATAGAAGAATATAAGTCCACTGCATAGCAGATGCAGTAACAATGATTTATAATGATAGTCTACTAGACCTACAAAACATATTTCCCAAAATACTATAAAGAAACTGTGCTAAAACTATGTAAACAAAAGGAAACTCTTTCCAGAAAGTTATTAATAGCACCGGAAATTACATCACACAAAAGCGCAGAGAGGCTCATGGGTAATGCAATCCAATGACAGAAAGCTCAGAAACTACCGAAGCGAAATGCGGTGATTCCTAGCGCTACTTTCTGGCAATAACTCGCTGTACACCAAAGACGAAACTCCAAGAAAATGTAATACTAACTTAGTCTTCTGCATGAAAGGTGAGCTCACTAAGTCTAAGAATGGAATAAGAATGTAGAATAACCTTTTAACCTACGAATAAATCTATCGGAACTCAGCCATGAACACACGTGTCCATTGAATAATTATTGTTGTTTACAAAACCCGAAAATCTCTCAAAACTGAATGAGAACACTAAAATAGCGAAAGCTTAACCTAAGAAATACTACTTACAACAAAATGGATAACGGATAACAGAGCTAAGAAGCATATGAACAACTCTAAGCCGAAATTATTCCCAGAGTGAATTACAACAACAACACTCGTGCAAAAGTGCAACTCGCGATTGAAGCGCACAGAATTGTAAACAAAAGTTATCTAAGATCCGAGCTAGTTATGGTAATGAAACTACAGAATCTTTCTGAGGCAGTACTGACACGAATGCCACTTGTAGCGGTACACTCCAACGAAGTCTGAACCCATGAAAAATAGTTAAACCTGGGCTGAGTAACTAAAAGTAATATAGGGAAGTTCTCATACCTTTACTACTAGAAGTAGTTCTTCGTTATAAATATTATCTTGTAGCCTCCCTTACACATAGCTTCTTGTGCTTGCTCGCTCCAACTCAGTTCTTCTCAACACAAACTCCAAAACTCAACTGAACTAAAGGACGCTTGCCGCTAGCTTTTAGGATAGTTCCTCCGGAAACGACGCGCATTACTAAATTGTTCTAACTATAAGAATGTGAATAGCACCAGCGCACCAGTAATTAAAATGACCCAACCTTAATTTAGGCTGACTGAATCAAAGGCCCCATTGCCGCTAACAGGAAATTAATTAAATAAACTGAACTTAAGCGGTATTAAGCCTATCACCAATTTCCTGATTGGTGACCTGGTCACACCCACCCCCTCTTTTGCTTGCCATGCCCCTGCGGCAAGCTTAACAATGAAACATAACATATGTTGTACTACTATATATGCTGCCTACCTAACTAGATCATTAGATCAGTTCATATGTAGTTCACAGATGCTGTCATAGCAACACTGATTGCGGTTGGTGGTGCATGTTTCCATGACGACCAGCTGTTATTCTCTTACTCCGCCGAAGTGGTGGGTCCTCAACATCAGAGTGGATATCATCCTCTACAGTACGCTCAGAATCAGTCTCCTGGTATTGTGGTGGTAGGGCAACCTGGATTTCAACATCCCCAGGACCCTCGCTGTCATCATCCGACGTTTCCTCAGGTTGAGCTCGAGTAGTGGGATTTCTCTCCCTGTGCGCCCTTGGTCGTTGGCGAGGTTCTGCAATTACAGCAGGGCAGACTTGGATCTCACCCCGTCCCACAACCTTGTCTCCTCCGCTGCCATCTGCTCGCTGGACTACATATGTCCCATTCTCCAGACTCTCCACAATCTTGTAGATGGTACTCTCCCAGTTGTCTTGTATTTTGTTGCGCCCTCTAACTTTGTGATTACGTAGGAGCACTCGCATCCCAGCATCCAGTGGGGGTGCAAACTCCCTCCCTCTTGCATGTCGGTTCCTCCTGGTTATCGCTGCTTCCTTCAGGTGGTTGCCAGCTGACACATATGCCTTGCGCAGACGTTGCTGATGGGTAGTTACCCAGGACTGGTTACGGGTATCTTCCAAGGGAGCAGTTGGTAGGAGTATATCCAGGGGAAGTTTGGCATCTCTCCCGTACATCAGGTAATAAGGGAATAACCAGTTGTTGAATGGGGTGTAGCATTATATGCATAACACAACTCCTTGAGATGTTGGGGCCACTTCCTCTTTTCCTCTGGAGAAAGGGTCCTCAGCAACTCATGGAGAGTCCTATTAAATCTCTCACATTGGCCATTTCCCTGGGATGGTAGGGTGTCGTCCGGGATTTCCTCACCCCATACGTCCGGCACAGTTCCTGGACTACCTCCGCCTCGAAGCTCCTTCCTTGGTCTGAATGGATCCGCTCCGGGACACCATAGGTTAGGAACCACTCCTTGATTAGGGTGTTGACCACTGTTGGCGCCCGTTGATCCCTTGTCGGTACCGCTATGGTGTACTTGGTAAAAACATCTGTCAGTACCAGCACATTTTCACGCCCATCTGACGCTGGTTCGAGAAGCGTAAATCCATCGCGAGCACTTCAAGTGGGCGGGTTGCTGTGATGCTACCCATGGGGGTCTTAACTGGTATATAGATCCCTCTCCCAACAACACACCTCTCACAGTTTCCAATCCAACTCTTGACATCACCATGGAGACCAGGCCACCAACATCTCTGTCTGATAATCTGCTCAGTCCTCTCCTGGCCTTGGTGTCCACTTTGGTTATGAGCCCCTTTTAATACTTGGTTGCGTAGTGTCCTAGGGAGTACTAGGAGTAGTCGTTCTCTTCCCTCCTTGTCCCCTGTACGCCGATAAAGCACTCCTTCTTGTTCACATATTTTCTTCCATTCGTTCAACAGCTTCAGTGTTGGCTTTGACTCTTGACGCCGCTCCTCCCTGGTGGGCTGCCGGCCTAGGGTACGATAGTGGATGAGGCGCTTGATGTTGGGGTCTTCCTTCTGTAGCTCTGCTAAGTCCCCTGCAGGCAAAGTTGGCAGTGACGTAGCCTGAACTTCCTCGACATTGCCAGGACAGGTGTCGGCCAGGAAAGCCCCAGCCGTAAGAAGATGTTGCCTCACCTCTTCCGGTATCTTAGTGGTCTGAGTACTGGTCGCTAATACAGTGGCAACTTCAATATCACCTGTCTCAGCCTTTTGCCCGATGCGGCTCAGAGCGTCTGCATTTTGGTATGCTTCCCGGGGCGGTACTTGATACTAAAGTCGAAGCTTGCCAGCTCTGATGCCCAGCGTTGCTCCACAGCCTTTAACTTGCTCTTCGAATGTAAGTACGTCAGCGGGTTGTTGTCTGTGAAGACCACGAATTTGCTGCCGATCAGGTACTCTCGATACTTGTCACACACTGCCCACTTCAGAGCTAGCAACTCTAACTTCCGTGACGAGTAGTTTTCCATATTTCTCTCAGCCCCTCGAAGTCCTCGGCTTGCGTAGGAGATGACCTTGACCACTCCCTCTTGCTCCTGAGATAGCACAGCAGCCAATCCCTCGTTTGAGGCGTCAGTTTCCAGAATGAAGGGCTTTGAGTAATCTGGATACGCCAGTACTGGTGCTGAAGTGAGCAGTGTCTTTAACTTGTTGAAAGCTTGTTGACACTCTACCGTCCATCTGTTTTCAATCTTCTTCTTTGGGTTCTTATTCTTTCCGCCATCCCCCAGGTATGCTACCAACTTGTGTAGCGGTCCAGCAGTCTGGGCAAACTTAGGGACGAACCTCCGGTAGTAAGACGCAAACCCGAGGAACGACCTCAAGTCGCGCAGACTATCTGGAACCGGCCACTCTTGTACTGCCTTTGTCTTTTCTGGGTCTGTTGCCACGCCCGCCGCTGACACCACATGGCCAAGGTATGTGACTTCACTGCAGAAGAAATTGCACTTGCTTGGTTCGATCTTCAGGCCATGGTCTTGTAATTTCCTGAAGACCGTCTCCAACCTCTTCAGGTGCTCCTCCGTGGTTGACGCGAAGACAATTATGTCGTCCAAGTACACCATCAGAGTCTGCAGCATGTCTTCGCGGAATATCCCCTGCATTAGTCGCTGGAAGGTGGCGGGAGCGTTCGACAGCCCAAAGGCATCCTATTGTACTCAAACAGTCCCATGGGTGTGGTGAAGGCGGTCTTGTGTCGGTGCATTGGGTCGACTTCAACTTGATTGTAGGCCGATGCCAAGTCGATCGCCGAGAAAAACTTTGCTCCCCGAAGTGCGTCGAGCGACTCCTCTATCCGGGATAGTGGGTATGCGTCACGCCTAGTCTTGGAATTGAGCTGCCGGTAGTCCACGCATAGACGCAGGGCACCACTCTTCTTCCGGACAAGAACGATCGGCGACGCATAGTCACTTTTGCTGGGACGGATCACACCTTTCTGAAGGAGGTCTTGCAGGTGTTGTTTTACTTCCTCCAATTGGTTTGGCGGTATCCGCCGATGTCGCTGGGCGACTGGTATCTCGTCGGCGGTGTTTATCTTGTGGTATGTGGCAGTGGTGCATCCTAGGTCTTTAGAGTCCTTGGTGAACACACCACTGTATTTCCGAAACAAAGCTTGAGCTTGAGCTTTCTGTAGTTCGGTCCCAGGAAAGCATTTTACGGTAATCCCGGTTGGGAGCCCCCCCTCCCCTTGCCTTCGTGCATCTTCCTCAGCTTCCCATGAGGGTGGCTCGCTGGGGTTAACACTAGGATTGAGGGAGCCTGTTACCTCATTGCTCTCCTGCAAGAACTGCAGCTGTTCTCCTGTTCCAACCGTTGCTCCTTCTCGCGCTACTCCGATCCTTGCCTTGGGCTGTAGCCATACATCTCTTGACCCTTCATTAGCTACCCGGATCACGTAACACGACTTCTTAGTGTCCACAAGAGTACTTAACACCGTTAGGTTTCCCTGTATAGGGACGTCTAAGGGTTCTACGAGTGCACAAGTACCCCACATGGGGCCAGTAACTGCCACATCCATCTCAGTATGGGGTGGTACCCACACATTGTGCACTCCTGCCACCTTGACGAATCCTGTCCTCTCCCGGTTTGGCTTGTCTCATGCACTGGAGGTAGCACCCCACTGAACTGTGGCATCTTCGCCAGCACATTGGTGCCTAGCAACCCTGGGACCTTGCTTCTCTTCCGTACAGTGGCCGGTGTGTCTTTGAGGACAAGCACCCCGCACCTCGGCACGGTCACATCACCAATCACGATTTCTGTTTCCAGGAAGCCAAGGTATGGAATCTCTAGCCCATTGGCTCCATGTAGGCGGAACAGGTGACCCATCTTCTGGATTCCCCCACACCTTGGCTGTAGCTTCTCTCGGTAGAATGCCTCCGATATAAGTGTCACAGTCGAGCCTGTGTCCACGAGACACATCACCTCCTCTCCTCCCATTTTTACGGATATGGTGGGGGTACCCCCCACCAAGTTCATTGGTGAATGTGAGCCACTGTCTTCTCCCTCCGCGGGTGGGCTCACTGCCGCGGAGTTTGCTCGTTTAAAGCCGGCTGCTCCCTCCTACTGGCCTGGGGTGCTTGTTCTGGCCATGGCGAGATCCGGCAGTTCCTTCGTATGTGGCCAGTTTGGTTGCATCCGAAGCATTTGATCTGCGGCCTCCCTTGCTGATTCCCCTCAAGGCCACTGTGCTGCACCAGGCGGTCCAGAATAGCTTGCTGTCGGTTTAGAACTACCTGCTGTTCTGCCACATGGTCAGCGAGTGCCTTCTGCTGCTTGCCCAGTCCCTCCGCCAGCAGCTTCTGTCCCGTTATGAGGTCGGTAAGTAGCTTTTGGTGGTCAGCCGGGGCAGATATTCTGTTGCATTCAGCCCCGCTCGTCTCGACTTCGTGCACACCTGCGCGCCGGGTGGGTCCCTCTTCCTCTGCAGCCCAGAGCTCAATTTCCTGCCGAACCTCTTGAAAGGTCTTTGTGGGATGATCCCGGCTCCACCTGCGTGCTTCACGGCGAAGGGTTGAACTCTTCAAATTCTCGATGAACTGATCTTTGAGGAGTTGGTCTTTCTCACTTGCTGGCTTTTCAACTCTAGACAGGAGAACCATCAATCCTTGGGCGAAGTCCCGAACGCTTTCCCGTTCACCTTGGTGCCTCCCAAAGAAACGCCTTAGTGTCTGGGTCTGCGTCAGGTGTTCCCCAAATGCCCCCCTCAGTATGGCGAAGACCCCATCTTTTGTCGACCACTCAGTGTGGGACCTCAGCCGCACTTCATCTTTCGCTGCACCGTCCAGGTGGTACACAAGGCTGTCTACTGCGTCTGCCTCGGACTGGCCAGCTACTGCTCTCGTCGCATCGGCTATCCAGTCCTCCAACACTTTATCATCCCGAACTCCACCATATCGGCCAAACCGACGCTCCCTTGGGACGGTCACTCTGATCTCTGGTTGTGCCTGGGCTGAGCCTTGACTGCTACTGCTGCTGCCAATGGATGCCTGTTGGAGCTGCTCTTCCAACGCCTTCAGCTTAGCCTCCAAGGCCTTCATCTGGTCCTCTGCTGACATGCTCTGTTGATCCCGTTTCCCACACTCAACTTAAGCAGCTTCAAAAATCACTCAGACCCCACTCCTGGTACCAAAATGTAACCGTGCGGCAGGCGGCGCAAGATTCAATAGGTCTGAGCTGAATATGAAACTACTTTATTATCACTAGAAACGGGACCAACAAGCTAGGACCCAACCTATAGTAGACAAAATAGATAGAACAATTTAACAACTAACTCTAATACAGTTTCTCATTATTAACTACTTATAACTACTTCCTAAATTACATTCTGAAAGCTAAAATTGAATCGAGCTCGCAGGAATCCATAAACCTTCTTTACTACAAAATTCCATGAAAATACCTCCAAAATATACTGAATATAAATGGCTCCAAAATATACCATTATAGAAGAATATAAGTCCACTGCATAGCAGATGCAGTAACAATGATTTATAATGATAGTCTACTAGACCTACAAAACATATTTCCCAAAATACTATAAAGAAACTGTGCTAAAACTATGTAAACAAAAGGAAACTCTTTCCAGAAAGTTATTAATAGCACCGGAAATTACATCACACAAAAGCGCAGAGAGGCTCATGGGTAATGCAATCCAATGACAGAAAGCTCAGAAACTACCGAAGCGAAATGCGGTGATTCCCAGCGCTACTTTCTGGCAATAACTCGCTGTACAAAGACGAAACTCCAAGAAAATGTAATACTAACTTAGTCTTCTGCATGAAAGGTGAGCTCACTAAGTCTAAGAATGGAATAAGAATGTAGAATAACCTTTTAACCTACGAATAAATCTATCGGAACTCAGCCATGAACACACGTGTCCATTGAATAATTATTGTTGTTTACAAAACCCGAAAATCTCTCAAAACTGAATGAGAACACTAAAATAGCGAAAGCTTAACCTAAGAAATACTACTTACAACAAAATGGATAACGGATAACAGAGCTAAGAAGCATATGAACAACTCTAAGCCGAAATTATTCCCAGAGTGAATTACAACAACAACACTCGTGCAAAGTGCAACTCGCGATTGAAGCGCACAGAATTGTAAACAAAAGTTATCTAAGATCCGAGCTAGTTAGGGACCGATCGTTTATTACGTCCACGGGGGGGGCGGTGGTTTTCTAAATTTATTGAATGTTAAAATTCGCACCCCCCTCATTAAAAAGGCGATACAAAAATAACCCCCCATAACATCGATGTTCTAAAAAGCTTACCCCCCACCCTGTAACCAGATCCCCGTTTGAACTAATGGAAGACAATTTACAGAAATTTCTCTTTTTGTTGCGCGCGAAGCGCGCCAAATTTTTATGCATGATAAGAACGCATTTCACCAAACCTCAAAGAAAATGTAGATGAACATTCCATTTGCTGTGTGTAGTAACAAAGATCGCAAATGACGTGCGTAAAGCAGGGTCAAAATGACGAATCTCTATCCTCGTAAAGTGGAACTCACGCTTGCCTAATAATTAGGCCTCCTTTTTGGAACTGAGACAGCTCCGATGCTTATTACTGCAGAGCGTCTTTTTGGGGAGAGTTAGTTTTTTCTCCTGGCTAAGATATATTTTCTTGTAATGACATTCGTAGCCATTCCATTGCGCACGTACTCAAAAACTATATTGTACATTCCGTTGCGCGCGAAGCGCGCCGAAATTGGCGTACTTGCTATATGGCGTAGCGTTGTATGCCACGACGCGATAGCTTGTAAATATTATTATTTAGTTTGAACCACAGTGTCTCTGAAAAAATTACCCCCTCTTTTGAGAGAGGGTGCCAAAAAATTACCCCCCTAAAATCTATGTCTTCTAAATTTTTACCCCCACCCAAATTCCACCGCCCCCCCCGTAGACGTTATAAACGATCGGTCCCTTATGGTAATGAAACTACAGAATCTTTCTGAGGCAGTACTGACACGAATGCCACTTGTAGCGGTACACTCCAACGAAGTCTGAACCCATGAAAAATAGTTAAACCTGGGCTGAGTAACTAAAAGTAATATAGGGGAAGTTCTCATACCTTTACTACTAGAAGTAGTTCTTCGTTATAAATATTATCTTGTAGCCTCCCTTACACATAGCTTCTTGTGCTTGCTCGCTCCAACTCAGTTCTTCTCAACACAAACTCCAAAACTCAACTGAACTAAAGGACGCTTGCCGCTAGCTTTTAGGATAGTTCCTCCGGAAACGACGCGCATTACTAAATTGTTCTAACTATAAGAATGTGAATAGCACCAGCGCACCAGTAATTAAAATGACCCAACCTTAATTTAGGCTGACTGAATCAAAGGCCCCATTGCCGCTAACAGGAAATTAATTAAATAAACTGAACTTAAGCGGTATTAAGCCTATCACCAATTTCCTGATTGGTGACCTGGTCACACATGCAAAGATTTGTCAGAGTATTGCACCTAGTATGATACATGTTAATAATAGTACTAGTTTGTACAATTAAATTTAGTGAAAGAGTTGAAGCGTATCTTTGTCTTTGACTTTCACTTGTCTCCTTCTTTCTGGCGGTACCGGTTTAGTAACCAAACTATCAGTCTGTTAACTGACTTTTCACTATTTAACAATTAGTTGCCGAAGGCGACGTGATTATCGGCAAATAGAGATTTGTTGTTTTTTTTTATGGCAAGAGAAAACAAACCTCTAGAGTAATCAGCGCGCGGAATGTCTTCAAATCACTTGGGCAATTATACTAATTAGTAAAAGTACAATTTAGTTTTTTTAATTTTTCATACTTATTCTGTTTGCACTGACTATACTGTTTGCAGTCCTAACTGTTTGCACTCTATACTGTTTGCACTCTATAGTATAGTTAACAACTATCCCCCGAAGGGAAGGTGAATAGTATACACTTAATGACTGCTCCCGAGGGAAACATCAGTTTTGTTTCCCGAGAATCTCGATGTTTCCCGAGACGAAGTCGAGGGAAACATCGAGATTCGAGGGAAACAAAACTGGTGTTTCCCGAGGGAGCAGTCATTAAGTGTTTTGTTATATAGCAAAAATAAACTGCAATTATTAAATCGAAACAAATGTATTTCAAGAACGAAAGAGAAGTTACAAGTGTGTGCGCGACTGCATCGTGTAAAATAAAACACTCCTAAAATCCCACAATTTTCTTGCATTACGGCAAAAACTTACCAAAATTAGCAAAGGTTGTTTAAAGAGACACGCGTGTTTCCAATAAACTTCTATTATTCCCGCTCTCAAACGCGACGCGCGAAAGCAATATTCCCCGACCAGTCAATAATTTTTCGAAATATTGACTGATCGGGGAATATTTGATTTGTACTTCACCACGTGACCTTGATTTAGCCAATAAGAGCGCGCGCTCGGTTGGAGTGAGCACTCGCTATATAACAATGGTGGATATATACCGAGACTCGAAGCGTCGAGCTATATATCCACCGCTAGGCACCGAACCTGAGGGGATAGTTGTTTTAGTATATACCAAATCAGTAGAATAACTACGGTGATTAAAGATTCAAAACGCAGTATCGCGCGCGAAACGAGCCGCTATTTTGTTTTCTCAAAACAGTAAATAGTGTTTGATATCTACTATTTCAGGAACCAATCAGAGCGCGCGAAAATGACTATTCACTGATTTAGTATATACTAATATATTATATATTTCTATCACAATGATTACATCTTATCTTGTAAATAACTAGTGAATCTAGTAAGTCTAGTGAATTTTTAATTTTGTATATGATTAATTTTTATTTCGATTTACATATTTATTTGTATTCCTGTAAAGTAGGTTTCTAGATAAGTGTTGATTCCATATCAAATAAACTCTATTCTAAAATTCTAACATCTAATGTTACTATCTTATATTGTGTAGCCGTACTTGCCAAAAAACGTTGCCTCTCTACGGAAGTGAATGGCCAAGGAAAATGCGTTTGTGAGGCCGGCTACAAGCATGATGGCGAGGGCGCATGTGTTGGTAAGATTAGATAAAAGAACGCAAACAAACAAACAAACAAAGAACATCAACAAAAGAAAACTGGCAGAGAAACATCATCATTCAGGGGTTACTCCCATATTGACCCCTGAGTTAGCGAAATGGGCGTGGCCTCCCTAAATGTTACCAGGAATAGCAAATACAAAGGTGCGCTGCGTTTACCTAGTCTCGAAAATGATACGAAAAACAGCCGAGTTGAATGTTGTGTTTAGTCATGTTTGAACTGCTTCAGATGGCACGCCTTAGTTATGGCACGCCTTAGTTATGGCACGGCTTAGTGACCCCCCCCCCCCCCCCCCCCCCCCCCCCCCCGCCCCCGTTACATCATTTAAAGCGTTGAACCCGATCAGTTTTTTCTCCTTGTTACTTTCTTGCTTTTTTGTTGTCACTTTTTCACGTGGCTCGTCGACTGCATACACTTATGAAAAGGAACACTGATGCTGTACAGTAGTACCGTTATAGGAGGCTAACAGCAACACGAAGCACGTTTTGTATCACAGTACAAGCCGCCACGCAACACGACGCATTTCTAACACTTTCACGTTTTTCATTTGCAGACGTTGATGAATGTAAAGAGAAGTCGCGAAGTTGTCCTGTGAACTCCCGCTGCAGTAATACCGCGGGCTCATATACCTGCCGCTGCTTACCAGGCTACACAAACGCCACAGGAGAATGTCGGGATGTCAACGAATGTAATTCCGGACAAGATACATGTGCGAAACCCCGGACACGCTGCATCAACACTGAAGGATCATATCGGTGCGAGTGTCTAGATGGTTACCATGGCGACGAATGTCATGACGCCAACGAGTGTTCTACAGGAAAGCACCGTTGTCATAGCAACGCAATATGCAGCAATAGGATTGGCTCCTACACGTGCCAGTGCAAGCCTGGTTTCTATGGAAATGGAACGTGGTGCGTGACTGACGAGTGTCACGTAGGGCTGCATAACTGTAGTGCCCAGGCCACGTGTGTCAAGAGAAGTGCTGTGGGATTTCATTGCATCTGTAAAACCGGGTTTGAAGGTAAGAAAAATAAGTATAGAACGCAGGACCACAAATGCATTATTATGAAGACTGTCTGTGTTGAATATCACATGAAGCAGCAGCTAAGGAATTAATGAAAGTTTGGTAACGCCCTCAGTATTTCATTACGCGCGAGATTTTATCGTATCTAACACACTAAAAGACACCAAGGGTCTTTTTCTAAATAATTGAGGAGACTGTGCGTCCTTTGCTCTCTGCAAATAGTTAGACCTTCGCGTCTTCTCGGATAAGGATGTTAAACCGTAGGTCCCGTATCACACATACGCTACACTAACCGGAACCAGAGGGACGTTAAAGAACCACGAGGACCGTCGGAAGTTGCCCAACCTCTGTGTCACAGAATTCACAATACTATTACACACTCATGTTTATAAACTGGTTTCTATAGGATGAGTTATTAAAAATGTAAAGCGCGTAGAGCTTTAAGAATAAGCGGAGTGACGTTATTTGAGATCACGACGATCTTTGAGATCACGACTTGCCGCCAACATTGAAGAACACTTTGCTATTTTAGAAATGAGATTATATAAAAAGCACAAAACTCTCCTGTGATGGTGGCAAACGCAGTACTAGTTTCACGTGGTGTCAGAAATGAATAGAAAATTAGAAGCCACCACTGAACTATCAGATGCAAATCAAATCCCTTTCCTGCTCTTTTTCAGGCAACGGCGATCACTGTGAAGACGTCAACGAATGCATGACAGACAAGCACACCTGCCACGTGAACAGCACGTGCAACAACACGTTTGGATCGTACGGGTGCACGTGCAAGCCAGGGTTCACCGGAGACGGACGATCGTGTTTGGACATCAATGAGTGCAAAACGGACACGCACGAATGCAGTGGTAACGCCACTTGCCATAACACCATCGGGTCACACAAGTGCATTTGTAATGTTGGCTTCACAGGCAATGGAAAGATTTGCAACGACATCAACGAGTGCCAGCTTCATATCCATGAATGCCATGACAATGGTACTTGCATGAACACTTTTGGATCATATGTTTGCACTTGCAAGGAGGGTTTTACAGGAGATGGACGAAATTGTACTGATATTGACGAATGCAAGCAAGACACTCATGAATGCCATTTGAACGCCACGTGCACAAATACAATCGGGTCACATCTCTGCACGTGTAACGCGGGGTTTACAGGAAATGGACGGAATTGCAGTGACATTGACGAATGTCAGTTAGGTACTCATGAATGTCATGGCCAGGCTACTTGCTGGAATACCATTGGTTCATACCACTGCACTTGCAATTCCGGGTTCACAGGAAATGGTCGAAATTGCAGTGATATTGACGAATGTCAGCAAGACACTCATGGCTGCCATGGAAACGCCACTTGCACGAATACAGTCGGGTCACATCTCTGCACGTGTAACGCGGGGTTCACAGGAAATGGACGGAATTGTAGTGACATTGACGAATGCCAGTTAGGTACTCATGAATGTCATGGCCAGGCTACTTGCTGGAATACCATTGGTTCATACCACTGCACGTGCAATTCCGGGTTCACAGGAAATGGTCGAAATTGCAGTGATATTGACGAATGTGAGCAAGACACTCATGGTTGCCATGGAAACGCCACTTGCAGGAATACTTTTGGTTCATACCACTGCGCATGCAAAACCGGTTTTACTGGAGATGGACGAAGCTGTATCGACGTTGACGAGTGTGCGTCGGACACCCACAGATGCAGTAAAAACGCGTTGTGTAGAAATACTATTGGCTCATACGGATGTATATGCAAGAGGGGCTACAACGGGAACGGATTCACGTGCAGAGACGTTAATGAGTGTGAAACTGGAAGCCATGATTGTGCCGCCAACGGCAAGTGTCTCAATACCAAAGGGTCTTTTAACTGTGTGTGCAAAACAGGTTACCATGGAAACGGAAGACAATGCAGTGATGTTAATGAATGCCTGTTAGGCACTAATGACTGTAGTCCACATGCCACGTGCTTGAATCTGATCGGCTCCTTTTCTTGTTCCTGTAACAATGGATACAATGGAAATGGAAAGACATGCAATGACGTCAATGAATGTACTCTCGGAATCGACAAGTGTGGAGCCCATTCCTCTTGCGTGAACACGGCCGGTTCTTACCGTTGTGAGTGCAATCATGGGTTCGAGAAACGTGGAGATAGGTGTACCAACGTGAATGAGTGTTGGCGCACTCGTCCCTGTCATGCTGATGCTGACTGCACCGACACCGTGGGCTCATACCAATGCTCCTGCAAAAGAGGCTTCCAAGGGAATGGAAAACAGTGTTACGCCGGTAAGGACGAAATATTATAGGATTGAGAATTGCTGATCCCTAATATTTCCCTAAGGTAGGGCATTTTTCATTAGAGTAATTTAAACGAAAACTAAGAAGAGATATCACCTGGCAACAAACGCGCTTTAATTCTGCCGATAAAGAGTACTTGGAGTCCAAATCCAAAAATTTCCGGGGCGGAAGAACTTCTAGTTATTGTGTGGCATGGGGTGACTACTTGGCAATTAGTTGCAAATATTGGCGAATAGTTACTGAGACGAACTATTCGTCGGTATTCACAGAATCCGAGTATATGGATTACTCCGAGTGACTCATAATATCATTAGATTATTGGTCACTTAATCATACTACTAAGACTACTGACTATCTAGAGTTACTAATTAATATCTTGATGAATCCTTCCCCCATGTTCGAAGGTCCAGAAGGAATGTTACCTCGGCAACCGCGAAGTACGCTGGATATCCTCCAGCATGTCCCGCGCCTTGAATCAGATTCAGTGCATGAAATTCCGAAAACAAAGACACACTAAGTCTCTGATATTTTCAATATTTTTTTTTCAGTAAGTGCCGCACAAGTCATCACAATAAGCAGCTCTCTGATGATACTGACGATAGCACTTGCCTTGGCAACTCGCTGGTGCATCTGTTGAATATTGCGACGAATCTAGCTTCGTCCCTAGGCTTCTCTTTTGTCAGCCTTGTCTAAGGATGCAACGCGGGCGGCCATTTTCCAACATGGCGGATGGTTTAAGCGCTGACATACGGGTAAGAGGCAAAACATCCGGGACGTCAGTAACCGGCAAGCCGCACAGCCAAAAGGGGCCTTGGGTCGAGGCTATGACGAGCTAAAGGGACAAGAAAGCATGATGGTATCAAGTGGCCGACAAACCGGAAGTCATCAGATCCACGACTGTTTCTTATTGTTTTCCCGAGCGACTATTGTCCAAGGAACTTGTATATCGCCTGCTACTAGAGCCAACGTTCAAACGTAGGAAGTACCAGGAATGGACGAGGAGGCATAAAACGACATGGAACTTTGACAGCACCCGTTAGAAAGCTTAGCAGCATGCCAATATTATGCTTGGAGGCTATTCTATAGTTGTCAGAATTGTACTCTCATGTGTAAATAATTGAGACATTCTTTAGTCAATACTTGTAGTGTTTCTATGATCGCTGTATGATTGCTTTTCTAGTGCACGAGTGGCTGAGAGTTTAGATAAGGTAATTACAATAAGTACAAATGATTTGATGATTAGACCGGTGCGTCAATAATTAATGAGATATCATCTACACAGTAAGCGCCCCCAGGGGGAGGGACTCCCCTATTTTGGGGCGGGGGTGCTCGTCGTATCTTTTAGGGGTTAAAATCAGGTATCTGGTACCTTTTAGGGGGTAAAATTCGAAAAGGTTTTTCCAGATAGGTTTCTCTAGGGCCCGTTCTAGCAAAACCAAGCAACAATGGTTTTATCAATGTCCACACTTGTTGGTACCTTTAAGGGATAACAAAATCAACTAAACCACGCCCTGTTTGGTACCTTTTAGGGGTAAGATCGAAAGTTCCAGACAAGCACCCCCGCCCCAAAAATGAGAGTCCCCCCCCCCCGGGAGTAAACGCGAATAGGACCTCTTTAAACTTCACACAGGCCAAAGCTAAAATATCACTACCATTAGAAATAGCTCCCTAAACCTAGTGATCCTGCCAAGCAATAGAATAAAATCTGGTCAAAATAGGCGTTGTGTCCATCTATGTAGTTACCTACCTACTCGCCAAAGAAAAAAAAATGGTGAATGACCGCTCCAGCAATCAATAGCGGCACACTAAAGCAGGAAATCGACTAGGCTGTGATAGCAAATTTCGTATGCCAGTGAAAAAGTTGTGACCGTGCCCGCAACGTTACCATAGTAACGGTGTTGTGATTGGTTTGAATGTTCACGAGAAGGCGAGGTTTCGTCAGTGCCGTTCAATCCTTTCGCAGTAATTTTTTTGCGTATGAATTTTTTTTTTCGGGGATCAGGTTGTGCAATAATTATTTTTCGGACACGAACTTTTTTTCGCAGACATACACACAAAAAAATCTTGTAATACACGTTATACATACATACCGAAACTTGTCAGAGAGAGAAGTATAGGCAGTGGGAAAGGATAAACCCACGAGGGGTAGAGGGTAGACCTGCGCATCGAGCAAGACCTGTTCCCGTGGCGTTCCGTTCCCACAGGCCGTCCAAATCCTATTGCTGTATGTATAATAAACAAAAATTTGTAATACTATATTTTTATTAGTTGTGTTAAAAAAAGAATGAAGCTGTTAAACGTTTTCGCCATTCCCCGACCCCTATTTGACCTATTATAAGATTTTTCCTTGTTGAGCTGGACAAGCGGCCTACGTTTCCAGCCACACAAATGAATAATTATTTGTGTGGCTAGAAACGTAGGCCGCTTGTCAAGCTCAACAAGGAAAAAGCGTATCTTTAGAAGGGAACATTGTCAGGCAACCAAGGGGTGCAATAACACCACTTGGCATGAAATGTCATATTTTCGCTTTTTCAAAATTGATTTATTCATGCCAGACGTTAGGGTTAAAATTTGACGTTTCGCCGTCTCCGTGACGCCATTTGTCAAAATGATTATTTTAATATTTTAGTTCAAACTGACTTGAACTTCAAAACGTTGGCTTTTGTAGTTTTTTCGTTTTTTCGTACACCCAAGTCCGCTTCCCGTCCCGCGTCTCTGTGCCCGCGTCCCCGTCCACGTTTTACCCACATCCTCCAAAAACCGGTTTCGCTTCATCATATGCACTTTACGGAAGGGTATTACCCCATTTTTGTGTCAAAAAGGAGAACATTATCTTGTTACAACGAAAGACATTCTGCAGTGCTTTTAGTACGATGGCTCACAAGGGGCACACCGTAAGTTAAACAAGAGATGCAAATAAAAAAGCAATGCAAATAAAAAAAAGTCATGTACATATAAAAGGAGGATTTTTGTAAAAATACAAATGCAAATAAACAGGGCCATCATTGCAACTGAAAAAGCGATGCAATAAAAACAGCTTGTTACAATAAAACGAGTCCCAAGTTTTTCGCGCCCTTTCTTTTCGCTTCTCCTAAGAGAAGACTTACAAAACTGTTAGCTCTTAAAAGTGAAAAGAAAGCGAAAATCTCATTCTTGACATTCTCCTATAAACGGGATTCCTTTTATTTGAAACAAACTTCTTTTTTTTTCTATTTTGCAGAACACCTTCTTTTTTATATGTATATGACTCCTTTTTTATTTGAATCGCTTCTTTTTATTCGCATCTTTGTTTACTTACGGTCTTTCCCTTGGGTGCCATCGTACTTTAGTTTCACATAAATTCTCCACAGTTATGAAAAAGCCCAGCATGTTTCACTTTTCAGGGAATTTTCCCTTCAAGACGAAAGGTTTTCGACGTCATTCACATCCCAAATACAAAATGACAGCCGCTCTGCGTGCTGATTGATTAAGGGGTAACCAATCGCGTTGCTGAAAAGGGATATGGTGTACATAAGAGCACCTAAATATGGAAAATGACTTCAATAAAGATAAATTTTCTTGGAATAATTTAAAGTCTCCAAGTTTGCAAAGCGCTGCAGTAGCGTTTCTTTCAAGCTGGAAACATGGTTGCGGTTGCATTTCATTCCGCGCAGAGTAACCGCAAAAAGGAAATTGAAGGTGAGTGTTCCAGCTTAAATAACGAGCTTTTGTGCTAGCAACATTTATAAAGAACGGGCTGATTATGATGTGAATCAGGAGTCAAAGAGTAAACGAGGTAGAAATGTTACAAGCATTTTTCGTGCCATGCTGCGGTCCTTTAAACCGGGGAAATATGTTAAACATACGTAATGCATGCTACAGTCAATGGTCGCCATAAATGTAGTAGGAATGCAGCTTGCCGAAATACTCCTGGCTCCTACAGCTGTACATGCAAGCGAGGCTTTCAAACTGTGGTTCCCATTCCTCTTGTGTAAACACGGTCGGCTCTTACCGGTGTGATTGCCTTCCTGAATTCGAGAAAAAAAGAAACTCTCATAACAGCGGAGTTGTTTGCAAAGGTAAGTAAAGTGAAAGGTTCATTTCGGTTTCCATCGGTTACCTCCGTGAGACCGTTTTGAGTGCAAATGGTACAAACCATTCCGGTCGGTTTGTTCCAACTGAAATGACTGGACAACCTTTGAGCCATGTCTACTCGACCAAACTGGAAAGATCGACTGTGATTCCATGGGAACCCCAACCGGAATTTCCTGGACTGTCGGGGACGATCGTCTAAGATTTTCAGTTTCACCCCTAAAAGATACCAACCCATGGCGTGGCTCAAATATTTTGTTACCCTAGAAGATACCCACCAAAGAAATTTCCGTGTTTGATTAATCCTTCTATATCGTATCTTTCACTACTGGATGTTTATTGGCTCAGCAACAAAGTACAAAGGTGATTAGAAATCCCAATGTGTATATAATTTATCGTCTTTTCATCGAGTAATCTCTCTTTCTTGCACGGTTTTTAGAAGCACCATCATGAGAAAAACATGGACACATATTTCAGCCCTAAAATAAAATACCAATCTCCCTAAAATTTCATTACAGATCAAGATCACCCCAAAAAGAGATCAAACCCCGTGATTTTAACCCCTGAAGAGATACGACTATCTTTCTCCGACCAAACAACTTAAACAACCCTTACTTAACATGAGATTTGTCATGACCATGATGATTGTTTGATCTTAAATGTGTTGATGTGCTGCCTTTCCTTTTCTTTTCAGCGAGTGCACACGTGATCTCGTTCAGCTACGCATTAATGACATTGATGGTACTGTTTGCTATGGTAACAGAATGGTGGATCACTTGAAGCTTAGTAGCAGAGCTTTGGAAACGTTATGGTGATGTGTTTGGAGGACCCTACAAATGTGTGAAATGTGATGTGTATCTAGAAAGCTCAGACAAAAAACAAAGATTGACTAGAAACGCAGATGAAAACCTAAGATAACTAGAAAGTCTAATGACCCCAAAACTCAGAAGTTTCCGCTCGTCGGCGTAGCCCATACAATGTTAGTAGCATTGTCGTCAAGGGGAATCAACATATCAAGGAAGCGCTGTCGTTTTTATGGCAGATCCGCACGGGTTGCCTGTGGTGTTCAAAACGTGACTCAGGCCCCTCGGCGGGGGGTAAAAACAAAATGGCGACCAAGAGAATGATGTTTCTCGAGTACCTGCAAGTTTTGGTAAACTTACCTGCTTTTTTCCCTATATCAGATCACAAGATCTATCAAAGGCCTCCGTGAAATCACCCAGAGTTGTTCACTCGACGGTGGTTTGTTGGCCGGTGTTATAGAGTTTGCAGAATTATGAAATCGCAGTAAGTGTGTGGGCTGAAAGACGGGCCTTCAGACTACGAAAAGAAAAGTAGAACCAAGTTCAACCCTCAATATGAACCTGTCTCGATAACGCACAGAAAGAAAATTCCCTCGAAGTCCATCCCAAATCTAGACTGCTTGCAGCCCCTTCTTCGGCAAACGTCCGTAAATCGAGAGAATGTTTTTTACCCGCTACGCGCTTCAATTTGTTTACAGTGTCGAGTTACCCAGGAGAGGGAGAGATGCACCACGGGGGGAAAACGCCGAAAGTTTACCCCCCGTGGCGCGTCTCTACCTCTCCTGAGTAACTTGACACTGTAAACAAATCGAAGCGCGCCGCAAGGCTGCAAGCAGTCTATCCCAAATCGGCCCAGCATCACAACGCTGAACATCTTGCAGCCTTAAAACAATTGACGGCATTCGTAATTATCTTCTGATTGGATTATTTCAGATCTCCACATTCCAAAGATGACGTCACCAGTAGATATAAAATATTTTAAAATGATGCCGCCGGGAGTTTCTAGGAATTTTGTAGCGCACAATATCTTTCCCATTTTGGTATCGATCCACGAAAAATGACTAAGAACAAGGTGCACCCCGCTGAAGAATTTGCAAAGAAGGAACCACATATAGAACACAAAGGGGACATAGGTAGGTTTTCGTCATGAGGCATCGTCCGTTGCTCGGACGCTCGCAATAATAGACCTCCTCGGCTTGGGCGTAATGTTTTGCCCATTTCAGATCACGTGTCATTCCCATCTCTTTGATTGGAGCGCTTCCATATTCATATATCCTTCGGTGCGTAGCAGAAAAAGAAAGAGAGAATACTCATGGGAATGACACGTGATCTGAAATGGGCAAAACAAACGGGCAAGCCGAGGAGGTCTATTATGGCCCCCCAAGATCGACTGTGCTCGCAGCTCACGCAGCGATGATTTTTGCGATGCTCGCTTGCTCATGGAGTACTATTCGGTGGAGTACTATTCGGTGCTCGCTTGCTCGTGGAGTACTATTCGGTGCTCGCTTGCTCGTGGAGTACTATTCGGTGCTCGATTTCTCTTGGAGTACTATTCGGTGCTCGATTTCTCTTGGAGTACTATTCGGTGCTCGCTTGCTCGTGGAGTACTATTCGGTGCTCGCTTGCTCGTGGAGTACTATTCGGTGCTCGCTTGCTCGTGGAGTACTATTCGGTGCTCGCTTGCTCGTGGAGTACTATTCGATGCTCGCTTGCTCGTGGAGTACTATTCGGTGCTCGATTTCTCGTGGAGTACTATTCGGTGCTGAGCAATGTTGGTGATCGAAAGTTTCCGCACTCGCTGCTCACAGCTGTAATACTAATTTGGTTCTGAAGTTCCCTCGCGAAGGATTATGCCAGTTTGTGGAAGATAAACAAAAAATACGTCAAATTTAAGAGGCAGCGCCTAGCACTGCTGTTAGAAAAGTTGGCTGCTTCCGTTGCCGTTTCGCTGTATGCTAGCAAAAAAGCTTTTATAAAGTTCTCGAAGCAAGCAGAATGTTTGCGACGAATTGCTCGGTGTTTGCAACTCTCCCAAAAATATAGTGTTCGCGCGCGCCGCTGCTCGCCAAAAATGGCTGTCTTTGCATTGAACATTGTCTACCCTATGGAGGCTTCATTTCTGATAACTCTCGACACCTATAAAGTCGTCCTTAGGAATGTTCTAAACTTACGTCGAATGCTACAATACTCCAAGAAAACGTTTTTAATCTACTGCAATCGGCCCAGTAGTTGCTAATGTACACATTGGGTGCCGGGGAGGTTTTTTTCTTGCAAAGCATCTTTCGAGTGGCCTAGTACAAAATCAATGTCAGCACTATAGCATTTCAATTTTATAGGATGGCTAACAAACCACTGTTAACTATCAGCAAGACACTTTTCACTAAATTTCTCAGTGCTATTAAGGCATGGCTATGGAAGGAAAACGTAGGGAGTGGTCTATATTTAATGTATTTGCTCATTTTAATTTTACTGCAATCGACCCAGCAGTTGCTTATGTACACTTGGGTGCCGGGGGTGTTTTTTTGCTTGCAAAGCATCATTCGAGTGGCCTACAAAAATCAATGTCAGCACTTCTAGCATTTCAATTTTATAGGATGGCTAACAAACCACTGTTAACTATTAGTATGATACTTTTCACTATAAAACTGAACATAATCGCGAATGAGTAGTGTAAGGCATTTTGTAGAAGGAACTTTTAATTTGGAGAAATTGATGTTGTTTTGAGAAACGCGTTCAAAAAATTAACTCAGAAGTAGTCTTGGCCGACGTTCTAGCGGTTTATGCATATTAATGCAATAGAACATTTCATGTTGTGGTTCTGCTCAAAAATGTTCAGAACAGTCGATTAAGCAAAAAATTCCAAAAAGAAGAATCAGACCACTTCTTGGTTTCTCTCAGACGGCTTAGGGTACGGGGAGTCCCCTTTCTTTGTTTATCCTAAAGCTAATTGCTATCTGATTGGTTCATTTTCGAGATGTTAGCCAATCAAAGCGATCCACCTCAGTTGCCACCTTAAAGATAGAAAATGAGGTCATCCTTAGTAATAAGATATACGGGTGCATATGCATGATTTCTTGGAATTGTAAGCTCGATCTGCAGGGGTGAAGGCAAATGTGTTATTGAAATTGAAAAACACCAATTTTATATACTAATTACTGCCGATCGAACAGACGGAAGATGGTAGTCCAAATAACGAAAGGTAGGACCAGACCTGCGGAATAATCTCTGCTATCTAATACCCGGGCTAACAGAATTCTGTTCACATGTTTTGATACGGGGTTTGTGATTCAGTACAGGAGCTTGATAAACAAAGATGCGCAAATTAAATTTCAATATTTTTATAACAACTACGGATGATAAGATTTATTACAGTGCTAGAAATGTTACTCCCAAAACACAGGGATTGGAAATGATTTTTTTCTGTACATTGTTAGCAAAGTATAAAGACACCTAAATGTCACACCTAGTTTGACAAATGATTATATCAAGAAAACTCTGGTCTGGGCTAGTCTACTAGGTAACTCTACTAGATGAATGCTATTAAACCAAGTAGGGTTGAGAATTTTCCGTCGCACACTGTTTGAAACATCGCGCATACAGCTTGACTAATCCTTTCAATTGTCGTCTGAAATATATATATATACTATATATATATTATATATATATATATATATATATATATATATATATATATATATATATATATATATATATATATATATATATCTGTATATAAAACGAGATTTCTCGTCAAAGTATTGCATATTGGTTGTAATTCTTGCTTTGAAAAGTTCCTCCATTTCGTTGTATACTACAAAATCCCAAATCAATATATACATATATTGATATTTGTTTTTAGGTTCCATCTCAAAAGGACCCCATTACACACGATTACCCAATGAGAATGACGACAATGATAGTGAGTACAGTATAAAAATAACGAGAATGCAAATCGTTCTGCTGGTACTTTGACATTGTATCATCACACGGCAGAATAAGAGTTTCTTTATGATATAATAATAAATGAGAAACAATGAGCCGCTCAATGTATATAGGCTTGACCTCATTACTATTCCGAACGGAAATTTTGCCTGAAGGGAGTTGAAGTTTGCCCAGAAACTCCTTGGTTTGCCTAAAATGTTTTCCAAGATTTCTCTAAAAGTTAGTTCTTAAATTCTAAAATTCTTAGTGCGTTCTCCGAAAACCGTAAATAATTCTTGGTATTTTTTAAATAAACTTTATACGCGCAATATCGCTTTTGTTTTGGTGTTTGACGAGCGACTCATGGAGTCCCTCGCGCGTCGCCACAGGCTACCCGCCTTGCTCTCAGCTTTAATCCGTCTTGTGCTCACATTCGACAGCGGCTAAGCGTGACAGACCCTTTGAATAGCCTGCTGGGGATGCTGCCCCACAGACATGTTGTGACGCTTTTGCTTGTGACTATTTAACAATTAGACCTCAAGGCCGAATGTGCTATGATGAATAGACCATCAGGCCGAAGGCCGAATGGTCTATTGATATCATAGCACATGAGGACGAGAGGTCTAATTGTTTTAGTATAAACCAACTAGTTGGTCGGTTTTGGCAATGAATGCCATTATTTTATGTTGAAAAAATCAAGTTTTCTTGCAAAGAAAGGTGGTGGTTTTTCACTAATAGACCATTAGTAGCTCAGCCAATCAGAATGTAGGATTTGTAATAGACCATTAGTTGGTTTATACTAAAGACTAATATTTCACTCTCAAATTCCAAAATTGCAAAACTGTCAGGATTTAGCTGTTTGAGGGTCGAATGATGCAAACGACCTTTTCTTGGAGGATTCAAGCATAACACTCAATTTTGAATTCGTTATGCGCGGTCGAGTCAGGCGATTAATTTTCTTGAATCCCAAGACATCCAATACTTAATCTAGTTATAGAAATTTAAGGTCAAGCGTAGCATACGTGCCCTGACGGGTAGAAATTATAATATACACCCCCAAAAAATTATCTTCAGAGACGTACGTTGCCGGCACAACTGTATCATGCAAAACAGAATCATGGACACTGGATTTCATCATTCCATACTTTTACCCTGCTTATATGCCAAATGATTCTACAATACATTGCTCGAAATAAATTTTGTACTGTGTTAGTTACCACGGATAATTTCATGGCCGTAGCTAGCGGGTGGGGGGTGGGGGGAGGGGAGGGGTTGCCCCCTCAGCAAAGTAAAAATTTAAGTGTCAACATGTGAGGAAAAATCTGTTTGCCCCTCCAGCAAAAACAAAAGATGACTAAGGCTTGCCCACCCCCAAACAAAAATTTCTAGCTTACGGCCTTGAATTTCGTTCTTCTTGTTTCTCCCACGCACCGGGGGTTACAGCAGACAGTTGCGACCTGGTGCAATCTTTCCTGAAATAGGTGAATATTTATTGTTTCTTTTAACAATATTCGCTACTGAATTACAGTGAAAAGCGCACTTATTAAAAATAAGTGTAAAGTAGTGGAACGGTCTCACGGCAGCGTAGAAAGTGTCTACACACCTGCTTACTCGATCTTTCAAGGGTATTCCCCCGTTTTCCTCGAAATGTTTATGAAACGCTAATACACTTTCATGTGATTGGTTCGTTTTGGAGATTTTATCCAATCAGAGCGTTACACCTCGCCTGCTGCTGCCTGCTGCTGCTGATTAAATGATGTCATGCTTAAAATATACTGAATATACGCTCACTATCATCGGGGATTTCTCGGAATTGTGAGGTCGATCTGCCATCGAGCAGACAGAATAGTGAGTGAAGGCAATACTTTTGGATTTGAAAAATAACAAGTTTTACTTAAGGCAAGTACTGGACACAGTACAGTGAAAATGGTTGAAGATAAAGGTAAGAGGAGGCGCGTAAACTCGATTCCCAGTCAGTATTAAGATTCTGTACCGCTGGAGATCATTCTGCATGTTTGGATAGGGTTTTAAAGATAAACAATTCGCAAATTTAGAAATATTTTAATGCCAGTTCTCACGATTTGTTTAATTTTAACATTTCCATGGAAATGTGTTTACTCAGAAGACTTTCCGCTAGCCATAACATCTTTCAGTAAAGTCACTGAGGAAATATTTGCCGTCGAATCAGTTTTGCTTCAGTCTCAGCTGGAATCATCCTCATTTTTTCGCTCTTGTCGTTCTTCATATCCAAAACTTAAATCCTATTTGCTATCTGCTATTGTAGATAAAAAAGTAACTAATAGTGCAACCGAGAAAATTGAAGACTAGCGTTCTAATATACCTGGTATGTTTTTAGGTAGTATGTCCAAAGAACCTAAAGTGCAAGTAAAAATGTCCAGTGTGGCAGACATCAAGAAAGCTGCCAAGGATCACCCGTTAGCCGCCACAGGAATTGCAACAGTGGCCCTTGTTGTGTTGATGACCGTAATTGGAGTTCTCGTATATTTCAACCTTGGAAACAATCCAGTTCATAATGTTAGCCGAGACGGTGAGTAGTAATTTCGCACGCGACCTTGTATAATGAGGTTTATCGACTTAATATCGGCGGAAAAAAAGCACGGCTGTGTGATGTTTGGAGAACGAGAACGTGGCTGACGTTAGTTTCAAATGTTTCGAGTGTCTCTCCCAACAAAACCATGCAATTGCTATCTATTTCGCCGATAAACTTATAAAACGTTCAATGATATACCGCGGGCGGAGAATCATTACTTCATCGGCGAAACAGAGCATAGATTTGGAACATCAGAGCGCGCGTTATATCGTAGCTATTATTAGCCGATTCACACTAGGGACGGGGAACTCGTCTTGACGAGTTTCTCGTCCTTCTTTTTTGTCTTGTGAATTCGGCAAAAAGATGAGAAGCTCGTCCAATATTTACCTGAGCAGACTGGTAAATGGACGGGTAAATTTCTAGTTGTCTTAGTTTGCATGAAGATAGCTATTATTACTTCTGAATGATCCTCGATTGTACCCGTTAGAAATGTGACGCGACTTCATGTTTTGCTTAGCGTGCACATTTTGGTTTCGTTTTCGAAATACGAAACTCCCCTCTTGTCTACCTTGCGCAGCTGAAGAAAATACATAATTAGTCCGGTCAAATTAGCCCGAAAAAACCCCGAACCTGGAAAAAATTGCAACATGGGAAATTTTTGGTTCTAATTGTCGAAAACATATGTAGGAATAACATATCCAAATTTCGTAGAAATCCGACGGGGGTAGTTGGTTAAATTTTTGGTTTTATCGGCGACGTCAAGGGCGCCTTTTGTTTTCGGCGGCACTCAGACACCGAAAACACAGAAACTGGGAGAATGTTTATTGACTGCACAGATGAAACCGGGGAAGATTTAATACGGTTTTTCTGTTTAAACAAATAATTTCTGAGCGATGAGTTACGGCTATGAACAGTTTACTTCTTTTATTTCTTTTAGCGTATAATATTCGAACTTTAGTGTTATCACCACGCGGGGAATACAAGGATCATATGGGATTTGTCAAAACTCAGGATTATTTAGTTATTATTTTGCAGGATTGGCTGTAAACAAACACAAAATTCACATCTATGCAATCACATTATACAGTAGAAAGAACTTGCTCGATATCTCGTTCAATATCACACCGAGTTACGGCTCTACAGTCTATAGCCCTCCCTTCGAGCTGTTCGCTTTTCATTGTCTAAGTGCCACCGAAAACAACGGGCTTTCCTTCGTGCAGACGGAAAAACCAAAATTTAGCCAACTTCTCAAGAACGGATTTTCACAAAATTTGGACACGTATTTCTCACATATGTTCCTGAGAATTTGCTGTATAAAAATCCCATGTTGCAATTTTTTCCAGGTTAAAGGCTAAATTGACCGGACTAAATGAACAATGAATACTGTAACCTCGCTCCATTTGTGCTGACGAAGGAGAGGGTTGTCCAATACACTGATAATTTCATGCAAGGCATTGTCTAAAACAATGCAATAGGGTGTTTATTAAAGAACAAAGCAAAACAACGGAGGAAAACAATATGCCATGCAAAGATTTGTCAGAGTATTGCACCTTAGTATGACGAAGGATGATACATGTTAATAATAGTACTAGTTTGTACAATTAAATTTAGTGAAAGAGTTGAAGCGTATCTTTGTCTTTGACTTTCACTTGTCTCCTTCTTTCTGGCGGTACCGGTTTAGTAACCAAACTATCAGTCTGTTAACTGACTTTTCACTATTTAACAATTAGTTGCCGAAGGCGACGTGATTATCGGCAAATAGAGATTTGTTTTGTTTTTTTATGGCAAGAGAAAACAAACCTCTAGAGTAATCAGCGCGCGGAATGTCTTCAAATCACTTGGGCAATTATACTAATTAGTAAAAGTACAATTTAGTTTTTTTAATTTTTCATACTTATTCTGTTTGCACTGACTATACTGTTTGCAGTCCTAACTGTTTGCACTCTATACTGTTTGCACTCTATAGTATAGTTAACAACTATCCCCCGAAGGGAAGGTGAATAGTATACACTTAATGACTGCTCCCGAGGGAAACATCAGTTTTGTTTCCCGAGAATCTCGATGTTTCCCGAGACGAAGTCGAGGGAAACATCGAGATTCGAGGGAAACAAAACTGGTGTTTCCCGAGGGAGCAGTCATTAAGTGTTTTGTTATATAGCAAAAAATAAACTGCAATTATTAAATCGAAACAAATGTATTTCAAGAACGAAAGAGAAGTTACAAAGTGTGTGCGCGACTGCATCGTGTAAAATAAAAACACTCCTAAAATCCACAATTTTCTTGCATTACGGCAAAAACTTATCAAAATTAGCAAAGGTTGTTTAAAGAGACACGCGTGTTTACAATAAACTTCTATTATTCCCGCTCTCAAACGCGACGCGCGATAGCAATATTCCCCGACCAGTCAATAATTTTTCGAAATATTGACTGATCGGGGAATATTTGATTTGTACTTCACCACGTGACCTTGATTTAGCCAATAAGAGCGCGCGCTCGGTTGGAGTGAGCACTCGCTATATAACAATGGTGGATATATACCGAGACTCGAAGCGTCGAGCTATATATCCACCGCTAGGCACCGAACCTGAGGGGATAGTTGTTTTAGTATATACCAAATCAGTAGAATAAACTACGGTGATTAAAGATTCAAAACGCAGTATCGCGCGCGAAACGAGCCGCCATTTTGTTTTCTCAAAACATTAAATAGTGTTTGATATCTACTATTTCAGGAACCAATCAGAGCGCGCGAAAATGACTATTCACTGATTTAGTATATACTAATATATTATATATTTCTATCACAATGATTACATCTTATCTTGTAAATAACTAGTGAATCTAGTAAGTCTAGTGAATTTTTAATTTTGTATATGATTAATTTTTATTTCGATTTACATATTTATTTGTATTCCTGTAAAGTAGGTTTCTAGATAAGTGTTGATTCCATATCAAATAAACTCTATTCTAAAATTCTAACATCTAATGTTACTATCTTATATTGTGTAGCCGTACTTGCCAAAAAACGTTGCCTCTCTACGGAAGTGAATGGCCAAGGAAAATGCGTTTGTGAGGCCGGCTACAAGCATGATGGCGAGGGCGCATGTGTTGGTAAGATTAGATAAAAGAACGCAAACAAACAAACAAACAAAGAACATCAACAAAAGAAAACTGGCAGAGAAACATCATTTTCAGGGGTTACTCCCATATTGACCCCTGAGTTAGCGAAATGGGCGTGGCCTCCCTAAATGTTACCAAGGAATAGCAAATACAAAGGTGCGCTGCGTTTACCTAGTCTCGAAAATGATACGAAAAACAGCCGAGTTGAATGTTGTGTTTAGTCATGTTTGAACTGCTTCAGATGGCACGCCTTAGTTATGGCACGCCTTAGTTATGGCACGGCTTAGTGACCCCCCCCCCCCCCCCCCCCCCCCCCGCCCCCGTTACATCATTTAAAGCGTTGAACCCGATCAGTTTTTTCTCCTTGTTACTTTCTTGCTTTTTTGTTGTCACTTTTTCACGTGGCTCGTCGACTGCATACACTTATGAAAAGGAACACTGATGCTGTACAGTAGTACCGTTATAGGAGGCTAACAGCAACACGAAGCACGTTTTGTATCACAGTACAAGCCGCCACGCAACACGACGCATTTCTAACACTTTCACGTTTTTCATTTGCAGACGTTGATGAATGTAAAGAGAAGTCGCGAAGTTGTCCTGTGAACTCCCGCTGCAGTAATACCGCGGGCTCATATACCTGCCGCTGCTTACCAGGCTACACAAACGCCACAGGAGAATGTCGGGATGTCAACGAATGTAATTCCGGACAAGATACATGTGCGAAACCCCGGACACGCTGCATCAACACTGAAGGATCATATCGGTGCGAGTGTCTAGATGGTTACCATGGCGACGAATGTCATGACGCCAACGAGTGTTCTACAGGAAAGCACCGTTGTCATAGCAACGCAATATGCAGCAATAGGATTGGCTCCTACACGTGCCAGTGCAAGCCTGGTTTCTATGGAAATGGAACGTGGTGCGTGACTGACGAGTGTCACGTAGGGCTGCATAACTGTAGTGCCCAGGCCACGTGTGTCAAGAGAAGTGCTGTGGGATTTCATTGCATCTGTAAAACCGGGTTTGAAGGTAAGAAAAATAAGTATAGAACGCAGGACCACAAATGCATTATTATGAAGACTGTCTGTGTTGAATATCACATGAAGCAGCAGCTAAGGAATTAATGAAAGTTTGGTAACGCCCTCAGTATTTCATTACGCGCGAGATTTTATCGTATCTAACACACTAAAAGACACCAAGGGTCTTTTTCTAAATAATTGAGGAGAAGGTGCGTCCTTTGCTCTCTGCAAATAGTTAGACCTTCGCGTCTTCTCGGATAAGGATGTTAAACCGTAGGTCCCGTATCACACATACGCTACACTAACCGGAACCAGAGGGACGTTAAAGAACCACGAGGACCGTCGGAAGTTGCCCAACCTCTGTGTCACAGAATTCACAATACTATTACACACTCATGTTTATAAACTGGTTTCTATAGGATGAGTTATTCAAAATGTAAAGCGCGTAGAGCTTTAAGAATAAGCGGAGTGACGTTATTTGAGATCACGACGATCTTTGAGATCACGACTTGCCGCCAACATTGAAGAACACTTTGCTATTTTAGAAATGAGATTATATAAAAAGCACAAAACTCTCCTGTGATGGTGGCAAACGCAGTACTAGTTTCACGTGGTGTCAGAAATGAATAGAAAATTAGAAGCCACCACTGAACTATCAGATGCAAATCAAATCCCTTTCCTGCTCTTTTTCAGGCAACGGCGATCACTGTGAAGACGTCAACGAATGCATGACAGACAAGCACACCTGCCACGTGAACAGCACGTGCAACAACACGTTTGGATCGTACGGGTGCACGTGCAAGCCAGGGTTCACCGGAGATGGACGATCGTGTTTGGACATCAATGAGTGCAAAACAGACACGCACGAATGCAATGGTAACGCCACTTGCCATAACACCATCGGGTCACACAAGTGCATTTGTAATGTTGGCTTCACAGGCAATGGAAAGATTTGCAACGACATCAACGAGTGCCAGCTTCATATCCATGAATGCCATGACAATGGTACTTGCATGAACACTTTTGGATCATATGTTTGCACTTGCAATGCGGGTTTTACAGGAGATGGACGAAATTGTACTGATATTGACGAATGCAAGCAAGACACTCATGAATGCCATTTGAACGCCACGTGCACAAATACAATCGGGTCACATTTCTGCACGTGTAACGCGGGGTTTACAGGAAATGGACGGAATTGCAGTGACATTGACGAATGTCAGTTAGGTACTCATGAATGTCATGGCCAGGCTACTTGCTGGAATACCATTGGTTCATACCACTGCACTTGCAATTCCGGGTTCACAGGAAATGGTCGAAATTGCAGTGATATTGACGAATGTGAGCAAGACACTCATGGTTGCCATGGAAACGCCACTTGCAGGAATACTTTTGGTTCATACCACTGCGCATGCAAAACCGGTTTTACTGGAGATGGACGAAGCTGTATCGACGTTGACGAGTGTGCGTCGGACACCCACAGATGCAGTAAAAACGCGTTGTGTAGAAATACTATCGGCTCATACGGATGTGCATGCAAGAGGGGCTACAACGGGAACGGATTCACGTGCAGAGACATCAATGAGTGTGAAACTGGAAGCCATGATTGTGCCGCCAACGGCAAGTGTCTCAATACCGAAGGGTCTTTTAACTGTGCATGCAAAACAGGTTACCATGGAAACGGACGACAATGCAGTGATGTTAATGAATGCCTGTTAGGTACTAATGCCTGCAGTGCACATGCAACGTGCTTTAATCTGGTTGGCTCCTTTTCTTGTTCCTGTAACCATGGTTACAAGGGAAATGGAAAGACGTGTAATGACGTCAACGAGTGTGCTCTCGGAATCGACAAGTGTGGGGCCCATTCCTCTTGCATGAACACGGCCGGTTCTTACCGTTGTGAGTGCAATCATGGGTTCGAGAAACGTGGAGATAGGTGTACCAACGTAAATGAGTGTTTGAGCATTCTTACCTGCCATGCTGATGCTGTCTGCACCGACACCGTGGGCTCATACCAATGCTCCTGTAAAAGAGGCTTCCAAGGGAATGGAAAACAATGTTACGCCGGTAAGGACGAAAGATTATAAGGATTAGACATTGCTGATCCCTAACATTTCCCCAAGGTAGGGCATTTTTCATTAGAGTAAAACGAAAACTAAGAACAGATATCACCTGGCAACAAACGCGCTTTAATTCTGCCGATAAAGAGTACTTGGAGTCCAAATCCAAAAATTTCCGGGGCGGAAGAACTTCTAGTTATTGTGTGGCATGGGGTGACTACTTGGCAATTAGTTGCAAATATCGGCGAATAGTAACTGAGACGAACTATTCGTCGGTATTCACAGAATCCGAGTTATATGGATTACTCCGAGTGACTCATCAGATCATTAGATTATTGGTCACTTAATCATACTACTAAGACTACTGACTATCTAGAGTTACTAATTAATATCTTGATGAATCCTTCCCCCATGTTCGAAGGTTCAGAAGGAATGTTACCTCGGCAACCGCGAAGTACGCTGGATATCCTCCAGCATGTCCCGCGCCTTGAATCAGATTCAGTGAATGAAATTCCGAAAACAAAGACACACTAAGTCTCTGATATTTTCTTTATTTTTTTTTTCAGTAAGTGCCGCACAAGTCATCACAATAAGCAGCGCTCTGATGATACTGATGATAGCAGTTGCCATGGCAACTCGCTGGTGCATCTGTTAAATATTGTGATGAGTCTAGCCTCGTCCCTAGGCTTCTCCTTTGTCAGCGTTGTCCCAGGATGCAACGTGGGCGGCCATTTTCCAATATGACGGATTGTTTAAGCGCTGACATACGGGCAAGAGGCAAAACATCCGGGACGTCAGTAACCGACAAGCCGCACAGTCAAATGGGGCCTTGGGACGGGGCTATGACGAGCTTATCAAGGGACAAGAAGTCATGATGGTATCCAGTGGCCGATAAACCGGAAGTCGTCAGATCTACGACTGTTCCCTATTGTTTCCCCGAGCAACTATTATCCAAGGAGCTGGTATATCGCCTGCTACCAGTACCAACGTTCAAACGTAGGAAGTACGGAGGAATGGACGAGGAGGCATAAAACGACATGGAACTTTGACAACACCCGTTAGCTTAGCAGCATGCCAATATTATGCTTGGAGGCTATTCTATAGTTGTCAGAATTGTACTCTCATGTGTAAATAATTGAGACATTCTTTAGTAAAACTTGTAGTGTCGAAACTGCAGTTTTTATGATCGCTGTATGATTGCTTTTCTAGTGCACGAGTGGCTGAGAGTTTAGACAAGGTAATTACACATAAGTGCAAATGATTTGGTGATTAGACCGTGCGTGTATAATAAACGAGATATCATCTACACAGTGACCGCCCCCAGGGGGAGGGACTCCCCTATTTTTGGGCGGGGGTGCTCGTCGTATCTTTTAGGGGTTAAAATCAGGTATCTGGTACCTTTTAGGGGGTAAAATTCGAAAAGGTTTTTCGAGATAGGTTTCTCTAGGGCCCGTTCTAGCAAACCAAGCAACAATGGTTTTACCAATGTCCACACTTGTTGGTACCTTTAAGGGATATCAAAATCAACTAAACCACGCCCTGTTTGGTACCTTTTAGGGGTAAGATCGAAAGTTCCAGACAAGCACCTCCGTCCCAGAAATCAGGGGAGTCCCCCCCCCCGGGAGTAAACGCGAATAGGACCTCTTTAAACTTCACACAGGCCAAAGTTAAAATATCACTACCATTAGAAATAGCTCCCTAAACCTAGTGATCCTGCCAAGCAATAGAAAAAAATTGTTCTAAATAGGCGTTGTGTCCATCTATGTAGTTAGCTACTCACTTTGTTGGTAAAGGGTATAAGAAATACAGAGCTTTGCCAAAGAAACAAAAAGGTGAATACCGCTCCAGCAATCGATAGCGGCACACTAAAGCAGGGAGTCGACTAGGCTGTGATAAAGTTCGTATGCCAGTGCAAAAGTTGTGACCGTGCCCGCAACGTTACCATGGTAACGGTGTTGTGCGTGCTGCGTCTAAGAATTTTGATTGGCTGATTAGTAATGTTGCGTGATGTGATTGGTTTGAATGTTCACGAGAAGGCGAGATTTCGTCAGTGCCGTTCAATCCTTTCGCAGTAATTTTTTGCGTATGAAGTTTTTTTTTCGGGGATCAGGTTGTGCAAGAATTTTTTTTCGGACTCGAAGGCCATGTACGAACTTTTTTTTCGCAGACACACACAAAAAATTTACCCACATCCTCCAAAAACCGGTTTCGCTTCATCATATGCACTTTACGGAAGGGTATTACCCCATTTTTGTTTCAAAACGGAGAACATTATCTTGTTACAACGAAAGAAATTATGCAGTGCTTTAGTACGATGGCTCACAAGGGGCACACCACAAGTTAAACAAGAGATGCAAATAAAAAAAGCGATGCAAATAAAAAAAGTCATGTACATATAAAAGGAGGATTTTTGTAAAAATACAAACAAAAGTGATGCAAATAAACAGGGCCATCATTGCAACTGAAAAAGCGATGCAATAACAAAAGCTTGTTACAATAAAACGAATCCCAGATTTTTCGCGCCCTTTCTTTTCGCTTCTCCTAAGAGAAGACTTACAAAGCTGTTAGCTCTTAAAAGTGAAAAGAAAGCGAAAATCTCATTCTTGACATTCTCCTATAAACGGGATTCCTTTTAATTTGAAACAAACTTCTTTTTTTTTCTATTTTGCAGAACACCTTCTTTTTATATGTATATGACCCCTTTTTTTAGTTCAATCGCTTCTTTTTATTCGCATCTTTGTTTTATTTACGGTGCTTCCCTTGGGTGCCATCGTACTTTAGTTTCACATAAATTCTCCACAGTTATGCAAAGCCCAGCATGTTTCACTTTTCAGGGAATTTTCCCTTCAAGACGAAAGGTTTCCGGTGTCTAGACCTGAAGCTTCGACGTCATTCACATCCTCAAATACAAAATGACAACTCTGCGTGCTGATTGGTTAAGGGGTAACCAATCGCGTTGCTGAAAAGGGATATGGTGTACATAAGAGCACCTAAATATGGAAAATGACTTCAACAAAGAGAGGTTTTCTTGGAATAATTTAAAGTCTCCAAGTTTGCAAAGCGCTGCAGTAGCGTTTCTTTCAAGCTGGAAACATGGTTGCGGTTGCATTTCATTCCGCGCAGAGTAACTGCAAAAAGCAAATTGAAGGTGAGAGTTCCAGCTTAACGAGCCTTTGTGCTAGCAACATTTATAAAGAACGGGCTGATTATGTGAATCAAGAGTCAAAGAGTAAACGAGGTAGAAATGTACAAGCATTTTTCGTGCCATGCTGCGGTCCTTTAAACCGGGGAAATATGTTAAACATACGTAATGCATGCTGTCAATGGTTGCTAATAAATAACGCGGCAATGGCTTATAAAGCACTGGCTGATTATGTGAATCAAGAGTAAGCGAGGTAGGAATGTACACTCATTTTGCGTGCCTTTCAGCCTTTCATGCTACGGTCCCAGGCGTTAAAACACCGCCGGACGGAAGGGGGGGGGGGGGGGGGGGATGATCGTCGGAAATTTTCAGTTTCACCCCTAAAAGATACCAAACATGGCGGGCCATAGCGTGGCTCAAAAAAATTATTACCCTAAAAGATACCCTAAAAGATGAGGTCTTATGTGCCAAGTAGGCGCGAAGGAACAGGTAACAGGGGACAAATACCCATGAAGACATTTCCGTGTTTGTTTCTAATTCATCGTCTTCTCATCTAATAATCTCTCTTTCTTACACGGTTTTTAGAAGCACCATCATGAGAAAAAGCAATTTGGACACAGTTTCGGCCCTAAAAGATACCAAAATTTATTGAAGATCAAGATCACCCCTAGAAGAGACCAAACCAACGTGATTTTAACCCCTAAAAGATACGACGATCATCCCCGACCAAAAATATGGGAGTCCCCCCCCGGCCCCCCGGGCTACGGTACTTTAAACCAGGGAAATATGTTTTTCATATACGTATTGCATGCTACAGTCAATGGTTGCTAATAAATAACGCGGCAATGGTTACTCATTCTATTAATTGATTTTGCTGTTTCTCTGCCGCAAAATCTCCATCAATACCGCCGACCAGTTACAGAATGAAAAAAAGAAAGAAAATGATCTTCTCCTCATCGTGAGGGAACTCTAAGCGGTCGAAATACACGACCGCTAGACAAGGAGTGATTGGAGGACTAACGGGCTGCATTAGTTAGCTCAGTGGCAGAGCGCCGGCTGTAGTGTACAGGAGGCAGGGACTCAAACCCAATCCGGACAAACACTCACAGGGCCTTTTCTAAATAATTGAAGGTGCTGTCTTTGCCCTATCATCTCACAAATGGTTAGACCTTGGCGTCTCCTCAATTAAGGTCCCACAATGGACGAAAAGCTGTCTTGCTAGTGGAGCCGTTCGGTAACCCATTATTTTGTTTTTATTTTATTTTTATCAATAGCGCCCCCAGAGTGCCGCTGCGACGTAGCCGCTGCGAGAAGCGAGCCCCGCTGCTGGCGCTGGAAAAAAGGTGCAGTTATTGCTATGCTTCTAATAGCAATCGGGACTGTACTTACTGTGTGGCTGTTGTCGACTTGTCGTCAGCAACCGTGTGATGCTGGATCTAAAGGTATGTAATTACGCTCGTAACTTCTCAAACTGTTCTGTAGCCCATACTTTAATCAAAAATCACATTTCTTATTACTGATTCAAAGCTCAAACCTAGGAAAATGCGGTTGTTTATTATGCAATATTAGCAAAAACTTGAGCTCTTTCTGCAACTGTAGCCCAAACGTTCCATTATATTTTCCAGATCACCTCAGCAATGGGTCCAAGTACAACAGAACTGTCAGTCAAGAGAAAAGCACTATCGCTAGCAAGCTTCACTACAAACAAGAGGCTACCAATAGCAGTTTGTCTGGCAAAGGAATTGTACAAAGACTTAATCTGACTTGAAGTCCTCACTAAAACAGACTAGACGGGTTTGCATGTTGGAGTTGAGTGTGCTTTTTGAAAAAAATAGCAGTGTTTCTGGCAAAGGAATTGTGCAAAGACTTAATCTGACTTGAAGTGCTCACAAAAGCAAATATTGCTTATATGCAAGAGTAGAGTGTGCAGTAACAAACATTGCGCGCCGGTCTAGTACTCATTCCCAGTCCCTACGGCTCCAAGACAATTTTCAGAGAGAAATCGGTTGGAGAAATTACCGCAAGAGACGCAAGAAAATAACTTCTGTGTACAAGACTGATGACTTACAGTCTTTTTTAGAACTAGTACTCTTATTTTTAACATCTGGGCCATGAGCAGGGCTATCTTTCCTAGGCAAACCCTCAGAAGTACGCCCATAATTTGAAAGCATTCCTTGAAATTAACCACTTGAGTTTTTAATTGTCTATGCACCAATGTGTCCATTGACGTTTTAATTCCAATGATGTTATTTGCTTAATATATTGATGGACAAATAAGCAAAACATTTCGCTTCATCTGCACTTTACAGAAGGGTATTACCCCATTTTTGTTTCAAAAAGGAGAACATTATCTTGTTACAACGAAAGAAATTCTGCTGTGCTTTAGTACGATGGCTCACAAGGGGCACACCGCAAGTTAAACAAGAGATGCAAATGAAAACATAGGTACGCAATGCGTACGGGAAGCTATTTGCAAGGGTCTTATTCGTCCAAGGTGTACAGATGCATGGGCGTTGGCAGAATTGGGACGTACGGAAGGGCTGAGACACGAATTTAAAGAGCACAGGGATAACTCTTCGCTGTCGATGATGCATCATGCTGTTGTTGTTGACATTACAACTAAATGTTTGTTATTACTGTCATGCTGATCCTCAAGAAATATGGAGCCCAAGCTTTTAAAGAGCATATGACCCCAATCCAGTTTTAATACTTGAGAAAGCCCATGGGAAAATACAAATAATATTAAGAACATAATAATGAGGTTTTCTTGATTCGGAATGATGATGTCATCATGTTATGAAATACCTAATATCTAATATTTTGTATTTCAGCCCCTAGTTAAGTCAACATGATGATGCCATCACTCAGAATCAGGAACACCTCAATATCTTGGGAACCAAAAAAGATATCAAGGAGCTGTAAATGGCATTCATTAGATTTCGAAAGGGCTATTCGCTAGGTATTATAACTGGTCATATGCTCTTTTAGTTGTAAAGAATAAAATCTTAAATTTTTTAAGGGTTTATGTGGCTGAAGTGATTGAAAAATTGCTGGATTTTTTTGTACTTGAGAATCAAGTCATGTTTTATCTAATATTTTTATTTCTGCTAGCCTGATTTAACCGACTCGCCTTCTCTCCAGTCGAAAAGTTCCATCTGCAAAAGAGAGGTGTATGCAACATAGCCCCAGATAAGTCTCATACAGGTTGCATGACACTAACCAGATCTGGTTAGTGATTCTGGTTGGTCTTTGGGATGTGAAAAATGTTCAATAACCCCTGGAATGTTAAATACATTACCATTATCTGGGTAGTGTCAAACAAGTGTTATATGACATCTGGCTCTTGTTGAGGATACGTTTGGACCAGAGCAAAGGAGACTTATGTTAATTTAGGGTACATTTTTGCCGTTTTAGAGAAATCACAATTTTAGCAAGTTTTAGTAATTCTTTTAAAACACTACAAGCTATATATAGGTATACTGTTTCAAAGCAGTGGCTCACATTTTCTTGAACAATATTGTTTCTTACAAATTAACACTTTATTAGCTTGGGCTCTGATGGTCTTCAAGGGTCAAAATGCTGTTGAAGAAATACCCGTTGAGTGGTCATGGAAAAACTAAGACCCGGCTGAGACACAGGAAAACTGCAGACCCCCTGGTGCCTGTGAGCCAAACTATCTGTTATTTTCCAGGGGTTCTGCATTTTTCCTGGCTCCCAGCAGGTCTAATGGGTCTTTATTTTCAGGTCTTCATTTTCCATACACCCCCTGTTGAGTTTGCAATATGGCAGGACTCGAAATTAAATTTTATGCATAGTTTGACAATTTTAGACAATGTATCCCCCAAATTTAGGCGCGTTAGGACTAAAACAAAACAAAAATCTAAGCATATTTCAGTCATATTGGGTACAATTTCGAGTCCTGCCTCAAAGGTGGCAAGATCCAGTTTTCATTAGGGGGAGTTTACATGGGGAGCGATGTCACTCCTATGAGGGATAACTTATTTTGTTTTGTTATCCTCCCTATGAGGCATATCCCTTCCCATGTAAAGGCCCTTAGATGGCAAATCAACCATATTGTGATCTTATGGGTGTAAGTAAAAATAAAGTTACTATGTTGAGTTTACAAGTATTCTCCTGTTTTGGTAGCATGATACATGTCGCCTAATTGAGGTCTTTGTCTTTATTTTGGAGTTTTATTTTGAAAGAGTTTCATGAAGGCTACATTGAAAACCAAGCTCTGAGACCAGCTTGGACAACAACAAATCCCAGGAACAAATAGTCCACCAGTGGCGGATCAAGAAATGAAAATGGGGGTTGATAATACAAAGAATGAACCAGACATTTAAAAACAATTGGGGTGGCTAATACAAAGAATATACCAGAAAGATGAGAAAAGAAAAGGGGGGGTGGAAATTCACCCAATCCCCCCCCCCTGTATCTGCCCCTGGTCAACTTCTCAGTCAAACTATAAACTTCCAAGTATAAAATTTAGTTTTTATTTAGCCCCCTGAAAGTAATTGTATGGAAGATAGAGGGAAAATCAGCTAACGTGTTTACATCCCAAATGGGGCATAATTATTAGATGGCAACAGGATCATTTGATGATTCATTAGGCAAGTTACAATTGTTATGCATCCTAAAAAAACAATTGTAACATCCCTAACGAATCACCGTTGCCCCCAGGGGGATACTTGGATATAAAATGACAGGGAGGTCTGACAGCGCTCCAAATTTCATACCCCCAAAAATACCTGAGCCATAACTTTTATACCCAAAAAATACTTGCTCCCAAAATTTTATACCGAAAAAAATACCCAACTTTTTTGGCCTAAAACGGCTATTTAATACCAGCATACACATGATGCTGAGCTGCTTATGTTGCCTGGAAATAGCCTAATATCTTGATGATCAACTACTAGCCTGTCAGAAGTTTCAACCACAAAAAAATACCCGTGGATTTTTCACCCGCAAAAATTACCTGGTAGAAAGTTAAACCCCAAAAAATACTTTTCCTACAAATTTCATACCCAAAAAAATACATCGGACCTCCCTTGTCATTTTTATATCCGAGTACCCCCCCTGGGCCGTTGCCCCTTTGTCTAATAGGGTTTTGTTAGGGACAAAAAAGACCTGATCGTGTGTGCACATTGGTACACCCCCTGAAATTTTGTACAACCCAAGTAACAATTGGGCCAAGTTTAGTACCATACCCAAATAGTGCACAATAGAATAGCTAACACACCCTACTATAAAGGGTAAGAGCTATTCTGTTATTGGTGAACTACTCGTATAAACAATTTTGCCAAGTTTAGTACCATTGCCCCAAAAGTGCACGATAAAATCGCTAAAAGACCCTACTATAAAGGGTAAGAGCTATTCTGTTATTGGTGAACTACTTGGTATTCAGTTACTAAACAGCAATAAATCAGTTTGTGTTTTGTATTGTTAATTCTTAATTATTATTTTGTAACTGGGAAATTGGTTAGCGATTTTCATTTTGGACTCCGTGTTGTGGCACCATACAGTTGTTATCACTTCAGTGTTCTCTTGAATTAACTGAGTCGATGTACCAATGTAAAGAGGGCACGAGTGTGGCCCCCAGCGTGGGTCTTGATCAGTTTTTCTTTGCAGCCTGCTAATCTTTTTGAGCAGCCGCCTACTTCAAAACATTATCGGGATATGAAAATCTATCGGGGATGTAAAAATCTATCGGGCCAGTGACTATATTTGCATTTTCTGGTCTGCATTTTCCGGTATGCATTTTCTGCTATGAATTTTTGACCTGCCGGTTTATTTATCGAGTAAGCTAAAGGCTAAGCATAAAACCCACCATTTTTACGTGCTTCTCCGAACGAACGAACTTGTCAGAATCTTCACACAACTCTCCTTCGTTTATCTGTCAGAAATCCTGCTTTGAAGAGTGAGTTTAAAGCTAAGATATAGGCTATTTTGCTTCACATTTTGTAAATTCAAGATGGCGTCTCTGGATACGTCTAAACCATAGCTGAGTTGGACAAAATTGCCCCTCCCTCCCTCTGTTGCAGGAACAAGACCCCGCTTGTGCAGAGTCAACATGGAGAGGTCCCAATACAAGTTGCATTGTAAATGGGTTGCGAAATCGAGTAACATGAAGTACCGTCCGCCAAAAAAGAAAGTCCATTGTTCAACATGACAAACACCGCAGATAGGCAGATAGGCAGATAGACAGATAGAAACACATTCACAGTAGCGCCGACTAAGGAAGCATATTTGTAAACAAATAGCTTCAAAAAGCACTGCAAATATAAAACGTCATGTACATGTAAAAGGAGGATTTTTGTAAAAATACAAACAAAAGTGATGCAAGTAAACAGGGGCATCATTGCAACTGAAAAAGCGATGCAATAAAAAAAGCTTGTTACAATAAAATGAGTCCCAGGTTTTTCGCGCGCTTTCTTTTCGCTTCTCCAAAGAGAAGACTTGAGGCCGGTTTACACTTGTGATTTTTGTTGCATTTGTCGCGGCGATTTTTCTCGCGCGGAGTTGCAATTCCAACTCTCTTGTGTAAACGAGATGCAAATCCGGTGCGATTTCTGTGCTCTCTTTTCTTCAAATCGCATGAAGTTGCAAAGAGTTTCGAACATGTTTGAAATCTCCGCGACATCACGTGACAAAAATCGCGGCAGATCGCGCCGAGTTGCACCTAGTTTACATTTGATTTTGAGTTGACGCGTACGTGCGAGAACAATCGCCGCGACACGCGCGACAAAAATTGCAGCAAAAATTGCAAGTGTTAACGGGACTTTACAAAGCTGTTAGCTCTTAAAAGTGAAAAGAAAGCGAAAATCTCATTCTTGACATTCTCCTATAAACGGGATTGCTTTTATTTGAAACAAACTTCTTTTTTTCTATTTTGCAGAAATTCTTTTTTTTATATGTATGACTCCTTTTTCATTTGAATCGCTTCTTTTTATTCGCATCTTTGTTTACTTACGTTGTGTCTCTTGGGGGCCATCGTACTTTAGTTTCTTAATTCTCCACAGTTATGCAAAGCCTAGCATGTTTCACATTTCAGGGAATTTTCCCTTCAAGACGAAAGGTTTCCGGTGTCTAGACCTGAAGCTTCGACGTCATTCACATCATCAAATACAAGAAATGACAACTCTGAGTTCTGATTGGTTAAGGGGTAACCAATCGCGTTGCTGAAAAGGGATATGGTGTACATAAGAGCACCTAAGTATGGAAAATGACTTCAACAAAAGCCCCATTCACACGACATGGATTTTTTGGCACGGCTCGGATAAAAAGTGGTACGGGTACCAAATCTAATGGCACGGCTCGGTTATATTTGCGCTGTGTAAATGGCTTTGTCGTACTACATTTTGTCAGAGCCCGACCGAAATCTCATCCGAGCCGGGACTACGTGGCGAGGTAGTCCAAGAACCATTTTTATCCGAGCCGTCGTGTAAATGGGGCTAAAGAGAGGTTTTCTTGTAATAATTTAAAGTCTCCAAGTTTGCAAAGCGCTGCAGTAGCGTTTCTTTCAAGCTGGAATTAACATGGGTTGCGGTTTCATTTCATTCGCAGAGTAACTGCAAAAAGCAAAATTGAAGGTGAGTGTTCCAGCTCTTAAATTAACGAGCTTTTGTGCTAGCAACGTTTATAAAGAACGGGCTGATTATGTGAATCAAGAGTCAAAGAGTAAACGAGGTAGAAATGTACAAGCATTTTTCGTGCCATGCTGCGGTCCTTTAAACCGGGGAAATATGTTAAACATACGTAATGCATGCTACAGTCAATGGTTGCTAATAAATAACGCGGCGATGGCTTATAAAGCACTGGCTGATTATGTGAATCAAGAGTAAGCGAGGTAGGAATGTACAACCATTTTGCGTGCCTTTCATGCAACGGTACTTTAAGCCAGGGAAATATGTTAAGCCAGGGAAATGTGTTAATCATATACGCGTATTGCATGCTACAGTCAATGGTTGCTAATAAATAACGCGGCAATGGTTACTCATTCTTTTAATTGATTTTGCTGTTTCTCTGCCGCAAAATCTCCATCAATACCGCCGACCAGTTACAGAATGAAAAAAGAAAGAAAATGATCTTCTCCTCATCGTGAGGGAACTCCAAGCGGTCGAAATACACGACCACTAGACAAGGAGTGATTAGAGGACTAACGGGCTGCATTAGTTAGCTCAGTGGCAGAGCGCCGGCTGTAGTGTACAGGAGGCAGGGACTCAAACCCAATCCGGACAAACACTCACAGGGCCTTTTCTAAATAATTAAAGAGAAGGTGCTGTCTTTGCCCTATCATCTCACAAATGGTTAGACCTTGGCGTCTCCTCAATTTTCGCTTCTTTTTATTCGCATCTTTGTTTTACTTACGGTGTGTCCCTTGGGGGCCATTGCGCGCCGTGTCTAGTACTCATTCACAGTCCCTACGGCCCCAATACAATTTTCAGAGAGAAATCTGTTGGAGAAATTACCGCAAGAGACGCAAAAAATAACGTCTGGGTACAAGACTGATGACTTACAGTCTTTTTAGAACTACTTATTTTTAACATCTGTACCATGAGCAGGGCTATCTTTCCTAGGCAACCCTCAGAAGTACGCCCATAATTTGAAAGCATTCCTTGAAATTAACCACTTGAGTTTTTAATTGTCTATGCACCAATGAGTCCATTGACTTTTTAATTCCAACGATGTTATTTGCTTAATATATTGATGGACAAATAAGCAAAACATTTCGCTTCATCATCACTTTACAGAAGGGTATTACCCCATTTTTGTTTCAAAAAGGAGAACATTATCTTGTTACAACGAAAGAAATTCTGCAGTGCTTTAGTACGATGGCTCACAAGGGGCACACCGCAAGTTAAACAAGAGATGCAAATGAAAAAAGCACTGCAAATATAAAACGTCATGTACATGTAAAAGGAGGATTTTTGTAAAATACAAACAAAAGTGATGCAAATAAACAGGGGCATCATTGCAACTGAAAAAGCGATGCAATAAAAAAAGTTGTCACAATAAAATGAATCCCGGGTTTTTCGCGCCCTTTCTTTTCTCTTCTCCTAAGAGAAGATTTAGGGCCGGTTTACACTTGCGAGTTTTGTTGCATTTGTCGCGGCGATTTTTTTCGCGCGGAGTTGCAATTCCAACTCTCTAGTGTAAACGAGATGCAAATCCGGTGCGATTTCTGTGCTCTCTTTTCTTCAAATCGCATGAAGTTGCAAATAGTTTTGATCATGTTTGAAATCTCCGCGACATCACGCAACAAAAATCGCGGCAGATCGCGCCGAGTTGCGCCTAGTTTACATTTGATTTTGAGTTGACACGTACGTGCGAGAAAAATCGCCGCGACTCGCGCGACAAAAATTGCAGCAAAAATTGCAAGTGTTAACGGGCCTTTACAAAGCTGTTAGTTCTTAAAAGTGAAAAGATGCGAAAATCTCATTCTTGATTCTTGACATTCTCCTATAAACGGGATTCCTTTTATTTGAAACAAACTTCTCTTTTTCTATTTTGCAGAAATTCTTTTTCTTTATATGTATGACTCCTTTTTCATTTGAATCGCTTCTTTTTATTCGCATCTTTGTTTTATTTACGGTGCTTCCCTTGGGTGCCATCGTACTTTAGTTTCATAATTCTCCACAGTTATGCAAAGCCCAGCATGTTTCACTTTTCAGGGAATTTTCCCTTCAAGACGAAAGGTTTCCGGTGTCTATACCTGAAGCTTCGACGTCATTCACATCCTCAAATACAAAATGACAACTCTGCGTGCTGATTGGTTAAGGGGTAACCAATCGCGTTGCTGAAAAGGGATATGGTGTACATAAGAGCACCTAAATATGGAAAATGACTTCAACAAAGAGAGGTTTTCTTGGAATAATTTAAAGTCTCCAAGTTTGCAAAGCGCTGCAGTAGCGTTTCTTTCAAGCTGGAAACATGGTTGCGGTTGCATTTCATTCGCAGAGTAACTGCAAAAAGCAAATTGAAGGTGAGTGTTCCAGCTTAAATTAACGAGCTTTTGTGCTAGCAACGTTTATAAAGAACGGGCTGATTATGTGAATCAAGAGTCAAAGAGTAAACGAGGTAGAAATGTACAAGCATTTTTCGTGCCATGCTGCGGTCCTTTAAACCGGGGAATTATGTTAAACATACGTAATGCATGCTACAGTCAATGGTTGCTAATAAATAACGCGGCAATGGCTTATAAAGCACTGGCTGATTATGTGAATCAAGAGTAAGCGAGGTAGGAATGTACGACCATTTTGCGTGCCTTTCATGCTACGGCGGGAAAATATGTTAATCATATACGTATTGCATGCTACAACAACAACAACAACAACAACAATTTTTATTTGTACTTTGCAGTTTACATTTGGTTATGAAAAAAGATAGTTAAGGTAAAGCAGGCAGGTAGTTTTTAGGTGCAAAATCTGACATAAAATAGTTTGTACAGGCAACCTAGAGTAGCACTAGACTAATCGAGCTAGGGTGCGCTTAAGATTGGAAAAATTGCAATGTGTGTATGTATCGGAGAGAAAAGGAAACACTGGTGGTACTAGATTGTGTGTTGCAGAGGGAAAAAGCACATGAAAGACTTCACGACGAAAATACGAACAAAATAAAATAAAAGAAAAAGTACGAAAAAAAGAAGATAGGATGCAGAGGTGGTGCATAATTAATATTAGAGAAAGTAAAATTAATGTAATTTGCAATTCTGTCGGCTGTTAATTTATTTTTGAAAAGGTTTCGATTGAGCAATTTATCATTTTTATCAATAGAATTCCAGATTTTAACTCCTAACAATTTAATTTTGAAGCTAAACGAATATTATAGTTGTGTTTACTTGATACAAGGGTTGGAAAAATGTATCAAAAGTTCTCGGAAGGTTTTTTTTTGCTACAGTCAATGGTTGCTAATAAATAACGCGGCAATGGTTACTCATTCTATTAATTGATTTTGCAGTTTCTCTGCCGCAAAATCTCCAGCAAAACCGCCGACCAGTTACAAAATGAAAAAAAGAAAGAAAAAGATCTTCTCCTCATCGTGAGGGAACTCCAAGCGGTCGAAATACACGACCGCTAGACAAGGAGTGATTGGAGGACTAACGGGCTGCATTAGTTAGCTCAGTGGCAGAGCGCCGGCTGTAGTGTACAGGAGGCAGGGACTCAAACCCAATCCGGACAAACACTCACAGGGCCTTTTCTAAATAATTGAAGGTGCTGTCTTTGCCCTATCATCTCACAAATGGTTAGACCTTGGCGTCTCCTCAATTAAGGTCCCACAATGGACGAAAAGCTGTCTTGCTAGTGGAGCCGTTTGGTAACCCATTATTTTGTTTTTATTTTATTTTTATCAAAAGCGCCCCCAGAGTGCCGCTGCGACGTAGCCGCTGCGAGACGCGAACCCCGATGCTGGCGCTGGAAAAAAGGTGCAGTTATTGCTATGCTTCTAATAGCAATCGGGACTGTACTTATTGTGTGGCTGTTGTCGACTTGTCGTCAGCAACCGTGTGATGCTGGATCTAAAGGTATGTAATTACGCTCGTAACTTCAAACTGTTCTGTAGCCCATACTTTAATCACAAATCACATTTCTTATTACTGATTCAAAGCTCAAACCTAGGAAAATGCTGTTGTTTATTATGCAATATTAGCAAAAACTTGAGCTCGCTCTGCAACTGTAGCCCAAACGTTTATATTTTCCAGATCACCTCAGCAATGGGTCCAAGTACAACAGAACTGTCAGTCAAGAGAAAAGCTAGCAAGCTTCACTACAAACAAGAGGCTACCAATAGCAGTTTGTCTGGCAAAGGAATTGTACAAAGACTTAATCTGACTTGAAGTGCTCACTAAAACAGACTAGACGGGTTTGCAGGTTGGAGTTGAGTGTGCTTTTTGAAAAAAAATAGCAGTGTTTCTGGCAAAGGAATTGTGCAAAGACTGAATTTGACTTGAAGTGCTCACAAAAGCAAATATTGCTTATATGCAAGAGTAGTGTGTGCAGTAACAAACATTGCGCGCCGGTCTAGTACTCATTCCCAGTCCCTACGGCTCCAAGACAGTTTTCAGAGAGAAATCGGTTGGAGAAATTACCACAAGAGACGCAAGAAAATAACTTCTGTGTACAAGACTGATCTTTTTAGAACTAGTACTCTTATTTTTAACATCTGGACCATGAGCAGGGCTATCTTTCCTAGGCAAACCCTCAGAAGTACGCCCATAATTTGAAAGCATTCTTGAAATTAACCACTTGAGTTTTTAATTGTCTATGCACCAATGTATCCATTGACTTTTTAATTCCAATGATGTTATTTGCTTAATATATTGATGGACAAATAAGCAAAACATTTCGCTTCATCATCACTTTACAGAAGGGTATTACCCCATTTTTGTTTCAAAAAGGAGAACATTATCTTGTTACAACGAAAGAAATTCTGCTGTGCTTTAGTACGATGGCTCACAAGGGGCACACCACAAGGTAAACAAGAGATGCAAATGAAAAAAAGCACTGCAAATATAAAACGTCATGTACATGTAAAAGGAGGATTTTTGTAAAAATACAAACAAAAGTGATGCAAATAAACAGGGGCATCATTGCAACTGAAAAAGCGATGCAATAAAAAAAGCTTGTTACAATAAAATGAATCCCAGGTTTTTCGCGCGCTTTCTTTTCGCTTCTCCGAAGAGAAGATTTAAGGCCGGTTTAATTGTTTTTAGTTGTCTATGCACCAATGAGTCCATGGACAAATATCACTTCGTTCCTCCTCTAAATCTTTGCTTGTGAAACCTCGTCGTAACCTTAAGACCTATGGTGAAAGGGCATTCTCTTTCACCCGGGCGGGGGGGGGGGGGGGGGGGAGGTCAAACGATCATCCCCGATCAAAAAATATGGGAGTCCCCCCCCCCCCCGGGCTCTTTCACTGCCCCATCTTTTTGGAATGCCCTACCCGAGGATGTGAGGAATATTAAATCACTCAACGTTTTTAAGTCTGCTATTAAAACATTCCTTTTTAGACGTGCTTTTTACTGATTCCCCTTTTTATTACTTTTATTGTTTTTATAGCATATGGATGTATGGATTTTTACCCTATTTTCGTTTTACTTTACTTTAGTCTATTTTAGTTTTTTTTTAAAGTAATATTGTAAAGCGCTATTGAATATAGAGTAGAATAGCGCTATATAAATGTAATTTATTATTATTATTATTATTATTATAAGCAAAACATATAAGCTTGTTGAGCAGCCTCCAGTAATAAAGAACAAAATGTCATGTGTATATAATTGAATAAATACATCTGGCACACGGGCACATCAAATTATTAAATCCTTCTCCCGACCTCCCGAGGTTTCTTTTTTTTTTGAAAATTGAATTCAAAGGTCACATTCCATGTTTCCATGGAAACAAAATTATACATTTATCAAGATATATTTGTTTCATGGCCGTTAACAACCAGGAGGCAAAAGAAACTAAAGATGGACCACCCCCTAGCGTTTCTTATCTGCCATTTTCGATTCAAATGAGACCCATGCCTATTAAGACTCAAGTCTACTGAGAAAGTAAATGCATATTTCATCTGGCGCACTAGTATCGCAGATTGTCATTTCTCACCAAAAAACAAAACAAGACTCAAAAATACTACAAGTTAATCGAACTGTTTCCCCCGAAAAACAAACAAGATGATGGACAACCCAAGACTAAATACAATAAACCCGCCATATGATTCTTTGGACTTGCAACTCGTTGCTGGATTGTTCTACTTGGAAGGATTTCTGATAATTGCCTTCAATGTCATAATACTTCTTGTATTCGCGCTCAACACTCCCCTGCGCAAACGTTGCATGTATCTGCCTATGAGTTTATGCGTAGTCGACACTATGTTGGGAACTGTCGTCTTAATTTATGCTGCTACTATTCCACGTTTTAACGACATTAAAACTGCTTTGCTGGATAATAATAACGAGAACAGAGAGGCAAAGATTTTGATACACTAACTGCCGCACTTTCTGGCAATGGCCTTGTCATGATCTCGGTCGAGCGTATGATCTGTGTTCTATGGCCGGTGCGTTATAGGAATTTTGGAAAAAGAGTTTTCTATCTTTTTATTGGAATGCAATGGGTTGGCACGTTTCCTTTTCTTGCTACACAAATCATAGTACCAAGCTATGTATTTATAGTAGGTGTCGTATGCTGGCTTTTGGGTATAATTATAATGTGCGTTTCTTATGTTTCAATATATAATAAAGTGAAACGGCAACAGTATCGTAATCGACAGCGGAACAGCCAACAAAATCAGCAGCAGCAACAACACGAGGACCGTGAGCGCCCCAGCCAGCAGCAACCAAGTCAGCAGCAACGGCGTCTGCAAAATGATCAACCGAGACCACATGATCGTCATCAGCAGCAAGAAAAACAACAAGATCAGCAGCAACCACAACAAGAGGACCGTGAGCGCACCACCACCCAGCAGCAACCACGTCAGCAGCAACGGCATCTACCAAATGATCAACCGACACCACATGATCGTCATCAGCAGCAAGAACAACAACAAGATCAGCAGCAGCCACAACACGAGGACAGTGAGCGCCGCACCACCCAGCAGCAACCAAGCCAACAGCAACGGCATCTACAAAATGATCAACCGAGACCTGCACATGGTCAGCAGCAGCAGCAAGAAGAAGAACAACATCATCAAACGCAACAACTCCAACAGTCGCTGGATCAACAACAGCATCAACAAGATCAGCAGCTACGACGTCAACAGGTCATCCAACGACGTGAGCGCCAACTAGCCACTACTCTTTTTATTGTAGCTGTTCTATCGATAGTAACTTGGCTGCCGGACATCATCGAAGGACCCATATCCAAAGTAATGACCGTCCGGCAAGATGTAACTATGTTTGCGCTAGTCGCGGTTTACGTTCGTTTTTTAAATTCTATGGTGAATCCTGTAGTCTATGTTTTTAGACTCAAGGAATTCAGAAGAGCGCTTAATCGCGGCGGAATTTGTAAAGTTGTTTACAGATTTAGACCTGCAGGTTAAAGCCCGTTACACTTGCAATTTTTGCTGCAATTTTTGTCACGAGAGTTGCGGCGATTTTTCTCGCACATACATGTTAACTAAGTGCAACTCGGCGCGATCTGCAGCGATTTTTGTCGCGTGATGTCGGGGAGATTTCAAACATGTTCGAAACACTTTGCAAATTGGTGCAATTTGAAGAAAAGAGAGCACAGAAATCTCCTCGAGTTTGCATCTTGCTCACACAAGAGAGTTGGAATTGCAATTCGCGCGAGAAAAATCGTCGTGACAAATGCAACAGAAGTCGCAAGTGGAAACCGGCCTTAAGGTAGAAGGCGATGCGCGGATCAAGTTTCTGTGTTCGAAGGCGGGAAGATCTCACTATCGGCCTTGCTCTATAGTTCCCATAAGCTTCACGGCTTGCTTCCACAGAAGCGCAATGTAAATTACAATTTAAGAACCAAGCGTACAGTCGTAGGTCAGAATTGTAAAACTAAGAGATGCCGGAGCAGCTTTATGAATTTGAACTTCTCATATTTAACAATTAGACCTCGAGGCCGAATGTGCTATGATGAATAGACAATGAGGCCGAAGGCCGAAAGCTTGCTTTATGAAACAAGCTTGTTTTTAGAGCTATAAATGAATAAAGAAAGCCAGAAAACGTTTTACTTGGTTTGTGACCCTTTCATTCATTTGCGTACCCCTAAAAATATCATTTATTAGTGAAAGCCACAATGTTTCTCCGATACCCCCTAAAAAATACCTGAGAGTCGATGTTGACCCCTAGAAAAAACGACGAGCACCGAGTATCAGGTCGACATGTGTAGAACCCGTCGGGAAGTTGTTAGGGGCTGTGTCGTGGTCATAGGCGGATTTAGGGGGGGACTCAGGGGGCCCGGGCCCCCTTTTTCGATAGATTTCCCCATACATTTCCTCAATATGGCCTCTATTTTTTAAACTTTGCCCCCCTCCCCCCTTTTTGAAATCCTGGATCCTCCCCTGGCGGTTATTTGAATAAATTCGTAAAACAGCTCTAAAATTGTATGTAATCAACCCCAGACAGGATAGATAACTTATATCACTTGATATTAGCCTAATAAGTAATGTATGTAAGTCTTATCGGCAAGACTGCTGATTTTCGTATAAATTTTGTTGTAACCTCAAACATCGAAAACTGTTCATCCCAAAAATTTCAGAAACTCATTGTTGCAATCCGTTTCCATCCGCTCTGTATTACAGCCTATAATCATGATCGCTTTATATTAAGGGCTATTTAACAAACCAGAAACATATAACTTAGTTGAAACATGTAACGGCGATCCAAGCTGTGGATTATTCGAGATGAATTTATGACCATATTTGGTAAATAATGAACTCTCGACTGCTAACCCAAGTAGGTTCTCTTTATAATATTTCATTTTTCGCTCATATAAAGTAGAGCAACAGTGGTAAGTTATAATATACCAACATTTAACATCTTGAAGTCTTGCAACAACATTATTTTCAAAATCTGTTCAATTGTTTATTCTGCGAATATCCGCAGCTTGGCACTAAAGTAATGTATGTTTGTTACACGTTTCAACTCACTTATATGTTTCTGAACAAACCTAGACTAGTATTTTGTCTCTCCATCAGTTATTTGTATGTTTTTACATCACCAAAAGTGCCCTAACATCGTGACACCGCTCCCTTAAGTATTTAAATGAGTGAGGCTCGCTCCTATGGATGAACAGGTGTTCAAATTTCAGTTGTTACTAACCAGTATCAGGCGCGTAGGAAGGTAAAAAGTTGGGGGTGCCGCAAGTGAAAAAAGACTAACATATGTTCACTAGTGAAATGTGGAAACCAATGTAAGGTTGACCACCAGCTACCGATTAACATTTGAGTAGTCTTTGATACTGAGTTTAGGCCCGTAGCCAGGGGGGTTCCGGGGTTGCACAAGCACCCCCTCCCCACGCAACAAAAAGGTCCACATTTAAGGGCTTGGAATTCAGACGGTGAAAGAAACGTACTCAGCGATCTCAACAGGAATGAGAGATTAGGATAATTGTACACAGCAAATAAAGCACTTATATTATACTTGCTTTTTCTGGCAAATTTTGACTAGCAGTTTCTCAACCACCACGTTGGTCCACTTTTTCTAACATCCCCCCCCAAAAAAAAAGGGAAAAAAAGAGAGAAAAAAGAAAAAGAATAAAAGGCTAACGTATTTACATTAAAGTGCCACTAAAGGCAGAAGTCAACTACATTTCATCCAAAAGATCCATTATCCAAAGGAACAGTAACGAAAGAAAAATGTGTTTACCGCGCGCCGTTAATATTTTATTGATTTTTGAATATTTCCGATTGGCGATTTTTTTCGTTCAACTATGCGTTTCTGCATCCTGTGGGGTGAACAATGGTTCCTGTGACGCATGAAGAAGACATAGAAAGTAGAACAAAGACCACAAAGAAGACAAAGAAAGAAGAACAAAGACCTTCTTTGTTGTATTTTCTATGTCTTCTTCATGCCTCATAGGAACCATTGTTCTGGAGAACTTCTCCCCCAAGATGCATCGCGCATAGTTGAACGAAAAAAAAACGCCAATCGAAAGTATTCAAAAATCAATAAAATATTAACGGCGCGCGTAAAGCACATTTTTGTTTCGCTACTGTTCCCTTGGATAATGGATCTTTTTGATGAAATGAAGTTGACTTCTGCCTTTAGTGGCACTTTAATGTAAATACGTTCGCCTTTTATTCTTTTCTTTTTTCTCTCTTTTTTTCCCTTTTCATGTTTAAAATTATTGGAACCAAACAGTTCACAGTACCAATAAAATATGTCTATGTCTATGTCTCATGTGGACACTAAGATAAAATACTTCAGTGGGGGGGGGGGGGGGGGGGGGGAAGGAGCAAATGATCAATTTAAAAAAGGTTAATACTCTTCCCAGTAGACCATTACACCTCTCGATTTTTCTCCCCGCCGGCGGCAGTCTAAAATTGATCGCGTGATCAACTTTTTTGTACCACGTGATGAGTTGCTTTTGTACCACGTGATCAATGTTTGTGGGCGTAAACTTTGAGAGTTCATTGTTTTTCTGCATTCCAACGAAGTCTACGCCCAACACGGTTGATCACGTGGTACATAAGCAACCCACCGCGTGGTACAAAAAAGTTGATCATGCGATCAATTTTAGACTGCCGCCGATGGGCAGAAAAATCGAGAGGTGTAACGGTCTACTGGGAAGAGTAGTATCTTGGCCAGTAGTCATGCAATATCTACCAAACTTTGCAATATTTTTACTAATGCATTGTGCTGATTTAATGCTGGACTCTGTTTCTTGATAAAAGAGATTCTTGGCATTGTAACAGGCGAAGCAAAAAAATATCGCCTGTTGTAATCTTGAAATATGAAAACCGACTTAAACTTTAACTGATGGCTTCTTTCCAAAATATTTCATAGACGTTGCCAGTTTTCAGGTCTTTCAGAGATTTGGAAAAGCATGCCGGTCCATGGAGAAAGGAATACAAAGAAAAACATGAGCCCTAGCGGGCAGAATCGTAGATTCCACGGTTTGGTGAATTCTGTAGTACTTTTTACAAGGAAGAGAATTCCCTGTATAATATCCGACTCTTTACTACACATTCATGCACATTTTTTTTCACCCAGCTTATTTGATTTTATGTGCTCACAAATAGATCTTCTTGGTTCTCTCAATATTGTTTTCTCAAACAATCACGCTGACATAACTAATTTGACAAGCATCAAAGACAAGCATCAAATAAATTTAAATAGCAAGCTCAAAACTATAAAGCATCTTAACTTTGCTGCTTTTCATCAGATCTTGTTCAATTTGGGAGTAATTAATTTAATAATAATACAATGTAGCATTCTTTTTGGGTACTAAAAATTGGTTTTGTGTCATATGCTCTTTAAACTTAAATGTCATTTTAGCAGTATACTGGTTTCAGGTTTAATAAAGTTGATTAAGAGCCATGGTACATTTTGTTGACACATTTCTGGCATACACTAACATACCTCTTGTAAATTGGACAAAGGCGCTCAAGGTTATGCCTTTTCAATGTTTCCATTGTACTACATGTTTCAATTGATAATGCAAAGAACTTGTCCACAAATTTTCCATCCCATTCCAGCTGTTTACATGGCTCTATTATCTTTTCTTGAAGATCACTAAAGAGATCCTTCACTTCCTTTGTGTGTATAAGCCCTGCAGCAATATTTAGAAGGGTACGACTGAGGTTTTTGAAGTTTGCTTCAACAGACTTGGTCAAATTGTTTGATACATTTTTCTGAAAATCCATGCAAACCAGCATCTTGTGCTCTTCAACAATATCCTTGTCACTAGCAAATACTCTCAAGTCACGAAGATCCTGAAGAAAGGCGCGGTCAAACTCTGCCCCACTTTCTCCAATATCTTGGCCTGTGCCGCCTTCCTCTGTACCTACGGTCCAGCTGTCAATCATCTGCTCAGCACAGTAAGATAGATCATCAAAACTCAAGTACTGTAGTCTCTTTTTAGAAACCTCAAACCGATGGACTGCCATGAAAATAATACCAGCATATTTCCTGGACAAATCATCTGAAAGCAGGAACTGCCTTTTGATATTTTCTGACAGTGTTCCCAAATCACCATCCTCTATAACACGATACACATTCTTGATATTATCAAACTGTCTTCTACAGCTTTTAAGCGACACGCCAGTCTTTTCACTGACATCGTCTAAATCTTTCCTCTGCCTCCCAGTCAGCTTCTTACCTAAGAGCTCTCGTATCACATCCTTGTCAAACTGATAGTACATTTCAATGAGTGTTTCCTGTACACCAGGCGGTAGTTGAACCAGTAACTGTTTGCTGAGCATCACAGGATTCTGCAAGAAGTGTTCTATCATGTCGAAAAGTCTGAATTGGTCTCTTGTGTCGCCTTCGATCATGGTGTGGGAAGCGCCGTACTTTGCGAGAGATCCGTCTGTAATTCGATTGGCAGAGGCCTCAGTCTCTGATAAACCCTTCAACCAGAGACCATACACTTCTAGGTCTACTTGTGAGGGGTCCATGATAAAAACATTTATGTCCTCCATTGTAAAAAACGGCAAAAATGGACGAAGTCTTAACAGAACTAAAACTAGAAGCCTGCATCGTCCGCCATCTTTAGGAACAGACGAGCATGGGCTTTAGGAACAAGCGAGTAAGTTGCGTGACGTAAACTAGCTGTTTGGAAAAAAATAAATCAGTGGTAACTGGCGCACAAATAAAACATTACGCTGGACAAAATAAATATGTTGTATGCGTGTATTCAACAGTCCGTATATTCAAAAGCAAGAAATGAGCATTTTAAAAATCATCAACACCTGACCATTGCGGGTTGCCTGTGCAATATAGCACCAAGACCCAGTCCTCGAGGGAGAGAAGAAGCTTCTTGTTGATTTTTAGCGCGCGTGATTCTGAATACCGTGCTGAATATTTGTTGTTTTATCGTATGGAAATGGCGATTGTACCGTTACCTTTACAATTGTAAAAGATCCTGAATTCCAGCACCGTTCTTTGATTAATATGGTAAGTTTGTATTCTTATTTCCTGCATTTTATGGCTGCCTTTGTGAGACTCTAAGCGGCATTTCTTAAATTCCTTTGCATCCTGTACGTAGTCGGGCAATTCAAATGCACAGTTTGGTAGAAATTTTGCCAAGAGGCTAACAACAGAAGTATATTAAACACAAGAGGCTAACAACAGAAGTATATTAAACACAAGAGAAGTAAATTACTTTTAATTGCGTCTGATCCAGGCGACCACTATGTTATTATCTTCTGTGATTGCCAAACAAAGCTATGCCTATAGAAATGAAGCGTGTGCATTCGTGCAGAGCTTCAAGCTGCAAGGACGCGGGGTTAGTTCTAAACTTTCCAAGCAGCACACGCAGCAAAATGTGTGATCTATCACACTGCTAAGGTTGCAACAATTAAGAACAAAAGGACGACCTTGTCGATAGTTGCAATAGAAGTAATAACATTGGTTATTTGATCTCCTTTTAGACCTGGGTTCAGACCATTGCAATAATAATAACAGCACATAATGGATAGTTGCATTTCACAGCTAAAACCATTGCATTGCAACCTACATTTTCAAAAACATGAAATTATGGTTTGACTGGTTTTGATTTTTGATTTTGCTGTTCTGCCAATTTGACCTGTTTTGCCTAGTGCAGTCGACAGGCACCCCTCTGACAGATACAATGTCACGACAGAAGCCAGGCACTGCACTAGGTGAAACAGGGCAAAAATCTGATTAGCTCATAAGATATGACTGGTGGAACAGCAAATCCCCCCCCCCTCCCAAAAAAAACAAAAAAAACAACAACAATGCTTTCAAAAATTATGGGTCACTATGCAACAATTTTACCTGTATTTTTTGCACTTCCCCTGTTGTGGACATCAGAATTCCAGGGTGGGTAGGGAGCCTAAAATTTGCAGGTAAGCTGACTTTAGATTATTTTTGCAACTGATCAACACAATTTTCTTATTCAAGATGGAAGATTCCAAATGGGAAGCTCAGTTTTGCAAATCAGGGGAGGTAGTATTTTATGTCAACAAAGCCACAGGGAGGCATAAATGGCCAGAAGATAGAGCTCATCATATAGGGGTACCGGTAAGTGTCACAAACAATTCTTGTATCACCTGTGATGATCTGTGTTTCACATGACATGTTTCTCCAGTCCTGTTATGCAAGTATGAAAGCAGTTCATTTTCATTTTTTTTTACAGAAATTTTATTTCCATCGTCAAAATTGACTGTCAATTAAGTCAGTTGCAAATCCAGAATTTTTCAAATATTGGGGGCGTTATCAGGGAGGGTGCCAGGATTTTTTTGTGTGAATTTTCCCTACATTTAGACATATTGTCACTTGTGTACTGTATTTTAGTGCATCAAAAGAGGGGACCCAGGCCCCCTGCCCCCTTCTGGTTATGCCCCAAGTGCAACTATGTCTTGAACTTAGGCTTCAGTGGCGGATCCAGGGGTGGTTCTGTGGGTTCAAAAGAACCACCCTTTTGAGACAAGAAAAAAAAAACACATTAATTCACTTTTAAATTTAAAAAAATATACACAAATATTCCGAAGTATTGTGTGCCGTGTTGCGCAAAAGGGTCATGGTTACCCTCTGTGCTCAACCATTATGAACCCACTTTATACCGAGGATTAAAAAAAAAAAAAGATGCTTGTCCTGAGGGGCAAACAATTTGAGGGGTTGGGTGAGTTTGGTAGTTGTCAAAAATTGAACCACCCTTTGAAAAATCCTGGATCCGCCACTGGGCTTTGAACTTTTGCCACTGGCCTTTGAACTTGTTGATGAAGCCTAGGCAGGGCTGGAGAAGAGTGCATGGTTAAAAAAAATACATGTACATTGTATGATCTCCCAATAATCTTGTTTTTAAAAATAATATTCATTGGGCCAAACTCAATGTGCTATCATGTGCATGATTTAACATTATCTGCTGTTCTAATGTTGTGGTGACTTGGAATTGGAAATCTGTGAAAGGTGACATTTTCGTATTAATTCTTTTGTTAGGTGAGGTCCCTCCCCCTCCAAAAAAAGCTACTCCACAAGTCCATAGTCTTCCTTACAAGTAGGCGCTGTGTGGAGGAGCTCTCTGTCTGTAGGCAGTCAATGCGCTTCTATTGTGATGGAAGATTTTGGACTTACACCACTTGTAAGGATACTTTTTGAGTTGGTACTCGGGATGTCTCTTGAAAAAAGAAGAAAGGCACAGTGACTCTGAGTTTACAAGGGTTTTCTTCTTTGTACAACAGAGAGAACTATATTCATCTCAGATCGGTTTTAGAAGTAGATAGGCTGTAGTAAGCTGGGTTCTCTGCCTAGCTATACTAGTTTTGGTGCGCCCTTTTGATCGGCTATTTTCTTGATACATGATATACTTAATTCTGACTGGCTGACACCATTTATCGATTGATAAACTCAGTTGTTTAAATAAAAGATTCCTAACAAACTATGGTCGCTACCTACCAGAAATCTTAGTTTTAGTTCAGCAATTCAATGACAAGTGTTTAGAAGAAGTTTTTTGTTACAAAAGGTTGTTTGTTTTTTAGAAGTGTTTTAGTTTTAGTCGATACTTATTTATAGTATCAACTTTTATTGAACTTTCTGTGTGTAACAAATGTGAAGTCTGCATTAGTATATAACAGTGTCATCCATTCAGAGTTTCAAAAAGCAGTCCAGGACAATAACTTTAGGAAGTTATCAATACTTTAGCATCAGTACTTTTAAGTACTTTCTTAAAAGAAAGATTGCACCTGCACCATTGTGCTGGTGTTATTATACAAATTCGATTTCCTGCGGCAATCTTTGTAGTTAAAAATAATGAAAGAATAATCATGTCAAATTGAAATAGTGATGGTTCTAGTGACATTTTATAGTTTTCTAGTTAGAGCACTACAGCTTACTTTCTATAACTTTAGTGGCGCAATAGAGCACGCATGATGCTGGGAGAGACACAAGAACATTGTAAAATCATGAGCCGCGAATGTGCTATATATTTCGTTGATAAAGTCATAGAAAGTTGTGCTCTTATGCATTTATGATAAAACGGGGGAGAACCATTACTTTATAGGAGAAATAGAACATACAATTGGACCAATTTGGATATTATAAAAAGCCATAGTACATAGAGTTGAAACCTGTTTGTTAGAATGGACTGATCTTCAATGTAACATTTCATGATACTTATAAATTTATTTATTAAAAATATGAGGAAAACAGATTGCTTTTACTATTCCCTGGAATATCTCCCTTATTCGCTTATACTGGTCTTTCCTAAAATTGGATAAGACTCTTTATTTTATGAAATCTTGTCACACGATCGAAGGTACTCAAATTGGGCACACAAGTACTGAACATTATGATCTTCAGCACTACAAGTACTCATTCGTTTTGCGAGAAATGGAAAATGAAAATAATGCAATCTTCGATAGTTAATAAAGTTCTATGGTACAGATATGCAGTCGAGAGCCGTTCCTTAGATACGTCGCGCGCTTCTGGCTTGCCATCACAGGGAGCGCGAAGTGCATCAATTAAGTGCGTCTTTTTGCCTACATGAGGGCAGCTCTCCAAAAATAATTCAGAATGTAACAGGACTGTCTTAGTTCTCCGGTTCTGGTCATCGCAGTTAGCACCAGTTTTAGCATTATTTTGGTAGACTTTGTATAATATGCAGGTAAAAAACCTGTCGATTAATTTTTTTCTCGATTTCTGTTGGATTAAAGTTCACAGCATTGATTGCATATCCCAATCCGTGCGCCTATTCAATTGAATTTATTTAAGATTCCAAATTGTTTTTCTAAAGTTCTCTAGTGGCCGTCCTTCTCTAGTCCACGGTCAGTTGGTTTTACTTAGTTGTATCTTTCATGCAAATGTGTCTCCTTCAACATTCCAGCATGCGAAAGCTGCCCGCTCGCATTACATTCTACACCTAAGTGTGGCGCCTAACATAATATAATCTACCTTCCTGTTCCTGAGATATGCATTTTCAAAGTCTGCGACGACGTCATTGACGACGTCATAACACGTAACCATCCATTAAAGTGGCTTGCCTCCTGGGCACCCTTCCAAGTTTGGTTGTCTGTCGGTGTTAAATTTCTGAGATAAGCTGCTTTTAGTTTTGTCTCCTTGTGCCCTTGATACCTATTGTTAACGGAATCATGGTGCACACGGACGACGAGTCTTCAAGAACTCCTTATATGGGGAATTGGGTGAAACGATTGGCAACATGAATGATATTTGATCTGCTGGGTAGCTTGAATAACGGCATTTTGAAAGGAAGAAAGACAATTGCGGGACGGTAAACATCAGCACGGAAATATCTGCCCCTTAAACAGAAGGGAGACGATAATTTGGCTGCAGTTACGAGGATGAGTTATAAGAGTTAAAAAAAGGGCGAACCCAAGGCACAATATTTGTTTTTTTTTTCATTTTGTCTCTTTTCTTTTCTTTCTAGGGCACAGAAGAGAGAGCTATAAAGTCAGAACACGATGTAGCAATACACGCAGAGAATGTGTGCAGCAGGGAGAAAGATATCTGCGATCCTTCAGCGTGCAGGCCATTCAAGTATCCAGGGCTGTTTCCCTCAAGTTGCAAAGCAGAAAGCAACATTGCGCAATCTAACCACAAAAGCAATGCACGATTTGCTTTGAAAGGCAAAAATAGAAACTTAGCTGATGTAGTGAAAACAGTGCTCCAGTCTTTAGGACAAGATGACAAAGAAACAACACGTTGGCACCAGTGTGGAGGGATAAGCAACCTGCTGGTTAAGTGATGCAGTGGATGGTAATAGCGATTGTGATGATGATGACGAGGACGAGGAAGATGAAGGTGAATACGAAACAGATAAAGGAGACGACTGCTCGAACTTCTCAGACGAACTTAGCAACTATGAACATGAGGTCTTGAGTGATGAGGATGAGTTAGGTATGCCAAACATGCTTAGAGAAAAATCTTTAAGCAATCGTGTCCGCAAGTTGTTCAGATCCCAGAACCATTTGAAGAACCTCTCCAAAAGGTTGGCCAAACGCAGCAAGAAGCTGCTCAGCTCTACGATGCAACCTCTGAAATTGTATCTTCTTGCAGTTCCACGAATGCTCGACAGTTTCAGCCAGAAAGTAACTCAAGCCATCGAGCAACCTACAGCTGTGGAATCTGTGGTAACATGTTTCTCTCGGTGCAACTGTTAGATATCCATTTTAGAACTCATAAGTTTGATAACTTCGTTTGCTGTCCAGTGTGCAATTATTTTTTCGACCAGTTCGAACTGGTACACCATATAGAAGAGCACAAGTACGATGCTGACTGTTCATCAAATGGGACGTTTGCTGGAAAACAAGGTTCTTGTATTTCGAATTCTTCTCCAGTCGAGCGAACTGAAAACAACAACTCGCCAGCTAAAGTGTCATCGATGGGAGAAGGTTGTGTAATAATCAAGAAAGAAAAAGAAGAAACTGCTCTTCAAAGTTCTGATCCTGGTGACTCTCCAAGTAACACAAGTATAGGATACTACATCAGTTCGAGTGATAAGTACTTTCAAAGCTTAGAATTTGACAACTTTCGAAAGAATTATCGTCCCCCTCAAACTACTGAAACAAACCTTAAATGGAGACGTCCACGAAGCAGATATTTCTTCATCTAGAGACGAAACAGTGCCTCGTACAGAGGGCGAAAGTGTATGTAGTTCACGGGAGAGACGGATGGCCTCCTACAACTGTGGATTCTGTGATAGCTCCTTTCCGAGTCTAAGACAGCTTGATGTGCACATGAAGAAGCACTCTTCTGAATCGGATCCCATTTTGGATTCTTCATTAGGTCCAGGCAATTACAGTGGAACATCTGTTGGGCGTTTCCAGGGAATATTGCATGCTACACAAAGTCCGGCCTGGAATGGAACATACGAGTTATATGACCCTCTGTTTTGTCCCGCAGCTCGCCCATCCTTAGCGCGAGCCCCGAACACTGATGGAATATCTAGTAGAAGACCCAGTGCTGCCATTCCGTTAAACAGATCCGCCAGCTCTTATGAAGCATATGGATGTAATGCACAGGGCCCTTTGACCACGGAAGTTACTGGAACGAGATTGTTACTTAGTGGCGATGAATTCCCAGAAAGCAGTACCTTTTTGGTGCTAGAAAGTAATGAAGTTCCAGAAAGCAGTCCCATCACAGATGCCAAACAAGTGACACCCAGTACTTATGAATTTTCAGGTTGTGTCCCCGTCTCAGAAAGTAAAATAATTGATGACAGTTCATTTTCAAGAACTACTAAGGTTGGAGACGAAGCTAAAGATAAGGACGATAAGTCGTCAAAATGCTCTGTCGAAGATAGTAAAATAAATACCTTGGTACTCGGTGGCAGTGAATCTACAGGAAGTTCTACCAGTCAGATGGAAATCACACATAGAGAAATTCCATGTGACACTTCAGCATCTCACACCATCTCATCACAGGATCATCATAAGGTGATATCTTGTCCAAAATGCACGAGACAATTTACTTCCGAAAGAGCTTTCCAGTTCCACATAGATTTCCATAAGCGCAATAATTTGAAACGCGCGAGGTGTGATTCAAAATCTGCAGCAAGTAAACATGATATTGGAAAAGGAGACGAAGATGGGAAAGATGATAGGACTTCAAAGGTAGAACAGTATCATTTTGATTTGAATGGGAAACAAACTGCGGAAGATGACCAAAAGAACGACAGTGCGGAGAAGAGAAGAGCCTCTACTCGTAACAATGACTTTCTTCGGTGCGACTTAACGCAAACACCAACATTCCAATGTCCAAAGTGCGAGAGCGTCTTTCTAAACGTCGCAGCTTTAAAGTCGCACCTGCAAAATTACGTGCATTCATACAAGTGCGACAAGTGCGACATGGTATGCAGCACTGTTAGCAATTTAACCATCACAAGCGCGCACATGAGGAGCGTAAACGAACTCATGTTGTAGGGATCGCTGTACCTAAAGACGTTACAGACCCCGCTGCAAGAGGGAAGTTGAAGAATTCGAGACTGCAGTCAGCTGAAGACGTGGACGACGAGGAGCAACCAGTAACTGATGAGAGAAACTTAGATTCTAGGTCCACCATAGTTGCGACAAAGAAGATTCACATATGCCCCAAATGTGAGCGCCGATTCATAACTAGTGATAAATTACAGTTTCACTTGCGCCATTTCAATCATTCTTTCAAGTGCGATGATTGCGAAGAAGTGTTTTCTGCGTCCTCCCAACTACGTCGTCATCGCCGCTTAGAACATAAACAAGTAGGGAAGGATGTACAAAAGGCTTTCGAGGCTGTAGCTGATGCCATCAGGAAGGAGAAAGATGCCCTTAAATCTGATAACCATGAATCATCGGGAGACGATTCAAGCAGAAAACAGAAACAAGGAATCCAGTCGCTCCCAGGCGCAAGTGCTGGACGTGTTCGGAGTGCGGATTGGAGTTCTACCTGAAGCGCTCTCTGCGTAAACACATTTTAATCCATAAAGGGACCAAGCTTTACCAGTGCGACCAGTGTAACAAGGGTACAATAACACCCGGTCCTTACTGCAGCATAAGCGTCTGCATTCCGGAGAGAGGCCCTATCGCTGCGACGTGTGTACCAAAACATTCCGATCGGCGAAACAAAAGGTGGGTAATCTCAGAATAGTCAACCTTGCTAGAAAATCAAGCAAAACAAACTTTCCCTCTAGGCGAGGCCATTTTTGTCATTCTGCGAACTCTACGCCAACTAACAAACGCGGATTGGATTCCGTCAATCAAATGAGTGAACAGTTCTGGGTTATTTAACGCAGGCTTTGAGAGGTTTTTTGAACTTGTATTGAGTACCTAGGCTTTAAACCCAAACTTTTCACCATAAAATGCAAACTAAACTTAGAAAAAGTCCATGCGCCTATCTTAAAAAGTTTGATTGACAGAAGCCAAAATGCAGTTTGGCGTTCGGGAATTTGTAAAGTGAGAGTGCGCAGAATTATGAAAATCGCAGTAATCAGTTCTGCGTGACAGTGTAAATGTAAGTTTACAAAAGCTGGACTTCGATTCTTGGCGGTTATCTCAATCTCGTACCCATAGCCCGTCATCTTTTGCCGGCACTTTGGACATCAGCACAATTCGGGGCTCTGGGGGAATCCGATTTGTGAGCATGCGTGGTAGATCAAGAACGTTCACGCAACCTTCAAATTATAATGCATGTAGAGATTGGCACAATAGTCTGAAAATAGTCTGAAAAAAGACACGTGGAAAATAAATCCTATTTCTTCTTACAGAATATTCTCAGTCTCATCCATTTGAACAGGAAGTCATTCCACTGTCCAAAGTACAAGCAAGGGTTCACCACAACAATGATAATGTACTTTGACGTGGTCAATTGCGCGCCCCTCCCCACCACTCTTAGATTATAGTCTGACACGTGAAAATAAATCATATTTCTTACACAATATTCACAGTCATCCATTTGAACAGGAAGTCATTCCACTGTCCAAAGTACAAGAAAGGGTTCATCATAACAATTATAATGTACTTTGACTTGGTCAATTGCCCGCCCCTCCCCGCCACTCTTAGATTATAGTCTGACCAGGGACACGTGGAAAATAAATCATATTTTCTCTTACAGAATATTCACAGTCTCACCCATTTGAACAGGAAGTCATTCCACTGTCCAAAGTGCAAGAAAGGGTTCACGCAGTACAGTTCGTTATCTCGACATCGGCTGACGCATAGTGGTGCTAAACCCTATACGTGCCAGGAATGCGACAAGTCCTTCTCCCAGACCAACTCTCTGGCCAGGCACCGAGAGGTAGTGCATCAGGGAAGAGGTTTCAATGCACCAACTGCGAAGTTTCCTACACGCAGCAGTTCTTCTTGAAGAAACACATGAAGACTTGTCACAAGAAATGATACGGCGACATGGATAAACATACCAGCCCAGGGGCGTAGCCAGGATTTACGAAGAGGGGGGGGGGGGGGGGGGGGGGTCACATCTGTAACAAGTGTATGGTGCCCCTTTCCAGCTTTCCTGGATTTTTTCTTAATGTTTACTGTACTTTTTCTTCTAAAAAGGACCCCCCCCCCCCACGCCCCAGCAGCAGCCCGCTCACGGCCCTCGGTGAATTTTGAAACCATCTCAGAGATGTTCTAGTATGTAGCCCCCTCCCCCACTTTTATGATTCTTTCTTAGTTAACCCCACTTGAAAGTGATTCAGAGGCGGATTTAGGAGTTGTAAGAGGGGTGACTAATTGCTGGTTTTGTCAGACTTTTCGCCCCTTTCATTTCACATTGGACCGAGTTTTCCGCGATAAAAAAAACGCCCAGTTATAACCGCCTGCAAGCAGGCTGGAGTTAGAGCTGGTTGGGCATCCTCGAAGGTTTCCTCGTAAAATGTTCTCATTTCCTATCGAAGCAAGGAAAATTCGCTTTATATTTTTTTCGTTCCTCAGAGATGCCTGTAACCACTGATGTGACAGCTTTGTTGACCGTCTTTCTATGGGATTGCCACTCACAAATGTTCGTAATGTTTCATTTTATCACGTACTTTTATGAATAGATTTTAAAATTGATTGAGAACGTTTTTAAAATGATAATTGCCAAGTGGTTTAGCATATTTTCAAATTCAAATGTATTCAAATATATTATTATAATAGAGAATTGAATTCAATGGGAAACCACTTCTACCACAGGAGCATATATAGTTTTTTTAACGAGATGAATATGTTTTTTGTATTTTTTATGCTTCTATATATTTGTAGCTATTTTTATTAATAATTAACAACTAATTCCATTTGCAAGTTTTGTTTTTGTCTTTATTTGTTCAACATTTACCGACAATACACAATGCAGGCAGATGACGCCTTTTAAAAGGTGCGACTACACAATGCATAGCGACGTTTTGACATACGACGCTCTTCCGTATGGTGCATGTTCCTTGTACACAGGGAAAGCGGTAAAAATCAGGGTCGGATTTAATGGGGGCCGAGCCCCCCCCCCCCCTTTCTCGGGAGATTTTCCCATGCATTTACTGTATTTGCTGGAGGACATTTGAAAATTTTCGTTCCATGTGTTCACTACCCCCCCCCCCCCCCCCCCCCCCCCCCCCCCAGAGTGTGCCCATAGCCATTGACTTGTCTTTGGCTTTGCTGTTTCGCCAGTCAAATCTTATGAGCCAATCAGATTCTTGCCCTGCTTCGTCTAGCACAGTCGCCTTTCTGTCGCGACGGTGTCTTGTTTTAGTTCAGAGGGAAGCCATTTGACTGCACTAGGCGAAACAGGGCAAGAGTTTCCTTGCCTCAGATAGTTTGATTGGCAGAACAGCAAAGTCAAAAATCCAAAAAAGTGGCTTGCTGTTTTTGAAAACGTGTGTCGCGATGCAACAGCTTTAGCTGTAAGTCATTGAAAACGTAACTTCGGGAAAGGTTGAATATTGAACAGCTCAATATTCGTGAAAAAATCCCTAAAAATCAAGGTTCTCGTCGTGTAAAATGATTCAAATCTTCGCAAGCTATCTTCACAAGCTATCTCGCTATCTTTTAGTCATCGCTAAAGACTGCTTGAAGGCCCTTCTTTGGCGAACGTGTGTTAATCGAGCCTGAAAGTCAAAATGCACGAGAGAAACAGCGCCACGGAGGAGCGCGCAAACAAAGTAGGACTAGGACTTTCCCTCGATTTGCGGACGTTCGACAAAGAAAGGACTGCAAGCAGTCTACCATAGGCCGTTATCACGCAATATTGATTAATAATATGTAATAGTTATCAGAAAATGAAATCCAGTATTCAATTCTACACATCCGTATTAGTAAACCTGCAAAGTTTGGTGAGATTGCTTGAAAACTGGCTGAGATATGAATTTTCAAAACTTCGTATTCTGGCTTATTTTTTACAAAGAAATGTATGGGAAATACATCGGAACGAGGGCCTCGACTTGACGTATTTACCCATACATTTCTTGGCAAAAAGTAGCCAGAATACGAAGTTTGAAAATTCATATCTCAGCCAGTTTTCAAGTATTTATTTTGAAACTTTGCAGTTGTACTAATACGAATGCGTAGAATTGAAAACTGGAATTCATTTTCTGATAACTATCAAATATTATTAATCAATCTTGCGTGATAACGTACTATTGCTGTCAACTGTTTTGAAAATTGCTGAGTATCAACAGAGCATCGCTATAGTAACGGGCTCTTGGCGAGAGACGCCAATATTTTGACGTGCCACTTTTCCAATTAGATTCTAATATAGTATAATATATATTATAAAATATTTCAGATTCTCATAAAATACGTTCTAACATGTTTTACATTAAATACGGTTCATACCTCTGCAAGGTTTTCTCTATCTACAGAAATAACTTAGTCTTAGGTATTATATAGTCGATTTGGAGAGTACATGTTATATAACAAACCAAAATAACACCACGATTCGCCGTGGCTTTGGAAATGTTATTTAAGATGGATTAGGCGTCTGCTACCAGGGACATTCATGGTAGTTGGGGCTATGGTAAACGTCGAATTAGAGTTGCGTCGAATACGTTTAAGTTTTGATTAGCTGAAAGTCTAAGTTAGTTGACGCGACATCAAATCGACGTTTTTTGTCCCTAAAGGTCCTGTTACGCGAGACAATTTGTTGCGCGACATAGTCCAAATATGCAATGGTTTCCGAAATGAGCCAATCACGGCGCTTCTTGTTATTGATGGGCGCGTTGCACGTTGCGAGAATGTTTCTATTCGCTATCGTTGCGTTGTGAATTGCATGAAAAATTGCCTCGTGTAAAGGCCGGTTTACACTTGCGATTTTGTTGCATTTGTCGTGGCGATTTTTCTCGCGCGAGTTGCAATTCCAACTCTCTTGTGTAAACGAAATTCAAATCCGGTGCAATTTCTGTGATCTCTTTTCTTCAAATCGCATCAAGATGCAAAGAGTCTCAAACATGTTTGAAATCCCCGCGACATCACGCGACAAAAATCGCGGAAGATCGCGCCGAGTTGCACCATGCTTACATTAGTGATTTAGAGTTGACGCGAACGTGCGAGAGAAATCACCGCGACTCGCGCGACAAAAAATGCAACTGGAAACGGGCCTTAGTTTCGAGTTGGTGCGGCAGCTAAGGATATCTCCCCACTAGCGGGCGGTAAAGGTGGAGTGAGAGGAAGCATGTATCCAGACGAGACCACTTTGCCAATTGTCTCCACTTGGAACCCGATCTCATGCAAATGATGATGGTCCAGGATCATTCGACCATCGAACACAAACGCAGGCTTTAGCATGCTGTTATAATACGCCGATAGTCGTACGACTGCAAAATAGAACAAGTCATTATAAGGTGAGTAAGCATTTTTTCTCGCTATACAACATGTACTTGATTACGATTTCATCTAGCTAAGCATACCTACATACACGTTTTATTTAGACACGGTAAGAATCTTCTGTAAATACATGTATTAAAAAAACAATTACTGATTCGTTAATTTTCCTTCTGAATTGCCCAAGAGCAGAGGAGGAACGGATATCTCGAGGGAGGGAGTTCCAAAAAAAGACCTATCATTGCTTATTGCTCTTTTCAAGAGTGATGGAACGAGGTTTGGGCAGATTAAGTTTAGCTTCGGTATCTTTCCATATCTCTTCGATATCTCTTAGAGTGTGGTTCGATTTGTGAAAAGGTCTCGTAAATATTGTGGTGCAAATTCGAACCCCTTGAACCCATTTCCTACGGGCCTGTAGCGCGGGATCTAGGAAATTCTATGCAAATCAAGACCGCCTTTTCCGACCACCTCTACGGTTATGATTTTCTTTGTTGAAGTTTGATGAATTATTAATGAGTTTGAGAATTTGCGTTAACTTCCAATTAGCTCATTGGTCGCTTATTTATGTGAACAATCGAATTTTGAACTAATCGCACGGGTCAACTATGTATAAGTGAAACCAATCACCCGTTCAGTGATTGATAGTGCTAGTTTGACTGACAGGGAACCAAGCAACTTGTAAACTCTCCCAATTGTCCATTGTCAAATCAACCTTTATTAGGTTACATACTGCTTCCATGCTGGTGTCCTTGGTGTACCCGAAGGTGGACAAATTCTTATGGTCACTCGGTCCATCATACACTACTCACCTTAAACTCGTCCCATTCTGTGCAGACTACGCATGCGTGCGCATCTTGGACCGCTTTGTAAGGGTCATTCTCAATCGTCACAAGCTTCTCAACTGACATGGGAAAATAAATGGAAAATAGATTTAGCTCGGAAGAGGAGATAAACGAGAACTAAAAACTATGTACTTTGAGTTTTCGGCATTCGAACTGAAGGTAAGCCGAACAAAAGGCTGAGAAGCCTGCAAAGCTCGCATCGAATAATTCCAGGGTGCAAGTTACTTGACAAAAAAAGGTTTACATTGCATTTCATAAAGCTACAACAACGTAATATCTTAATATTAAAACTGCACAAAAGATACCTTTATCAGGGTCACCGGTTATGGCAGGATGCTCTAGTTCTCTATAACAATAACAACAAAGAAAGTAAGACCAACTTTGATGAAAGGGTCAGGGTTGCGTGCTTTTCAAATCACACGGTGCCAATACTTACAGTTTGATTTGAGCTTTTTCCACTTTAGGATCGTAAATGGTGAGCCTCGCCCCCTCGTCCAGCAGATACTTGCATACATAGATACTAGCAGACTCCCTACAGATTTACAACACCGTGTTACTATAGGTATTTAATGTGTTTAGAAATATTGTTCACGCCAAGTATTTTTTGAAGCAATGTGTGTAGGACGCAGTGTACTTTCAAATGCAAACTCATGGATAACGGCAGTCACCAAGCCCCATCTTGCTACCGAATCGAATGCTAAAACGACGACTTAGAGCTCGTTCACACGAGACCGGTACAAAACCGGACCGGTACAATTCTGGTACGGTACCGTCGCGCGTTCACACGGGACCTGCGGTACCGGACCGATTTTGGCACGGATAGGCCGTGTGAACACTGTTGCAATGTACGTGCCAGAACTGTACCGGTACCGTATGAACAGGCGGTACCGTACCAGAATTGTACCGGTCCGGTTTTGTACCGGTCTAGTGTGAACGGGGACTTAGAGCTCTTGTTGTAGTAACCAGTGTAGCAAGCGGTCCCGTGTGTTTTACTCAGCGCCACAACGTTTGCGCGATTTGGTTTTCAAAAAGTTCTGGATCAGGATCATTAAGTGCAATATGCCCTGTGCAGTTCGTCTGTCAGATGGATGTACCGGAGAGCAAAGAACATTTGAAACATAGCTGATCTGTTATCTTTTTACCTGCTGGTAAAAAAAAACTTGGTCAAATCAATTCGAATATGCCAGACTCATATCGAACTTCTTCGCGATCTCATAAACACGACAACTAAAACGTTTGTTTGCTCTCTATTCATGCTCTATTGGTATACCCAGGGTTCGAACGCTTTCTGAATGACAAAAATCCAGGATTTTCCAGGTCTTTATTTATTTTTCCAGGAATTTTCAAGGAGACTTATGGGGTAGAAATGTCCCCCCCACACACACCCCAAAAATAAATACACTTTAAAAGGAAGCTGCTTTACTATATTGGACCGTTATAGAAAAATGTACATTTTTCTATTCACTCTTGTTGCAGTATGATAACAGTGCTAATGGCATAATTTGCAGGCCAAAATCAGATTCCCGAAACTGACTCATTGAACCACATTTGAGTTGCAACATTTTTCCAGGAGTTTTCCAGGATTTTCCTTAACATTCCAGGACTTTCAAGTTCTTTCCAGGAAGGGAAAGAAAATATACCCTTGGGCACTCAATAGGTCTATCCATAGGCTTGTAGCAAGCATGCACATGACTGTTCAGCCGCACAGAGCCTGTTACCTTGTGTCTCCTGTGTTCTTCTTAAAGGCGAATCCCATGATGGCGATCTTCTTGTCAGATACAGTGTTAAACAGACAGTTGATGATACGGTTGGTGAAGCGACGCCGCTGATAGTCATTCATGGAAATGACCTGGTACCAATAGGATGCGACCTCGGGCAGATTGAGGGCTTCACAGAGGTACACAAGATTTAGGACGTCCTTTTGGAAACAGCTACCGCCAAAACCTAAAAGGCAAGAGAGGAGGTCCAGGTGAGTTTAGTTAACCAGGAATGTTTGAAAAGGTAAGCAGATTTTTTCTTTGGAATATTTACGACATTTTTTAGGATACACGTGGTACGCACGTGCGTACTGGTGTACAGGTACCGACGTGGCTGAACAGGTAATAATTTACACCAATACCAACTGGGTCAATGACATGATGAAACAAAACCCCAGTAAGCTTTTGTTATCGTCTACATTCGAATGGGAAGAGACATCTTCAAACTAAACCTAACACTTGGTTTCCGAATTCCATCGAAAAATTGCACTTTATTCCCTCATCCGATGGAAATTGATGCTTTCTTCGGCCACGGTATAGTTACTAGGCTGACAAAATGGCGGCTGATTGAGGCTCTCTAACACCTGTCCTGTGTTCTCCTAAAATCTCCTTGGCACTCTCTTCATTAACAGGGATGTACCCAGCCTGTTGGCACGGGCCTGCAAGTTATTTCGGTGACGTTAAAATTCGACATAAAGAAACCTCTGCTAGCAGGGTATACGACGTATGCTGTGGTGGGGAAGGGGGGACTTATGTAGGCCAGGTGGCGGAGGCGCTCTTTTATTGGAGCTATACTAGAGTGCGCCGGGGTGTAATTTTCGTTCCGTTCAACCTTAAACAAAAGGGTTTTGACAGTTCGTCTGGAACAGGGTCGTAACATTGTCGAATTGTTGGGCATGGTAAAGGCTCAGATTTGCAGAGACTCAGGTTTACACTTTTCAAAACGTTTGGAATAGCCCTCTACTGGGGCCATCACCTTGCCCAGGGAATCTCTTTTTTCAAAGTTCAACAGCTACTGAAGTAACTCTTACCGACTGAGGCCTGTAAGAACTGGTTCCCTATCCTGGAGTCCATGCCAATGGCATGCGCCACCTCGGAGACATCAGCACCTGTTGCTTCACAAATCGCACTCATGGAATTGATGCTGGAGATGCGTTGGGCTAGGAATGCATTAGCAGCCTGGAATGCAAGTGGCAGATTCAGAAGACAATCTACGTTGTATTTTTATCTACAGAGCACGGAGAACAACTCCCTTCACAAACATGTCCATCCTCGTATCCAAGAGTTCTGGTAACTGCACTTTTAGGGGCCTTTTCTGATTGACTGAATTTGAACATTGCAGCATGCGCAGAAAGTTCATTTTCTCAACGGCTCTGTATACAATCTCGCACAGGCGTTAGTGGCTGTTATCAGAGTCTCCCCCGTGAGGCGACGAATTGGGAGCTAAGGGGGTGATAAGAAAGCAAGTCCTGTTTTGATAAGAGGATGTCCACGAATACGTGAGTCAAAGTGGAGGATTTACTAGTCACTGATCGCCAAAAAAACGATGACGCAGAAACCATGTTATTATTATGTTAAGACGTAATCCATTTGAAAATCGAGTAACGATTGGAAAAAATTCTTGGAACAAAATTATTTACATCATATTGTAGACTTCTGTCTTACTGCTTTTGATATCTGATCTAAAAAGATCATTTCTTACAACATCGAACATCGAAAATGAATCCTGAAAGTTTTCCAAACCCATACAATTTGTATAGGTTGACAGCACTATGAAATGAACATCAACAGCCAACACCATATCTTCACAACTTTGAACAATTATTTCTCAGGTTTCCCTGGGAATTTCTTATCGGTGTTATCGACAATTCTTTATTTAATCAATATCTTTCATAAAATGCTAGAAACAAGGAAATTGGTTTTGTAATACTCTATCTAAAAATTGTTGTCACTTTGTGTGAAGATTACTCGATTTCTCAGCGGATTTCCTCTTAATACCTATTTAGAGCGGATTTCACTTGTCATGTAGTTGCGATGCTTGGCGTTTTCATTGGCTACTCATTTTTCTCAGCCAATCAAATTCTTAGTAATTGGTTGGCTTGTTATTGGCTAAGAAGAAAGCCATTTGGGAGCAAGTTGTGATTTCTCTCGATTCTTATTGGCTAGCGATTGCTCAATTGCAATTGTTTTCATGATGGTCACGTGAAATGCGCTCTATTATCTATTGCATAATGCTGAACCCCGTCGCATTTCAACTTTGCTTCAATGAGGAGGGTCTGCTTCAACCAGGGCGTACAGGGCGGTATGCCGCACGGATCACGAGTGCAAAAAATGAAAAATCACGAGTCACGGCTATCGAAAGTAAGCTCTCAAGGATCACGAAAATGGATGCTGGGAGATCACGCTCTGCTCACTGTTGTTGCTTGCCATGGCACGATTTAACGCTATAAGGGACCGGTCATTATTTATCGCCTGAGGGGTCTGAGGATGTTGGTTTACGTGATCCCCCTCGCCGATTTGTAGTGGAAGACGTTCTACAGAAAGAGAGGATCGCATTCTTCTTTTGTTGCGCGCGAAGCGCGCCCTGATTTTAATAAACGCATTTCATCAAGCCTCAGAGAAAAGGTTGACGAACATTTCACTTTTTGCTTAAAGTAAACAAAGCCTGTAAATTCTTCAAGCGCGCCGCATATGACGAAATTAATATTCTTCATGTGCGTAAAGCGCGGCCCGAATGATTAATTTCTATGCTTTTAACATCGAACTTATGCTGACTTTTAATTTGGGGGCTTTTTGGGGGGAGTTATTGGCTTCGTTGCGCGCGTTCTCAAAAACTGTATTAGATGTTTCAGGGGCAACTGATGTCCAATGCACATGATATCGAAGTTGCTTGAAAATTTCTTGTGGTCCCTCCTTTCAGGGCATCGGCAGGTTTCGAGAAGTCCCCCCTTTCACTCACCCAACAATGAAGTGATCCCCCCACCCCCCAAAAAAAATCCTCAGTCCCCCTAGGCGATGAATAATGACAGGTGCCAAAGTATCTGAACGATCCTCAAAATCAAATGCGCGTGACTTTGACAAACAATGTGATCATTGATATTTTTGACACGGGAAATTCGCTGTATGCATAATCTCAGCGGGGGCAAAAAAAATCACGATTTTATCAGCTAAAAATCACGATTCTCGAGCGTTTCAAAACGACTTTCACGGGTCACGCCCCGATTCTTGGACAGGAATCACGAAAATAAGATTGGCCCAATTGGCCATGATGCCTGCAATGATGATGAATTTGAAAAGGATCTTTTTCATGTGAGTACATGTATGGTGTAACAATGTATTATGTTTTTCTTCGTACCAGTTTTGAGAGCTCTGATGACCACGTATTTGTCTTGATGATCTTTGTCCGTGGAATCCAGTGCTGATACACGCAAGCCAAGGCATCAATGGCCAGCAGGCCTTGTTTTGTCTGCTCTCCACCTTAGTGGAACAATAATGTACAAAATACGAATTCAGCATCATGATTGTCATGCCATATTCAAATGGAGATGCAGAATCATCATGTTTGGCTTACACTGACCGTTACATCACAGGTAATCACGGCAAGATGGCAGGATTCAGAATTGGAGGGGGAAGTCTTAATACAAGTGTTTTTACTTGACATTTTAAATCAGATCCCAGCCTTTGTTCAATGATTCTTTATACTACTATTGTGATAATCATTTTCATGGACATTTTTTATTTCAATAGCAATAAATTACCAATGTAGATATGATTTTACCAATGTAGATATGATTTTCATAATTGTGGAACAGGCACATAGCATGGGAGAAAAAGCGTTTGCAAACCAATGTCGATTCCATCAATACCAATCCCACATGCAGAAAGCTCTTGGCTTTTCCCAACTTCAGATTCCCGTTGCGTAAAAACAGTCATGTGAAAGTGATACCACAATACACCTGTGACAAATGGGTGTAGCAGAAAGGGTTGGGTTTTACCTATTAGCACTCTGTCAGGCTCAAGAAGGTCCTTGATGGCTGTTCCCTCTGCCAAAAATTCTGGATTTGATAAAACCTAGAAAATAACAAATGATGACGTTTGTACATTTATTGCAGGTTTGAATGATGAAAGAGGCTTTCTAAACCATGCCCCTTTTATTTGTAACTTCAGGCAATGACTCATACCCCCACCATAGGTTCCACAGCCAAGGTTGGGGTAAGGTTATTTTACACAATTCAAGCCAGTGAGCCTTAAACCAACCCAGGAAAACTTGCAAGCCAGTTATGGTCTTATGTGGATCTACCATAGTAGACACCTACCAAATTTAGCATGTGTACCATATGTTGAAGGCGCTCTCAACAAAACCTTAACCTAACGTGGTGTACATTATAACTTATAACATGGTGTATATTATAATTATAACTGGTGTATATTTAACTGTGTCAGAAGAAAGGAACATACCTGGAACTTTTTGTCAGCATTTGCACTGAGAATTCTGGTTATGCTGTTCAAGAACAATAAAACATAGTTGAGTTTTTAAAGCATGCATACATTTTGTTGATATCCAGTAAAAGTATATGAATGATTGTGTAATTTTTGCTAGAGAGTTCTATTCAAGAAAAGATTCATACCCCTACAATGGAGGAACATGCAATTTACCCCAAACCCTGGAATTTATTCAGTATCCCACTATCAAATTTTCATTTCCTTCTATTCATTTTCATAAATGGCCAGGGGTATGATGGATCTTTTCTGGATTTATGCAATAATGAGTAAGTGAGGTCATAGCCAGTCAACTGCCAGACATTAAACACTCCAGTGGCAACCAGTGGTGCTTAATCAGCTTGTGTGATGGAACAGGGAAACCCAATAATATCCAAAAAGCTGAATTGATGTTTTGAAAATGGGCACTTGAAAAACAATTAACTTGACTGAAATTTATCCATCATCCAAGAAAAACAAGAGTTTACCAACCTCTCAGCAGCTCTCACAGGCACTGTGCTCTTCTCAACTATAATTTTTCCACCATCAGCTAGTTCTGCTATATGTCTTGCTGCGGCTTCAATGTATTTGAGGTCAGGAGCCCTGCCCTATCAAGTAGAATGTGAGCCAATGTCAGGCAAATAAGGCCAAAGCAAATCAAAGCAAAACTGCTGTCAACTCCATGCTAAGGATCCAGCATAGCCTTGTCCCCAAAGGTTACCTCTTGCTCTCAGCTAATCTGGCTAATCAAGGTGTTTGCAAATCATATATACCATATTATTAGAGCGGATTTCAGATGACCGTCAAGTTTTAATTGCATTTGCGATTGGTTTGCTTTCTCATTGGCTGCTTATTTCTATCAACCAATCAAATTGCGAGCTAATTACAAGCAAGGAATTAGTAGCCAATTGGATTGGCTCCTGATTTGGCTGGGCTGGAAACCATTCAGCAGTAAGTTGTAATTACTCTTGTTTCTGATTGGCTGTGATTGCACAATTGCATTTACTTTCACAACGGTCATCTGAAATCTGCTCTAATTGAAATGTTATTGATCTATTCCAGAAAAAAACACTGACAGACAAGATTGCCTTTGATGTCCAATACGATCACTGGAAATGTAGAAGGGTGGCATTTCTCAGCCCCCTTCAGCAGGAGGCTACAGTAAAAATTATATGGGCAGATATTTTCTGGAATTACACACCATATTAAAAACGTTTGAGATGAAGTCTCAAAAGTGGTATTAAATTCAAGACTTAGAAAAGGTTCACGGAGGCTTTCCACCACTATCAATTTTAACACGTGCTCATTGGTTGAGACGTATCACATGGTACATTTTCACAGAACAAATATCGGACGATATTGTCTGTCGGAAGTGATATCCATCCTGAGAGAATGTTTTAAGCAAAACTGGATATTTTTGTTAAAAAAATAATGGGAAAAAAGCAACCAAGGTTTTTGTCTAAAAATGTTGATGAAATACAGAAATTGGAGGCGAAACCGGTAAAAACAAAAAAGTCAACTAAATACCTGTGAGCGTTTATTTAGTAAATATATATTGACCAGGAGAGCAATCAGATTGCAAATTTGTAAATTTGTTCTGTGTAAGGCATAATAAACTGTATTGTATTGTATTCTACATGCATGATTACCATACAGTAGGTTTCTGTTTAAAAAATTTCATATTTTAGTGCCTCTATTCTTGTCAAAATTTAGTCAGCTGTTCGGGCATCAGCACGGCTGTATAACTATCAGATTGTTTCTAGTTTAAACTTATAACACAACACAGCATGGCAGGACAGATTGGGAATAATAGAAATTAGTATATACCATATCAATGAATAGTCATTTTCACGCACTCTGATTGGTTCCTGAAATAGTAGATATCAAACACTATTTACTGTTTTGAGAAAACTCTCAAAATGGTGGCTCGCTTCGTGCGTGATATTGCGTTTTGAACCTTAATTTACCGTATTTTATTCTACTGATTTGGTATATACTAAAACAACTATCCCCCTCAGGGTCGGTGCCTAGCGGCAGATATATATCTCGACGCTTCACGTCTCGGTAATATCCACCACTATTCACCTCCCCTTTGGGGGATAGTTGTTAATTATTTCTGCTTGCATTAAATATTATTATTAAGCAAACAAGCTTTGCTGGGAACCTGACTTTCTAAAACTGGATTTGTATGACTGCCATCTATAAGACAAGAAACAAGATGGCTTTATTAATATTTTTTCTCTCTTGCTATTGATGAAAAAAAGGAAGGGATTAAACAAATGGAAGGCAGCTATAGGGATGAAGCAAGGTAGCAACAAGTCTTGCAGAAAATACAATATTCAATCATCCCATGCATTAGGATCCATCCCATCTTTTTGACTCCTCTGTGGGAAGGTGAGGGACGACCCTGGCTAAGAAATAAGAAATTCTATATCCTCCTCAAATATCCTAAACCTGCCCAGAGCAACAATTTTTTTTTTGTCAGCCTTCACAGAGCAGAAAATATGTTCCTACTGCCCAGGTTCCTACTGTCTAGGTTCCTACTGTCTGGGATTATTAAAAGTATCATCAACACAAATAAAGATCAAAGTATGGTAAACTATTGCAGCTATTAAATGATACATCCTACTGTCCTCCAAGTTTGACATCCATCACACAAAATATTATAAAATAAGTTTTGTGAAGTCACCTTAAATTTTTAATCCTCATTTTATTAGTGCCTAAATTTTTGGAACTGGTCAGTTGGATGCAAATTTTACCAGTACATTATTTGCCAGCACTGTCCCTTGTTTGGGGGGTTTATCGTTCCATGATATTGTGCTATTGTTAGGAATATGAAAATCGAAATGTGAAATATTGAAGCCCAAGCAACCTTGGCTTTCCCTTTACAAAAACTTGGGATTCTTTGAACAAATGGCTTAAATTTCAATGTGAAAGGTCGGCTGTGACTTTATACCATGGTCAATATAATTTTAAAACAGTTCTCACAATGGTCAAATTTTACCTGCTACTGCACTGTAAATTCTAACATTCATTATTTAGAATTGAGAGGCTAAAAGTCATCTCTTCAATTTAATATCTAAAGAAATAATAGCTCCGCTTTATTATCTTATTGAAATAAGTATGCTTCCTTATTTTTGGTTAGTTACTAAATTATAGTGAATTTATAGTTTAAATATTACGGTGTCGAATTTTCCATGGTCTTTTTACCTTTCCAAGTCCATAGGTTTTGTTGGAGTATTTACCTGTGAAATAAAATATCAACTTAGTCTCCATTTATTGTCGTTTCCTAGCGATAATAACATCTAACAGGAATGTTAAGAACTCTGTTTTAAATCCATTTGGTATACACTGTATACTCAATCTAAACAAAACGTAGAGTCATTAAAGTCAAAGATAGTTATTAATTTTACTTACACAAATGAATATAAGATCGGCCTCCTTGATGGCAGAGTCTATGTCAGTAGAGAAAAATAGATTTCTCCCTCTGCACTCTTTGACAACTTCGCTTAGCCCTGGCTGCGAAGCAACAAATAAATTCAATGTCAATGTAATCGCCTAACAATTTCACTTAATGAGAGAGATATTAGATAAACTTACTTCGAAGATTGGTAAATTTGCTGAGTTCCATGAGTCTATTCTTGATTGACTCAAATCGACTACAGTGACTTTGATTTGAGGGCATTTTAGCGCTATTACACTGCAAGAAGGTCCTCCAACATATCCCGCTCCTATGCAACATATATTTTGAATTTTTATCATGGTTTTTAGAAGAAATTATGCACGAATCACTGCATACAGCTGAGAGATCTGTAAACCGGCTTCGAGTGACCGAACGTGTATATACACACGCATGCGTGACCCGGGCAAAGGGTATTGTTTGACACTGGTCGCTGATTGGTTGAAATTCGATGACTCTTGTTCACCCGCGGGACACGGGCTTCTTGCACGTGAGGGCGTGAAAGACCAGATACTCCACTGTTACTGCGGTTTTCGTAATTCTGCGAACTCTCGCTATTGATTTCCAACCGTAAAACCGCCTTCTGGCTTCCGTCAATCAAACTCCCGAGTCTTTTCGTCGTTACTCTTTTGTTCTTTTTGATTGGCCAGCGCCTAAGCAGTGCTAAAATGGTTTCCTGTCGCGACAGCAACGTTACGTGCTGGCCAATCAAAAAGCACAGAGTAACGACGAAAAGACTCGGGAGTTTGATTGACGGAAGCCAGCAGAAGGCGGTTTTACGGTTGGAATCGATAGCGAGAGTTCGCAGAATTATGAAAACCGTAGTAATACACATGGGAAGGAAGTACCTTACGATAGGGGAAAAAAATCACATTCCTCCACACGAAGTGACTGAAAGCGCCCTGTCATGAACAACTATATGTAGACCATAACCTCCTGTTAAAAGTTCCAATCGACTCTTCGGAATTCGTGATCGGGTGTGTTGCGTGATATGAACTCCCAAAAGGGAGCTTGTAACGGTATCATAGCTGAAACATAGTAAAATCAATTCTACGGAAGTTCATATCATTGGTGACGTCACGTGAAAACCAAGAATAGGAACTCGCCTTAGCAACCGACCACCGTGATTGATTTCTCACCATATTTCAGGTATTCCCATTTGGAGCGTTCGATATCAAAGCCCGAAGATCCTGCGAGATTGCAAAAACTACACAAAATCTCAATGTCTTCACGGTAGCTACACCGGACAAAATTGTTGAGAATTTTATGTGTACAATCGTTAGATCGCCATACTAAAAAGTGTTGTGTTTCCATATAAACCGCTATACCCTTCTCGTTAAAACCCCTCCCCTACAACTCAATGTTGTTTTGCCTCAAACGCGCTAGTGGTTGGGCTTCAACATTGAATGCATTGAATAAGGGGAGGGGGAATTAAAGCCAAGAAGACATCGCTTACGCAGTTGAAATGGAGAAAAGCATTTTCGGAGGAAAATTCTCAACTACTTTTGTCGCTGATTGTAGCTAGTACGCTATATAGTACGTAGGCCAATTGAAAGAGGGCCTGGGGGGGTATCCGGTAACTTCGCCACCTAACGACTTCGCCACAACCAATTTCGCCAACACATCTGGTGAGATCGCCACCGGTGGCTAAGTCAACATCCACTGGTGGCGAAGTCTACCTTCCGTTACTGAATCTAAATGTACTGTCTTTCTGAATGCTTAGTCTTCTAAGGCTTCGTAGTTGTTATGATGCGATCTTAACTGTACGTAAGAAAACAGCGAAAGTTTACGGAGTTGATCTAACTTGGTAGTTGTTTATAAGATAAGTAAAAGCTCATGAAACCCTGCTTAGTTAAGAAAACAGCGAAAGTTTAGTTGATCGATTGCCATGAAACTTATATCAAGTAAAAGCTCATGAAACCCTGCTTAGTTATTTCGTAGTTGTTATGATGCGATCTCAACTTTACGTAAGAAAACAGCGAAAGTTTAGTTGATCTAACTTGGCGTCCCTTTGTGCCGAAGCCGAAATGCATGAAGCCGCTCGGCTTCGAAGTTTAATTCGGTCTTATAAGATCATTCCTTGCTCTTTTTCCATCAAACTTATATCAAGTAAAAGCTCATGAAACCTGCTTAGTTATTTCGTAGTTGTTATGATGCGATCTCAACTTTACGTAAGAAAACAGCGAAAGTTTAGTTGATCTAACTTGGCGTCCCTTTGTGCCGAAGCCGAAATGCATGAAGCCGCTCGGCTTCGAAGTTTAATTCGGTCTTATAAGATCATTCCTTGCTCTTTTTCCATCAAACTTATATCAAGTAAAAGCTCATGAAACCCTGTTTAGTTATTTCGTAGTTGTTATGATGCGATCTCAACTTTACGTAAGAAAACAGCGAAAGTTTAGTTGATCTAACTTGGCGTCCCTTTGTGCCGAAGCCGAAATGCATGAAGCCGCTCGGCTTCGAAGTTTAATTCGGTCTTATAAGATCATTCCTTGCTCTTTTTCCATCAAACTTATATCAAGTAAAAGCTCATGAAACCCTGCTTAGTTATTTCGTAGTTGTTATGATGCGATCTCAACTTTACGTAAGAAAACAGCGAAAGTTTAGTTGATCTAACTTGGCGTCCCTTTGTGCCGAAGCCGAAATGCATGAAGCCGCTCGGCTTCGAAGTTTAATTCGGTCTTATAAGATCATTCCTTGCTCTTTTTCCATCAAACTTATATCAAGTAAAAGCTCATGAAACCCTGTTTAGTTATTTCGTAGTTGTTATGATGCGATCTCAACTTTACGTAAGGAAACAGCGAAAGTTTAGTTGGTCTAACTTGGCGTCCCTTTGTGCCGAAGCCGAAATGCACGATGCCGCTCGGCTTCGAAGTTTAATTCGGTCTTATAAGATCATTCCTTGCTCTTTTTCCATGAAACTTATATCAAGTTACCGTTGCGGCCTTCCTTTCTACATGCTGGTTCAGCTAATACACAGAGAAGCCAAGCTTGTTTCCATTCAGATGCGGCTGGTCAACGATGGTAAACTAACTCGATCGGATGCAGGGGAGGAAATACAGAAACTTGCAGACCAGGATACATGAGCATGACTACAAAACATGACTCCAAAACGGTTCCTTTAGGAACCACCCAAATGAAATAAAGTCATGACCAAATGCTTCTGACATACAACATGCACAAAAACATTACATGGTCATCTAAGTTATTCGAAGAATCATCCGTCATTCGAATAACTAAAGTTAGACAATTATACTTAGGTCAAAGACTGAAAAAAAAACATGAAAAATATAGTTCCAATTGCACTTCAAATAGAAGTTGATTTCGCCACCGGTGTTGACTTCCGATGTTGACATCGCCACCGGTGGCGATCTCACCAGCTGTGATGGCGAAATTGGTGATGGCGAAATCACTTGATGGCGAAGTCACTGGCATTCCCTGGGGGAGGTAAACCGTCGTATTTTTTAGGGGTTCTTTGAAGTAAAATGGTACGCTGAATATATTTTTAAGAATATATTTTTAGGGTGGAAATTCGGGGCTTCAATCCGGCCCGCAGCCTTCTCAGTCATAACACAGGCAGACCAGACTAAATATCAGTGGATTGAGTATATTTGTGGTTGTAAATATCGTAAATAAAAGTCTCTTCATATATGTCTCTTGTTTACTGTATTTGGTGGGGGTGATGAAATTACTTGAAATCCGATGAAACTCTCATAATTCTCGATATGACTTACTTGCGTTGCCATTTGGGTGGGTTTTAGGGCCATTCCAGCGGGTTTTCCCTTATTTTCCTTTTCACCTCGATCCCCTGGAATGGCCCTAAAAACCCACCCAAATGGCAACGCAACCCCGAGAATTATGAGAGTTTCATCGGATTTCAAGTAATTTCATCACCCCCACCAAATACAGTAACAAGAGACATATATGAAGAGACTTTTATTTACGATATTTACAACAAATATACTCAATCCACTGATATTTAGTCTGGTCTGCCTGTGGTCAAAATAGCCCCGTCCGAAACCCATCGCGGCTTGTCGGTTAGTGACGTCACGGGTTAAATGTCAGTGAACTTGCATATGCTTGCTTGACACGGAGATCGTAAGACGTCTGAGAGTCTGGGGACGAGGCTAACTAAAACAATTAAACTTTTGCATGATGTCCTTTTGAATGAGAAATTTTAATTCGAAAGCCCTAAAGCCATTGGGTGGTTCGTGTTGTTGATTCAGGGGAAGCCCCGGCCGGAAACGCCATGGCTAATGAGTGACGTAATATTTCTTAGAAAAAGCGGACGACGATTCGCCACCATATAAAGCAGAGGCTTCTGGTGATTCATGAGACAGTCCAAGGGATAGATAGAATAACCTCTTTTTTCATCGCAACGCCATAAAAATGGGTACAGCCCACGCTCGACCTACACAAGATCGGTGCGCTGTAAATATTTGTCCCGTGAAGTCTGACAGTCCTGATTTTAATATCAAAACTATTCACATCTCTTGAAAATCCGACTTCTATCGAGGCCCGAATCATATTTATGGTGGAATTGTTGTATATGGTTATGACGGAAAGACTGACTGGTACACGGCCAACTGTACGCACTGCAGAAGTGGATACCTTGTGATTAAAGACACGGATTGCAGACCGACTCCACAGAGTAAGTTCCCAAGTGAACCCGGCTTAGTACACGGCGCCATTTACAGAGAAGCCTTTGGAGAATCGTACATAGAAGGCAAAGTTATAGGAGAAGGTTTTGCGGTGATAAATGGCGAGTTTAAGACGTCTTCCGGTTTCCTTCAACGTCGGAGACCTCTACCATAATAATAGCCGCTGGATGAACTTGACGATGGAGGGATGCATTAGACAAGTGGTCGAATCGTGGAAAGCATCGGGAAGAAATTTTACTGCGTGCCAGAACTATGAAATAAAAACTTTGCTTGACTAAAACAAGCCCTCAGGCTCGAGCCTGAACTGTCTGAACAAGCTATGGAACTTTTGCATACGTCACCCACACGGCCGTGACTCGACATAAAAAAATAACACGACATAAAAATACATAAAAACAAATCTGCTAGGCAAAAGAGAAGTTCTATTGCTGTAACGTATTCTTGTCATTCTCAGTTAGATAAAATAAAGCAAACAAGTATATAACCAAACCGGTTTCACTGATCAGATGACAGATATGACAGATACCAATCTACCTTCAATTTTATTGCAAGTCAAGCTTACTGATCAGTCTAGTCTAAAGCCTTGAAAATCGGGGCATGTTGTAAAACATGGACTGGTAAAACATGGACTGGACTGAGAAAACATGGACTGAGAAAACATGGACTGAGAAAACATGGACTGGGAAAACATGGACTGAGAAAACATGGACTGAGAAAACATGGCTGAGAAAACATGGACTGGGAAAACATGGACTGAGAAAACATGGACTGAGAAAGCATGGACTGAGAAAACATGGACTGAGAAAACATGGACTGAGAAAACTGGACTGAGAAACTGGGGAAACTGGCGGGAAAAACCTAGTGTCCTCGTAGAATACCACTTAATGATGCTAGATTCAGAAATATTTGAAAATTTCAAGCCAATCTGTTGCAAGCCAATCTGTGCTTAGGTATACAAGTTCAAGTCGCCACACGTTTCGTTTACGAATTCGTTCGACGCATACACTGGCATAGTGAGCTACAATTGTAGTTCATTCGAGTCTATTAGCTACACACTAATCTTACAGAATCGCCCGTATTTTTTTAACAAAGGTCATAGCAAATTCTTAGCCAAGTAGATACGGTTTACTTTAAATACACGCTGAATTCTGCGCTTGAGATCCCGAACGTGCAAAACAACAACAACACCACACTTCATTCTTTGGGAAAGGAAGTTTATATCCAGCAGAAAACAGACCGAACATACATGCAAGCTACCGGAAAATAAACTTCATCCCACCAGATGTGACGGCTTTTGACCTTGAAACTTAATCGTCGTATCAAGTGTCATCCTCGATCGGTGCCAGCTATCATATGATGTCCATATCAAATTGAGACGGCTGACGGACTTCATAATGCATGAGCGATTGCTGATATTTTAAAACACCAGAGTGCTGGTTTTATGAGCGTGTGCCTGCTTTCTCAACGGGCTTCATGTTTGGAAAATACTCTCCATACTACATCATTTCCTGTTTTATGTTTGTCAACGCTATTTCGATGACTTTGTATTGTTCAGAATTGTTGTAATCACTTTGCGATTGATTTCACTCTTTTGGAACTAACTGTACCCATGTTTTCTCAGTCCATGTTTTCTCAGTCCATGTTTTCCCAGTCCATGTTTTCTCAGTCCATGTTTTCTCAGTCCATGTTTTCTCAGTCCATGTTTTCTCAGTCCATGTTTTCCAAGTCCATGTTTTCTCAGTCCATGTTTTCTCAGTCCATGTTTTCTCAGTCCATGTTTTCTCTGTCCATGTTTTCTCAGTCCATGTTTTCTCAGTCCAGTCCATGTTTTCTCAGTCCATGTTTTCTCAGTCCAGTCCATGTTTTACAACATGCCGAAAATCAGCATGTGTTGTAAAACATAGACTGGACTGAGAAAACATGGACTGAGAAAACATGGACTGAGAAAACATGGACTGAGAAAACATGGACTGAGAAAACATGGACTGAGAATTCTTGGTTTTCACGTGTCACGTGACGAATTTATTTCTCTAAATTAACTTCTAAACACTGGATGCCTAATAGAATTATAAAGAATATACAAAATTATGTTTCCTGTGTAAATTTTAGGCCGATTGGTCACTTTCCGAGCGAGATATTAGCAGTGAATGTGCGCCATTTTGTACAGTAATTGTATGGAGCCGCCATGTTGGAGCCCCAGTAGAGGGGCTCCATAATGGCGGCCAATTAATCGGATCACCAAAACGACGCTATTTTCAATCCAAATTAAAATAATAGTATCGGAATGGTAAGGTATGAACTTTTTATAACATACTGACGTGCCAAAAAGGTAAAACGGTGCAAATCGAGTGAAATACGGCAAGTTCAAAATACGTGACTGGTGTTGCGTGACATAAATAGCTTTGGCGATATCTCGAGAACTACTTGGCAGAAGGTGCCAAAATTTCGTGTGACGAATCCTTGAATAGAGTTATATTCATCACAGAAAGGAAGTCTCTGTAGGTCTCTTGGTTTAGAAGTTAACTTTTTGATGACGTCACATGAAAACCGAGAATAGCGAATATTTCGGTGTCTGAGATCTCAAGAAAGTAGAAATCCTTTGTTCTGTACTCGCTTTCTGGTTGGCTAACTTCTTACAAATGGCCCGGTTGACGTAGTCGCACAGTAAAATGGGTATCTAACTTCATCGCTGAATGCCATATAGTCGTCTTCTAATAGAACGAGGCATAATCAAACAAAAGGACGATTCATATTCAAATAAGGCGGCTATTGTGACATTCAGCGATGAAGCATATACCGTAAAATGCTGCCTTTGATGTTTGTATAATTTATCGTCTTGTTAACAAGTACTCTCTCTCTCTCTCTCTCTCTTCTTGGAGGTTTGCCGCCGTGTTAGAGCCCATGACAGATACCAATCACCTTCAATTTTATTGCAAGTCAAGCTTACCCTTAAATGAGACCAAAGCCGTGATTTTAACCCTTAAAAGATACGATGATCTTCCCCGACCAAAAAAATGGGAGTCACCCCACCCCCGGCAAAGGATTGTAAAAGTGAAACTATGGATCGATGGTTTCCATTCGACCAGATTCCCGGAATTCTTTTATAACTGATATTTAGTCTTGCGTACAAAAACAAGACATTAATAATCAAAGTAGTCAGAATCCAACAGCAAGTAGATGTAAAGATCTTGACGGTCCCGGATACGGCTCCGGCAGGGCTCTCGGAAAGCGCTCCGAAAAGCTCCCCAGTTTCGCGCGCAGACTATCATAGAGGCTGGTATAGTTGATTCAGGGAAAGTCCCGGCCGGAAACGTCATGGCTAATAAGTGACGTTATTCCTAAGATGAAAGGCACGCCGTAGGCCAACTCGTGGCTCTTACCTTGAAAAACGTACGAAAGATCGGAAAATACCGCACTTCTAGCTGCGCTTGGTTATTTTGCAGTTTTTTTGACAGGGCGGACATGAGATTACTATTAGTTTCTAAACCTTGCAGTTTATGAATGTTCTACTCAAATTGTCCTTAAGAAAAAATGCTAAATTTTGATGAAATTTGGAGGATACGATCTGATATGTTAAACTTAGAAAGAGGTGAAACTTTGATCAGCGCAAAATTATATATGCTTTACCATCTTTGTGCAGAGTAAGTAGGTTTTTTTCTTACAGTATAGGCTTTAAAATGGCTTAAAACAGCCTTTTAAAACAAGTTTTTGATCCCGCAGCTTGAGGACAGTGGCTAGCGCGCGTCCCGATGGATTGCTAACGTAGGAGTGAGTGAGTGAGTGACATCGAGTCATCACGATAACTATTTGGCTGTTGCTACGCAACAAGCCAAGAGTTAAAAACGATACCTACGGCAGACCCGAGGAGCCCGAAAACCATACCCTATATTGTGGCACATACCCGTATGACTGAAAATTCTCAAATAGAATTTTCCGTATTTCGATCTCCTGTGACAATCAATGTCTAATAGCATTTGAATGGCATTCAGAAAGGAAGCATTCCAATTTGGTACTAGTGCGCGCGACCGAGAAACATTAAACGCGCCGGATATTGATCAATCTTTTTTAATGTTGGAGATGATTGCCAAGATGGAATATAACGACGACATATCCATAAAAATCGAGCTTTTTAAGCGCAAAAAGTTATCAAATAATAATAATTTGTGTGTTGCAATGGACTGGTCAGGGGATTTTTCCATCGGAAATCACCCCTGACGTTTGATTGGTTAATATGCATTGTGACGTCGTTCATCCGCTATCATAGTCGTTGGCCGAGCATTCTTTACAGGAGACATGATAAGATCAGTGTTTCTGGTTGGTTTGCTAGCAGCCTGTGTGCAACATACAACTCAGGCGGGTGAGTAACGGCTTGAAATAATGCGTTATACGCCGCGAAAAACTGCACGAATTTGAGAAAGCTTTCTGTTCAAAGCATTGTACTGAAAAGTGTCAAGAAGCTGTTCCGAATTACGTTTGCGCGCTCTCGAAAAAACGTGCGCGCTTTAGAGCTAAAAGTGATGGGCGAGTCCAGATCGTACGTACAGAAGATCCAATATATGGCTTGCGCAAGTAAACGCCTTTTATAACAGACCAAGTTGTCGATCCAAAAGCCCTCGACAGATGTCAAGTCCTCCTGTTTGGCCACCTTTTTAATGCACTTGATGGTGAAGTCCGTAACAGCATGCCCATTGCTTGGGTTAAAGTGCGCCACGCACAAGCGGACAAACAGGAGGACCTGACATCTGTCGAGGGCTTAGGATCGACAGGTTGGGGACCATGAGCCCTGATGGACTTAACCATAGAGAGTAAATTTAGAGCTAATTTAGACTTGTTCTTAAATAGAACATTGTATCATTGTATTCATTTTCGTTTTCCCCCTTTTTCTTGCGAGCGCGCGAATTCAGAGGTTGCTTGCGCGGCGCGCGCAGGGTGACAATTGTATATACGTGTGATGTATATGTAGCTGATTCTGTAACCGCCCTGATGAAGGACTGAAAGTAAAGAGTCCGAAACGTCGGCACAAATCTTGGTATGTTTTGTCCTTTGTCTCATTCTCGAACCCAGAGCTCCCCGGCTCAGTCGTCATCTCGCAGGGGAGGCTCTGGTGACATCCATTTGAAGGCCTTCGCTGATTGGCTGAAATGGCGCGCACGCGTACATAAAAGTAGTTTAATCTTGCTTTCTAAAAACGAATTTGTCAAAATAACACTGGCATTCGTTTCCTAGTCGTCTTGTCAACCTATGCCTTCGACCTGAATGCTCTAAAAGTAATTGTGAGGCATAAAGCCACTGTTTTCTTATGCGCATGCGTCAGTGGCTGTCACCAGAGCCTCCCCCGCGAGGTGACGAGCCGGGGAGCTCTGGCTTCGAGAATGCCTTTGTCTCTATTTGTGTTCGATTTTATTGGGACATTGCATCCATTTTGGATCCAGATCCACCGCTGTTAGTGTTTTTACAACTATTTTAAGCCAAATCTTTCTTTCCAAAACGTCCTTGCAACGTTTCATAGACGCGAGATGATAAAAAAAAAGTTATGCCGGCAATGCTAAGGTATTAAAACTATAATAATGGAGGTTTGCAATGCTCAAGGCGCAGGCCAGTGTAAGTCGTGGATTTGGTTGATTTTTGCTTTATTATCAAGGTCCAACAGGCAAAGAATTTTATGGAATTAGAAAACGTAACTCCTATACGCTGTACAAGAACATTGTCTGCTCGAGCTTCAGAGGCAAAGACAGCTTTTGCTACATCCGGGGTGTTCGTCACCAAGGCAACCGACCAATGAAGTTTCCACGAGACAAAATCATTATTGATAGCCCCCCACTAAGGAGTGTCTTGAAGCCTGGTACGAAGGTTCTAGCGCCGCTAGGAGTGGACAAACATGGGGCGGCAAGACTGGCGCCAGCTAAGATAGTTAAACAGCAGTTCAATGGAGATTTTCGCGTGAGACCAGGTAAGTCTTGAAAAAGCCGAACAAAGTCAACTGCAGTTCCAATCTTTTTTTTTTTTTCGTCTCTGATAAACCAGAAACATATAACTTAGATGAAAAATGTAACGGCGAACACGGCATGCTGTGGAATATTCGTTGAGAGTTTATGACCATATTTGGTCAATAAATGAACTCTCGCCTGCTCACCAAGCAGGTTTTCTTTTCATAATATTTCATATTTTGCTCAAAAAATTAGAGTAACAGTGGTATAAGTGATAATATACTAACATATGCCATGCCACATCTACGTACCAACAGGACTATGAATTCCTTCATTTTTGCCATGGCTAAATAATGAATGATTAGATGGACTGTTTTTTTTCAGATTTTAGCACATTTTAATGAATATTAGTATTTTCTATAGAAATTGATATTGTATTATATTATATTTATTATAAAATGTATATATATAGTTTTATGTCTCTTTCACAGTTTGTAAATAATTGTGTAATTCAGCCTACGGGCTGCAATAACGATTTTTTAAATAAACTATCTATCTATCTACATTTAACATCAGTTTTGCAACAACATTATTTTCAAAATCTCTTCAATTGTTTATTCTGCGAATGCTGAAGCTTAGTAATAAAGCAATGTATGTTTGTTACACGTTTCATCTCGCTTATATGTTTCTGGATAAACTTCACTGATAACTTTTATAACGGAAGATTTATGGCGCTGATGAGCAATTTCCTCCGTGCGGCATTCCCTGTTTTAACGTTGTGTGTAAATACTTCGATCCCCCATCTCGACCCATCGCTCCGTTGGTGACGGAAGCAACAAAATCGATCTTGTAAGTATCGAAACCAAACCCTAAAAACATTGTAAAATATGTCCTTTTTTGTGTGGGCAATTTTATGTAAATATAAAAAGTTTGGCTCCTGTGTGCTTTTTTCGTTTTTTTTATTTTATTGCACTAACATATCGTTGTTACATACATATATTTTTTTTCCTTTTTACATATGTCATGATGTATTTACATCATGGAGCTTTTGCATATGTATACTCACACGCTCCCCCTCCTAAACACACACACACAACCACACATTCTTATTTCCCGCCCTTTCCCTTTGTAAATACCCCCCACCCACCCATCCCGCTTCACGTATCATACTTTCATTTAACTGTTTGTGGGCAAGACACTAGTACCTGTAGGGTGTTCTAATGGGATACAATTGGTAAAAAAGGTTCCCATTATTCGTAATGAAAAGGAAGTACCACTAGTATCTAATGAACCTCGCTAGCAGTTCGCTCTTAAGACGAGCCAGCCGCTACAACCTAAGAAACAAGGAAAACAAGATGTAGCTAACAAAACCTAGACCAATTTACTTGAAAATTAAGTTACTGTGGAATGAAACTCCCTATTTGGAGGAACAGATTTCCATTCAGCATTAATGAATGAAATAAAGGTAACAGTTTTCATAATGCAGCTAGGCTCACACGGCAATCATGGAAACCAGTTGAAGCTTGTTCTATTATAATAAAATAATTCTCTGTCTTTTAAAGTTTTATTTATAGAGTTTATACTTATGATTTTCCGTGTGTATGAATAAACGTGTGTGTAGATGTATGGCCCATATAATGCCTCCAGTGTTTGACGCGCGGTACAAGAATTCAAGAAACGTCTATGGACACGAACGAAACATCCTTCCTAGTACATGCCTGGCATAGAGGCAAAGTAGCGTAGGTGTCTCACGCGTCCATTGGTAAAATCTCCCCGTTCATGGATCATGATGTTACGATGCATAAAGTCGCCAATCAAATGTAAAACCCATAGAAATAGCGACAAAAATGTGTGCGCATTTCAACCAATACGTTATTCCTACCTGTAGTGTGTGGTATGGATGCCATTCCAGTCGGAATCCACGATAGTTCCGTACACAAAAGAGTTCCAGACAACGCCTTGACTGCCTCAAGTGCATACGCGCCAGTACTTGCCCCTCACAACGCTCGCCTCCACAGCACATATTTATGGTGTCCCTCCGAAGCCGATAGTGATTCCTCGTGGTTGCAAGTTGATCTACAAAAACAGTTCTTCATTTGTAGCGTGGCCATGACTGGGTTTCCTCATGGTCAATATACGAAGTCTTTCAATATGAAAGTGTCAAACGATGGGAAGAATTTCACTTATGTAAAGAAAGAAGGGACAAATATTCCAAGGTAAATTTTAGAATAAACTCGTTCTGCAAAATATTAATAACTGGAAAGTACCAAATTTGCTGCGCTATATTTTAGTTTTCACTAAACATGACCGACTTTTCATCAAGTCTCGCATGTCACACCGCCGTGCATCCACAGTCGTGCGAAAATGAATGAAACGGGAGATCGCAAACCCCTCACCTTCTGTAGTATTTCAACCCGTAGTTAATTTGTATAAAAGATGAAAACGTTCCCCTGTTGGCAAGATCCCGAGTTCCTCTTGATAGTAACCGATATATCCTGAATATCCTGAATAAACAAGTAAATAAGTAAATTTGTAAAGCGCTTTGGATCTGTGAAGAAAGGCGCTATATCGAATCTTTACTATTATTATTATTATTATTAAACGCTTGTGCTTTCTAACAGGTGTTCGTTCAACACAACAAAGAAAATATTGCGCGCCATTTTCTGAACTTAACAGACAGACCATATCGCTACGTCCGGTTTTATCCCGTTACCTACTATACGTTCCCATGTCTTGGAGTTGAGGTATATGGTCACGGAGGTGAGCTTGGTAGAATTAGCAGCACTAAAGGTATCGATCTCAATGCATCAATGGATGTCCGAATGCACCGGCATCACAAGATAGACATAGACATAGATAATCTTTATTGTGACAGTGCAACCCTAGGGCGCATGTGCCGCTATTTACAATAAAGTGTTTAACATGTTTTTGTAAATATATATCACTTGATGCTCGAGTCCATGATACTCTATGCCCCCGGGCTTTCACTAATAAATGGTATTTTTTAGGGGTACGCAAATGAATGAAAGGGTCCCAAACCAAGCAAATCGTTTTCTGGCTTTCTTTATTCATTTATAGATCTAAAACAAGCTTGTTTTGAGATGAGAAACAATAAACAATAAAAAAGGTTTATTGTTGGTATTTTTAGGGGTCATTTTGTTTTATAAGGTATTTTTTAGGGGATGGATTTTTTATGTCCTTGTATTTTTTATGGTATATTTTCCAATGTCCCGACGAGCACCCCTATCACTCTCACTTGGGAGACCCCCCCCCCCCCCCCCTCGGGTTCTATATGCGTGCAGTCCAAAATCTCCGACGATATCATATGTGATAATAGAACTTTTGATTTGGTGTTACGTTGAAATAATGCTTGCGAAGCGCTTGACAAAGGCGACCGCTAATTTGCTTCAGAATGAAGATCATTGCTTGGTATTTAGTGGCATTTGTTCTATTTTTTCTTAGGAGTGCAAGATCCTCGCCTTATTTTTTCCTTTGGACAAGCTCAGAATGCCTGGTAAGGTATTACGCCTTTGTCAACTCCCAATTATATTCTAACCCTGGGTTATGTGGTGCGAGGCTTGCGCACACAGTTTCAATGTAGAAAGGGAAAGAGACAATAAATACATTAGGTCCATTAGCAGCCATGTGATATATATTTTCCTTCAAGGCCCGTCGGTCACCAGGCGGCCTTCTTTGGTAATTAACCCTATTCAGACTGGGCTTTTTTTGACCATCTGTGACTGGGGGGGGGGGGGGGGGGGCTAATTCGGCCCCTCCTCTATATCTCTGGAACCACTGGGGCTATGATCATCAAACTTTCACACAATGACCATGAGCCTTAGACAAATCACCACACCTATTTTTGTCACGTGGGAGCAAAATGTGACGCCATAATGACGTTATTCTCAATGTTTTATCAATTTTTAAGTAATTTTAATTAACTTGGTAGATAATACTCTAAAAGCCAACTAATTAACATCAAGATAATGTAAATGTAATAATTTGTGACATTAACACATAAATTTTATTAAACTTGCGTCATAATGACGACTTTTGAAAATATTGTCCGCCATCTTGGATCCGCCATCTTGGATTTCATTTAATTTCCATTTGACTCTTCAGATAAATACTCAATGAGAAAAAAATGGTCAAAATGTACAAAATACTCATCAAAGAAGTGTTTGACATTCAAAAAGTTGAATTAAAAAGAAATTTGTGAATCCCAGAGCTAGTTTTAGACCATATGTTAAAATGAACAAATCCCCCTACCCCTCCCCCCAAAGATTTTGTGTCAAAAATTAATTAGCCTGTACATAAATTACCAAGGAGTACAAGCTCCGATAGTCATAAATTGGGCAATGTGTCCAACATTAAGCTTGAAATATGAAAATATTTACGTTTTTTCGAGTTTTGCAAAACATGTATGTCAAAAAGTGGTTGCCATGGAACTGGGTCGTTGACACTGACATGTCATTGACACCAAAATGATAAATTTTAGGAAAAGTCACGAAGTTTCACCATCATAGCTGCAGTGGTTTTAGAGTAATCAGGATCTTACTGGAGGGGGGGGGGGGGGCTCGAAAAGCCCCCCCCCCCCCCCCCCCAGTCTGAATAGGGTTAAATGACAAGGTAAATCAAGATGCGATGTAAAATCAGTCATCTAAATTTCTAGAGAAAACTGATCTTTTCAGGCGGAATCACGCAAGGAACATGGGTCCACCTTGTTGATTCAATGGAGGGTTGTTGATTCAATGGAGGGGTCCCTGGTGTTAGTTTGATAATCCATCTCCCTTTCTAAAATTGGTGGAGCGCGCACGCACACATATGACAATTAAACCGAAAGTAGACATTGAAAGAAGTTATTTTTGTGTTTGATGAACGCTGACTCTTTCTTGTTCCGTTGGCCCGAGATGCGCTTCCTAAGAGTCTAATACGTCGCACTTATCATGAGCCGATCCTAATGCAAAATCTCAATAAAACAAAATTTTTTGTATCTCTCGCCTGCTTGTAGCGTAAACTATTTTAAATCAAACCAGGAATGTTGAAACGATTTCAACGCCGTGAGTGTCGAGTATTTCATGGTAACAGTTTGGTACGGCTCATGATAAGAGCGGCGTATGTACCAGGCCTAACTTGTATTACCCATGGCACGCACGAGGTTGACATGGCTTGATATATACATCCATGAAAAGCTAACTCGCACTAAAGCCATGTTTTCAAGTATGGGTTTTGGCTGGACGAACAATGTGAATTCGCTGCCAAAGTCTCAAGGAGAAATCTCTGCTAAAATGACCCCATTTATGCTGGTTGCAACTCATACCCTATTTTTTTATATCGAAATTTCGTGCATCGTCTTTTCCATAGGGTCTGTTTGTAATGTACAAACTAATTGCAGTAAAACCGCAAATGCGGTGTGTGGCAGAGAAAAGGAAAAGGCTGGGGAATACACTTGCAAATGTCCAGTAGGGTTCCGAGGACCGTCAAGCTTCGAACCTGGAGATGGTTCCGCGCGTTGCAAAGGTAAGGATAAGACTCAAAACAAGTGCGTCAATGCGCACTATGCATTTTGTTGCTTTGTTCATGGTCTAAACATCTGCGCAACCATAAATTTTACGGGGACATGATCCCCCTTTTTGCGTGAGTCTTGGTGGGTAGTCACAAAAATGCGTGTTCCCTGATGAGCACCCAAGCCAAGTTACTACAGGGGACATGCGTTACTCCCCGATAGGTCCCCATGACCCCCCTCACCCCACAACCACCACATCGCCACCCCCCACACACAGCTTCTAGTTCTTGCTTATCTGTCTCTTGGAAAATCCGAAGTCTTTAGGACACGAAAGAGTGTGCCGAAAGTCATAAATATAATGAATTCAAATTGTCTTGTATTGGATGAATGATATCATGTGGGGATTGCCGTTGTTTTTCAGATGTGAACGAGTGCTTTGCTACGCCGTCCGTCTGCACAGGCGCCAACATGCTATGCAATAATACCAACGGATCATATCAATGCAAGTGCAAGAAGGGATTCGCGATAGTGGCAGATAGGAAGTCTTGTAAAGGTAAAAGATAAAAAATAAAAAGTAAGCTGCGGTAAAGTTGCTTCAACAAGCGGTGACGAGTGACGAGTAGGGTGTTCGATTTTATCGCAACTCTTTCTGTCTACAAGGAAACCAGTTTTTGTTGGGAAAAATATAAGAATGATGGTTGCAACCTGTCATGTGCGTGCTGTGGTGCTCTAGTTGCTGATGTCTTACACGTAGTAAAAAAAACGAAACTCAGTCACACCACCGAAACTAAACCATTGCAATATGACACGAGTGTGGCACTGGTGGTCACGTTACTGCTCTTACGATGAGTAGTACAGAAAAAGGAAAACGGGCTGTGTCAAAAAGTTGGAAACCACGCCTGGAGAATCAGAGTGTGATCTGAGCATAGGCGCTCGGCAACCCAGACATATCTGAAAGGCTCCCTCAAACATGCGTTGAAGCGCTGACCTTTGAGAAATAATTGCTTCTGTTGGTCAAGTGCTATTGAATTTGTTAACGCAGTCGCATTTCTTGTGCTTGATGTCGCAGATATAGATGAATGTTCTGGTAACTTGACCTGTGATAGTAACGCGAAGTGCTTGAATTCTATCGGCTCGTATGAGTGCAAGTGTAAAGATGGCTTTCGTGGAAATGGTCACGTGGGTAACTGCAGAGGTAAATGTAAATAACCGAGTATAACACACTGACCCTATATCCGTGGGGACAAGAAGTGTTTAGGGGTTGACCATTAGAAGTTGGGGAGGGGGGGGGGGGGGGGCAATTCCCCCCAAAAAGGCCAATCCTTCCAAAATAAAGATCTTGCAGAGATTCACGCTAAGAAAAAAAGTCCTACAAAGACATGGCTTGGGATCTCGTTGAAAAGATGTCTGAAGTACTTATTCCAGCAACTTCTCTATCATTTGCATTTTTCTACTTCACTTCACTTAATACTTAATAAAAATTTCGGCGAGCTTCCCGCGCCCAAAAAATAACGTCTATTACTATTTATAATATAGCTACGATATAACGCGCGCTCTGATTGGTTCAAATCTATGCTCTATTACACCGATAAAGCAATGGTTCTCCTCCGCTATATTATAAAAGCATTAGAGCACAACTTTGTATGACTTTATCGGCTAATAGAGCACTTGTGATGTTGGGAGAGACACGAGAACGTTGTAAAATTACGAGCCGCAGGCGACAGAAACAGTCACAGAAAGTTGTGCTCTAATGCTTAAACATTGTACTCACTATCTTAATTCTGATTGGCTTAAAGCGCGCTTTTCTGTTTTTTTCTGATGCTATATCTATTATCATAATTATTTTCTTTGGGAATCATGACGCACTCTGAGGGTCTCCATAAATAAGCAATCAGCTAGTTGATGCAATGTATCATGGGACTAGCCCTTGAATGTTTTCCCTATTTAATGTAAAAGAAATTGCTTGACAGAAAAAAAGTATTTTTTACTGAATCCATGTATAATAAAACAATGATTCCACTTGGCGAGACATTGTTTTTCTGGAAATCACAAGAAACCTCATCCAATAATTGCTTATTATTATATAACTCGCATTTATTCGATCTTAGAACATGACCAATGCCACTCAGCCAATCAGCAACAGGCATTTGCGTCCCCTATAGAAACGAAAGCGTCAAGCGGCGAGGGCATTGAACAATAGGAAAATTAGGGTTTGTACATAGTCATTAGTATTCATGCTCATAGTCATTAATATTCTCTGGTTGCACCTTGCATTTTCATTGTTCTCCTGAAGAAGAACAAAGAAAACCAAGCAACATAGAGAATACTAATGACTATGGGCATGAATACTAATGACTATGTACAAACCACACCCTGTTCTTCCCTCGCGGCCGCTTGACACAACCAACTCTACAAAATAAGGAAAACATTGACTTCATTGTCTTCTTTTGCAAAATAGCCTTTTATTACAAGTCTCTCTCCAACATCTTTCTATAACAAAATAAACAAATCAAAATTAGTACATTATCAACATTGCAATTTGTTTATAATAACCACGTTTATAAGAATTCGAAGTTTTATTGGGCAAAAAATTAAGAACCTTAAGTTAAGTAAAATCTAGGAGATAGTAACTGCAAAAAACACATGCATATTTTCCCGTAGTAATAAAAATAATCCTCCAGATTTATAGAAAAACTTTCAAGTGTGGGGCAAATGCAATTCTAGGTTGTTTTGACCAGTTATCAAGACGGTGGAATTGGATTGCGATTTGAGCTATTTTCTTGTCAGAGAAGTGGCCAGCAAGCGTGCGAGAGCCCTCTAAGAACATAGCCTTTTGTTCTGTAGTTAAGCATAGCAAATACCTAAAAGTTTCTCCTCGAACATTTTGCATTTTGATGTTCCCTTTGATGTATAACGTACTGTATTTTTAAGGGAAAAAACTTCCACCTTTCGCATCAGTTTATTGCCTGATTCACTCAACTCTTGGCTGTCTCGAGGCATTTGAAGAACATTTGAGTCTCAAATTGCTAAAAGAAACTTCGAATTTTGCCAGCCTCGAACATCAGCGCTCTTGCAATTCTCATAAGAAAGCCCGGGAAGAAACAGATTGTCAATTCAAAAGTATGTTTTATCAATTCCACTGTAATGCGACTTCTGAGTTCAATTTCGGTGTTCGATCCAAAATTTACGAATTCTGATAACGAGACCGAGATTTTATGTACGCTTTCCTGTTTCTACTTTTTCCTTGGGCCATAGGAGTCGAGGAATCCATTACAAAAGCTTGCGATAGAATATTTTCATTTCTTACCTGACTTCGGGAACGAAACCTGTCAGCAATGGCCGTTTCAACTGCTATCGTCTCAAAACAAACACTTGGAAATTAATTAGAACAATGCATGCACTCAAAACAAACCGCTTTGTCGGTAGATCTTTTCATTCACAATGCTTTGATTGACACTACTATTGTAAAAAGCCTCGGATGAAGTATGGCTCTGAACAATGCTCTGTAATGATGTTGATATGTCAATGACAAGCTAGCACAAAACTTTCAAAGACTTTCTTCGTGGCATTGATCATGTTCTAAAAAAGTTAGAGACTGGACGCTCGTGTCCTATGGGAAATAGACCACTAATGAACAAAAATTTTTGTTCATTAGTGTTCTATATCCCATAGAACACTCGCGTCCATTTTCTAACCCTTACAAAGTGCACGCACTGATTGGTTCTATCATGGTAAAGTACAAAATCAATGTATCCCGTGCGTGGGCGACATCACTAGAGCGATTCAGTCGGCGGACTATGCTCAGGGGACCCACTGGTGCGTATATAGAGGGATCACTCATTAGCATACCATGTCATAATTGCCATGTCGCTCTCGTGGCTGTACGTCCTGGTTCCTTATCCTACATCAACCAAGAAATAAAGCCCCGTCTGCCTCGTTTCCTGCTCGTTTCTTTCGGTTTCTACACCCTCCTCCGCCAAGTCAGTACGATGGTCCGATTGTTTACTCAGTCCTGTTGGTTTTGGAAATTTTCGAGACTTTCTTGTTCCGGTCTTCCACCGTCCGCGTGCAACCGTGCTGGCTCTGAGTTCTGTTTCTTCACTTTCTCGTCGTTCCCTCATTCTCGTTCAAGTGTTTCTTCGTAATACAACTCCAGTTGCATTGCCGTAAGTATGTTTCTTATCTGGGCTCCCATTTTCGTTAGTTATCCCAGTCATTCGTTTTATTTCAGTTTTTTTTTTTTTTTTTTTTGTGTGTGTATACATCTATCGCAAGTCTATTGGAATCTTCTACGGTTTCATATATACCTTCCCCAGTTTTGTTGGCATGCTACCATTACCATGTGCTGGTTAGGAAAAGTACGGTACCAGCTTTAGTCTGTCATGAGCATTTGGCCTAGCATTTCTCATGATTTTATTGAGTTCACTTGTGTTGTTCGCATGCTACATACCATGTGCTGGTTAGAAAAAATATAGTACCAGCTTTAGTCTGTCATGAGCATTTGGCCTAGCATTTCTCATGATTTTACTGAGTTCACTTGTGTTGTTCGCATACTACCATGTGCTGGTTAGGAAAATTACGGTACCAGCTTTAGTCTGTCATGAGCATTTGGCCTAGCATTTCTCATGATTTTATTGAGTTCACTTGTGTTGTTTGCATGCTACATTATTGTGCTGGTTAGAAAAAATATAGTACCAGCTTTAGTCTGTCATGAGCATTTGGCCTAGCATTTCTCATGATTTTATTGAGTTCACTTGTGTTGTTCGCATGCTACATACCATGTGCTGGTTAGAAAAAATATAGTACCAGCTTTAGTCTGTCATGAGCATTTGGCCTAGCATTTCTCATGATTTTACTGAGTTCACTTGTGTTGTTCGCATGCTACCAATGTGCTGGTTAGGAAAATTACGGTACCAGCTTTAGTCTGTCATGAGCATTTGGCCTAGCATTTCTCATGATTTTATTGAGTTCACTTGTGTTGTTTGCATGCTACATTATTGTGCTGGTTAGAAAAAATATAGTACCAGCTTTAGTCTGTCATGAGCATTTGGCCTAGCATTTCTCATGATTTTATTGAGTTCACTTGTGTTGTTCGCATGCTACATACCATGTGCTGGTTAGGAAAAATATAGTACCAGCTTTAGTCTGTCATGAGCATTTGGCCTAGCATTTCTCATGATTTTACTGAGTTCACTTGTGTTGTTCGCATGCTACCATGTGCTGGTTAGGAAAATTACGGTACCAGCTTTAGTCTGTCATGAGCATTTGGCCTAGCATTTCTCATGGTTTTATTGAGTTCACTTGTGTTGTTTGCATGCTACATTATTGTGCTGGTTAGAAAAAATATAGTACCAGCTTTCGTCTGTCATGAGCATTTGGCCTAGCATTTCTCATGATTTTACTGAGTTCACTTGTGTTGTTCGCATGCTATACCATGTGCTGGTTAGGAACATTACGGTACCAGCTTTAGTCTGTCATGAGCATTTGGCCTAGCATTTCTCATGATTTTATTGAGTTCACTTGTGTTGTTTGCATGCTACATTATTGTGCTGGTTAGAAAAAATATAGTACCAGCTTTAGTCTGTCATGAGCATTTGGCCTAGCATTTCTCATGATTTTACTGAGTTCACTTGTGTTGTTCGCATGCATACCATGTGCTGGTTAGGAAAATTACGTTACCAGCTTTAGTCTGTCATAAGCATTTGGCCTAGCATTTCTCATGATTTTATTGAGTTCACTTGTGTTGTTTGCATGTTACATTATTGTGCTGGTTAGAAAAAATATAGTACCAGCTTTAGTCTGTCATGAGCATTTGGCCTAGCATTTCTCATGATTTTTCTGAGTTCACTTGTGTTGTTCGCATGCTACCATGTGCTGGTTAGGAAAATTACGGTACCAGCTTTAGTCTGTCATGAGCATTTGGCCTAGCATTCCTCGTGATTTTATTGAGTTCACTTGTGTTGTTTGCATGCTATATTATTGAGCTGGTTAGGAAAATTACGGTACCAGCTTTAGTCTGTCATGAGCATTTGGCCTAGCATTTCTCATGATTTTACTGAGTTCACTTGTGTTATTTGAATGCTACATTGTACCGGCTTGAGTCTGTCATGAGCATTTGGCCTAGCATTTCTCATGATTTTATTTAGTTCACTTGTGTTGTTTGCATGCTGCCATGTGCTGGTTAGGAAAATTACGGTACCAGCTTTAGTTTCATGAGCAATTGGCCTAGCATTTGTCATGATTTTATTTAGTTCACTTGTGTTATTTGCATGCTACCATGTGCTGGTTAACACAATATACAGTACCAGCTTTAGTCTGTCATGAGCATTTGGCCTAGCATTTCTCATGATTTTATTGAGTTCACTTTATGTGTTATTTGCTTGTTGTACATTTATGCTGGCTTTAAATATTATAGTGCCAGTTTTTTGCCTAGTATTTCTCATAACTTTAGTTGATTTGCGCTATGTGCATGCTACATGTGCTGGTTTAAGGAGATTTCAGTACCAGCTTTTCTCTGTCGTGTGCATTGGCCTAGTATTTCTTATGACTGGTTAGGAAATTACCTTACCAGCTAGTGTCTGTGATACCGACTTTATATGTGGGCGTATTGGCATGGCTGCGTAGAATGCTATGTTAAAGTAGGTCTCCTCCTTTTCCCTTCTTCACCCTCAAGGTTTGACTGTATCTTACGTAGACGGAGACAAAGCGTTCTTCTGCCGGCCTTAGGGCCCGCACGTAAGTCGGTCAACCCTTGAGCCCCATCTGGGTTTATACTACAGTTTAGCCTACATCCGTATTGTCACCTTCAACTATCCCCTGGTAAGCCTGGCTCGAGGGTTGGCCGCCTTATGTTTTCCTGGTGGTTTTTTCTTTCTGGTATCGGCAGGCAGCCAATGCCAATATTCTAAACACACATAAAATAATGCACATATTTTCATACATTCTAAATAGGGGCGCTGCTTTTCGGAGGTCTTTGAGTTTTGGGTTGTCGCATCGCCTCGGTCTGTGTATGGTCGCACCACAGGGGTTTGGGTTTCGGATGAGTGTTGGGGTTTATGCGCAGCGCCCTCGGTATGCTTTGGAGTGTACTCAACCGCTGAGCACGGAGTCAGGTCTTCCCATCCCTCAGTAGGAGCACAGTGGGTCCGTTGAGCATAGATTACTATGCTCAGGGGACCCACTGGTGCGTATATAGAGGGATCACTCATTAGCATACCATGTCATAATTGCCATGTCGCGGAAGGGGCTGCCTCCTGTTCTGTGTATGATACTTTATATATTGTTGTTGTACAGCATTCTCGTGCCCGGGGCTCCCCTGTTCATGTGGGAGGCCGAGGGACCCTGGGTTCGAGAATGGTGGTACAGTGTTTATCTTGCCCATGCTATAATGATGTCCTGTTTGCGCCTTGGAATATATCGCCTTTACAGTGTGTAGTATTGGCTATCTCATGATGACCTCGTTCTCTGGTATCATTTAGTCATATGGATCTGAGTAGTCTAGACCCACGGTCCTGGAAGCCTTCTGAATCTTTACTCAAGCCATTAGTAGTGTATAGCCTCTGCAAGTATTGACCTTATGGGTTCACTTATAAGATGGTCAGGTTATAGTCATGAGTCATGACTCACTGTGCTTACCTGGCTACACTAGTTGGTTAGCTGCTCGCTGTCGTAAGGTTATGTACACCTTTATGGAACAAGGAGTTTATGTGCTTAAAGAGTTGTATGCTCTTTGCTATGGTATTTTAATTCCCTTGGTGTTTTGTCTCGGTATTAAGTTATCTTACATATGTTTTAAGGTGTATGTAATTTCATCCCTCCCTATCCCATCCCCTATTTTTTCCGCTACGCATCTGAGCAGCTCCGCCAGGTCTTCCCATCCCTCAGTAGGAGCACAGTGGGTCCGTTGAGCATAGATTACTATTTTTACACCGAATTTTCATTTGACTGCACCCTTGGGAAACAGCGAGTTTTGTTTCCCCCGAATCTCGGGAAAACCAAACTCGCTGTGCACAAATGAATAATAATAATTTAGTAATTTGCGGCGCGCAGTTGCGCGCATGAATAAGAAAACCTAATAAGAAAACCTAATAAGAAAACCGGAATGTTCTCGTCTACCCTTTCTCTGAGGCGTGATGAAATGCGTTCATCCAAATTTGGACACTCTTCGCGAGATACCGAAGGAACATCTCCTACAAGCTCAAATAGGGGTTGGGGGGGGGGGGGGGGGTTGGGAGGGAGGCGAACGAAAACGTTTAACAGCTTCAATCTTTTTTAACTCAACCATTAAAAATATAGCATTAAAGAAAATTTGTACCTATACATACAGCAACAGGATTTTCTTAATCCATTTCTGAACCAATACAAATATAGTATAAGGAAGTTTTGTTGATGCGCCGTATACATACAGCAATAGGATTTGGAAGACTGTGGGGACGCAACGCCACGGGAACAGGTCTTGCTCGATGTACAGGTCTACCCTCTACCCCTCGTGGGTTTATCCTTTCACACTGTCTACACTTCTCACTCGGTGCGAAAAAATTCGTACATGGCCTTCGAGTCCGAAAACAAATCTTGCACAACATGATCCCCGAAAAAAAAATTCATACGCAAAAAATTGAGAGAGATAAAGCTGTTTTTATGTACGCACGTGCACCGTTTCAGCCAATCAGCGAAGGCCCTCAAATGCATGTTACCAGATCCTCCACCGCGAGTAGGCGAGCCTTGGTACGAGATTGGTCTACCCGCGAGGTGACGAGCCGGCAAGGCCTTGTGGTACGAAAATTGTATTTCAGTTGCTGATTTTTCATGAAAAGTACATATCAAGCTTTTGCCCCACAAATGTTGCTCATAAGGCTGTGTCCCATATAAGGAAGTTACTTTCCTTATTTGGGAGATACGCGTGCTGTTTGCCTACCCTCGAGGTCAAAATCTCTAAACGAGCTCAAGTGGCTAACGTCTTCTATCCGTGATATTTTTCATCAAAAACACACCAAAAACATTGTGAATCGTAGTTGTAGTTTTCTTAAAAGGGCAATTCTAGGCTTAAATAGCGCTAAAAGTATCAAACCGGTTTCTTTCTATGGAAATTCATGAAATTTGCGTGTAGGATCGGAGACGAAAATAATATCCCCTTGAGATGTAAAAGATAAAACAATCGCCTAACTTCGTAACGGCATCCTGACAGTTCAAAATTCTTCATCTGCATATTTCTGCCTTTTACCACAGTTTCTCGATGTTGTAATATAATTTTTGTACTAACCATACCGTCATAAGATTAAATAAAGCTGTTCTTTTCAGTTTTCAGGGCAAAAAGGGAAAATTACGGCAGTTATTTCGGCGGGACACTAACAAACACACACTTGACCTACAAGTCACGTTATCTGTAGTTCCTAGACTCCGGAATTCTGGTCGAGCGTTTGAAATGAGCAACGAAAGCTTGATATGTAAATAAAAATGAAAAGAGCTGTGTCAGGAGTGGGATTCGAACCCACGCCTGGAGAACCAGACTGCGACCTGAACGCAGCGCCTTAGACCGCTCGGCCATCCTGACACACTTCGAAAATACAGTAAAAATAAAAGCGTGCATTTCTAAAACAACAAAACTTGTACACAGTTCAGTTGAAATTTTGTTACCTGCTACAGTGAACATAGGTGCCTATAGTTCAAGTGTATTTACAAAGCGTTAAATATAAACAAAGGCAAAAATAACCCCTCGGAAACAGATACTAAAAGTAGTTTAGTTTGCTGGTTGGCGTCAAGTGACAACGAGACCCCAAGAAACGAATAGTATTACTTAAAGGGATCCAAAGGTCACATGACCCAAGATTTAAAGAACACCCTCGTAAATGTCGAAAATATATTTATTACTATACCATCCCCCCATACATATCCGGCTACCCGACATATCATATCACATCACAACATGTAATTCGGTATTCCTCTACTCATTACTACCATCCCCCATACATATCCGGCTACCCGACATATCATCACATCACAACATGTAATTCGGTATTCCTATATTCATTACTATACCATCCCCCCATACATACCCGGCTACCCTACATATCATATCACATCACAACATGTAATTCGGTATTCCTATATTCATTACTATACCATCCCCCCATACATACCCGGCTACCCTACATATCATATCACATCACAACATGTAATTCGGTACTCCTATATTAATTACTATACCATCCCCCCATACATACCCGGCTACCCTACATATCATATCACTTCACAACATGTAATTCGGTATTCCTGTTATATTCGGATGGTAGGTATGACCGTCGTATTTTTGAGGGTTTTGTATCGGTTTTGTATCGATTTGTAAGTGTGCTTGTAAGTTTGGGGGTTAAAATGTGTCAGTAAATACGATTGTTTTCTTATTTTTCTCCCCAGACATCAACGAGTGTCTCGGCTCAGACGACAAGGATCCTTGTTTGGGTGGAAAATGTATCAACACGCTGGGCTCCTTCAACTGTACCTGTCTTCAAGGGTACACTTTTGACAAGAATCTTTTGAAATGTAAAGGTAGGACACTTCAATAATAGTAACGCAATAGGCGACCTAATAGGCAAAATTTAAATGGGCGAGAAAAAGGTGTATCTTATAGGCTGATTGCATTTTTAAACCGCATTTTTAAACCTGATTGCATTTTTAAAAAGACCCCCTCCCCTGAAATTTCCACTCGTGAAACAGACCCCCTCCCTGGAATTTCTCATAAAGGATTCCCTCCCCTAGAATTTTCCGGCAAAATTCCCCTGGAAAATCTATTTTTGTATAAAATGCCCCTGGAAATCACCTTTTTTACCCCTCCCCCTTGCAATTTCCAAATTTTGGAAAAATTTCCCATAGGTTCTCAACCCCCCGGTGCCGTTTAAAAATGAAATCAGCAAGAAACAACTGCCTATATCACTTCTTGAAACCAAACAAATTACAAAACATGTGTCTCATATGTGACCGGTGGGTTTTGGATCGGTTCGCTTGGGATGACTCGTGAATTTATAGGAGTTTACGGAAAAAAACGCACAACACGAGTGCTGGGACAGAACTGAATTTAATCACATACCACAACTTGACATACGTGCAAACGTTTCCAAATATTATGACTAAATATGGCACAAACAGGTTGTAGGATAAATAACAAGTACACGCATTATAAGGAAAGCCTCCTTTCCCTTTACAATTCTTACTCTAAAAACATACAAACTCAAACACATTCTCGATCTCTCTCTCAAAATGCACGCACGACAGTATAGCTATCAGTTCGCACGTGTCACATGGAAAATATATTTAAAACATACGACAGAGGAACGTTGAAACTCGAGAGTTTGAAGTGTTTCTCAAGGAAGAGACTTGGGAAATATATGACAAGTATTAATAAACGATAATCACAAGTCGATCTGTTATTCACCAAGAGATTATTTTTTAAAGATTTCGACGAGTGTAAGCATGGGACGCACGACTGTCCAAAACACATGTTATGTAAGAACACCGTTGGATCATATGAGTGCAAGTGCAAGCGGGGATACACCAAGAAAGCAGGAAAGTGTGTCGGTAAGGAGCAAATTTGAGCAATGACCATGTAAACCTATGTTTGCCCTTAATGCTCGGTCTAAAATGAGATGGGTTCTCTAGCTTTTGTGTCGATCTTCGCAGGAGTGCAAAAGAACTCTATAAGGGACCGGTCATTATTTATCGCCTGGGGGAGGGGGGGGGGGGGGGGGGCAGAGGATTTTTTGGGGGATCACTTCATTTTGGGGCGAGCGAAAGGGGGATCTGTCAAAACCTGGAGCCCTGAAAGGGGGGCCACAAGAGTAGTTATTCCAGAAACTTCTCTACCATTTGCTACTTCATTTCACTCAATACATAATAAAAATTTCGACGCGCTTCGCGCGCATGAAGAATATCATCTTATCTAGACTGTCGCAGCTCGCGCAACGGAGACACTACCTTTTCACCTTTCACAACAAGTGTATCTTGGCGAGGAAAAACAAACTCTACCCAAAATGCCCTGCAGTGAATAGACCTGGCGGGCAGTCACAATGTTCGAAAGAAGAGTAAGCGTGAGTTCGACGTTACAGGCATAGAAATTCGTCATTTGGGCCGCGCTTCACGCAAATGAATAATACTTATTTCGTCATTTCGGCGCGCAATTGCGCGCATGAATAATAAAACCTACAGGATTTATTTACTATACATAAAAAAACGGAATGTTCATCTACACTTTCTCTGAAAGAAACATGCGATCCTCTCTATCTGTAAATTGTCCTCTACTAGTCTTTCAATGTTTTATAATCACCTGTAGACGATTATAGCAACAGGGGCGTAGCTAGCTTCGCCTTTAAGCCCGGCTGTCAAAGTTTGTTGACATAGTTATGGTAACCGAAAATTTACCCCCATGTAAAAAGTAGCTTTATGTGGACTCAATTCAATGCAACCGCCGTAGTTATACTAAGTAGTTATACTAATTCTTAAATTGTGAACGTTGTCCAAGAGATATGTTCATGTGCCTTTTCGCATGCTGGCTAATCACCAAAATTATTCGAACTTTCATTCCTCTTTGATTAAGATGTTGATGAATGCAAAACAATGAGATGCCGAAAGAACCACAAGTGTGAGAATACGACAGGGAGCTACAAATGCGTGTACAAGCAAGGATACAACTTAGCGGAGAACACGAAAAGGATTCATGTCAAAGGTAACTAGATGAGAAAATCGAGACAGCATTGACCTTTTGCGAGTGATCTGGAAAAGCTCAGCTAAGTCACTTACTGTGAAGTGTGTTTGTAAAATGTTGTAACGAATTATAATCCTTTTGTAATTTTACTATGTTAAATAGAATACACAGCAGCTCAGGGGCCAGGAATTTTGGTTGGGGGACCGGATAGTGAAAACATAGGACGAAAATTTTCAAATTTTCCTCCAGCAAATACAGTAAATGTATGGGAAATCTCACGAGAAGGGCGGAAGGGGGTGTCCTGCCCCCTCCCCCTCCCCCGTGGCTTCTTGCACTTGCTTGTCTCATACCGGCAGTCATTATAAATGACGTGATTCTGTGCTATTTTTCGCGTCGAAAGTCTTTCTTTAAGAAAACTCTTAAGGTATGAGTATACCCTTGAGGGGGACAACGGGAAAAAATCCGTATCGCGTCACAATTTACACCACAAACGTCGTTCATATATCTTTTTAAACTAAAAGGTTGGTCTATGATTATATTGTACATGGACAATAACTTTTTAAGCTCTAAAGAAAAAAGTACTGACGTTTTTTATAAAAAAAACTCCCGCAATTTAATTGCACAGCTCCAAATTTAAGCAAAATCTATTATTTAGAAGGCGATCTGAAAAAAAATGTGCGGGATTTTTGAATTTCCTTTCAAAACATATTTTTGTGTTAGCATTGCCAAAATATCGATTTTCAACCTGTTTTACGTTGTAATATTTCCGCAAATAAGTAAAATCAATAATCTCGCACCTTTTTTCAGATCGCCCTCTAAGGAATACATTTTGCGGAAATCTGTAGCTTTAAACATTAACTGGTAGTGCCAGGAGCTCTTACAAAGCAAAACTTGGCACTTTTCCTTTGAAGCACAAAGTAACGTTGCATAGAAACATATTGTTTAGTAAGTAAGGCCGTTCCATAAGTTTTAAAACGATATATAAATGGCTCTTGTAGTATAAATAAAGACACGACAGTGATTTTTTTTTATTGCAAAAAATTGACATCCTTAAAATCACAATGTTCAAATATTCTCAGAGCCCCGAAAATATACCAGTCAGAGAATGTATTTATTGTTCGATATATACTTTTTCTTCAGGCAAAAGACGACCTTTTATAGGTTGACAAATCCTTCCCTTGATTAGAGAATACAACGGTTTCAGAGAGGAAACGAAATTCTATAAATAGTACTTACGTTCCTGAGCTATCGCCAAAATCAGTAGCAAATCAACACTCTTAGTAATGGACTCTTGTTTATACGCAAAGCGTTCTAGTTGTTTGACTGCAAAAACTTAAGCACAATTTTAATGTTCACTTTTTAACATCTTTCTCACAGCTGGCAAGCACAGAAGTGGTCAGACCCGTCACGTGGCATCCATCGCCCTGTCACATATCATTGTCGCCATGACAACCGTTGTGCTGACTTCCACCTAACTTTTAACGATGCTTCAAATACTTTTTATCCTTTCCAGTTTGTTGTATTTGCGTACCGCCCTGAAAAGAAAAATACCCAAAGTTTGTTGAATGCTAATTTTTGATTTTTTTTGTAATCGGCAACGTTTAGCTACAGAAAGATTTTTACTTTAAAGACCTGCCTTACAGTTACACTTACAGTGAGTTTTACACCAACCTTGCATAGATTTGAATGTCAGGGTAAAGCGCTTACTTAGCGGCGGCCGTTTCTAGTCAGTTCCTCACACCCCTCTGTAACAGGGCACCGAACTCTAGTTTCCCACTGGGTTTTCAAGAGAAATTCATTGGGTTGACAAATTTTCGCTGGGTCAGTTCGCGCGCGCGTTTACCTTATATTTTCATAATGGAAACATGGATTCAAACACGCTGG